>JAWWTY010000106.1:48377061-48470189 GCA_035222235.1 Margarornis squamiger
AAGATTTACCAATAATTCTTTAGATGTACAGGATTTAGGAGTGTTGCTATACTGTCAAGAAGACTGTCTGCAAAAAATAAAATCTTTGTCTTTTCAACCACTATGTTATATTTGGATATATTTAGCACGTGTCCTGGTACATACTTTTAGCAGTTTTCAGATGAGGAAATGGCCTGGGCTAATACTAACCATGAAGTTCAAGTAGGCTGAAAAAGTACTAATTTACAAAGGAAGTTTACAGGCTGTTTTCCCTTGGACAGGGAATACAGCTTGATAAATACTTTATCTGGAGAGACACACAGCTCTTGCACAGCTGAACTACCTGCTGCCTACATATCATTACCAAACTTTGAGGCACTGTCCTTACAGATCTGGGTACATGTGCAATCAGAGGAGAAGGAGGTGTCTCAAAGGGCGGCTTCAGAAAGCAGCAACCTGTCAGAAACATGGCAAAGTCAGCCAACAGGGACCGTAAATGCTAGTGGGGAGCCTAACCGTGCATCTTCAACCCAACCTCCCCTGTAGCACAAGCAGCAATGTGCCCACTTAAGCTGCTTTGAACCAAGTCAGAGAGTTAGATACATAAAACTTACAAATCTAAACTGTTGCTTAATGTTTTCAGGTAAGTTGCATACCTTTTTTGCATGAACTGTCCCCCTCAGCCCAGATGAGTATCATCTGCAAGGCAGGACATTTTCCTGAGTCTGGGCTAGCACATTCCCAGATGGAAGAGAGAAACCATCTTCAAGCTCTCACATCTTTGCTAAGCCCTCTAAAAGGAGATGGGAAGGCTTCCCTTCTCTCATGTTTTGGGGTGGTTCCTCCCCCCCCATTTTCATTCATATTGTGATTTTCCAGTATAACAAAATTATAGCAATAATCATGTGCATATGGCAGACACTTTAATGCCTAGGCAGAAACAGAGCCTTCAGCTCAGAAAATTTTAATAATGAAAATCTGAGTATACTAATTGAGTTTAGATATATCATGTTTAGGCTTCTAAATTTGTCTATCTAGTTTGGGCCCATTTGGGCTTGGGTCTCCTTATGCCACCAGAACACATGAAAGTGGAAACAGGAGTGAGGCAGCACAAAGCAGTTTGTCAGTGAACTTTGCAAGGGTGCACAGAATGAAATAAGCTCTGCACTGTTCAAGGACAAAGGACACTTTCTGTTGCATCCTGTCCCAGACAGAATCTTTTACATATTTAAAGTGCTAATCATTATGTATGCTTCAGTTCCCCAAACAGAAATGCTTTCACTGGCAGCCTGACACAGTCATGAAAAACTGGGAAATGGGTGTCCAGGAACTCACAACTTTTGCAAGTACTGTAGCAGAATTGAAAGGCCATTCACAGCTTAAACCTTCCTTAACAAGCGTCAGGTGATGACTAAGGTATTAGGTGGTTTTACCAAATTTGTAAAGTCTTAACAGATTTATTTAACCTGAGCAAGGGCAAACAACAGATTTTTAAGAAACTTCATGTTCTGGAGAAAATAGAAGTCTTCATATTTGACAGATCTCTAACATTTGCTCTAATTTTCTTCATTTTGTCAATGAAGTTGCTAACTTTGTAAGCATATTTTAGTCTTAATTGGAATAGCTGAGAAATTAACTTTAATTGTTTCAAGCTGCTTACGATGAACTTCAGTCTCATCCAGTTCTATAGACCAAGAGCAGCATTGGTGGCTACAGGAATTCCTTGCAATCAAAACACATTGCTGGGGTGTTCACAGGGACTAAGATGCCGTGCTCCTACTATTTTCCCAGAAAGTTATTTCCTTACTAGAAACAAGCCAACTATTCCATATTTCTGGAACTGGCAGGGGGGGTTTTGGTGTGTCATTTTTGTTTGTTTGTTTGTTTTCTCTACCTAGGTCATGTTTTGGGAGAGATGGTTCCTTTCCTTCAACTACAGCAAGGATGAAACAGGTAGTTTAAATTGCTGAATAGCAATTTCAACAGAATTGCTGTTCATGTAAATTACCTACCCCCTGTGGCATGTTTACTAACCAATCAAAATATTTTCTTCAGACAAAACACTGCAATAAATTTAAATGAAAATAAGGACAACTGCAACACAAGACACATAATAAGAGATTTGTGCACAGCATGGAAAAGATCTTATAAATAAGAAAATTATGTTCATGCTTTACAGTGCAGAATTTTCAGAATAATATAGCATATTTATCATTTGCTGCAGTACAGTTATTTTCAACAACTTAATGAAAAAACTCCAGTAATAAATTGCTATTGGAATTGCTGGGAATAAAAAAATTAATCTGAGCAAAGCATTTGAAAAACTATGCATATTCTATCAGAGCATATCTTTTATCACAGTCTTACTATAAAGAACACTTACTGAAATGTACATTGCAATCCTGCCAGAAAATTCCCCTCTGATGATTTCTGGGGTCCATTGCAAGCGTAGATGGAGTATAACATGACTCTCATCAAAAGTTATGGGACAAGGTGCAAACATTAGCTAAGGAAAAGGGATTTGTAAACAACCTGCAAAATAATTTCATATCCCTTCAATGGACAGATGTTAAAGATCTTTATTTCTACCAAGCTCAGAAAGTTTTGCTCTTGGATGTCTTCTGTTTACTTAAGAAAGGCCACAGCCAGGACAGCATACTAAACTACACCTTTAGAATTAGACATCTATCCCAATGCACAGTACAGTGCCTCAGCCTCCTTTGGTCTGTGAATTGATAGTCCCGCATCTTTCCATGAAGCCTTTCCCTTTGGTTTTACACAATATATAAAAAACCAGTACTGCCATCCTGAATCAAGATACAATAAAATTTCGTCCCTCTTCAAATCCTATTTTCCAATACACTGACATTTGGCAGAATTCACCTGTTGCCACAGTGCAAGACTGCCTCCTTCAAACTCTTCCCATTGCAGCATCCTCTAGTGTTGCAGCTGAAGTAGATGATTGCCTACAGCAGCAGATTGCTGGGGGCAGGAAAACGATCCTGTCCTTGCTACCTGCTTCCTTGTGCCAGATCTCTGAGGACTGAGATGACTGACAGTAATGCTAAGGAAGGATGTAAGGCACATCAGTGACTACTACCCGAGGGAGAAAGAGCCAGACCCACCCTCTTAGGCAGCCAGCTCCCTTGTCTTTCTCTGCCTCACACCTCCAGAGAGAAGTGCTGTTTATCTTGGAGGAAGGGATTCAGCCTTTGCAGGCCCTGCGGCAGAGCCCCCCACATCACAGACTCCACTGCATCCCACAGGCCCGGGCATGGTGGGGTCTGTTAGGCTGCGCCTCCAGCTGCCTGTGACCAGCGACCAACTGCACAGCTTGCTTAAAAGACACACAGCGCTCACACTGCCTCTGGAAAATAGGCATTTCTGCATGAAATATCCAGAAACAGTTTACCTTCTGATACTCCTTTTCTTTGCTGCTTAATTTTCCTCCAGCAGCTCTCTTCTAAACTGAAATTGTATATTCAAACAGTAAACACATCAACAATATACTGACATATTAGCTACCAACCCCAGGCTCACCAGAGAACAATTTAAATTCATCACCCCATATCACATCTGTGCTATGGAAACATTGCATTGCCACAAGTGCTTGATAGGCAAGAAGCAGAAGCTGGCTGGTCCAGCAGTTACCAGCCACCTCTGCTACTCATCCAGCCAGAGTGCATGTTCATCCACCCAGCTGCTCTGCCTCTTGCCCAGAGAGCGCCAAGTATTTGAGATACCTTAAAATACAGAGGACATCACGGAACCAGGGAGGACAGTGGAGAGGCAAAGAAGAGGAACATGCCCTTGGGAACATTGAGAAGGGAAAAGAGACCATATACACAAAGAAATGCACCATGATTTCCTGTGGTCCATCCACCAACCTGATCTGTAGCATTCTGAATAAGGGAAATGGGAAAACTTGGAGGCATGGAACTGAAGAGACTGCAGTTTCAAGTCTTTCTGTTTTGGTCAAATAAAAGAAGAAAAAGAACAGATAGGATACGAAAGTAAAATAACACTTGCATAGAGAAGTTAAAATCAGGGTCCCTTATGGTACAACTCAAGAAAAAGGAGTTGTGCAACGAAACTCAAGGCAGGAAAATGCAGAAATAAAACAAAAAGTGATTGGTATCTTCACAGGAAAAAAAAAAAAAACACACAAAAAACCCCCAAAAAAACCTAAACCACAAAAAAAACCCACTAAAGGAGAGCAAGGATATACCTAAAGTTTTGACAGCCATAACTTGCATAGCTCTCATGGATACTCAGATTTTGTGAAACCAACATAACATTTTGAAAGACTATTAAAGTTCTATAGTTTTAAACCTGTCTTTAAATATCTGTAATCAGGATGAAAACAGTTGGAAGAAGAAATTACATGTCTACTGTGTTATTTTTCAAATAACTTCAGTTATCTGATGTTGTCAAATGCACTGTCAGACCCAGGACACCAGCCCAGGCAGCAGTGGCAACTTGTATTCCCACAAACAAAAGGCTCATTCCTCATCACTGAGGTTTCCTATAGCCATGTTTTTGCAAACTCAGTGATTCAGGGTTCACAGACCAAAAGAACAACTGGATAAAAATATTGTGCTACTGAGACTGGATTCACAAACAGTAGAAAATTTGAAACTACCAATCTGCATGCTGTATTTCATTAAATATGCTGGATTTTGGTTAAAAGTTTAATCATGAAATCATGACATACAAAACATAGAAAGATTTGGAGGGGGGGAACCTTATGTTTTTAATTTTCTCTCTCCTTTTTTTTTCCCCTCCAAATCAGGGAACATTTTAAAAAATTGCATATAACTTTGGCTTAAATAACTATTACAACATCAGGACAGCTTTAGCTATTCAGTTAAAGCAAGAGATGTACCATCCAAAGTGAAAAATCAAGCCCAGAGCTGAACTAAAGAATTCAGCCTTGGAATGGTAAAAAGAAAAGCAAAACTACCTATTCCCATCAGGTCTCAAGGCTTTTAATTTTTTAGTATTACTACTTTGCATGGTACCTAAAGCTTCTTTTAAAAGCTGCAATCTGTTTAGGTATTACCTACAGCTACAGATAGAAGAACAAACCGTTTCAGCACAGAAAGTTAATGAAAAATAAAATAAGCCCTATGCTTTTTATGTTATCAATAGGTTAATATTTTTACTAAATCTTGGCTGAAACCTCCCCACCTCCACAAAAACAGAAGGTTAACTTGAGTCTGAATGTCTTGAATCCAGACTAGCTAACACAGATGGCAGGATGGCTTAGAGCCCAGGGTCTAGTTTAAACTGAGTTAGCACTTGCCCATTTTGCAATGAGAGTACAAATAAAAACACCAAGAATCCTCCAGTGCCCCTCCTGAAGTCCCAGTTTTCCCATAAGAAAGTATAATTTTCCACATCTGGCTGGGATAACCTCAGGGCATCTCAGGTCTTTGGAACATACTTGCAGACACAGTCAGTCCACACTGCTCATCAACCAGCACAACAGCTACGTTTAAAGAGATAAACTGAATCTTAAGGTTACAAGCATGAACTTACAGTACCTGAAATCTGTTTCCTGGTTTCCATCACCTCGGATGAACCAGTTTGGCTGTCAGTATATGAAAGTGTTTCTCATTACCTCCATGTGTAGGCATCCCTATTGCTAGGATCAGGATGTGGAGCTGATCAGACACCGCTATTACACCCTAAATTCACACTCTGTTATAATAAGAAACATTTGGAAGGGGACCTAAGACTGAATTTTTCAGATATATTAAGGCCTCAGGAAGCTGACCACTAGGATATGACTGAGATCAGCCAGTAAGAGCCCCAAAGCTACGAAAATTGCAGTAGGTGGTCAGCTTCATCTGCAGATCTGGAAGTGGGCTGGCTGCTCAGTAAGTGGAGAATATCCACTTTTCCATCTCACATGGGCAAGATGGGAGAAGCTGAAGCAGTGCTGGGGACGAGCAATACTTGTCCACTTCTAGAAAACACATTCCTGCCTAGAGGTTTTACAAAATTGGCACCTGAATTTCCATTTAGGTCCCTTCCTCACCTGTGGAGCTCTGTGTAGTGCTTGTAGTGTTCCCCTTTACTGAAGAAACAGAATTAAGGCGGATTCAGTCAGTATCTTTTCACGCTTCACTCTCTTTTTAATAACACTGTTTGAGATTGTATGTGTTTCTAATTCAAGTCCTTCAGTAGGTTTAGAAGGGTAAATCCAGGAAAACCTAACCACTACATTGATTTTAAGAGAGGAACGAAATCATACCAACTATAAATAGAAAAAGTTAAACCTAAGAAAATATATCAAATCTCAACTATTTGTACTGTTTAATATGCTTATTGAAATAAATAGTATAAAGTAGCTTCTAGTTTTCATACCAGTTTTTACAGATGACTATTCACCTTCTGTTCCTTTACGCTGTTTTAATCTCCAGTTAAGTACAATGCCTTATAGCCTGCAAAAAACTTTTCCTTCCAGATGTCTGTCACGCAGAGAAGTGTTACTCTCCCACATTTCATAAATATGGTGCCTGGAAACTCATCATTAAAACCAGTTTTGTGAATGCTCCAGTTCTAATTCATGACTTCTTTGAAACTATTTAATGAAATCAAGATGTCTGATAGTCAAGAAAGTTCTTCCAATGGGCATGAGCAACAGATCTTTCACAACCTGTTAGAAGATTTGCCAAGACTAGTTCCTTTCCTGTGTAATAGAAGCCACAGGAATCAAAGTTTCTGATCAACGTCCAACACCTCAGCACCTGCCAAAAGCTGACAAGCCCTTTCCCCCCTCTTTTCTGAAAACAGCTCTGCAATCACACTGAATTTTAATAGGATAACTATCTCTTGGACTCAGCTTGAACTCAGTTGTATTAAACTATGATTAAACCATATGATGGTTGCTACATATATAATTACTTCATATATTTATTTTTAAAGTATGCTGAGATTCTTATGCAACATACTAGTATAATCCAGGTTGTTGGAGGTTTCTTTAATACAAAGAAATTTTTCCTGTCGGGGACATTGTGTTAAGTATGGAACAAATATTCAAGGAGCAAGTGACAATTCTACCATATTTGTTGGATGCCAGTCCAGAATATACATGCTGAATTTAATGAAGTTATTCTGTTTTGACCAGCATATGAACAGATTTTAACAACTGGGAACAAATTCTCCTATGCATTCTTTCACAGTGTGGAGCACTGCTCCTAACCTTTTCACAGCCACAGCTCTTGGAAAACCATCCTGGCTACAAAATTCCTGCACCAAGATTTAGGGACTGAAATAACAAACTGACTGTGCAGAAAACTAGTGCAGGTCTAGCAAAGTTTATCTGCTCATGTTTTGCATTGCAGCTTACAGACAAATGTATTTTCAGCAAGGCACACTCCACTGGTGGGGGATGTAACCTGAGGCCCTGGGAAGTCTTCTTTAAGCTTCTTTAAAAGGTGAAAGCAGTGTAAAACTATTCCTGAATAGGAAAGAACTAGCATTAATAGGGTCTCTTGCAGCCAAGAGAGAAGAATTAAATGTAATATTCTGTACAGCCATTTCACACTCAAGCCAGAGCAGAAGGGTGAGGAGGAAGAACATCGAAATCTATGAGCATGACTTTCCACAGCTATGCTGACGCAGTGCTTCCCACAGAGCGGGGGCACAAACACACACACAGATTGACCAAATCACACCTTCACTGAGGAACTCATGTGGACAAGTGCCACTCTAGCCAGCCAACACCCTGCATTAGCAACACATTTTATTAAATAATTTCATGCCACTGAGATTCTTTAAAAATGTAAGGCTTGTTCTCATAGAAACTGTTAAAACTGCTTACCACTTCTGGATGTATAGCTAACCTTTAGATATTATTTAATTATGTGTATCAGAGGGAGTGGAAGCTCAACAGTAACATATAGCAGCCTGGACTTTTCAACTTCTTACCTCTTGTATTACTAACTTAGTGTACAGCCACAGCAATACCCCAAAGTTTATCAGTGTGTTACTCAGCAGGAGAAAAAGTTAAACACTGACCAAAAAGATCTAATTGTCTCCAAAGGAAGAATGGTAGTCATAAACTATAGCCTAAGATGAAAAGTCAGGAGGACTTCAGGACACAGAACTGCTCTTTTCCTCAGGGCATAAAGAAACAGTTCCAGATCTTCTGTTTGAGTCAAATCACTGTTAAATGTGTGCCAATGACCTAATTCTGTTTTCTAAAGATGTATTACTTCCGCAAGAGAGACCATAACAAACTCTTCACAACTATTCCCAGTCAATTGCAGAGTTACATATTTGAAATATGCATGGTGTGTAGTGAAATGTAACAGTGGGAAAACATGCAGAACCCAATTTAGCAGAGGGATTACAACAAGTTAATACAGTCTCAGTTACATCTCAATTCAGTAAAAACAAATCTATCAGCTTTCACACCACACATTTATGGAAATTTTAGTACCAACAGAGAAATGAGTTAGCTTCCTGAGGCACTGATATTTTCAAATTTAAGATGCTACAGAGGCATAAAAATACCATCAATAAATGATAACATAAACCTCTTATTTAGCGTAATTTTTCTTTTAATCCTACCAGATGATGAAAGAACCTATTTTCTCTCACAGTACTCTTCACTCAGTTGCTACTTATATGACCACAACATTCTTCAACTAAATAGGATCTAATGACTTATAATAGTGGAATCATCAGTGGTAATATTTTGAGAGACTTTCTATTGGAAACAAGTTTCACTGTATGCTTGGACTTGTGTTAAGAATAGTTCTTGTGAGTCTAATGTTTTGTGTTGATTCAGCTGCAAAATGCTGACTTAAGGCCTTACAACTTGCTATATTGGCTAAATTCTCAGCAAGGACTAAATCACACTGAGATGTAGATGTAATAGGGTGGGTGTGACATACAATTCTTTTGAATTTTTAGTTTGTGGCAGACCTGGTAAAAGTGTCATTGCAACCTAAACTAAAGATCACCAGACTTTTTATGCCTGCCTATGCCCACCCCATGACTTGTTTCTTATGGGCGGGAACAATGGGAACATGCAACAGATTCCTCCGTATGTGGTAATATTTAGGTCTGCTTGGAGCAGTTCCAGTCAGTCCAGGGCTACCAGTGTGGTGCTGCCCACACACAACCTCCCAGAAGTAGTCATGTGAGAAAATCGCTAGGCACAAGTGGAACCAGCTTTATCCTACCCATTATTGGCCTGATACTCTTCCAAGACAAGCTTATGATTTTTCCCCACTAATTTCAGTGAGAGAAGAATTTTAATCCCCAAATATTCTCATTATTTTGAAAATCCTTCATATAAAGGTAAAACACACAAGCATCATAAAAACAGAAAAAGGGGCTTCTCTCCCTTTAAATGCAGAAACCTTATAACAGAAACAATTTGAAAAACAACAAAACAAAAAATCAACCAACCAAACAAAAAAAAGCCAAACCCCAACACTCCAAAAGTTACCATTTAAAATAAAAAAAGCTGATGTGTGTGGCAAAGTTGAATGGATTTTACTCTACACATTATATCTGAAATGTAGCTGTTCGCATCCTGGCACAATCCAAGGAGACAGGAAACGTCTGTGCTTTGCTGTTCTGCCAACAGTTACTTTATTGCTGGAGCAAGTTGCTTCCCATTAGCTTGAGCACTAAGCTAGCTGAAAAAGCCAGCAGACCAAACTGCTCTCTTGGTGAAGTGGTCTCTACTCACCTCACCACCATACATGCACTCAGACCAAGCACGGCTGCTTGGCCAGGGAGCAGGAAACAAGCTAGTTCCCTCTGCACTACTTAAAGGAAGGCATATATCCCATGTTACTGCCAAATGGGGGAACTTAAAGTCACAACAACTGATCATGGGCTTGATAACGTTTGTACACATGATGATCACACTTTGTGTAACCTAATTAGGGCATTTTGGCATATACCACCCATAAATGTGTTAGAAGACATCTATGTTTAGTTATTTATAAGTGAAATTATCTTCCATCATGCAAAACACTATTCAGTTAGAAAAAACAGAGGAGAAGGGGAGCAGTTTTCCAAGTTACTGCCTTTAAGAAAGAAAAAGGTTAAAAAGAAGAGCTAAAATTTAGGTACGCCTTTCGACATACTTGCCTTGCAGCCAGAAAAGAATCATTTACTAACTGAGTGGACAGTGTAATCCTGTAATCCCTGTGCTGCAACCCAAAAACCAAAGTGCCAACAAAAGTATGTGGCTAACTCAGAAAGGAGGACTGCTCGGCTTTCCACAAGACCAGACATTATTAATGTCTGTGCTGGATCGCCCTAACTACCACTTTGTTGCAGTTTCCTATAATAATGTTTGAAAAAGAAACGTGAAAATAAAGGCTTTTAAAAACTCTCACATCAAATTTTAAAACCCCAGAAACACTCATTTGTCATGTCTCAGAATTAAAGCTACCATTTTTAATGAGGTTTCAAATAGGAAAACACACTGGTACAGTAATGAACAATATAATGGACAAAGACTGCCTGTTCCGTATAAATAAGAGAAAGTAAAAAGTGTATTATGAAATTAAAAGTGAATAAATCTCACTTTGTGCATTTTTCTCCAACTGCAGGATAAGGACAGTACAAAAAGGGTTAAAAAGAATTTATTTTTTTTTCCAATTCTAGAGTCCAATATACTCCAAAAGCATCTCCACATATTTAGGCAAAATAGACAACCCCTAATACTTTTGGGGTTTTATCTCTTGCTAGAAGACATAGAAATTTATGGTGAGCAGGAAATGTTTACTCTATCTCACATTGCATACTTCTGAGATTAGATGTGTGTCTAGGAAATACTTGTTCATGGTTACATTTTTCTTGAAACCTTACTGTCCCATAAAGCAGCAGCCACACTGCACTCCTCTTTCCTCACACACACATATTAAAAACTCCTAGAGACATGAGCTCAGTAACAAACTGAAGACAAATAAGATGAAGCATCCTGAAATTATTATTTTCCCATTGATTGTTTTGACATTACAAGATAAAAACCTGACAAGACTTTCACAGTAAAACAGTGTCTATAAAGCATTATATAAAGACAGTAAGTCTTTAGGGATCAGATTTTAATCTGGTTCCCTAAGATGCCACCTATTTCAGTTTGTCAAATAAAAATAGCTAAAGAGCTAAGTAATTCATTCAGCATTTAGTGTATGCTTAAATTTTTAAGCTCTAAGCATTGTTATAGAGGTAATGTCAACCATATGCTTGGTATCTATCTCAATTATCATCCACTTATCTGATGTTAATTAAAAATTCCCATGTCCATGTTGAAGAATTCTATTTGCATGTTACATAAACCATAGTGCATTATGGCTTAATAAATATACCACACACAAACATTCATTTTTTCCTTTCTAAACTGAATTATGCTTCTTTAAAAAGAAATTACTTCATTACACGTACAGCTTTTTATCTCACATTGACAACGTCATAATATGCTTGTTTAAAATGTCAGGGAGTGTTTATATTTTGTTTTCTGGACATTCCAATTTCTTAATTCTTTTATCAAGAACAATCAATAATTCATTGCAAAAATCTGTGCTTCACATTTGTTATCAGTAGTCATTCCATTGCTATTTCACTAACATGAAGATGGCCATTATCTATTTTTGACAAGTATCCACCTCATTAATGCCTTTTTAATCATCAAGGATGGAATCTCTGTCAGGTTCTAGATAAATTATGTCAAAGCATATTTAACACACAAAAACATCATTATCTCATACATTTCAGTATAAATGGGTTTATTATGGAAATCTGACATTAAAAAGCAGTAGGCAACAACATAGGAAAAAAAGCAAAAGAACATATAAGAGCAAGGTTTTCAGTGTTATGTTGAAGAACTAAGGGAGGGGTTGTTTTCTTTGAGTTATTGGGGTTTTCTTAGGCTTACTGGGGTTTTATTTTTCCTGTAATCCCTGTTCTCCCCTGTATCACAAAAAGATATGAACTCTCAGGATTACTATTTCTTTTTCCTCCCACTGCTGTTGTTCCACTGCCACCAAAAAACTTCAGCCCTGCCCCTTCCCTCTTGCTTTGCACACTCGTGTCTGCCAGCTTCTTACACAGCATTGCCTCAGGGCTAGCACAGGGTTCACCAAGAGCACATCAAGATAGGCGCTGTGATTTCAGTTTCGGTGCTAGTTCTACAGCCAGGAAGCAGCAACTGCAGTAAAATGAACCCAGCTTTAATAATGTAGCTCCAGGCTAAAGCATGTTAAGTATCGGGGGGCTGGGGGGGTGGGTAGTATGTGCACAGACTGGTCAGCACTAGCAGAACCAAGAGGTTCACACACAAATTCAGAGAATTCAGGAAAATAATTCACCAGGACTAACTTCAGTCAAGTGAGTTTTCTCTCCCTTGACTTCCTCCAGAAGTAATGAAAGAAGAGAGCAACACAGCAGGAACCTAAATTTGATCCTTTGAATCAGCCCTGGAAGAACTTGTCTGCCATTGACTACAGAGAAGATTAGCTTTTTCAATACCTCCCTTTTGTCTCTATTCAGCCCATACATGCAGACTTTAAAAGTTTATAATTTGGCAAATGAATAATGAAAAACATACCCCTGACAAAAAGGCCACCTGCTCCTAAATGTCAAGACAGGGTTCCCAATTAGGGATCTCAGTGGATAAGGCTAACTATTATTATTAGCTGCTGGAATTATTTCAAATTTAAAACAGTTTTTCTCTTACCTTATTTCCAGAAACAGCATAACATTTTGTCCAAAAATTTAAAAATACAAAAAAAACCCCATATTCCGCTATAAGGAAGTCTAACACATATGTATATAGATGTAATGCTCAGGCGCATCAGCAATACTACATCTTGACTGCCATAAGTCATTCCAGCAAGGTACGTCTCAAGGCCAGCAATGGCAAATTACCAGACCTCTAAATACATGCTATATTGAGAAAAAAATCCACTACAGGAATTTACTGAGCATTAGTACACACTGAATTATAACATCACACACCAGGGAAGAGTCATATAGAACAATCCATTCCCAGGGGTCAGTTTGCAACACTATTAAATATTATCACCACTAAGCAAATATAATAGTTTTTGACCCAGATCCCTGTCTTCAAAAAGGAAACTAAAAAACTGCGAAGGCTCAAAGCTCTTCTAAATATCTAGTCCTAAAACTTCCAAAAAACCCACATCCCTCCCCATCAAGAAAACACCTCCATAAAGCCCCCCAGACCTACTCCTCCTTGCTTCTCTCCTTGACCCAAGAAAAGGGAATTGCACTGCAACAACATGTGATAGTTTAGCTGCATTTCACCAGATGCTTTTAGGTATAAATTTACAGCTTCTTTACTGCTGATAGCACAAAACGAGACCATAATTATATTCAGACCATATAAAGGTTGTTACTTTACTCAGTCCTTCATTTTAGCAGTTTCTGTATTCAAAGGTTTAACCAATGCATGCTACACCTATTTTTCTACATGTATTAACTGACCACGTTGTAAAATTTTTATTATAAAAGTCTCTTAAGATTTTAAGATCTTAAAAATGTATTTATAAAAAGCTGCCATGACTAGTGAAGCCAAAGCAAGAGAACAACCACAAACTGAAGGAAATTTCAAATAGAATTTTGAATCCTTTTCTATATGTCCCTTGTTTCAGTCAAGCGAAACCAAGACATAACTTGAATTTTTTTGATAATTCTGGTGAAACAAACTTTCTTGCTGGCATTTGAAAAAGTTCATGGGGGAACTGAAAGCAAAGGGGTAGCTTTAATGTATTTCTTTTTTTTTTTTTTAACAATTAAAAGAGTAACATTGTTAATACATTCATATTCACTGAAGGCTTCTAGGCATGCCTTTGAAATAAGGTTTTGAACACCTGTAGAATGAAATTATGTATCTTTGCATTGTCTCATCAGACTCATTTTGGCAAAACATCTACTCTTTTCCCCACTAACACTATAACTGGACTTCTCTCATTCAAACTTTCTAATTATCATCCATAATTTCCCCTTCCCTCCATAAGAGATGATAAGCCTTTGTTACAAAAAAGAAATAGAAAATATTTTGTCCTCGTATTTCACAAAGATCAGGAGAAAAACAAAATCCAGCGAAATAAACTGATAATTGTAAAAACCCCAAAAACAACTCAAAAGAATTCCTGTTTTTCCAGATATTGCTCCTTTTCATGCTTATTAAGTTCCATCCACTGAACTTAATGGCATTGCGTGAACATATCTGAGAAGAGAACTTGGCTAAGAGTGCTTAGAAAGTATGGCAGTAGGTCAATATTTAGACTTCTCTGCCAAGGGCAATAGTGTGTTGAGTATTATAAACATTCTGTGGGGCTTCAGGGTTACCATATGCCGAGTTATTCTCTTCCTGCATATGGACCATAAACCTCTGAAAGCAGAGATAGTGATCTAGGGCTTTAAAGCAGCTTATGAGAGTTAGCCACTGAATGCCCCATCCACTGGGCATTTAATTCCTCAGCTCCCATTTACAATCTCCTAGCAGATTGGATGCCATACATATAAAACCACGCTCCCATGCATCAGATTTCTAGTTATTCAGCTGTCTCAGTGCCTAATTGGATTTTTAAAAGTACTGAGTAATTTAACATCTATTGCTTTCAGTGAAGGTATGCATTCACGTGATTACCTGCACCTCTAAGTACACTAACATTTATAATTTAACTGGTCTTATAAGGAGATCACCTAATTGGATACTCCAACCTTGTCACTGTTAGTGCTGTGACTTCTAAAGATGCTGAGTCTTTGCAAATCCAGGTGACTCAGAGCTTTGTAGGTGCTCAGCACTTCTGAAAAGGCAGATGCTAAGCATACCTGCCCTAATCAGAAGTAGAAGACTACCTTTGATCAAGTATGCCTGACACAGCATGTTTATTTAAAGTGCTGATGTATCATGCACTGTATACAGACAGAGTCTGCCTAAATAGGAGACTAAGGGGCCCTTCCACTTTCATTCAGAACTGACTTGACATGCCAGAAGCTGTGTTTAGGTAGGCTGGAAAAAGAAAAAGTGATACATATTTCAAAGATCCTTAGCACATACATCAAAAACCAGAAGGTTCAAACTGAATTATCTTTTAAAACCTGCCTTTGACAAACATAGCATAGATTCCATGCTGTCCTACTCTTTGAAGAAACGGGACCAAATGTATCAGTTCATTTCTGTGAGACTTACTTTGGAATTAATTTATGCCTGCTTGGAATTTGGCCGCACATAACCATCTCCCAGCCTGTTATTCGTGCAGCAAGAATCATCAATACTGGAGACAATCCCGATGGAGTAAAAGTGTGTCTAAACACTACAAACAGCTAAGGTCAAAGGAACGAAACAGAGCAGGGTAATGAAAAATTAGAGCACACAGAAGAGTATGGCAGGGAGGTAAATACCACCATTTCTAGAAATAATCTCACCTTTGAGGTACACTTTTAACATGTGCTCATCTGAGAGTTCTCAACCCCAGCCAAAAACTTCAACAAATTAGCTACTTTGTCCATCCTAGAAGGAGTTTTCTCATTAAGTTGTGAAATAAATACTTTATTTCTTCAGCACTTCATGTAAAAATCTACAGTAAAAAAAAAATATAAACAAGATAGGGAAAAGGTTCTGATTTATTAAAGTAGTCTTTATTAGTGCAAATGTAAGCTGCAGAGTAATACAGAAGCAATAGTTATATAATGCCTTTTGTTTTTTTTAAACTAGACTGAAGAGGTTGAAGTAAATATTATAAATATAGGTTTGGTTAGGATACAGAAAGAGTGAAATCAAGATATTAATAGAGCCAAGACTAAAAAACAGACCTTTTGCTTTCCCTGCCAAGATACACTTTCAAAGGCACAAAATACAATCACATGCTACAAATTGTCTCATAGATCAGCAGACCTTAATTACATCTCTGAAAACTTCTAGATGCAGGTTTTGGACTGCACTGGTCCATGAATTTGAATCCATGAACACATTGAGGCCTAGGCTGGATAGCAGGATTTCTCAAATGCTTTCATACTGAAGACTATGTCTTAACATAGTCTTATATTTCTTAAACATGTATCTTTCATAGGAACAGACAACTTTGCTTTTCCATTCACAAGTCATATCATATTGTTTCAATGATTGTATAAATTGCTTACATAACAGAGCAATATAGGCAATGTAGTTTTGTCTTCCTTTTAATAAAATTTTAAAACTGAAAATGAAGAGGACAGTTAAAACCATATGATTAGCTAGCTCTCTAAGGATCAAATACTTGCCACATATTTCCCAGACCACCAATCACATGTGAACCACAGAGTGAAAATCTCTATGACACAGTGGAAATTCAAGATAAAAGCAGGCAAACAGTCAGTTTTGCTCATTTTCCTTTACTATTCAAACAATTCTTCACTCTGTTGCCTTTAACCTACAGTACATACAGGGACTAACATAATAGCAAGTGACAGTGACATTCTAAAACTAAGTAATGAATTGAACTTAGAAGGAAGAGGAAAAAGAAAAAGAGGAAACCAAGGAGGGGAGTGGGGGTATGTGTGACAGACAGAAACTGTTTTCCAGTTTCTGATTAGCCAGATTCCAAAGATTCTTTAGTCAGAGAAAATACTTAAGATGCAGCTATACAAAGCTCTCCACCTCTAAAACAAATGAGTGGTGTTGGTTACTCTTTTCTAATAAATGTTTACATAGTTAAGGTTTTGTTCTCAGTGGTTTTTGGGGTCTTATTTTTTTGGAGGGGTGAGGAGAGGTTATTCATTGGATTTTTTTTTTTTAAATACTTATTTTCAGATATAGGAATACAATCATATAAGTTAGAAGAAAATAAATTACCTAACGCAAAACTACTACCTGTTCAGCTGCCACTGAAAGATTTTCAATTAATGATAGGTCAGATTTGTCTTTTAAATCCCAGCACAAGAACTTAGAGGTACAGGAACAGTGAGAATTCTTAAAGATAAGCTAAATAAAGATTTTGCCTTTGGAGCAGACTGAGGCTCTTCCTAATTCAGGAGAGTTTCATAGAGCTAGCTTTTCTATTTTCTTCCCTTAATAGATTGAGGATTTATTTCCTTAGTTGTCCAGCATTCTCTCTGTTTTCCACATAGTCCTGTTTGCTTGGTTAGCCACATGCAGACAGCCACTGATATAGTGCAACTGTAGGTTTCTGCACAGCATAGTCCAGGCAATAAACACTTAACAGTTATCTCTAGCTCAGCCTATAGCTGAATTATACCCCTGCTCAGTCTTAAGTTCCCAGAACTCAGCTGGAAATCAAGCCAATGTAACCTCAAGGCTCCCTAAAATATCCCCATTAACACTACATAAAAGGACAGAAGCTCAAGGAACCTGAACAAGGTGTTTCCTACGTAAAGTAGGTTTTGCTCAGGTCTAAACTCCTTAATTCAAAGCAGTTGTTTCTTGTACTTGATACTTTGCACAAGTTTGATGCCAGCTGGCAAAATCCAGCCTGTCACCTCAGTAAAACTGCTTTCCCTAACAGTACAAGCCTCCAGCAAAATGTCACAATGGACAAACTCCAGTTGAGAACATATGCCCTCAACTCCTCTGACACTGTCCTTTCACAGTATAGCACCACCCTCAGCAAGGCTGCATGGCACTGGGAAAGGCAGCCAACTCTGCATATGCTCCAATAATACAGCAATACCAGCAGCTGTGGCCTGGCAAGTTTTGGAGTCTCATGCACACCAACACAGGAATAGATGTGTGGTTTGCATTGGAAGATTTTAATTCAAATTAATACAATTTTCTTGAGGCTTAAATTCCTCCTCCCTACCTTCTTTTGTACCTGGTAAATTAAAAGGGAGGGAATATTAAGAAGGAGAGAGAACAGAAATAAATAAGCTCTTGTCTCCAAGAAAGACAATATGCTAACAAAAATGCAGCCATGGTAGCTTAGCAATTACATTCTAGCCTGTTGTACAATAATTAGAACTGACGAGGTCACTTATACCTTAGCTTCTACAGAACAGAGATGGAAACATGAACATCAGTTTCATTACTTTTAGCTGACTTGGATTTCATTATTGAATAAACTGAGAACAGTTTTAGTTGTGAAAAGCTGCCAGATATCAAGGTTTAACACTTATCTTTGAAAAACCCACTTTTTCAAAAAAGAAATTACAAGCCAAGCAGACCAGCACACCATGCACAGAATGCCTTATATATTGCAGTCTGCAGAGAAACTCTTTTTTTATTGCTCAAACCTGTGCACATAGTGTGTGGTCAAAACACTTTCCACTCCTGCCTAATAAATGGTATCCATCAAATTAAACGAGACAGGATGACTTTGACTGACTTGACCCAAATGACAGCCCATTTTCAAGCTACACTACAAGGCACCATGCCAGAGATAAGAACACTGTGGTAAGATCATGACTTACTGGCACAAGGCAAATAGGTTTTTGAAATTGAAAGTAATTAAGCTATTTGCATGTTTGTATAGTAACACTCATTTCTGCAAGAGCTTTTTCTGGGTCGCTGGAAAGGAGGCATTTGAATAACATTCCCTTAGATTTTAATCACACATTATCTATTCACAAGTATGTCAGGTGAAAAACAACGAATAAACCCCAGATTTTTACTCAGAGGAAAAGATACAACTTCGCACTTTAATAAATTTAGCTCCTGTTAAATACACAACCAGACGAATGACTGATTCTAGGTCTTGGTTTACAAAAATTCAGCAACTAATATTGCTGCTCAAGGGACACTATCTCAGTAGACATCTGGAGAACCTACTGATTAATTAATAGATTCATTAATTAGACAGCTGTAGTGTTAGAAGAGAATTTAATTGTTTGGATTAATAACCCTACTAATTAGTCCTAAAGAAAATCATCATCAACCCATAGAGCTGCGAAAACACTGACTTCCTAAATGCCCATCTGCATGATTAACTTCCCATTTCTAGAACATGCTAGCTAACTACTGGCAGACTTACAAGACTGTATGTGCCAGAGGAACATCCAGAGTAAATCTAAAAGCTGTGATTTTTCTGGTATATAGCATAAATACCACTGGAGACAAATGCTATTAAAAATAACTTGCCTATTTTTTGAATCTGAAGTATGGCACCTACATGGGCATCTCAGAAAAACAACAATAAACACCAAGTCTGTGTAGGGCTACATAAAACCTGAGGCAGCCTACAAATATTACTTAATTTAAAATTATCAAATTATGGAATAGATACACAATGGCAAAGAGAAGCCTATGCAAAACCATGACAGGGCTGCAGTGTTTCTGAATAATCTTATTTGCTTGTCTCACCAAGAAGATGGATATAAATCCCTTCCTAGAAAATAAATATTGAAATTATATGAGGTATTTCATAAAAACCATAATCATATACAATGTGTGACAGCCAGCTTAGAGTTCTGTTTAATAACAAGCTAAAGACCTCATTGCAGAATGTTCCTGTCAGCATAGTTGAATCTGACAGTATGTCTGTACAATATTAAATGTGCTAAAAATTCTGATACTGGTCTTCCTCCTTTGTGTCTAAGTTACCGAATGCATAATGGAGATAGTACATCAAGGAATATCGTTAAAATAAATTAGTGAAATTTGTGAAGCACAAAGATATTTCACTGACATCCACTGTAAAACCCCACAGATAATTGAGTAATTTTGTATTACATATCATTTAATTAGCATAAAATGTACTAGGAATATAGTGAGGAAAAAGTAACATTTTGCACATCAAATAATCCCACGTGATACAGTTTACAACCAATTGGAAAAAAATTAACTATAGAATAGCATACTCATATAAGGAGAAGAGAAAGGGTAAAGTAGTTAAAATTGCACAGGTAGGCCCAGCTTGACATTTTGTCTGTTCTGAGTACTTGTTTCTGCAGACATTCCCTTCCTGCATTCATGAATTCCTTAGCTTTTTAGGCCCTTGCATGCTGCTTACTTTTGGAAAACAAGGTGTACTGGCAAAGTCCAAGACTGCAAGAAACCTGCCACGTCAGTTTATAAAAGCTACTTAGTTAAACAAAAATTCACAGAGTGCCTCATAGAATCTCAATCTGGAAGAGATACCAAGGATATTTTCAAAAGTCTACATCATCACTTTATGCGCAACTTCCTGAGTCAAATCTCTTCATGAACGTGTGTCAGATTATTGTAACAGACTACATGAGCTCAGGAAAGAAATCTAACTCAAATGAAACTCCTACATAAATACATACAAATCATGGTTAGCTTTGGTAAGGGTGCTTATTTTACACACTTTTTTACTATCAAAACCAGCATTTTTTTCTCAAAAACATCTACAAATTCTGCAGTTGAATGATAAATCAGAAGTTTCTTAACTGAATATTGACCAAATAAGTTCACCTGATACTTGCCGTTAACGTCTGTCCTATTTGTGTGTACCATAAGCCCAGTGCTTCCAAAACACACTACATCTCTCCAACAATGCAAACTGCAGAGCAAGAAGTGAGTAGAGAGAGCACTCAGAGAAATCTTTAGAAAGTGCTTGGGTAAAGATGGGGTGGAAAGTTTGTGGTGGATTGACCATTTCTGGACACCAGGTGCCCACCAAAGCTGCTCATGAGTCCAAGGTAAGAACAGGGAGAGGTCACTCATCAGTTACTGTCATGGGCAAAATGGACTTGACTTGGGGAAATTAGTTGAGTTTATTAACAACTGAATCAGACAAGAATAATGAGAAATAAACCCCAATCTTGAAAACACCTTCCCCCCATCTCTCTCTTCTTCCCAAGGTCAGCTTCACTCCTGATTTTTCCACCTCTTCCCACCAGCAGTGCAGCAGAACAGGGAATGAGGACTGTAGTCCTCACATGCTGTCTCTGTCACTCCCTCCTCACAGGGAGGATTCTTCACACTTCCTCTGATCCAGCGTGGAGTCCCTCCCACACAAAATAGTCCTCCATGAACTTTTCCAATAAGTCCCTTGTACAGGTTGCAGTTCATCACAAACTGCTCCAGTGCGTGTGTCCCTTTCATGGGATGTGTTCCTTCAGGAACAGACACCTCCAGCATGGGTACCCCACAGGGTCACAGATCCCACCAGCAAACCTTCTCAAGAATTGAGTTCCACAGGTTCATAGGTCCTGCCAGGAGCCTGCTCCATCACCACATGGTGACAGCCTGCTTCGGGCACCCACCTGCTCTCCACCCTCACATGTTTCTCACCTCCCCAAAGCACCTAGTCATAATCAAATTATAGGCTAGAACCCATTAGAGTACTTTCTGTCCCCGGTTGAATTCTGCAAAGCTTGTTTGTACAATTGCATCATTAGGGTTAAAAAGAAAGCCAGAGGGAGGAAAAAAAAAAAGTAAATAACCCCTCAGCCTAAGATAAAGGCCACTGTTCTACCAATCAAAATCTTTTTCTAACATTGTTTTATCCAATGATTATTTCATGCAAGATAAAGATACAAGTAGCAGAATAGAGATCACAATACTGAGGACTTCCCCATTAAACTAATCGTTGACATGATTTAGCAACTTTCACAGTTCTCAGAACAACTACAACTAAGTGAAGAAGTACTCTGGATAATGTGGAAAGAAATAAAACAAATCAAAGAATATCAAAGTAGAAAATACAGCAAAATACAATCAAAGGAATGTTGTATTATGGGAAACTACCTTCCTGCCTTCTGTAAGTATTCCAAAAGTTAACAAAAACACTCTAGACAAATCTGAACATTAAAGCCTATGGTAGGAAAATTTTTCTAAGTAGATTTATTTCAGGGATAAAACCCACAAATTCCTATTACATGGTGTTAGGGAAAGACAGATGTCTACTTGGATTGCGGTGACTGCAGTCAATAAGTGTATTTCATCACTACTGTTGCCAAAATAGACAGTACAAAAATGTGTTTGACAAGTGTAAAGAGAACCTGAATGATTTATTGTTTGCATTACATTGAAAACTGAAGTTTCTGAAGGAAGATGAACCAAGTGGGATCAACTGGTTAAATATAAATCATCAATATTACATTTTTAGAAATAACCTTTATCTATAACTTATAATGCGACTTTTTCATATTACTTTTTCTCCTGATGCCTGTTTAAGAATCACATACAGTCAATGATTCTGTTTACCTGAAAACCACAAAAAAATTCTCCAACACTTACCAAATCCTATGTTTAAACTGCAGACATCAAGTAAAAGATTATCAGAGTGTAGGAAAACCTTACTGAACAGAGAAGCAATTAAAAGGAAAATGTACTGAAGCAAATGCCTAAAATTTAGCAAACAGCACAGGACTGCTCTTGGCAGCTTAAGCAGCACCTCTAAGGTCCTCTAAGCTTTCTCTTTTTCCTTCTGTTTTTTGGCATTTTGATATTTAAATATATATATAATTCAAACTACATAATTATTAAGGGTGGTATAGATTAAACCAATTAAAAGACCTTTTTTATCCCCTTTAATTGATTTATAAGGTGAGATGATTTGACTTTAGCTATGTTGAAGCATAACTGCATTCAACCTTTAGTAGCTGGTGACCATCAGCAGATGACAGGTGATGTCAGTCAGCAGATTAAAGGTAAAGCCAACTGCCCTTGCTACTATGAAAATGCCTTCTGTAATGACTTTAAACAGACATAGAAAATAGTGTTACTGCTGCAGTTGAAGCTACTGAAATATCTCTTGTAGTTGAGCTAATTATTATTAAAGCACTCTCTCCTTAAATTGTTTGCATCATTATGCCGTATTGAGAGTAGCAAAGTGCAGTAAAACCCAATTCACCAACCCAATAAACATGTATTTGTTATAAGAGAGGCTAATTTTTATGATAGAATATGCAAAAAAAAAAGTTTATATGGGGGAAGACAACAGTCATATAACATAAAAAAAATTAAGAGACAGAACAATTTGGAAGAACAAAATTGGAGTGGGAAGAGGGAGACCTGGGATAATGAGGTTTTATACCATAATGGAAGTCTTGTGACACCAGTGTATTTAAATGTGATTTTCACTTCTTTATTTAGATACTAGCAGTGGCACAAATAGGGTTTGGGTTTTTTTTTTGTTGCTGTTTGTGTTGTTTTTTTTTTTTGTTTTTAACATGTCAGCCAAATAATTTAAGGTGTCAAAATATAAATGTCAAAGTCAGCCTGCCTTTTCTGTCAAGAACACACAGAGAATACGAGCATGTTGCCAACTTCTACAACGCTGTCAGAAGTACTATCAGCACTTTTTTTTTCCTTGAGGCATATGGTTCAGTGACAACCCAATGAGCTTCCACTTTTTAATAATGCTTTCTTTGTAGCTGGGTGAAAAGCTTAAAAAGCACAAAAGCAAAAATAACAGACAAAAAATAATTGATAGTGATAATTGACAGTGATAACAGGGCTCTGGTGGCCTGGAAGAGCAAATAAAGGGTTGCTGCACTCTCCATAAGATGTATGGATGGAAACCAGTCAGGAATGACTTGAAGGAATTAAGAGTCACCATCAAGAGGACAAGTACCACCAATGTGAATAGCATTGATGTCTCCAGTATGTGACCCTCATGAGATGGAAAAAACCCATGGCAGCTACTCACCCCATCCAGCAAAAGATAAAGATTTACTGCAGAATTCTTTATGTTGGGAAGAATGAGGGGAATGAACCCAGTCAGGTTCTTATGCAGGCCTCTGCAGCAAATACCTTCCACTGTCCAGAACTGGGTTAAATTATGCCCACTGCTGGACCAGCAATCCTACTCCTGAGAACAGAACTAAGATTTTCTGGAATGAGCATGTAATGATTTCACAATATTGTTGTTCACAACCATTTAGAGCCATCTATTAGACATACCTATTTTTTTTCACCCCCCTTCTTTTTATTAAGAGAACATATTTTTACTCACTATCATAAAACAGTGCCTAGTTTTTAAAGAGACTACAGAGACTGGAACTGAAACACCATCAAGGAGTCATAAGGACAGCATCCCTTCTCCCCCATTCACTTCATCCACCTCATGGCATGAATTCTCCAACTGTTTTCTGGGCAGCAAATCTGGCTCTGCTAAAAAGTAATACATATTTCTCTATTTTCACTTCTTTATGCATACTGCATCCTAGATATTTAACAACTACCTCATGGTTTTCAATAAATTAAGCTTTGCAAAATATGTCACTGCTCTTCAATGGATTCTTATCTCACAAGTCCCATATTTTTCCATGGGACTTTCTGTCAAAGTATGTCAATTGAAAATGAGTAAAACTGCACCATAACAAATACATTTACACCTCCACAGTGCACAGTGTTTATTTAATGTGAACATCAAGTATAACTACACTTTCACTGACTGCTCCACCCTCAGAATCACAAATGCATGAGTATGTTAAAAACCATGATAAAAAGTAACAATTATGATTCTTTAATGCTTTCATTTATATTTTCAAGGTGCACTGGCAATTTCCTGAAAGAGCAGCTTTTTTCATGGCTCTGCAGTGTACTGCATTATGGAGTATCTTATACTAGATCTTATAAATCAAATCAAGAATATGTATATACATCAGCTTAACATAGATAAAACTTCTTTTGGATAAATCTCCATCATGTAAGAGATTGTCTTTGCATATTTCACTGTATGTTATTTTAAAAAAAACCAAAAGAACAAACAAGCAACCAAAAAACCCCAAAAGCACCAACAAAAAACCTGCTACCACAACAGTCTGGCTTTTGAGAATTAAGCAGATATTAAAATATACAACATTTAATTCCCTTTTTAATAGTCTCGAGTTACATGATCCTTGATAAATAAGTAGCAATAAAAATAAAGAAAAAACCCATTGGAAAGAAAAGGTATTGCAATAAAAAAATGTTCTGAAGTAACTATTACATTTAAATTCAATTGCTCTGGATTTATTTCAATTTAACTGTGGACAGTATTAAAGCCACTGGAGTCCTCTACTTCTTGCCATAAATTTCAATCTCTACATCTGCAAATCATCTCACTTGCTGCTGAAAATACAAGTAATAAGATTCATGGTACTTGGGGAAAATAGCAACAAACATCTCCAAAGTCCTTGAATCAGCAAAGCTGTTCTTTTTTCAGGAGCTACCAAATGATATAGTGAAAAAGAAGATATATTTCTGGGTATGATTCAAGCTGGTACCATTTTCACAACTACGAATTCAGCAGAATGTTTCTTTCCATTTGGGTAGCAAATAATACAAATAAATCTTTCACAATACTTGCACCAAAATACTGTATTACTCCAATGCTGTGACACTTAAGCCATAATAATTTGCTTTATCATAAGGGACTTGTGAGGGTTGCCACCTCAGGATACTTTTCTTCTTTTCAGCAAACTCTTGTTTTCCATTTGACAGGACATATACTGTTCGGGAATGGTCCCAGGTTCTGCTCTACTTCTCATGTTAGATCTCTTCAGTGTTTTCTACACTCATACAGGTGATGCTGTTCATGCAGCTCTGTACTGTACAGAGTCAAAAGATGTGCCTCAAAACACACATGGCAAACAAACCCCAAACAAAACAAACAAAAACAATGCAATCGAACACTTCAAATTCTTACAGCTCCACATTTCTGGGTTTTGTTTTGCTGTTTGTTTTTTTTTTCTCTCCTTTATTTTGCACTTCTCATGTTTTGGAAAAGCATGAGGCCAAAACTATTTGGTCAGAAATTCTTAAATCCTCTTAAAATTTTAATCTGTTTCCTCCACTTGCCCTGGTAATCCTTTTCACCCTAAAGTAAGATGCTGGCTGTACTTCCTATTATAGCATGCAGTGGGGGAAAGAATGGATTTACAAGAAACCATTCTATTTCTCTACTACAGATTCCCATTATTCTTAGAAGCAGTAACTCACAGATTAAATGAGTAGATACACATAGTCAAAGACATTAGATGTAAATTTTAGTTCTGAAATACTTATAAGCCTAGGGTGTTCTCTATCCCTCTGAGCCAGTTTGTGATGACATGGGAAAGCAAGTCCAAAGCGGGAAGGATGACTGAAATCAAAGCAACATGCCACTGTGTTAAGTGCTGCCAACAGTGGCTGTGAAAGCGTTCATCCAGCAGTCATAGGATTTCTGTGTAAACAACCAAGGCATGTGCCCTCTCTCAACTGAGCTGGCTCAAACATCTGACTGACAGCTTGATGCCTTTAATGAACTGGAAAACTATGCTTCCTGTCTCTGCAGATTTGGGCAAGTTCAGCTCTGAGAAGCCAGGAGTTGCTCTTTGCCCTCTCCATCATCCCACTCTTTTCAACAGCCCACTTCGGGTAATTAAAAATACAAAGGGTTGTTTTGCATTTCGAAAGGTTTTCTTGACTCCCAAGTCATACCACTTTATCTTCCCTGTAGCTTTGTGTCATTCAGACAGAAGATTCAGAGGTTTGGAAGCTACAAGGCCTCACTGACAAAAGCTTTTATGCCTAGATGAAATGGGATCTTCCTTTTTCTTCTTAATATGTTTGTAGTCATTAGCAAGATGACATTTTTCCACAAAACCGCTTCTACAGAATGTAGCAGATCATATTCACGGCACTAACACCTTACAAAGAACTATGCTGACTCAGGACTGCCAGAGCCAATATCCCCATACTGTGTAAAAGACATTATGGAATGAAGATAAAATTAGGTGATGGGCAACTCAGTTTGGGGCTTTTCCTTGTTATTTTATTATTATATTTCCTAGCTCTTATTATTAAGAGCTAGAAAAGGCATTTTGATGATAAAAAAAAAAAAAAAAGAACCAGAAAAAGAAAAAGGCAGGAGGGTGATAGAAAAGCTGGTTCCTGAGCAATGCACTACTAGACAGGATGTAAAGGTTGCTACAATTTTTCCTTGCTGTGAACTTAATTAGTCTAACAGAGTTGACTAACCACTGCAATTGGTACCACTTAACAGTGCAGCAAGAGTCTAAATTTAATATCCCACTCCGCATTTTCTGTAAAGTTACTTTTCACTTTTGTTCTTCATCCTTCCTCCACTTCAGCAGTTTCTCCAACCCAGAAAACATTTCCAGACCAGTATTCTCCTTCAGTCAGTTTCTCCAAGAAGCACATCTCCACAGTGGCCAGAGTAAATTTTTTCTTCCTCACAGGGAAGAGGAATCTCCTTCTGACACTCTTAGAGATGGAGCACTTTACACAAGAGCTTTCAATGGGCCACTGAAATTCTTACAGACAGTTTTGTAACTGCCAAATGAGTAGAAATATTGTTTGTGATGAAGGTTTCTGAATTTGTGTCCTGACACTAGAATAATAAGGAGAACCTTTCACTGTGAACAGCTGCAACCTTGAAATCTATGAGTGACTGAGCTCACTGGACCTCAGGCTACATAACTCTACATTTCCCATCTTTCAGTAGTTTTCTTTCCTCTGGTGCATGGAACAGTCATTCCCTCCAGAGGCCCCCTGTGACATCTGTTGAAACATCTGCTTCATTTTCTATTCTGTGAGATATCCATAATAAAGCACTCAAAAAAATCCAACAACTGAGAAAAAAAAAGTTTTCACAATTTTTCATACTGCAAACATAATAAAGGCACACAGCATTTGGAGAACTTTTAACAACTTGTTCTCATCCTGAGTAACATAGTAACATGCTTTACAGGTTGGGGAGAGAGAGTACACTTAAAACACCAGTATGCACACTGTATCCTATGATATTTACTTTTCTCTATCAGTTCGAAAGAAAACATATACACTACGCAACACGAAGGGGAAAAGAATACATATCTCATGATGAGTCTACATTTGCAACACTGCCAAACTAAACATAATCAAGGGTAACCGAACACTACTTCTTTAATCATAACACAGCTTTCTTCTCTCACTTGTCCTTATTCCCTTAGCATACAAGGACAAGAACTCAAAGACTTCTCAGCAAAGGTCTGTAGCTTTCTGTGCTCTGCCTCATCCCCAAAAATAAAGTTAAACCAATCAGTATGCTTATTACACACTTATAAATCACTTCATAAGTGACACCTCTTCACGAAATTTTAGAAATAACACACTGTTGGGTAATCATATCTCCTGATGCATTTTAATGTAAGAATCATAAGCAAATTTTCACAACTGAAAAAGTAAAGGGCTTGTTCTTACAAAAATCTTTTATAATAGTGAATTTAGGACCTAGAAAAGACATTAGTTTTGCAGGAAAAGAGAGAATGTAGAAAAATGAGACACATTTTTAAACTCAGTCCATCCTAGTACAGAAGAATCATGGCTAGGCTGTGAAGAGAAATTAAATTAGTTTGGATGAAGGTGACTAAAAATATCACTAAGATCCCACATCCTTGGCATACAGTTCCTCAACTGTGATCCTATCTACCAATACTGACAGAAGATGAAGTTGAACTCGCAACCTAAAGGTAAAAATCTTTGTCTTACTGCTGTCCCTTGTTTCACCTGGTGTAATCTGGTATAAGAAGACTAGATGAAGAAACAGCTTTTCAGTAAAACAAAGAAATATTTTAAAGATGGAAATATTACTCTTTAGAAACCATTGTTCAAATGAAATTTAGCACAGTGGAGCTTTGGAAAACAATGTCACCTGCAGATAAACATGTTTTTATACTTCTCCAGATCACACTGCTATCTTTCTAGACCTGCCAAACAACTAAGTTTGACCTGGACCACATAGGTTTCAGGGAGTTTCTTAGGTATTCAAAGTTTTTTAAATCAACTAAAAAACCAGCACTGCACTTGCATTACATGAACACAGCCTCTTTTAGGACCATCACACCAGGAGATAAGCTCCAAAGACTCTAGCTACCTGAGCTCTTGCAATTTAAAACAATATGGATTTCTGGGCACTGAGCAGAACAACTTTGGTACAGACCCTATGTCAGGCTACCCAGAGCACAGCTAGCAGCTCAAGACATAGCTTGATGCTACTTGGATGTGAGCACACGCAGATCCAGAAAGTCTATACCTTTGCAGTATCTCTTAGTTCAGATTAGTTTACTAGGCAGCACTTCAAACCCTTCACCAGTCCATAAAATTACTGTGAGGAACACAAGGTTCAAAGCATGCAGTACATGGTAGACTCTTCTCCATGCATTGTGCTATATAGAAAATGTAGCTAACAAGAGCGAGAAACATGGTCTGCTGGGAAGACTCAGCTCTTTAAAAACAGCCCTAAGTGTTTTTATTTAAAAAACTTAGCCACTATTATACCCTTTCGCCTGATCTTGAAAACAAGACATTTTGAGACAGCCTTGGGAAGAGCTGGTTACAGTTAGCATAAGAAAATTAGTCATAAGCATATAACTATGCACTATTGTGTCCTTTTAAGTGTACACACATGCCTTTTTTTCCTCACCAAATTCCCAGCGAGACTCATTTGCAAGTGCTTGTTTTCTCTTCCAAAACAATGTTTCCTACTGTATAGTATATAGATTTTCAACTGTGAGAAGAAAAAGAAGGGAGAAACAATTTATTTTTTTTTTTTTTTTTAAGTTCTGTTAGAACAATTTTGAAGAGTAAAACCTGGTAAGTCATATCTTGTTTCTAACGCATCTATCCTTAATAAATGAATGCAGGTGTTAATCCTAAGCATATCATGGGATTATCTTACTAAATCATTTAACACACCTTTTCACTTTCTAAGTCAACACTAACTTCACTTAAAGAAACCAAACTGGAGTCTTTTCCTTCTTAAAGGAAGATTCAGATTCAACTATTATGCAACACAATATGCAAAGCTATGCAAAGCATCATAATACATGAAATATTAATTAGATTGTAAGCTTTCCTAATAGTTATTGTCAATAAATCTTTAAACAAGCTCAGAAAGACTCTGAAGTCTTTAAAAAAGGCAGATGCCAACCAATACATTTTGACAAGTGGTAGATTGAAGAATATTTTGAAATACTGCAACAAATAAGAAACCACATAGACTGTTATATAAATAGTTGTATTTCAGAATGCTTTATGCAGTAAAGGGCTGCCAATTGAACAGTTTCTCCCTTGAAATATCATCTATTTAATAGTTCACTTAGTTTGATGCATTTGGGGTCTTTTTCAATCATTTACTTAATACTGATGTACAGATCTCAAGGGTCTCTGTTCTGGGCTATTTGTATGCAGCATAAGAGAATTTTAAATTAAACTTCTGTTTTAAACATATCATTTCAATAAATGTGCATCTATGTATATTGTATGTGTTTTGTGCTGCAGATTGACATGACATTCCATTTGCTTTCTTTTTTATTGTATAAAAAGGCCCTTTTTTTAAAAGTTGTTGCCTTGATTTTTAATGAAGTGTGCAGTTCAAAAGGCAGTAAAATACAGGGTTTGCAAAGAGCCCAAGTCACTGTACAACTAAATTCTCTTCACTTGACATATTTTCTATGTGCACAGAAGGAAGAGGATTGAAGTAGAATTTTTTTTATTTTTATCAGTTTAAGTAGAAAACATTCAGCCACTGCATTTAATATTATTCAGAATGACATTGTAGGCAACTGCAGTTGTCATGTTCATATGCTGCTCTTTGAGAAAGAGCTAAATTCAACCGCACAATTTTGTATTGAATTTTTTATTAAATTTGCTCTTATTTTTACACTAAAAGAAAACAAAAAAATATGATGAGCTTATTCGGGAGACTGCAGTGTTAGAGACACCCACAAGAGTATTTTTCAATATATTTGCAATATTACAGCTCATTGAGCAAAATGGTAGTATCCACTGAAGCAGAGTGACTCTGTATGAAAACTTATGAGCATGAATAAAATCTTCAGACAACAAATACAGAAATGACTTCTGGATGAAATGAGAGAAGGCATACAATTAACAACATAATAATAAGTAGAGAAGCTAAAAGGTCCAGGTAAAATGATGGTAGAGGAAAGCATATATCATCCATGCCATATAAATTGACCAGTGAGATAGAGGGATGATCTACAGTAACACCAGAAAATCCAATTTAACTGTTCTTAACATACACCAGAGTCCTGAGAAAAGATCTAATTAATACCAGTTCTGCTACACAATAGGTTTGGAAGAGTTGCTATCTTTCATGACAAACATTGGATACTAGCATGGCTGAACCTCTAAAACACAAAAGTTTCCTTTCAAAGTGAGAGGACAAAGATCTGCACGAAGGTAAAACACTACAGAATATTTCATTTTTGTACTTAATTTATTTACTTTTTTTTTTAGCAAGCTGTACTTTTAAGTTTAGATATACGGATTTTTTTTTATTTCTTTTTTTCCATTTTTCCTACTAAGTAAGTTACTCAGTTTTCCTCATCAAGCTACTTCAAATAAGAAAGATTACACAACAGAGGAAGATGTAAAGCAAAGCAGCACCTGCAGCTTCTGTGCAGAGCTGGCCCCAAGGGCAGCCTGAGGTGGCAGAGCCTACCTTGCCTACTGCCGGCAAGTCCATCTGCCCTGTGGCCAAGTTAATTTCAAACTGGATAATCTGCCCTGGGTTAATAAAAAACAGACCTTAGCAAACTGAGACCTACAAATACTATTTTATTTCATATGATACCTGGGTAGAGAGATGCAAGGATTGAGGGGAGAGGGAAAGACTTTCAAGAACAGCCAGCATTCAATGTTCAAACTTTTCTCTTAGTAAGCTAACATCTGAACAAAAGCAACATCTCCTCCAGAAAAAGAAAGAGATCCAGATCCTCAACACCACCTGAGACTGTTCTTTACTGTCTATCACTTTTTACCTAATATTTACAAACAGCATTACACTGAAACACTTGTTTTAAAACTAAAGTTTTCATTACTTTGAAAGTTGGTTCAAATTTGTTGGCTTTTGTTTTGTTTTGTTTTTTTTTTTTTTTTCATTAAAATCACTGAAAGTAATGTAAGCAATAGTTATTTGATTTTGATATAACAACTTCATATATGTAGTCCAGTTCAGAAACAAAATGAACACAACATTAAGACATTGATACTTCCGCCCCCGCCATGTTTGCACTGGTTAAACATGTACCCTTAATTACAGAAATGCACACTGCCCTCAGGCAATCTGAAAAATGTTTGATAATTACATTTACAACTTGTTCAAGGCTTCTACTTTACAATTAGCCTTCTTACAGCAAGTAGAATACATATTAGACACATAACAGTGTTGTACTTAACTGTTCTTGGAGTTGTACGAGGCTAGACCTTGAATTATCTCAGTGATATAAGGTTATGTAAACCAATGCCTTCTGAAAAACATTATTTTCCTTTGAAATATTAAAAAAAAAAATCTATGAAGGAACATGACTTGTAAATCTCTTAACAATTATCAAGATAATAACTACTAGTTCCAAGAGACCTAAACATTTTAAAAGCTGTTACTGTTTTATGCTTGCAGTTCATAAACCAGTCAAATGCTGATCAGCTAATATGACCAAGTGATTAGAAACTGAAGAATCCTTTAGGTCTTGTTATTTTATTTGCCTTCGATAACTCTTATTTCTGGGGCTTTCAGATACAACTCTGCGAGCTATTCTTCCCTCCGTCTCTTCCTCTTCCATTTGGAAGGCTGACTGAATAGAATTGCCTTCCATATTCCTATGGCACAGACTCTTCAAATTACTGAAAACATTTAGATTTTATTTTCTTTTATTCTGTTGGTTATTTTGGCTTTAGGTTCTGGTATTTTCTAGTTTTTGACCTAGTGTGGCTTCTGGAAGCAGACTGGGAGGAAAGGTACCACAGATACACGTTTGCTAGAGTGTAGTGTGGATGTATGAAAATAAAAGCCTGGAAATGTATCATCTCATGATGGCTTTTGAAACAAAATTGGAACTATACAGGAGCATGTCAAAATAGGTAAGACTGCACCATGTTGAATAAAATAAAATGAAGAAACCACTATCAAGGCAGGTTTTTGCAAAGCCAGATATTTTGCTAATCAACTCCTTTCTAATTATAAGAATTGAGGATGTCTGTAACATTTAAGTGTTATTGAGAATGATTTGAGCTATAGCTCAAGTGAGAATTTTATTCATCCTTTTTTTGAAAATTGCCATGTTGGTTGAAAACACTTTGGTTTACAGTCAGTTAGAAAAATAGTTTGTTTATGATAGCATCAGTAGAATTGTTGGAAGATTATTTCAGTTGTAAGACTGGGAACTGTGTTTTAATGCTCTTCATGTGTCCCAAATGATCCCCTTCCTGAGCATGAAATCAGTTAGTCAAACAAACCCAGATGTTTAAATATTCTTTTAGTTTCACAATGGCCTTGAAGGTCTCAATCATCTCTATTTGACTCTAGAATAAGAGGCCTCAATCGACTATATGCCTGTGGTTTACCTTGTCTGGTCATCCTTTTAATTTTAACATTTGACAAACTACACCTTTTTATTAATAAATACAAGGTCTCCCACATCCCTGATGGCTGGAGCTGGCACATGACTGCAGACCATTACCACCAGTCTACACCCACTTTGCTCACACTCAGTCACAAGCAGAGTTTGCTTTCAGTGGTGGTCCAATAAATATTTCAAAATACTTCAGAGATAAGGTGTTATTAAATAGACATAGTTTCACTGCAACAATGTCTTTAAGTTATAAAAAAATTTAAATTTCTGCTGTCTAAAAATAATAAACCAACTGCTTCAGAGATATAGGTCCCTCAAAAAAACTCAAATCAACAGGGAAATACTTTTAGGACAACAGTTAAATAAAAACAAAGACCACACACACTCTTATATAAGCACTCACATTGTCAACAAGCCCCATAATGATTTTTCAGGGACTGGGCAGTTTTCCTTATTCTTGGAGAATTTTATTGTATTAAGCCATTAGTACATGTACTAGTTGCTAAGAATGTTAAACGCTTTGAACCATTACAACAAATACAGAAATCAGTGACACTGAGCCTCAGGGACGGTCCCTTACTTTATCCTGCACATATCTGAAAGACTATTTAATTTTTGAAATAATAAATGTTGTCATTTTTATAAAAGCCATGATACAAAATACAACCATAAAACATTTTTCCGGTCTTAAATTATGTTTAAAAGTTTATTTCCTTCCTAATGTTCCAGTGGAATGACTTTTTTGGCAGAACTAGCTGGAAAGTGGAAACCAGATCTAAATGCAGAGTTTAACCCATTTATTTCTGATCTGAAACAAATACTAATATTTATAAAATTTGAAGTCTTCCCAAAGCTTTAAGTTACAGAAATAATCTTTTTACTCACTTTACCTAATTTGCCTTTTGATATTTATTCTCCTGAGATATTACAGGGAGGTTACTTGAGAAAAACTGAAAAGCCCAACTTGCCTGTTTTATTTGATTGTTTGACTTATTTCTTCATATGGCTCTCAATAGCCCTTTCCATTAGGAAAAATTACTCCTAGCCTGATTCTGCACTGCACATGAATGTTCACTATTTATTGCAGTCTTGTAGTGTTTTGTCTTAAATACTACAGAGACAGGGGTTAGAATTAAACATATACATTTATTAAACATCCATGTAAAACTATATTCCACAAAAAGGTGATCATTGACTAAAGCATGCAGGTTTTACCCCAAGGATAAAGTGGGAGAGAAAAATTAATTAATATTGTTCAGTTTGGTGTCACACTCCACAAAACAAAAAAAACCCAAAACAACAACCCCAAAAAAAATCAACAAAAAAAAGGAAGATGCCCAAGCCTTGAATAAAAGAAGAAATGTCATTAATGCATCTGAAAAACATTAAACTGAGATATAATCACAAGAAGAGTACAAAAACACATAAAAAGCAAAAAACCAACAAAACAAATATCCCTCAACAAAATGGAAACAAACAAAAACCCCAAATTGAAACCACAAAAAACCCCCAAAAACCCAACAACACCACAAATTGTGGTCGAAACTTACTTTTTCTTCAGAAAAGCATTGCCTTTATTGTGGGATATGCAAAAACCACAGTAATAACAGTTTTATACTAACTCACATACCAGAAAACAACTTCTATGGGATTAATATTTTAAACACTTAAACTTCATCTAGAAGAAAAACTACTACTAATTCATGGTATAAGCAGCTCACTTGAATCAAACTAAGTTAACATCATTAGAGTTTATAGATCCTTCTTCTACAAAGCCAGTTAATTGCTCAGTGTATCAGTTTTATTAGTACACTCCAGCTTTACCTATATCTTTCACCAGCTATTGTCATTCCCACAGTGGTGTATTTCATTGTAAGTTGCTTACAAATTTCCAAAAGTCAATGCAAACCTCTTCCTAATCAACTGTTCTTTCTACATTACAAAGGAGTAAATAACAAATAGCAAAAAATCTCGTTTATATGCAAGTAATAGCTGAAATGAAGGCAGCATTTAGCAGAGTTTTACCTGAAGGTTCTGCAGCTTTTCTTGGGACCATTTAACAGAGGGATCTCCAAGTGGAGGTGTATATTTTGGTATTATAGTAGGATATATTATGGTATTAGTAGCCAGACCTCTACTGTACAGCTTAATCATACAGAGTTATCCCTTGTGTACTTTGAAGTAAATGTTGGCATTTGTACAAGGTGTCTTTTCTTTCTATAGTAACAGTATTAAAAAGAAATTAGAAGTAATGATGATAAGCCTCCAGAGAGAGACCATGAGAAAATATCTGTCAGGTTGTTACGGCATGTAACTATCCAGGGCAAAGATACTGTTACCTTCTCTGCCTCAGAATAATCTGGGGAGAAGGAAGCTAAGTTCTTTTTCCTCTATGTGGATTCAATTTGGACAATTTTCATATGTCAGGAAGGTAAACTTAAAATTCCTTTCTGAATTTCACCTTCAATGGTGCAATGGGTTATTGCCATCATAGCTGGTGTAATTCTCTGCAGCCTCATTTGTTCTCTTTCACGTTGTCCCAACAACAAGACTTACCAAGAGCATTGCAAGCTCAGCAAGTAGGCTCACACGTGCTGCTGCTGAACTTCAGCTTGCATTCCACTGTCAAATTTGGTCCTATTGTTTCAACTAATAACATAGTAAATACTCTAGTGCTTAAGGACAGACAAAGCACACTCAGTCTCTGAAGACAAAGATGTTTGAAGACAACACAAATAGGCCAATTATTAAAATAAAACTGATTCTTGTCAGAAACTATTATCTTATAGTTCTATAAATATAATGTGTGTGTGTGTGGATAAGTGTACGGACCAGTTTTTATAAATTACTGAACACTTCTAGAGCATCCATGTGATTTGTACAGTAAGGGTCATACATTGTCACTATAAATCCCTCTGATCATACAGGATCACGTAATTAAAAAGCTGGAGCCACTCAAATTGAAATAGTCAAATAAAAGGGATATCACACAAAACAATCCATGGCTACTGGCAGCTGTGTCTTCAAACAATACTCCATTACACTTAAAACCACACAAACTGAAATAAAACAAATTATTTCTGTATTCACAATTCTCAGCAATTACTTCACACATTTCATGATCATTTCTCCATTTAATTACTTTCCTGGGGGATTAGTTTATGCTACAATACTTTGTGTTCTATTTCATTTCAAAGCATATTGAAAGCCAGGCCTCTTTGATCATTAGGTTTCCTGCATTTAGTCTTTCTGAAAGAGCCTTACCAAGGGCTCATTTCTTCTACCTTCCTCACCCAAAGAAAAAAAATTACTCAAATACAAAGCCTTTTCTTCTAGAAAAATAATAATAAAAAAACCCAACACAAACATTACTAACATAATGATATTTGCTTCTACACTGCACTCAACTAAAAGCAACTAAGTTATTGAACAACACAAAAAATCCACCATATATTTTATTCCTGAAATCCATCAAGGGAACACTGAGCATGTGCTAGAAGACGCGTATATCAGTTACATAAAATTATGTGATGCATAATTATGGCATATTTATCCATGGCACTGTAATAAATAACCAGCTGTCAGCATCCTGGAGTGCTTTTCTAAACATATTAAATATAGCATGCTTAAATATTTTTAACTTTTTTGTTAACATGCTTCTTTGAATGGGCAGAATTTTTTTTACATAAGTACTGTATTATTATGACTGCCTGAATAGGATTAAGAGGCTTTCTTGAAATACAGAGACCAAGTGGATTTCATCTGCTATGTGGGAAGCCAGCGCTGTTTGTGGGCTTCTCAGGTTTACATTACATTCATTATCTTCAAGCACTGTTAGGTGTTGACAGTTCTAACTGCCTTGCTGGAAGGACGGCCCCTGCAACACTGAACGCAAGCAGAATTTACAATTTACCACCCATCTGCCAAGGCTGAAAGTGAGCCCTTCAGGAGCACGTGTCACGGCAGACACGTCTCCTCACACTCCTCTAGGGGAGATGAGAATGGGGAGTCAGGGCCAGAAGCAGGAGGGGGGAGAGCACCGACAGCACTCTCTGCAAGCTTCAACTGAATGACCACACTCACTTCACTGCAGGAGACCACCCAACATCCCCGGCACCAACAAAAAGCTTACTAAGAGCTTTACGCATGGTTTAAATGGCATGAGTTCTCCATGCTGGACAAGTCAGCATGAGCATGTACTTTGGTAGAGATTCAAAGTTCAGAAGAGGGCCACAAAGATAAATTAGAGTGATGGAACACCTCTCCTATGAGGAAAGGCTGAGGAAAGGGTGTTCAGTCTGGACAAGAGAATGCTCTGGAGTGACCTTATTGTGGCCTTTCTGTACCAAAGGGGACATACAAGAAAGCTGAGGAGTTCTTTTTATAAGAGCATGTAGCAACAAGATAAGGGAGAATGGCTTTAAACTGAGAGTAGTATGGCACTGGAACAGGTTTCCCAGAAGAGTTGTGGATGTCCATCCCTGAAGTGCTCAAGGCCAGGTTGTACAGGGCACCAAGGAACTTGGTTTAGGTGCTTCTGTCTGTGGCTGGGAGATTGGAACTGAATGATCTTCAAGGTCCATTCCAACCCAAACCACTCTGATTCTATGAAGACTGCCAAGACACAACTGAAGTTGGTCACCAATATGAAAATGTTTAGACAATCTCTTTTTCTGTTCCAATACCCAAAAACACCTTCTCCTTATTTTACTATTAAAAGCAATCAACATTTTCTGAAGTGTTTCTAAACTTTAACATTCTCCTCCCATCATGGACATGTTTTTTCTTTAGACCACATAATTTATTTTCAAAGCACACTTAGATATATTAAAAGCATATTTTTATCGTACATTTTTTTCATTATGCTATTATTGTAGGTTTCATTAGGCAAACCCCCAGTTTTTAGGGATTGAAAGAAAAGTCACACTTCAAGTAATTGCCTGTTGGTTTCAGAATGTTAACTATAAGGCTGTTAATAATTGATTTTGTGTCCTACCAAATTACGTAGTGCAACCACACAATGCTAGACAGAGAATTTCACTCGCGCATCTTCTCAAACTACTGCTTGTAGTATTTTTAAAAGAAAAATTCATATTAAAATAGTGAACTAAGGAAATAGAAAATATAGAAAAAAATAATGTTTCAAATACAATTTTAAAAAGGCATGGTGTTGTTCCATACCAAAAACTCCCTAATCATCTTTTACTAGTGAAATTCTTTGATAAAAAATAAACTTTAAAGTACTAACCAAAATAGAATATTTTATATGAAGTTGATAGAGAGAAAAAATTCAAATGATGACAAGTAAAACCTTCAGCAAATGTGTTGTTTACAGCACACATTTTATTATTTAAATTTTTAAAACATGTAAGTGAAATATCAAAAAAATGAATGACCTCATGTTTGCTCTTGAAGATAATTGGAAATGCCCTCCTCTCTCAAACTTTTATCTGACCCTCTTCTATTCTGTTACAACCTTAGAAAGAAAAGCCCCACATAAATGTACACAGAATAAGTAGTTTTGAAATCAAAAGAACAAGTCATAGCCTATTTTAAGCATTTATGTAACAGATGAAAAGAAAACTAAAAATATTATCTTGCAAAGGCTTATATATATGCTTAACTTTCCATAATATTCATACTTGTGCTGCTGGGCTGCTCACTGCATGTATCAAGTTGGACATTCATAGAAATCACCAAGATGTTGCAGTACCATATTCATCTCAAACACAAATTCAAAGCTATGATTGAAGAACAGTATTTTACTGAAGAAGCCACAAAAGCACAGTCATCTCAGTAACTGAATTTACTGCTCAGAAATTTATGGAAAAAAGGGACTAACAACAGCAAGGCTCAGTGGCTGCTGCAAGTGGTATAGATTATCTTCAGCAGTTATTAAAAAAAGTTTGGGAAGACAGTGTTTAAATTTAAGCTATGGACCAAAAACTACTTTGATTCACAGAATAATAAAATATGCCAAGTTGGAAAGGACCCACAAGGATAATCCAGTCCAAGACTTAGCCCTGCAAAGAACCATCTCCAAGAATCACACCATGTGCCTGAGAGTATCATCCAAACACTTCTTGAACTCTGTCAGACTTGGTTCTGTGACCACTTCCCTGGGCAGCCTGTTCCAGTGCCCAGCAACCCTCTGGGGGAAGAATCTTATCCAACCTAAACTTCCCCTGGCATAACTTTAGGCCATTCCCTCGGGTCCTGTCACTGGTCACCACAGAGAAGAGACCAGTGCCTGCCCCTCCTCTTCCCCTCACGAGGATGTTGTAGACTGAAACAATTCAGTTTTCAATAGCAGAGGATAGAGAACAGAAAGGCGGGAGACATGAGCATGTGAGGTCTGAGCATTTTAACCAAGACACAGGTTTGGGTTTGGAGAACTAGATCAACTGTATTACTTAATTGTGAGCAGGAATAAAAGTCATCAGCTCAGTGGGAAGATTTTTGCACAAACTTCACAGATCACTGGTTGCAGAGGAAAAATGTTATATGATCAGGGATTGTACAGTTTCAGCTCTTCTTCACATCACTGAAGATGATACCTAAACTTGTCCCAGCATAAATCCCAGCAGGATTTCCTGTGCTTTTGTCCAACTCTTCTCTTTCTGCCTCCCACCCCATGGAATTCTTCCAATTCCATGGCAAATTGACTTCTTTAACAGTTTTAGGTGTGGAAACAGTCTTTCTGAAAATCCAATAAAATTATGGCCACGGGATTCCCTCCCTTCCTTCCCACATCTCATACACATTCAAAATCCTTACTGGACTTCCCTTTACTCAAAGCCATGCTCACCCTCTCCCAAAAGCATTTAGCCATCTCCTTGCTGACCTTACCCTTTATCATAAGCTCTAGCATTGTACCACAGATAGAAGTCAAACTTACTGGTCCATAGTTTCCAGGATGGTCACTTAAGCCCTTTTTGGAGATGGGAGCTGTAGTGTCAACCCACACAGTGTCCACTGGAAATGGGACATTACTCACCTTGGTCAGCAGCTTAGTGATTTTGCACATCATGATCGAGTCCCTTCAGTACCCTTTAGTGAATGTCATCTGGACCTGGTGAACTCTGGTTAACCTCTCATTTGTTCAGTTTCACATTTTCTCCATGTTTACATCAAATTGTCTAGTTTCCTACAGGGACAGCAGGGTAATGAGCACAAGAATTTGAAAACAGTCAGATATTAGCTAAGTTATAATGAAAAGGGAACGATGCAATGTATACAAAGTTGATGTTGGTGTTCTTAAATGATCAGTCCCAAGACTGATCTTACCTGGCATTTTGACCCTGAGATTAGCTCAACTGGTTAGAGCATGGTGCTAAGAACTACAAGGTTGCACATTTCATCCCCATATGGGCCATTCACTTAAGAGTTCGGACTCAGTGGCCCTTGTGGGTTTCTTTCAACTCAGAATATTCTGTGAAATTTTTCCTGACATGAAAAAAAAAAAAAAGCAAGTGAGATTTCTGAATATTACAAAGGAGGGAATGTTTCACCAACACACAGGACAGTCAGTCTCACACAGAACAATGATCTCAAGCATTACTGTATGGAAAATGGACAGCTATCACACTTCAGAGTGAAAGGCCTGTTTACAACAAAACACTAGAGGAGGAAAGACCTGAATATAAACTGTAATTAACCGTGTCAGCAGGACAACCCTGCCAATCAGGAAAAGCAAATATAATCCACAGATGGATCAGCAAGGTATATACAATGCAAATATTCCACTTCAGCTGTAATAAATCAAATCTATGCATATGGGGCATTTATGTTAAAGATAGAAATAAAAGTTTAATCCCATTCAGAATGACTTCCTTTGATCTATGCTGACGGTCAAGAATAACCAACCGTAAAAAGAAAAACAAAACAAAACAAAATAAAGAAAAAAAAACCCCACAAACCCTGAATTAAAAAAAAAAAAAAACCAAAAACACAACTTTATAGAGAAGAAAAAACTCACAATGAGCCAAGTCTCCTTTTCTTTTTCCCTTCTTTTAAACCATGGAGATTGATGCTGTCATCAGAGAAAAGACAGCTTTGTCTGATTGAATTTAAACATTATACTAGCATTGTAGATAATTAGAGATATTAATGATACTTATAATGTATAATAAAATATAACTTTGTAGAAAATTAGAACAATTAGTGTTTGCAAAGAGGCATGAGCAGGCACGTCCTATATATAGCACTACATGCACACACATATGCCACTTGTCACTATTTTCAGTAACTGCCATGTATTCTTTTCAGGACCAAAAAAGAGAAAAAGAAATTTCAGGGAAAAACTGTTGGCACAGGAAAGTATTTTCTTTACTGAAAAGAAAACAAGAGAGCGGCACAGGAAAACTGTAGTTTATTTTCTGAAGTTCAACTGATATAAAGAGTACACTCAGGTGACTTAATTTGCTACTGTCTGTAAGCTTCACCACCTGTCACATGGTACTTATTTCCATTGTAAAACACTTGAGACATACTGATGAAGATATCTACATAATCAAGTACTTTGATTTTTCAGTTCACTAAGTAGGCATCTAGATAAAGAAATTACATAATCTAAGATTATAAGAAAAAAAGTATCACACTCAATTTTAAAAAGTATTCCCCACTGCCTTGAGAGTATCACTGCTGAGATAATACAGATTAAAAAACCCCACGCCCTACTAAAATAATTGTTCCCCATTAATAAGAAAAGCATTTTGATGGAAAGTGATTAATTTATTCTAAAATTAACTGTAGTTTTCTTAAAAAAGAAGCTAAGTCTCTCAATTCAGCTGAAGTAAATACTAACTTAGATTCGTTTATATTTTTCTCCTACAGAAATACGCACTGGCTAGAAAACCAAGAAACTTGTTAACTATGAACTGGCCCTTTCTCAATTCCTAAGAAAAGCAAACTGCTGGAACATTAAACGCTAACTTGAAGTTATTGACACTGAGCAACAATGTTACTTAAAAACAAACAAAACTTACCAGAAACAAAAGCCAACAGTAGCACAGAGCAAAGTAGTCTTTAATTATGTTTTGCAGAACTACTGTCTTCTTATCTCTAGGGAGAGATTACCAAGTCTTTGCTGACCTGAACACATAAATATAACAAAGGCATTTGAGTCAATTATACTAATTTTTTTATGCTCAGGTTACTCTTGCACTGAAAATAATTTGTATAACCCTCCAAACTTTACATTTGCTAAGTGATGGAAAAAAATGCTTTGTCATTGTGAGAAGACAGGAACTGGGAGGCTGGCCAGACAGCTCATCCAGCCATGACTTCTACTCCTTCTTTGCTGGAAGGGGGAAAGAGAAAAATTCTTGTATCTGCTACTGTATGCTCCAAGCAAGATAAAAAGTTATGTCACTTGGAACAACGGCAGTACCAGAACACCAAGTGCAGAATATCCTATGACAAGCCATCAGGCTTCACAAATTAGGAATCAGCCAAAAAGAAGATTCCCCAAACAAAACTATAGAGCTGCCGAACCAAGGACAGGAGTGGTTAGGACAAGGAAAAAGGAGACCTCATACCAGCAGTCAGCAGAGCTTTGAAGACAGGTTATCAACCTGGAAAATCTAGTCCCACTTCTGCTCCACCCTTCACATTTTTTTCCTGTTTCATAGTTCACCTACTTAGATGGCAAGTCCATTAGACAGGCTGCTCAATGTGTCTGTAAAGTAGCATGGCAGCACAAGCTAACCTGGCATAAATAAAATTCTCACTAACAAATATCACGAAACTCAGTACTAAACAACAGACTGTTCAGTCTGACACCTCAGGTCACAGATCCTGTAGGCTAATTGGGAGCCTGGGTGATACCCAGGTATTAAATAATCAAGTCAGCAGATCTCCATTAGCTGGCAGGTCAGTTTGTTAGGAGGAATCTCTCAAACCACTCAATTATCTAGTATTTACTGCAGTAAAACATTTGCCTACAATAACTATACCTTGACTAATTATGGGGTCTGGGGGTTTGTTCTGTTTGGTTTTTTTTAAATGACACTTGACTCCCATTGATCACTTAGTTCAAGATCAGAACATCATGAATTTCACTCCTGAAAGTTTCTCATGAACAGCTGGTCCACTTTAACATCCAACTCTTTCTTCTACCAGCCTCTAAAATTTCTTGTCTTCTGAGAGCCACCGCTTCGAGTTGGAAAACCAACACACAATGTACAGAACAGTCTTGAGCAAACAATAGCATAAATTCTGTGCACTGATTCACTCTGTAAAGTCATGGGACTGTAGTGTCAAGTTAATTAAAAATGCATATAAACCCACATTACACAAACAAATATATACAAGATATTCAATTCAATTCACTTGCAGTTATGTATCTGTTTTCCTGACTCCAGCTCCAGGAATTCAACCACTATCCTTCAATTGTTTAAAGATGGAACACCTCAGTGTCCTTTAACATAAATTATAACAATTATCAATAACAAAACAATGACCACTTCAGTAAACCTTCCTCCTATCAGTTTTTAACACTCATGAAGGAATTTTCATTCCCAAATGCTTTGCTTTTTAACATATTATGCACTCAAACAAGTCTGTTATTATAAAGTTTTTCAATTTTGGTTTGTGGGTTTTTTAGTATAGAATTAAATGGCATCTATTTATCTCTGTTACAGCCCTTCTGCCATCTATGACACATCATTTTTCTTGAATTCATCATCAGGAGATGACTCATTTCATATGTCACCTCTTTATGCTGCTGTACATGCATTCCAATCACAGATATTTTACCACTAGGAAAGAAATCTTCTGATTTCAAGAAGCAGAGGGAGACTAATGACAGAGCCCTCAGCAGGACACTGCAGCTCCTCAACACCAATCAGGGATTATATTTCCTCCCTTCCACTGCAGCAGGAAAGCACCAGCTGAGCAGTTCAGAGGAGATCTAAGTCATGTAGAAAAAAAAAAAAACTCAGAGCTAATCACAACTGCCTACTGGACACAGCGGTCGCAGAGAACTGGATTAGTATGCAAAGGAGGAGGAAAACGCAAGTTACTTATTAACTCAATCATCTGGGTGCCTTACTAAAGTACTGGAGAGGAGGGGAAAGAAACAGAAAATGAAAAAAAAAAATGTTAGAAAAAAATGCCCCTTTCCTATGACAACTAAATTGATAAGTACAGCTATTCAAATATCAGTGCTCATAGACAATTGATACAATCCCACTGCTGCCTTATTTCCACACAGATTTCTTAAAAGGCCAAAAGGACCCCGAAGCCAGCTCCCTTCCCAAGTGTATCACCCTACACAGAAAGGGCAAAGACTGGAACCATGAGGGTCTGCCTGAGATACTCTGCCAAACAGCCTCTTGAACAAGAAAAAAGTTGTCATCTTGTCCAGATAAAAGGAAATCTTGAGAAAGACACCATTATTAGGTTGGGCTGCACACCTTCATAGCTTGTCAGCAACAACAAGCATCTGCAATGAATTATAAAAACTGGTGCTATTAAATGGGAGAATCTCATTCCTGAAATGATCAGGATGAGGAAGAGCAACATGTAAGAGATTCTCCACCTATCACCTACAGAAGTCAGCTTGATGGTATAAAGAAAAGTACAGTTGGCATTGTAACTTGTAATGCTGCTATAACTAGAGTAATTTCAATAAGGTGGTAGTCTCAGCATTTCAGATCCTGTTCAGCAGTCAAGGTCTGATTTAATTTCAGAGTTATATGAACGCAACAAGAAAAGTTCCGTGCAAATTTTTCATGATGCATTGTGCGCACATCTGCAGCAAGGACTTAGTTTGGGGTGTCTGAAGGAAGACAATGGGGAAAAAAGTTGTTCATCAGAGACTAGAAGAGGATCTAGAAGCAATCAATTGCAACAAATCTTGATCATAAGGGGTTTAGGTTGTCAGCAGAGGGACAACCAGTCATGCAATGCCAAGACCTAAGCTTAATTTGGAATATTGAAATGCAAACCTTAAGAGTATAAACAAACATGCAGAATGTAGATGTGCTTTAGAAGATTCCAATTATCCAAAGCAAGTCAAATAGCCACTTTCTTATCCAACAGCATTTATTTAGTCAAACATATAACAAGGATATCAATATCACTTTATATGACAGGCCACAGCTTTATTTATTCCCCATAATATGAAACAAACTCCCAAAAATCAACCATACTCAGACAAATACTAGGCTTTGTACTTGGGCATAGGATGGCTACAGTAACCTATACTTTCACCTCAGCCTTCTATGTGTTCTGTTTACTCCACTGCATTTCCTTCTTAGATTACAAAAGAGAGTCACTTGCAATGACTCTCCTGAGTGTCCTCCATCCCATCATATCCCTTACTTTCATCTCCCACATTCCTTAACTTGCAATTCTTGCATGAACATTGACTATCTTTTTTTAAATTATTATTTCAAAGGGATAAAAAGCCTATCACTTCAGTTTTCCAGAAAAGAATCTCACCATTTCCCTAGGGAAAAAGACAAAACAAACTCGAAAACACAATGCATAATTTTATTTAAAGAAGTCTATACATTAAATTAAAGTATTCCCGATTGACCATTTAAACCCCTTTTTAAAAACTGACTGTTGCTTTTTACTGTGAAAAACTGGAACATTAAAAAAAATGCTGTAGTATCAAGTCCTATACTTAATAAAAATACTGCTTCACTAAAATATTGTCAGAAAAAATTGCAACCAGCTCTGGTATCCAATTAAGCATAACAACTGGTTTTAAAATTTGGACAAGGGAAGTCATGGGATTCTGCAGTTCTAGGATTATAGTCAGGTACAGAAAACTCTGCACAAAGACCAAATGGATAATGCAAACTACAAAGAACTCATTTGTGTATCAGAGACAATTAGCAAGACAAATAAAATATAGCTGCTCACAGCAATGCACATTTTCCACAGCAACAAACCCAACACAATGTCTTCCCTAGCCCTCTTAAGGCAGAGTATCCTGTTTGTACCAGCCTCCTTATTTCCACTTGGGAGAAGAGAATAATAAAGTTCTGGCCTGCTTTTTCCTCAGTTAATGTATTGCCTCTCTTCACACTCATGAGATGTCCTTGGCAACTAATGTTTTGCCTCACCTGTTCCAGGAACAAGCTGATTATAATAAATTAATCTGACTTTCAACACTACTTCTCCATCCATATGGCCCCTAGTGTACACTCATCATTTATCTACAAGGTTTTCTGAAACAAGTCATGCTGATGAAGGAAACACTAATATAGTAAAACAACATTTCAATTTATTTACAGTAGGCACAATTTAGAATAAATACATTCAGTATTGAAGCTTAGTTTTGTTCTAGGAGTGATCAGTCACAAGTGCTTGGATCCAACCGAGCCTCTAAAATTGCACCTTTTACAATTATATTTAGGCCAATCATTGAAATAAAGTGTCTGCTACATACTGCTTCACAGACAAATGTAGACAGTTACTATGATCACAAGATCACACTTGAAATTATGCAAGTCCATGCCAGCTGCTGCCATTTCACACATTCTCTTTATAGCTCAATTTTCCTATTTAATAATATTTTAGAACTTAAAAATAAACAAAAGCATACCACAATGTCTCACCTCCCTTTCACATCTGTACCATATAAGCCTCAGCATTCTGGCTGCTGGTGTAGTGCATTGCATGCTTTGGTATTGCATGCTGAGAAACATACAATAAAACCTCATAAAATGTTGAGGCAGCTCATTTGCAATGTATTAAGAGGAAAACCAGTAAGACGGAAAGAGTGGTGTGAGCTATCCTCTTTCTCACACTTCATCACATCATTATATAAGTTCAGTGCAAAATCTATTACAGAAGTCATTCTAGAACAAAGAAATTAAAATTGTGATTCAATAAGAAACACAAGAATGTATGGTTGTGATGCAGGTCTGCTACTATATCCAGAATAATTAAAGAATTATCCCAAAAGCAAATAATTAAGAACATCAATTTTCCTAAAGTCTCCATAAATCTCTCATCTTATGACAGTATTATTTGCCAAATATCATGCTTTAAAATTTACAGTACCTACAGTGTAAATCTATATTTGTTTTACTGAATATTGTTCATCTCGCTACTACTGTTTCAGTATGAAAAAACACACGTGGCAAAACATAAGAGATTCAACTCTGCACTGACTCCACAAAAAGTTTTGTTATCAGTCAAGCAAAAACCCCAACCCCATATACTGCCACCATGTAGGCATATGGACAGAATACATCTGCACCCCTTCAGAGGAAACCTTGAAAAAAGCACCAGTCCCTTGGACAGTCTGAGAAGGTCAGCATGCACTCATATGTGTTCATGGCAGCCCACTGCCTGTATTGCACATGTATTTGCTATGAAAGGGCATGGAAGCCCAGCACAGCCTCAGGCTGCAAGTGCAAGCACTCCAGATACATCAGGTATGCTGCTCTCAGACATCAAAGAGAAGATGCTGCTCTACCATCACTGAACTGAGACTGCCCAGACATCTGAAACTGGTGAATGTGGCAGCTTCCCCTGCTGGTGATCCTCAGTGTCCTGAATGCCATCTGCAGCATCTAAAAAGCTGCCAGGCCATCTATTTGAAATTGATAATGTAAAAAGCTGATAAAAGTCACTGGACCTTTCATTGATAAATTGTATTAAACTATCCTAAAAAGTTACACTCCAATCTCACAAGCAGTCACTGCAACACAGTTCTAACTCATGTTTTGTCTTTGCCACAAGAAAAAAATGTTCATATAAAGTTCATTTAAGTCTTCTTACAAGAAAAACTCTACATCCTAACAGACTTAAAGATCTCCTATATACACACAGACTAAACACACACCTGTACCTTCAGCAATTTCAATAAAATCTTTTGCTTCTTCTGAGATTAATAAATAGTCAGTTCATCCCTGCCTATGCTAGTCTAGCTCAGGTACTTCAAGCATCATTTTTGAGCCCAAAGGCTCACCCAGCAGTCTAACTCTATAGAACAATAAAGCTTTAGCTAATTATGCAAATTAATTAAGCTAATTAGGCAGCTTCAGCTCCGTATGTAAATGAATCTGGTTTCAGAATATTTAATTTTAAAAGGCTAACATAATTCAGCCTGACTGAAGGCAGTCACTTTTATATTAAGTGTTAACAAACAGCTGTAGTGGGTTGTTTAGCACAGGAAACTACTCCTGTCATATTCCCACAGAGAGGAATGCTCAGGGGACTCAAGAGTACTTAACAAATAACAAAGATGAAGTTCAGCTCCAGGACAGTGAAAGTGTAACTTGTACATCTAACTACTGTATGTGCTTTGCTGTCCAGAAAATTCCCAGAAGAATTTCACAGTCAACACTGAAGACTAAACTATGCTAATACTGCTATCATCTAGTTAGCTTTAACCTGAAACAGTCTCACTTTGCCTTTGTGTAGGCAGAGGTCATCGCTGTAAAAAGAGTCATGGGTCTATTTTGCCTTATAGACCACAAATACCTTATTCAAGCTTTACAAGCTAAACGATCAATATAGAATTAGCATGATATAATACACTTTTGACCTGATATTCAACTCCAAAAGGGATTATGAATATGTCAAAGTATTTCAGAGTTAAGAATGCATTAACACGTCTTTGATTTTGCTAACAAAGATTAGCTACAGATTACTACTACCCCTTGAAGGTCCAAAGGCCTCAAATGTAATTTCTACTGCTGAGCTTCAAGTAAGAGATTCATTTGAAGTCTAGCTTACCAAAATGTAAAATGGACACTTGCATTTGCAAAGTATACCTCGTTCTCATCTTGCTGCATAAAAGTACTCATTAAGACCATATTAGAAAATAGTAACAATTTTCTCCAGGATAAGGCTAGAGAAAATAAGTGTTGGAAGAAACACCCAGACTGAAACTCTGACCTACATTCACTTTGGCGGAGTAACTAGCAGGGTAGAAGGCCAACAGCCTATAAAATCAGAACTTGAGACCCTACACTTTGGGAGAAAATAGATACAGGGATCTTAGCAAGAGAGAATTCAATGTGACAACTGACAGTTATGATTAAATAAAACCAAGAGCTGCAGCATACATACTGGCAGACTCTCCCATTTTTGCTTGCTGTTTATCTTATTTCCTTTTCTTTACGGAAATGCCTCTTTTCCCTACATGGAACTGTAGTGACATTTGACAAAGTAATTAAGAGAAGGGCAATCATGATCAGCTGCCTTTGCCCTGTTACCAAACACAGTCAATACACAGTTCATGATTCCAGCAGATGTTCGTGCTTTACAGACTTATTAGCAACTTAAGATCTTACTTTTTCTGCTCTTCCTGCATTATATGGAAAATAGAGTCTAAACAGACAAATCACTGAATTACTAGCAGAAAGTATTAACCCATCCAGCACAATCTACTATACAAATCAACAAAAAATAAACTGTCCAACAGTTTTATTTCCACAAATCCAGAACTATTTTGAAATAGGCAAGCTTGAACTCTTCTAAACAATGGCAGAAAAGCTTTTTTTGAGCAAAGGACTATGTCAGGACTGTTGGCTAGTCACTCATCACTTGCCACCCCTTCCAGTTAATACTTGACTGAAATAATCCTGCTCACAAAACATGTATCTACAGCGCACAGGACAGAGGGTCACATATTTTAATGAGACTGAGTCAAACCCTGACCATAAAGAAGCATTTGCGAATTCTCCCATCGATTATGTTCTCGTCTTTGCCTCTACTCCATCTCCTTATGCCACCCATCTTTGTGTGACAACAGACTTGCTCACGTAACAGTACTAATTCAAATCAAAACTAATCCTTCTTATACAAAGAGAAGTTTTTTGTGCGTGCACATGTGTGTGCTCAAACAAGAGGAAGGTAACACAGATGTAAAATTAACTGCCTAAAGAAAAGGTTGGGTTTGGGGTTTTGTTTGTTTAAACACAACCAGTTTAAACTGCTTATAAAATGAGGGCCTAATTCTAATATAGCTTCTTTCAGCAAATGCAGTGAAAGTGCAGTAGTTAAAAACTAATTTGGCAAAAGGCATCTTCAGTCATGCAAGAATGCAATCTCACTGAGCAGCTATGAGGGGAGAGATAGGTAGGATATTTCGCCCCTGGGCAAACTCCTCATCCTAATGATTCTCAGATTTCAAACACCAGAGTGTTGGCTACACCATAGAAAGCCACCTGGACTTCACAAATATATCAGAGATCAGCCACAGAAACTAGGGACAGATACCAGCTAAGGATTCTCAGGTCCTCAAGCGAGGAAGAAGCTGAGAAGGAGGAATCAATAGACCTTACAGACCAGACAGATTCTGCAAGGAGCCGGGGCCAAGATTCATCAGAAACCCAAAGTTGTCTCAATGTGGAAGAATTCAAATCAAACATTTCTGATGCTTAATTTTAACCAAAAAATATAATCTGTAGACTTGAATATACCACGATGAAAAAAAAAATTCAAATGAGAGTTTGGGTTTCACCTTTCTAAAAGTACTTAAGTCCTTAACCAGGAAAAAATAAAATATTGCTATTTTCAATTTCCTTTGCACCCTATCCCGCACTATCATAACCACCTAAACAAGGCACTAGCTGGAAAGAATCTACCAAATTGCACAAGCCCCAAAGCAACCACTATTGAGGTGATCCCTCCTGCATTTCAAAACCTATTTTCTGACGAAAAATCTTAGCAAGAGAATTTCTAAAGACCAGCACTTGAGAATACTTTGCATCAGTGATACAAATACAACTGCAAGACAGCAACTGAAACCTTAGTCACCTAGGGATTCCATATAAAATGCAAGCTAAAATGAAACACTAAGTTTATTCCAGTAACACTATTGGTCAACAATTATAGACACACAGCATGAGAGCTTGTAGAAACAAACCACTGTCATCCAACTGTCCAACTCCTCTAGTTTTGAGTTTTTCAGTCCGTATTTCTAACTAACAGGTGTAAATCAGTAACTATACCAGTACATTTTACACCGTGACTTGACTACTAATGTATCTGATTGCTATCTTATCTTAGTTAAAAGCCAGGTTTAATAAGAATAGAAAAGTGCTGTTTATGCTAATGTTTGAGAATGTATAAAGAAAAAATGTTATTGTTAAAATAGTTTTAACTCTTACAGTTCTCAACTGCAAAGCCCAGCTCAGAATCGTTGGGTTGGAAGGCCAATCTAGTTCCAAGCTCCCTGCCACGGGCAGGGCCACCTTTCACTAGACCAGGTTGCTCAGAGCCCCATCCAACCTGGCTGGAAACACTTCCACAGTTTGGGAATCCACAACTTCTGTGAACAACCTGTTCCAGTGCCTTACCACCCTCACAGTAAAGAATTTATTCCTTATATCTAATGTAAACCTACCCTGGTTTCAGTTTGAAGTTGTTCCACCTTGTCCTGTCACTACATGCTCTTGTAAATAGTCACTCAGCATCTTTTTTGCAATAGGAAATATTGCTCCTTCAAATAATATTGCTTATAGATAGTTATCTATTCTCCTTGAGTTTTGATGCATGAAGGTATAAAAAAGAGGAAAATGTTCAAGAAAGTAGGAAAATGGACAGAAAGAAGAAATGCGAGCAAACCTTGTCCATATTCTTTCCTTACTTCAGAGGCATTTGAAAATAATTTGCAGGTAAAATAGGTCTTCTTTCTATATGATTTTAAGTGCTCAGAACTTCAGTACGTTAGCCACCTTTTCAATAACTCATATACCTTGATACACAAATGGGGTGTGGGAAAGGGTGAAGAAAAGGAGTTGCTTACATTACTTGCTAGACAGACATGAGTCTTGCAGCTAACCTTAAAAGTCTTGGGCCATAACAGTAACTAAGAGGGGGGGAAAAAAATAATATATATATGTATATATATATATATATGACTGGCTATTGTAGTCCAACTAATTCATTTTAGTTGTAGTTAATTTCAAACAGCAAAAGGAGATACAAAGGGCTACATATGTATTCTTTAATATACAAGATTATAACTAATATAAAGTCTTTTTTAAATTTACTGTTATCATCCATTAAAGAATAACTAATTTTACAGCTTTCTAACGTGTAGCTCTTAAGCTCTAAATCACTGACCATAACTAATAAGCAGTGTAATAGCATGAGTATCTGAAGTAAAACCACGGACTGCAATTTTGTTGATTGTAAATCATCATCATTTTAATGCAAAAGCAACAGCAAATCTCTGTAATTACTGGGTGCATTTTGAATCACTTTTATGATTACTGCTCTATACCCATTAAAAATCCAAAACACTGAACTACACAGGGTATAAAACTAGAATTACGATACACTGCAAGTTGTAATTGAAATCCATAAATTCCTTTAGTAGTGTTCAAAATTATTTTGTTGCCAAGAATGCAGCCCTGCAAAATTGACTTTAAAAACATTTACTAACATTTATCTAAGAAAGTAGTAGTGGTAGGAACAGTAGTACTGCTTTGGGATATGTAAATAAAAAAAATTAAAACGTCAAGGATCAGATTTGGCACTCCTGCTTGTTTATATAATACATGTGGCTATCAAACTCACCAATTAAAAAGATCTGCTCTAAGTGGTGCAAGCAAAAACCGAAAAGGACAGCAGTGGTATACATGCAGTTTGGACGTGTAATTAAAAACTTGAAGACACAGCTTATAACACCTGGTGTGACTTACCACCCACAGCATTGCCCAAGAACGTTTCACAGAGTAGTAAAACATTGTATACGATCTTAAAAAGAGGGCGGGGGGGAGGGAAGAAAATGCCCACGCACCACTTAAACACTGCACTTCCTCAGTAATAAAAAGAAAATTGGCTTCTAGAAATGTATGCTTTTTAGGAGAGGTGGAAAGGAAATCAGAAAAAAATAAATATCTCATAACAGGAAAAGACTTTATTGTTTCTAGAGATATGAAAGTGTACGCTAGCTGGACATTTCATTGCACACCAGATTAAAAACTCACCTGGAATAAATTCAAATTTAGATGGGTACAGAAAAGTGGTAACAGGATGTTCATGGATTTGGAGGATTTGAAAAGCCCAGTTTAGAAGGAGAGATTGGAAGAGCTTTCCTTGTTTCAGCTATCGGAACAAAAACATTGAAGAAATATGCCTGCTCTCATCATACTGTGAATCTGGGCTATCCCTTGAATGGGGACTACTATTCCAATCCATCTCTGCATACAAGGAGATACATCCATGCTGGAGACTATGCACAGGGCACTCTTGGGGTTGTTCTGTGTACATAATAAACTAAAAGTCATCATGATTTATTTCAGGGGTTTTTTTTGTTTGTTTTTTAAGAGGAAAACTAAATCAGCAATAAATGTGGGTTGAAAATTAGAAGACATTGTCTATTCTAAACTAAAAGAAAAAATGAAAACACAGGTTTGAGGATCTTGAAGTGCTTCTATTAGGATGACTGCTAGGAACACACAAACTGCCTAAATCAGAACGATTCTTCCACACCTACATACTGATGTCATTCTCTGCTTCCACTGGTCACCAGGGTTTATTCTAGTGTAAGTAACAACTGTTTTTTTTTTTTTTTATTCTGGTGAGGTTTTCCTGAATTAATGACACTGCAAAAAAAAAAAAAAATCAGTAAGAGATGCTTTGCAGATCCATCCTGCAAAAGCTCCATGGACAGAATTTGAACAGAACAAGTTAAAAAGCACACTTTGCCCTTTCCTCTCCTCGCCCTCACTATCTCTCCCTCCCCACCCCCTGCCAACTTTAATATGGTAATTCCTACATGACCAGATTATAACATTCTATTATGAGCCACAGTCATGGTTGAAGAAGCATTATTTAATCTAAAAGTCCCTTTACACTGATCTATAACTTCCTCTAAGTGATTTCCTAATTTTCCCAAAGCTCCAGGCCAGAAGCAATTGCAAAATGTTTTCCCTAAAAGCAATATATTGAACTTCATGTTTTCAGGAACTGTGTGCTGAAAGTGGGTAACACCAGCACTATTTAAGAATGTTTTCGGCTATTTAAAAATAAACTGTTGAAAATGCCAAACTTCACATAAGCATGTGAATATGTGGTTCAGTAATTAAGTATAATCTCCAGTATGATGTGGCTTGCCCCCTTTTCATTAAGAACAGTATTTGTGAATCAAAACATATTCAGTCCATTAGGATGATAATGCCCACAACAGTTAAAGACACTTAATGGGTTCCCACTGCATTAACTGGAAGTTTGCTGATTATACAAGCAGGGAGTAAGATATGCAGCTCCAGAGAGAAGCAGGCATGGGGCTTTTCCTCATTTATCCTTTCTATTGCTAAGAGTTGAGGAAACCCAGGAGTCACTTGGCTCTCTTCACTTGCCTGTGCATTTAAACTGTCCAGGGCTTTTCCATAAACTTAGTTTCTTTCAGTAGCACAACCCTCCCCTTGTTACATTAGTGCACTATGTTTCATGGTGCTGTGCATATGACCAAGCACTTGCTTTAGAGTCAGGAAAGGATTTTGTCTTATTAAGTCAAATGCCTAATGTTAGGTCAACTGCTCTTGCTTCAGCCTTTTGCAACATCACAACATATGGCTACCATTCAGTGCAATTAATAGAGAAAGAGCTCTTTTTCAGAGATACTGGCATTAGAAATGTCATTACTAGACCACTGCTGACAGAAGATGAGATTTAAAGTAATCCTGCTGTGACTCTCCCACATAAGGAACAGGTTAGGTGGTTTTAAAAAGGAACGAAGATCCTACGGATTAGAAGAATGAATTGCCTATTCCTGACAAAACTGCAGCAAGACACAAAACAGGGAGAGAAAAGAAAAAGTACCTTTCCTCTAAACAGAATAAAGGAGAGTTGTGGCATTCTGTGTCAGTCACTCGGCTGCTCATCTCATACAGCAGGCTACTCCTGGGTCTGTGTCCCTGGCAAGTTGTGTAAACTAGAGCAAAGTAATCAACCGTTTTCTTGTTTTGATTCTACCCTCTGTAAACAAAACCGAAACCAAAACACGCCAAACCCCACAAACTGCAGGATACCTATCTAACCATTGCAAGGCATACAAAAAGTCTGTGAAGCTTTCTGAGGCCTTGATATAGAAGCAAAATCACAGAATAGCAGTGTCCCTTGGAAGAACCAGTCCACCAGATTATCCAGCAGGAGAGAGAAAAAGAGAGAGTTAGAGAACCTTGCAAGTATATAATAAAATCCCAAAGGTCTATGATTAAAGGCCACATTAGTCCTACCCTTAAAGACCTTGAATCAGGTCAATACATAAGCAGGGACATACAGAACAGACACATTCATTTTCACAGTACATGCTCAGTAGAAAAAGTGCTTCCTACAGTTTATACTTCCAAGTCAGACTAATATAAAGATATATCTGAGGGTTGAGAAATTGAATCAAGATTCATGTGTGAGCCAGGCATGCTGTTGTTTCCTTCAACTACATCCTGAACGACAGAATGGATGCCACACAGCATTCAATACACATTAGATCATATCCTTGGCAGTGCCCAAAAGACACACAGCACTCCCAGGAGATAATTTGTGCCTTCGGAGGTCTTTCTTTGAAGACTCTACTTTTGTACATGCACATTCCTGTAGTGCCTACAGATAAAACCTCCTCAGGCACAAAGCACCTAAAGTGCAGCACAGAGTTATCCTCAGTTCCCTCTACCCACTAGAAAACTAACACAAGCCGAAAAGCAGAGGACACAAAGATGTCTCTGTCTGACGTACATTGTATATGTAGGAGTCAACAGCTTTGAAAAGGAGTTCATCTACTAGGCTAGGTTTATGATGACAACTAGAATGGTAGCACGGGGGGAAATCTAGACTGCATGCAAGGAGATGGACTGCTGCATAGCAAGAAAGCATGCTGCCCTTTCCCAAAACTGGTGGTGCAAGTGCAGTTACTTTTTTGGGTAAGCAAAGATAACGGAAGGATGAAACCAACGTGTATTTGCTGAAACAAGATTATTATGTTGTATAAGGAAAAGCTTATCAATCCTCCCACATAAAACTGCCTTCATTTCATTAATCAAAAAGTGACAAGATACTTAACAGTCAACATAGACTTGTCAAGAATTAATTATGTCAAATCAGCCTAATCTCTTTGTATACCAGACAGCAAGTTGCCAGGAAAAAAAGGAAATAAGCAAATGCCAAACATCTTAACTTTGCTACATCTTTTGATGTTGTTTTATGAGACATTTGTATTTGCAAACTAAGGAAGCACAGCATAAATGAAAATAAGAAATGAGTACAAAACACGAGGAAAGACCATATTTACAAACTATGACAAAATTTGAAGAGGGATGAAGAGAAGTTTTGCAGGCGGCGGTCCTCAGCATGGCAATAATCACTGTTTATAGTACTGACTTGGGTAGAGAAACAGAGAACTTTTTTTTTTTATACCAGCAGGCCACATTCAACTGGTTGGAGCATTAGTGCACAGAACAACAGGCTTAGATTTTTAAATGATCTTGAAGTGGAGGGGGACACTGGTAAATAGAGGGATGTTATTCATCAGGGACTACAGCAAGAAAGCACACCTGACCATGAATCACTGCACTCTCCAATGATGTGAAATAAATGGCTTGTTCTGCTACCAAAGGTCTCAGGGCCACCTGTGGGTCCAAGGCATGAGTCAGCAGTATCAACACATCACAAAAGTGTGTTTAGCTATATGGGGCTAAACAAACCAAATTATCATCCGCAAGGACAGAGTAACAGATGTACTGCCCAACATCAGCAAGGCCCCCACTGACTCCACCATCCCTAGAGCCCTCCAGTCCAATAAGGGAGCAGTCCAGCTTCAAAGAATGAGATTGGCCTAGCAAGTGTAACCTAAAAGAAGAATTAATGAACCATCTTCTTTATTTTAGCAGAGACATTTAGGTAGGACTTAGTAACAACCTCAGGTTGCTAAATCTTGCCACCAGAGGAAAAGACAAATGTCTATTCTCCATGACCCCGGCAGACACAGCAAGAAGGAACAAGCTACAATTTAGGTAAGATACTAGGAAAAAAAATTCTAATGGCAAGAACAGCTCAGTGTTGTAAAATGATTAATAATCAAGATTAAGATCAACAGCAACACAATCTCTATAAAGTTATACAACTGTTTGTCAAACAGTAGTTTCAAAATACAGCTCACAGTTGAGAAAAAACTTACTATGTCACCTCTACTCAAAGATATTGGGCAAGTATTTCAGTCACAAAAACTACCAGGGGTTGGTGCTACCAAGCAGCCAAACAGGAGAAGGGCATTCAGCTCCCTGTGTGGATCTGATGTCATATGAACAGAAATATTTTTACAACTTTGGCAATACCTATTTGGTCAAACCTTAGATACATTGAAAGAGAACACATAGAAAATGGCTGCACCAATTTAACTGTTTTTTCTGCTCTTTAGAGACACACAGTTCCATGCAGCACTACCACTTATTTGTACAGGGGAAAAAAGATTACATAAACCTGCAAGAGTCTTTTTCTAAACATATTCTTCAGCTGCAAGCTGTCTAAACAACATCCAGAGCCGATTTAAACATGAACCTATGAAAAAAAAAAAAAAGCTTTTCTTTTCCAACTTTCTCTTGTATTTAAAAGACCCTGACAGTATTTGGAAAAACAAGATTTAAGTATTCTTTATACATTGTTTTGGGACTATAGAAAGAAAACACCATTTGAGTGTTATTAACATACCCTTTCAGGCCTTTTTTTCTTCCAGGCTGACAAAATGGTCTACATGGGCCCAAGCAGTGGGCTATCAGGTCTAAAAATGTGTGTGTTTTTCAGGAAAGGGAGTAGAAACTATAGATTCTGAAGAAAAAGAAAGGGAACATATGGGCAGACAGTCAACAACTCCTCTGAATACATGACTTTAAATTAAAAAGCCCCCAGGAAATTAGTAACAATGTCTGCAAAATTTCCACCTTTAGGACTGACCAGACACATAAGTAAACCAATCTACCCATCTTGAAACAAATCCTACCCTTTCACCAAAGTCAGTGATCTCCTCCTTGGGGCGTGTAATTCCAATCACAGTCTAAAAACCTTTTTCTCTACCTGGCTGCTCTTGATATTTCTTCACTACAGTTCATACTACCTTTCCAATTTTTGCACCTCCCAGGAATTTTAAGCCTAGTAAGGCACCAATAATTAAAATATAGGAATACTCATCTTTAGTAGGGTTAAAAAACCTATATCGGTATATATAGGACTTACCTTACGAGCCTTCAAACTGGAAAACGAAAAGCGATGTGTGTATGAGGGAGAGAGAAGCAATCAAGCAAGAGGGAAAAAAAAAACCAAAAAAAGAACAAAAAAACAACGCTAAGAAAGAAAAGAGGTACAGATTTATTTAATAGTATTTGGCTGACAACAGTAAGTGGGAGGGGAGGGGCACCCACAATCGCGGCCACTTATTTCAAAGAGAAAGGACTTTACCAGCTCATGAAAATAACAGCTAATAAAAATATGTTTAAAAAGCCATTTAAATCTAGGCACAGTTTCAACCAGAAACCGTAATGGTCACCATTGTTTTATTTAGTACTTTCAAAGCAGAATTGTAGGTCCTTAGCAAAAACCTCAGTTCACTCCCAACAAAATCAATAGCAAAATTTCCACCAATTTCCATGATGGGGACAATGGTCACAGCCTACATACCTGACAGAATCTATTGTAAACATGCTTACAATTTGAAAATCCTGCTATAGGAAAGACAACTGATAACACGTGCTACTTAAACCACAGAACTTTCCTCTTCTATCAAAGAGCTATTTATTCACCAACATACAATTACAATTCTATATGTCTCATTTTCAAGTAGCTAGCGAGCAGACCACTGGGGAGTACACAAATTCAAACACAATACACAAAGGCAAATATTCAGCTCTACAGTCTGTTTAGGGTTTAGTTTTAGGGATTTTTGTAATGCTTTTACATATTCATACATGCCCCTAAACCCATGTAATATTAAAACCATAAATATTTCTCTGCTAACATATTATTATTACTTGTCTGTGAGATACACATAATCACTACGAGCTACCTGAATAGTTATTATCTGTAGGAGCCTAGAGATTTTTTATATTTTTTTTTGTGAACGGAACAGTTTGCAAGGCAGACACACACTAAAATAGAGGACTGGTTAAAAGCAATGCCATTTAGAATGGAATTTTTAATCTTTTGTCAGCAGGAGCCAGAGAAGTAAAACAGTATATCAGCAAACAGTGAGGAGAAGGAGGAAGGGAAAAAAAAAAAGGGCAGCAAAAAACCCCACAAACTGCCAAAGAGCAGAGATAAGGTCTGGGAGGGACTCTCTAAAGAAGCAAGGTGTTAGTGAAAACTTTCAGTCTGAATCTCATCTTTAAGACACCAACTCTAAAAGTTCAGAAGAGAATTTAAATGCCATGATTGATTTGAAGGAAAAACAATGCTACTACTTCAGTTAAAAATAACACATCTTGAAAACTTCGACACTTATGAATTGAAAACTATCAAAGTACACAGAGCATATATTCATACTGCATAAACTATCAGGGGAAACAACAACAAAAAAAAGAAGACTGCAAGTTAAAATGTGCTACATAAAAAGACCATTTTTTTTTTTTGTTCAATTGTATAGCAAGTTCAAACTACAGACATTTTTCCATGGTAAATATGACAAGAGAGGTAAGGAGAAGAGAAGAAAAGAAAAACAAGCTCTGGCAATTCCTTCATTACTTTCATCTTGAATATAATTCATATCCATTGCATACACAAAGCTACTATTTCTTACTAAGAAGATGATGCTCATTTCCTTGTCCTTGTAGGAAGAAGTGTGCTAGGCACAGAGGAATTTTTGCCTTATTTTCCAAAATGAGATCAATAATATTAACTATTATATCAATTTCAGCCACTGAAAGGTCTATAAAACAAGTTCTATGAAGACAATTAGTTCTCCTAGACAAAGCCATGCTCTTTCCAAACCCAAACTCATCATACTCACAGAGAGGAAGGATATACTGCAATAGCTTATTTCCTGTTAGACACCATAGGAATTGACTTAATGAATCCAGTGGCTGCATAACCAGTTCTTTTTAATATACATAAGTTCAGAATATAAATTCTCCTTTAAGTATGTTTCCAGCTCTATATGAAATAATTCCTTAGAGAAATACCTCAATCCTTTATAACTTCTTAAAGAGGTGAATTAACACCTGCTACTGAAGGCTCATAGGAAAGCCACCCTTATCATAAGTGATGTAGTATTTTATAAAAAGACAGCATCCAAACTAGGACACGCTACAGTATCAGTACAAGCCAACTTCCAAGATTCAGACTACCTCTTATTATGGCAGTCTCTGATTTCATTGAGATGCATAAAACTTACCTTTGATACGGATCGTTACAGACACGACTCCCTTGGAAAAATACCCCAAAATGGTTCAATCCTCTGCTATGCAACTCATATTTATAGAAGTAAATGAGCACTAAGGCAACCAGCCTGGGAGCACCCAGGAGCAAACTTGGCTCAGCTGGTCTCCATTGCTGCCTGATAGCAATTAATGTAGTTCCCTTCCTTTCATTTGGTGGCACACGCATACCTTTCTATAAAAGAGAATAGCATAATTTTCCTGGGGAATTATTGCATCAAGACCAAAGTACTACTGAAAAGAGAATTTTACAACATTTCTTCAAACATTTGAGTTTTTAGACTACAAACCTGGGAAACAGAGTTAACCTTTTTGAAGAATTTTGCCTTAACCTTTGCTAGGGATACTACTATTACTTCTTAAAAAGATATAAAATAAGTTACTGAGGGTTTTGTTTGGTTTTGACATTACTGGCAATGACAGACACACATTTTCTTACTCCTAGTCATTGGCTACATGAAGTATGTCCTTACTGTATGTAATTTTTAGAGCTGGACAGAAACCAGCTAGTGGTATTCTTGTCAAACTTCCTCTTGTTCCATCCTACTTCACAAACTCCAAACATTATTTTTAACACTGTAAATACCAAGTGTATGTGAAAATCCTCTCTCTGAAATAGCCTCATAGCAAAATCTTATTTAGAAGTTAACACAGGGAAGTCCAGCAGGCTTTCTTCACGTGAAAACAGCAGAAGAAATCAAAATGACTCTTTTTTCAGATATCTTGGTATAATTTGTCACAATTCCTTATTTTCTGTTTTCTCTTCTTTTAAATGTTAACACCTCTAAAAGAACAAATCTTCTTGGTTAGTAATTTCCAGTTTATTAATTTCTGCTCTTAATTTCTTCAGGTTAGTATTTTAAAATGAGATTCCCTTCTGATGTTTGGTTTGATATAAGAGAGAAGGTAAACTCAGAGGCTGAAATAGTCACTTGTTTTTATCCTGCAGTAGAAGCTTTTAGTTTAGGGATTAACATATGAAGATCTATGATAGACTTTCTTAACCTAAATTTCATTTCTTGATTATTCTTTATTCTGGTACTTTTCATTCCCTAACTGCAGAAAATCCTCTGCTAAACTAACAGCTGGATATTTAGGGAGAAACCTTATCTATGAGGTAAACAAAAGGTCAGAGATACATTTGTATAAAAATTCTCAATACAGTACAACACAAGCTGTTATTTACTAGAACAGGTTTAAATAAAAGTTGAAGGAAAACATTTTAGCAAACAATAAACAACTGGACAAGAATACAGAGATCCTGCAATTAGAAGCAATTATGAAAACATGATTAACACACAAAAAAATTAAAAAAAAAGCCTTTCAGAATTTTTGCATTTAATGCATTTTGCATGGAGATTACAACATTTTTTAACAATACATTGAGTCTTGCTTCAAAAGGACCAAATCAGTCCCCCACATATGTTCAAAAGCTATTATGTGTCCTTTTCCTAGATCCATCCCTTGTTTCTTCCACAGAACTGGGACTTTAGGGATTTTGGATAACTGCTGCTTGTGGCAGTTTTAAGATTGAAATTTTTAAGATCAAATTTAGAGCTTTAGTTTTCTGAGAACAATCTGGGCTCAGCCACCTGTGTTGGCCAGTGGGAAGACACCTGGGGACACCAAGCACAAAGTGGAGAGTAGTGATTGCCCCGCTCTCCTGAGTGAAAGCTTCTCTTCTCATCAGAACATGGGGAAGGAGAGAGAAGGATCCAAACAGCAGCCTGAGACACTGGGGCAGCAGGAGAGAGATATGGAATGAAACTCAAACAGAATGTGGACTGGGAGAAAAACGGTTAGGGAGACCAAAGGCAAAATATGTGCATTCCTGGGTGGGAAAGAGATTGTTCTTAGGGAAAAAGACAGTGTGTCTTGAGGCAGACTTAGGGGAGATGATTTAGGAGAAGTCAGGAAATGGGTAGCTTAGCTTGAGGGCTCTGGTACAGCAGGGCTAGGAGATGTGGAGCCCAGGGGACAGGAGCATGCTAGTGCAGAAGAGTCACTTCCAGCAAACTACTCTATCCGCAAACGAAGGGCAGTGATACAAAAATGGCACACACTCTCAGTTTTGTTTGGAGGTTGTTTGGGTTTTTTCCTCTATGGAATATTAACTTATTAAGTTTTTGGTTTATACTGGCTTTTGGCCTTCTTCACAGCATGAATTGCCTAGCTTCAGCTCTCAGTCACTGAAGTTCTCAATGCCTTTTTCTGCTAATCAAAATATTTCCTTCCACGCATGTGAAAGTATGGCCAAGTGGCCACTTAACTAACTCTGGGAAAAAAAACAGTACAAGCTTTCCTTAGTCCCTGAGGGAAAGGCAAGGTTGTTTTTTGTTGTTTGTTTTTTTTTTTTTTTCCCAGCTTTTTAACTCTTTTCTTAACCACGCCAAATTTACTGTGTGGTTTTTGAGGCACACACATCAGAATAGGACTTAATTTCCCCATTAAGTTTTGATTGACATCATATGCAACGATAACACCACATTTCTGCTTCAGGGTGTGTTTCCTCAAAAGCAATGCAATTCTTCTGGGGAAAAAAGCAAACCTGTGGAAGACATACATTTGTCCCTGATTGTAAGCTTTATCTGCTATATATTATTGCCATTTCTTCCTGATTTTAAGTTAGTGAGAGAAAAGCTATAAACAACTATGGGTGCTTAATTCCAGGCAATATACATTAGTGGAGATTTCACAGAATATGTACAAAACATTTGTTCTAGTACAGACCTGTAAGATCTGTGTTCAGAAGTCTGCCTCACTGCTGTGCAAGCTGTTAATGGTGATATTTAAAGCTCTGAAAAGTTCTGACTTTTTTTCATACTTACTGTTCTGATCTCATGTAATTCTGTTCTCACCTACCACAATAATTACAGTCGGTAAGGGTATGCTTGTTAGTTGATTTAAATTTGAACACTTCATGCCAAACCCAGCATCAAATAAAATCACTGGCAAATCCCCCACTGACTCACTGGGAATGAGACCAACTGGAGGAGCAAGGCTCCCGTGAGAGGCATGAATCACTGTCATTCCCATCCTGCTGAGTTTGTGAGAATGAGGATGAGATACTATTTGAAGGCTCTTCTACTTGTGTTTCTTGTGACATGCCACTTCTCTTTTGTTTTGCAAAATCATAAGGAAAGTTTTTTTACTATCCACAAGTAGCAAACTGAAGAGGCTGTATAAGTTACTGGAGATAGTTTTGGGTCAGCTTGGCTCACAGACTGCCAGTGCCAGGGAAGGTTCATCCGACTCTCCCCTTTCCACTGTACAGCCATTCCCAAAATAACATGGCAATGCTAAACATAGTGATGCCATGCTCTTTTAATAAAAGACGATTCCTTCAGGGTGTACAAGCCACCACATTTGTCAAGATAAGCACATCAATATGAGATGTCATATTAGCCTAGACAAAGAGATTGAACAGATAGCTTTGTCAAACACCAAGCAGAGGGGCTAATTCAAACTGACAAAGCAAGGAATTGAAAAGTTGAACCTACAATCTAATTTTAACATATTCTGTCCTCTTCTACTTTCAAATAGTCTCCAACCAGTAAGTGAGTAAATGATATAATAAATTGATTCCTAATCTACAGTAAAAATATTTCTGTCAATTCAAACCCCTCTGCTGCACTTTCCAAACATTCTGTAATGGCTGTTAGTATGTTTCAAATTATACATACAGATCTATATACCTTAGTGGATAGGGATCCTTCACAATGACATATGCACACAGGGTACAACGAACACGCAGCATTGACAGCCATAACTAATTGCCATATAGCCAAATTACTGGTTATCCTTGATTGCTTTTCTGTTACTTAGACATAAGGAAGTTTACTCTTAATCTTAAGGTAATGGATAAGGACACTGTCCCAATGCTTCATCTGTCCAAAATTTTTCATGACTTTAGACAAATTCTTCAATTCTACATTTGAAATCAGGGACACAGAAGCCCTATATATAATGGAATATACGAGATAGTGGTATAGGTCATAAGCAAAACTAGAAACAATGTTCACAAGATTACTTCTTTGGTGTGAAATCGTCTTGGTTTCTCCAGTATTCCTCAAACATAGTTGTGTGTACGGGCTTCATCATACTACATATGTCAGAGACAGAAGCTCTGGGGGTGGGGTATAAACAGAAGTATTTTCCTTAAAATGTGTCTTCTTTTCACAAAGGCTTATGATCAAACTTTTTTAAAACAAGGCAGGTTATCAGTGTGTGGAAGTGAAACTGGTAGTTAGACTTTTGTCTCACTGCTGGTGGTGTCCCTGTTGAGGTGCAGTATTTACACAAAACCCCACACTAGGTGGGAAAATTCAGTCTGGTTTTGCACCACAGACCTCTGACTGAACCATATCCTTTGAAGGAAGAAAAAAGCCTTCAAGGAACCAGCAGAGGCCAGGCATTTCTCTTTTACCAGGAACCTGTAAGTTTAGCTTTTCCTTCAAACTTAGAGCCTCGTGGAGGACACAAGGAGGATCCCCCTTGCAGGGCTCAGTCCTGCACAGCTCCTCAGAGCTGGAAGCTACACACTCCCCTTCTCCTCTGCCAGACGCCACTGTGACCAGAGCTCAGAAATTACTCCAAACACAATCTTAGAAAGGGGGCAAGAAAGCTGTGGAGTTGATACTATCCTCTCTCAGAACTCATATAACCTAATGAGATCTCCCTCCCCTCAAAACTGAGAGATAATGTAACCCATGAAGATTTGCATTCAACATTTCCAGAGGAGATTGAATACACTTTAAAATATTCAGGAACAATTCAAATGCAAATACAACATAGTACTGTGTTATTCGTATTCTGCAACATTTTCCCTTAATGGTCTGATTGGAAGAAGATTTTTTCCAGTTTGTTTTCTGTCAGTTTAATAAACCGGGACTTTGGAACACCTGCCAAATATATGAGGTGCTACGTTTTCTTTAAAAGAAAACAGAGTTATGAAGTCAAAGGCAAATTCAGTGGTATCTTATATAAAATGCCTTTTCACTTCCCGAACATTGCCTGTAGCTTTGCTAATTTATTGCCATGAAAATATTGTTACTACTTAATGCACTAGTGCTTCTGTCAATAGGCAGCTTTCCCCAAGGCATATTTGAGAACGCTCTGCTAATCAGAGTTGATGCAGTTCTTCTAAAACAGCTAGGTCTTTAGAAAAAGGTTCATGTTTAATTCTAGTATAGGTGAGTGCTGCCCTTTCTTCAAAGCCCAATAATTTTAATTTGCTGAATTCACTTCTGTAGATATTTAAAGTGCTGATTATATTATCCAGTCACAGCTTGAACCAGTGTATTTCAAAGCAGTATTCCTGGCATCTTTACCACTTAGCACTTAACTTATGTGAAATATTCCTCATTTTGGAGTGGCAAGGATTAAACAAAGACTTAACCGGAACCACAAATCTGTGCTATATTATCACCACATAACTTTAAAAAAATGTGTTTGGGTGTTTAAACAGATACTCACTTGAATCTGACTTCTTACTCTCCTGCATCTGCTTGAATTCTTGAGATTATGATCTCAAATGCAGCTGAATTTTTAGTGTTTGTTTTCTAAGCATGCTGATAATCATGAACAGCACAGTGAGTGACAATGAGGTCACATACATGTACATGTCACGCTACAGTTTTATTCTCTCTAATAAATATCGAAATCTACATGAGAATAACTTTACAGAGGCTACACAAATAATCTTAATTGGTGTGGGAGATTTAATGCATGCATGTTTTTAATGTACTTGCAATTCTCTGCAAATGAAAAATTGAATAAAGTTCCTCGGGAAACAGGTCAGGCCATTTATTTCAATTAGAAATAGTAATGAAATTCCAGTAAACTATTAAATGTCATTTAATCTATATTCAAGATTAATAGAGTATTAAATTTCTCTTGGCATGTTCCACAATGAAGCACCCTACTTGTCTTTATATTGCCAAAGTTGGTTGTCCACTGCTTGCCCTACCACAGTGACATTTAGTGACTTTACTCTTGCTCAAACCCAGCATGGACATAATCCATTTTAGTATAAACCCACCAAAGCAAGAAGTGTTTCCCTGTGAAGTTAAAGGCTATACTTCTCTGATCTGGCTGGTTCAGGTCAGTGCTGCATTTTCCTGCATTCATCTTCACTGAAACGCAGTGAGGCTGCTCATTTTGGTTTCCTTCTGCCATCAATTCATCCCCCAAAACTTCTATGTGGCAAAAGACTGCTAATAAATAGTCTTTCTACATTGGGCATAATTAACTTCCTAATTAAGGACAGAATTACAACCACCAACGATATTTTTTTAAGCAGCTAGATGTTTTGACATGACAAGATGTTTCACTTGTTTGAAGGGCATTCAATCCCATCATCTCCACAAGAAGTTTCTTGTGAGACTTCTAAGGCTACAAGCCAGCAACAGCAAGCTTAGTAGACAAACTAAAATAAAAGGCTTTGAGTATTAAGGAGCGTTACCAACATGGAACAAAATCTTACTTTTGTAGAGTTACAGTTTTGTTCCTTGGTTCACACCTGAAAAATATATAAGCTGCAATATGAGAAGGTGAGGCCTCATTTTAATTCTCCATGGAAATAATCAAGATGGCTTATGATAATTCTCTGTGTCTGAAGTCACCCACACATATGGCTTCAATTCCAAGTTTGCACGTCTTTAAGAGATTTACATTAAGCTCTGCTAAGTAGTTGTTAGCCATTTCTGCTGACTGTAATCAAACCAAGCTAAACTAAAATTTACTATGCCAATACATTTCTATTCTCCCCACTCTGTTGTTTCATCTTTCATCTGAAACTATGGCAAAAAGGAAGGGCAGCAAATGGATGCTTTTAATATCTCCACAGCTACATCCAATATTCATCTTTGGTCTTTTGACACACCTACAGCTCAGGCAAAAGGCTCCAAACAAGGCAGAGAAGCAGCACTTCCAGTTCTCAAGGATGTTTTAAAATAAAACACCAAAACTGCTTGAGAACTACATAACTGAGCACAAGAAGTATTCTTCAGGAAACAAGTGAAATGCTTATATATATGTATACACACATACATATACACACCAGCATGCTTCTCCTTTTATAGATACCAACTTCCATTCACAGATAATAAGAAGAGAAGAAAATGGCATTCTCCATGTAAGCCATGGAGGGAAGTAGGCTAGTATGCAGATCAGCAGAACAAGAAATGCATATAAATGTCAAATAGGTCAGTGGTACCCCACTCCACAATACTCACATGACAAGAATGCATGATGTATGTATGCAAAAAAACTTGACACAAACTTCAAGCTGATTTTTTAATCCTGTGTACTGCAGAGAATACATCCAGTTTCTTTTGACATGAAAAGCCTGCACACTGCATATTCTATATTCAAAATATAATGCTTAAATCTTAGCCACAATTTTCTATAGTTTGGCTTTGTTGGTTTTTAGGTTTGCTTTTTGGATTACAATATGTTATAATATACCTCTTTCCCAAAGGAAATAATACAGTATTTCATCTTTCTTGCTCTAAATGACACCCAATAAATAACGTACAGTGGCGTGATCTCTTGCTATTCACTTTAAGCTGTTTTGGAGATGGATTGCTACAGTGGGTGGCATTCAGAGTAATGCATGTTGAGCAACACACACTCAAATCTTGCCAGTTTTATGGTTTCTTTACAACTTGCTACAATGTGAAGTGATTCACACTGAGGAGATGGAGAAAGTTTTATCTGTTACTGTAAAAAAAATTATGTTATATGCATTTATTGTCCAAAATACATACATTGACTCCACAGCCTGAAATAAAACTATGAAAGTAAACTTTGCCCCTTTTTCTATTTCAAAATATTGAATTTAGATTTAAGCTAATTAAAGATGGATGATGCTTTCTGTGCAAAACGAGCTTGCCCTGACAGTTAATCTACACTATAAACAGACCCTTCAGATTAAAATAAGGTGAGATAAAGAACAAATCAATGCCAAATATTTGAATTGCCTTGATATCATATGATGGCATTTAATAAATTTTACAGTTCCTGTAAAAGAGCATCACAGAATCATTTAAGTTGGAAAAGACCGTTAGGATTATCGAGTCCAACTACTACCCACCACTACCAAGTCCACCACTAAACTGTGCCACTTCTGCACATCTTTCAAACATCTCAGAGATGACGTAGAGGATCTGCTTGGTAGGATGAAATTGGTAACTGAGAACATAAACAAAGTCAAAAGGAGGGAGTGAAACGAAGCTGTGAAGCTGGGTAATGAGGTGCAGTTACACTCATCAGCCAGAACTTCCACAGAATTTCTTTTGTATCAGACATGTAATGATAATTTTAGTTTAATGATGTATCACTTTAGGGGAGGGGTTGGAAGGGGGGAGGGAAATCTCTCCAAAATGATACAGTAACTTTTGGAAGATGCTGTACTTCAACTAGATGTTCATCAATGTTAAATTTGACACAATGTCTCTGACAATGTCATCAGCCAGAAGTTTCAGGTAAAGAGAACAAATAAATATCTCAAACCAAACAACTGTACTGTACTTGAGAAGTGGCTAATGGGCCTGTATCACCAACATGTTAAAAAATCCGAATCCTGAAATTTACAGTCTTGTTATCTGCACCTCCACAATGTTATCCACACACCCAGGATTCTTATGGCAGATAACTCATTTTCTAACTCGTCACATTTCTGTAAACTCAGAGCTGCAGACCTCCCTATCACCTTGTTTCCATATATTAATAAACTTTTTAGGGGTAATAAGTACCCACAAGTTGAAGGTCAACTACAACTGCTCAGTCTTTCTGAAAAAAAATGAGACTTCAAATCACTGCAGAAAACACAGGCAACTCTGGTCATCAAATTACTTTGAAGCACATAATTCTGAACTCTGAAGTGACCATGCATGATAATATCTTAGTTTCTTTCACAAATTATTTCCTCCTCCATGTTATTATTCATTTAATACTGTTGTTTCATTTATTCTACGTATTCTGTTTTCAGCAGCAAACCTACTGAAAATTTCAGCCAAAACAATTTCTAACTTCCAAACCACATGAATCTTACATTTTAACCTTTTCAAAAAGTAAGAATTAGGTAAACATTGAGGTTTCATCGAACTGTAATGTACTCATGCAAGATATGCACTCTTCTGGTCTTTCAGCAGTCTGTGCTGAAACAATTGGAGATTGACTGACCTGTGCTGGAGCAGCTGATGAATAGTTTTGACATTCACCAGTCACTACTATCTTCCAGTAAATAAATCCAGGCAACAGGAGGAGTTGTTCCTCCAGCCAGATTACCACTTGCCTCCTGAGCCATTCACCAAGAGAAACTGACACTAAAATATGACCGCTAGTAAAAGATGAGAGAAGCCCTCCCTCTTCAACACAATGGAAAAGTTTCACAGACAAGAAAAACAAACAAACAAAACACCAAACCATTAAGACTATCCCGTCAGTTTCTGCTTTCCCACCTCAAACTAAACTGGACTAGAAGAACCGCTTAACAAGAGAAAAATGAGAGCAAAAAACCAAAATACAGCACCATGCCATACCGCCAAGGCCAAGAAGTATTGGTGGATCTGACCTTTGTTGGTCCCACTTCCCATCACACCTTGCTGGTGCTCAGTCTCTACCATGCTTCCCTCCGAAAATGCCACTGGCGCAACTGGAGGCACTCAGGACCAGAGCACGGCAGAGGCAGGACGAGGCCCTGCCGGACCCCTCATCTCCAGCCACTGCCTGCGGGACAACTCGTCTAGCGGCCCCGCCGTCCCACCACACCCGGCAGCCGCGGCTCCTCCTGGGGTGGCGGCCGGCGGGGACCCTCTTACCTTGTTGGAGTAGGGAGGTTTACTCAGGTTGATGCCGTCGCGGATGAGCTTGTCCCGTATCATGATCTTCAGCTTCAGCCTGGGGTAGACGGCCAGCCCCCCGCCGCCGGCCGCCCCCCGCCGGCCGCCAGGCCGGGTCCGGGGGTCCGCCCCCCGCCGGGCCTCCTCCGGGCCCCCCACCCGGCGGGGGCAGCCCCCGGCCGCGGGGGGCGCCGGCCGCGGCGGCGGCTGCGGCTGCGGCTCCAGCGTGAAGTAGAGCCCCGCCGCCGTCTCGTCCGCCTCCTTCAGCCGCCGCACGGCTTCGTGGATTCGACGCCTGTGGTGGGGCACGGCCACGCCGATGGCATCCAAGTCCGGGTCGCCGATCTGCTTGCAGACCTCCAGGTCGTCGTAGCCATTATCGACGAAAGACTCCGCGTACTGGGGGAGCTGCAGGGTCCTCAGCCACTCGTAGACTATGTTGGTGCACATGCTGGCTCCAAAATAATGACTGCAACTTTCAGCACCGAAGCCAGCCTCCCCCTTTCCACTTTTCGCCAAGGGAAATAAAACCACAAAAACTGCGATGCAACTGAGACGTCTCAAAATCAAGGTCAAGAAAACAACATCCACCAGGAAAAGAAAAAAAAAAATCCTTAAAGCCGATCAGTAGGGCACTGCGAACACTGCTGAGCGAACCCCTCCTGTTTTGTTACTACCAACTATAGCCGCTTTCTGGCACCGGAGAAGGGAGGCTCGGACTAGAGGGAAGCAAAATGTGCATCCCCTAAAATCCCAGGTCGCTGCTGCACAACATCCACCCACTTTCTCTGGAAGTAATTCGCAGTCGCTGTCTTTTTTTTTCCCTTTCTTCCTTTCAGTGTTAGTTTCTGTTTCTGCTTCTGTCTCACCTTCCTGCGCTCTGTCGCATGATGAATCTGTTTACTATGGGTAGCTGCTTTGGTACACGATCGTGTTGGGGAAGAGCCGAGCGTAAGATCCCGCACCCTCGCCCAGAATGGGTGAGGGTGCCGGGTGTGCCTCCTCTCCCGTGCCTCTCCCAGCAGCGGGCGCACACGGAGGCTTTTGCTTTCCTTTTAAACGTGTCTTTTCGGATTAGGAGGAAAAAAGAAGGAAAACAAACAAACAAACAAAAAAAGAATCCCACTCACTTTTCTGAGTTACTTTCCCAGTTCCCCTTCATCCCCGGAATGGTGGTTAAATGCGCTTCGGCGGCAGCGAGACCAGAAACTGCTTTCCAACCCCACTTTCTCCGCGCTGATGCCGACGGTGCCCTCCTGCCCCCCGAGGGGTACGCAGCCCTGTGCCCGGCCCACACAACTTTCCCCGCGCTCCCCTATCCCCGCTGGCGCTCCCACCGCTGCCCGCAGCCGCCCTGGGGAGGAGGCGGCGGCGGCGGGTCCGTGCGGGCAGCCGGCTCTCCGTGCATCCTCCGGCGGCGGCAGCGGATGAGCCGATCTGCGGCAGGTCACCGGCGCTGCCCCCGCCTTCCCCGGATGCCGGCGGAGCTCTTCCCTCCCTGCCACCGGTACCCGGAGCGGTGCTCCCCGCCCGCGTCCTCCTTCCCCTCTACCCCGGAGGCGCCTGACGCGCCGCCCGCAGATCTCCGGCTCCTCCCGGTGCAGCTTCTCCCCGCTCCTCCTCCGCGCCCGCCACCGCGCTTCCAGCCGCCTGCCCCGGCTCTCCCTTTCCAACTTTCCCCGCTGGCAGCCCGCGGTCTCTGCCACCGGCCGCCCGCCCGCCCTGCCCGCCCCGCCGGGGGCTCAGGGAGCAGCCGTGCGGCCGCCCGGGGCCAAGGCAGCCTGGCCGGGCAGTGGCTCGGGGGCGCCCCCGCTCCGCAGGCTTTCCTGCGGGCTTGCCCGTCCACGATCCCCCCGGCAAGGGAGAGGCACAGCGCCCAGGGGGCACGGCCCGGGCAGCTGCCCCCCAGCGCCCCCCGGGACAGCCGGGCCGACGGCGGCCCCCGCGGGGGCACAGAGCCCTTCGCGGTCGAAGGGACGACCCTTCGAGGGGCGGGGGGCGCAGAGCGGTGCTGCCTGCTGGGGGGAGCGTCCCCGCTGCCCCCGGGGAGCGGCGCGGGAGGGCGGGAGGCGCCGGCCCCGCTCCCCCTCCCCGCCGCCGGGGCTGCCCGGGCCGGCCGAGCGCTGCCCGCCGCGCTCCCCTGAACGCCGGGCTCGCAGCGCCCCCGCCCGGCCGGCCCGCGAAGCGCCGCCAAGCCCGGCCCGCCACCGCCGCCACACCCCCAGCGCACCCCCCTGCCATTGGAGTCTAAAACTGGTTGAAACTTGCTTTCTTGCCAAGATCCCTCGCTGTCTGGGCTGGTGGCAGCTGGGGATCCACGGTGGGACCCCCACCTATGTCCCCCAGCGCAGGGGTGGCGGAGGAGGAACACTCCCTTTTGTAGTTCGGCCGGGTTGATTCGTGACAGGTTTCCTTGAAGGGCGTTTTTGAGCAGACGGAGGCGCACGTTTGTCCTTAGGCTTCAGGTAGTTCGGCACAGGATTACGCAGCACAGCAGCGTTCTCACAGAAAGCGCTGCATTGCAAGGTATTTGGGGAAGGTTAGCTACTTACCAGGGGTTAAAATGCAGCCTTTGGGTATAAAGCCTAGAGATCACAGGTCCGTCTGCTAAAAGGGAAGAAAGCGAGGAAAAGCATTTTACTACTTTTAAAATTTTCCATTTCTCTCTTTTTTTCCTACATCTTATTTTCCTTCCAGACCACATAATATGTCAAATCGTTTTCTCAGCACAGAGACAGCATGAAGCAGCAATTATCTTCTCTTCATAGACCTGGTGAAAGACTGACAGTACCAGCAAAATTAGCAAGGAGGTTCTGTCTGTGATCTGGAGCTGGAACTGATGGCATGAGAGGCAGGAAAAACTGACTGGTGCAGCCCATGTTCATCAGTCTTATTGACAATACATACAGAATTATATCATTTTTATGTGTTCATTTTGGAAGGATCTTGAAAGGCTTTTAAGGTGTTGCATGTGTTGTAATTCAGATGTGCTGGGTTAAAATGTAGGATCTTTAGCGTCTCTCAGGACAGCAGGTGGAGAAGTGGTGCACCCCCATGGGACCGTGGAGTCTGTCAGTTTACAAATATTGTGAAACTGCTTGTGTTTGGCACTGATTTTGGTTTCACAAAATGAGTTCACCTGGTAACAAATACAGTGAAGTTTAATGTGACTTTGAAATACAAAAATAAACAACAATAAAAAGAAAATATTGTGCCCACCTTTTAATAAGACGTTTGGAAGTCCAAGGAACAAAAGACCTCAGTCCCTGGGGAAACTTTGGGGCAAGTCTTTGAAGACTTGCAGGAAGTTTTGGTGGGTAGTTAAAAGGAGTATTCTCAAGGGTTGATAGTGGGGCCAGCACTGTACACCATCTTCACTGATGCTCCCAGTGACAAAGTGGAGGGCATACTACATGAGTTCCCAGACAACACCAAACTGGGAGAGGTAGTCAACATCACAGAATATGCCGAGTTGGAAGGGACCAATAAGAATCACTGAGTCCGACTCTCAGCCCTGTACAGGAGCATCCCCAAGAGCTACACCAAGAACCTGAGAGTATCATCCAAACACTTCTTGAACTCTGTCACAATATGTTGGGAGGCTAATTCAAGAGTAAAAAAGGAAGAAGGTCACAATATCAGAGCAGGAAATGCAGGCATGTTTTGAGTGGCAACAGCAAATTCAGCTTGAAAACCTACTTTATGTGCCTTTTTATTAAGGGCAATGTTATTATTAAAAATAAGAAAAAAAATTCTCATATTCAGAAGAACCAAATCCAGATGAGATGCATGGCAGAAAAAACACCATTTTTTGAGAGTACTTGCTTTCTGCTCTGTAAGTTTTCCAGGCTGAAATTCCTGGCGTATTTAATCTTGTCTGACTATATTGTTCATGTAATACAATATAAATGTGATTCATATTACTAAAAAAAAGATACAGCGTAACACCAACAGATTTTCTTAGCAAGTATAAAGGACATTCTAACCGAATCATTGATTTAGGTATCTTTTAAACAGAGGACACTATTCCTTTATGTGGTATACCAAGGAATGTTGTTTCATCTGTTCTGAATAGTATTCTATGAAATATATGATTGTATATTGATAACATTACCTTACAATAATACATGATAGATTTTGCAAAGCTGTGGCCACTCAATTTCTATACCATGAGATGTTGTATCTAGTAATTTTGCTTGGGATAAGATAAATGAAAATGTAGCTTAATGCTAACTTACACCTAGATGCAAAATATATCCAGGAATCCTTAGAGTTGTTTATTTTTTCTATCTTAAGACTTACTCGATTTTTGACATATTAAGGAGGCACCATGGGCCTTTGTTCGGGATACCTGAATATTATTTAGCATTTTGAATCAAGCAGTGATATATTTGATGGTTGAAAGAAAACTAGACAAGAGCACAAATACTTATAAAAGTACTCATGTAGTGGATGAATGTGAGGAAGACTCTAAAATGAATATAATTCTGTTAAGATATTTGTGAAAGTGTTCAGATAAAAAAGGAAACTCAGGTTCACACACAGAGTGAGGGATTACCCCATGACTATGTTGCAAAGAATAATGTACAATGAGTGAGTGCAAGCTAATACTTCAGTGCTTTTTTTAAAACAACAGAAGCAGATTCTCAAATACTTTTCTAGGGTTTCCATTAGGGCACAAGGTGAATAATTCACTAGAATGAATGGAACTGCTCATGCACAATGGCAAATGTTTGCAGAACCAGGCTATTAGTTCAGGTAAACAGAGCTGTTTATACTTGTGTGTATGTGATTATTTTGACTGTACCTGGTATGCACTGGCAAAGAGTCCAGAGGGAAATAACAATGATGGTAAGAGAAGATTTGAATATATCTGATGTCTTGTCTAACACGTTAATCCTAAAAAATGCATAGCAACATAACTCAGCATCTAAAGGAAGATTCGCCCATGTAAACTCTGAAAAGAAATAAGCTTAGAACTTCAAAAATTGGCATACATCGTGTCAATTCCCACAGCTGTACTAAATCTAATGGAAAGCACTGGCTGTTAAGTGTTCTGGAGACTGACTTTTCCTCATTAAAAAGTCAAATGACCATTATTTTAAGTACTCTTTCATAGATGATTAGGAAATTTTAGATTGGAAAGGACCCCTGGGAGTCACCCAGTCCCATCACTTTCAGAGCAGAGCTAATTGCAAACTCCAATCAGGTTGCAGACAGGTTTGCCCCATTGACTTCTAAAAATCCACAGGGATGGAGTTCCCCAGCCTCTCTGGGTGGTCTCTTCCAGCAACAACCCACTCTCACCATGAAGAATTTGTTCCTCTTGTCCAGTCAAAGCAATTGTGACCTTTGTCTCATGTCCTTTTGCTGAGCACTTCTAAGAAGGGTTTGGCTCTGTCTTCTCTATAGTTTTTCCCATAGGCAATGAAGGACTGCACTTTAGTTCCCTTTGCCTTTTCATCTTTAGGATAAAAAAACCAAAGTTATCCTAACCTATTCTCATATTTTATCAGCAATCTGAAAAGATGCTGTTTGTGAGGTATGTAAGTATAAGTTTTATCACAGAAAAAAAATAAATAAAAAGTAGACTAACAAGGATATCACAATCAGGACTTTACATGAGATTTAAATGTAAAAATAGAATTGTTTACAAAACAAATCCATCACTTAGACCTTTATATTAACAAAGCAGTGTTTTAATTGTGAAGGAAACTTTAAAATATACAAAAACATGACCCCCACTTTAAGTTTACTTGCCATGTTTGTAATAACTTAATGCTCTGAGACTGTGTAACTGGGAATGCAAATCATCTAGCTCATGAAACAGCCATTTTTCTTTGGTGTGAATATAAAATTGTTTTGGATTTGAGACTGCATTTGAAACAAACAGCTACTTTATTTATTGTGATGCTCATTTCCCATAAAAATTTACAGGTATTAATTTCAGTTCATGATCTGAATGTGATGGAGAAAGAAACTGAATAGAAATGAAAATAAATATCCAAATCAAAGCTACTGTTTTCTTCAGACCAAGTTCTGCAACAGGAAGTCTAAAACTTTATCCCATTTTCCTCACTAAAAAAAGAGAAAATATAAGAGCTAGACTTCTTTCACAGACTAGTGAATTCTTCACTAATCAGTCAACCTCTAACAATTTATTTTTATAACACTATCAATGAGATGGTAAACAGGCTTCCTCAAGTCCTACCTTCTTGGCCTTTTGCAACAAAGACTCTACCCTCAAAGAAAACAAAATTATCCTAAATGAAAAAATAAATACACTTTTATCTTAAAAATATATTGTGACTGCTATTTTACCAGGTGCTGACAGACACCTATTTTCATAAAGAAACAGTCCCCTATAATAATTCAGAGTGGGTTTGTCTTTAGAAACTTAAACCATTGACCAACTTTCATTGCTATTAGATTGAGCTAGAAGGTAACACTGATATGGTGTGCACGTGGTTGAATTTTACCTGTACTCAAAATGTTTTGCTTTACACTGAATGCTGTTTAAATGAACTATTTATTGTAGGTAAATAAAAGAAGAAATCCTAAATTATTACTAATAGTCACATTCTTACCACTACAGAAGTTGTAGAAGTCCCTAGAAATACCAGCTGAATATCACCACAGTGGGTGGAAAACTAATATTTACATTTTCACAATTTACAATCTAATGCTTCCATGTGATACTGCCTTGAAATCATAATGAACATAAAGCATAAAGCTTTTCTCTCCTGGTCTTTACTTTTCTTTCCTTTTTTTTTTCTATGAACTTCCACTTACTCCTCTTCATCAAGAAGAGCTTTTTCATCAGACAAATGCACAAATCATGAAAGAGCAATCTTTATGTAGCTTTCAAGTTGGATTTTTTTTCCAGTGAGAGACTGAATTTAGAGCATACAGCTAATGCCTAATAAAATTGAACTCACACTCATATGCCTTAAACAAATATGTTGTGAAAATCCACCAACACCAGGCACCAGGTTTTCAGGACAGCAAAGCATTTGGGGGGAAAAAAAAAAAAAGGATTTAATAAAATCAAAATAATCAATCCATCATTTCTAATTAGCCTCTGCAACTTGTCCTAAAACTTGTGGCACTAGCTATAATTACCAGCTGTAATTACTGTGGAACAGAAAGTATATGTCAGGGGAGGGGAGAACCCTTCAACCTTTCAGAAATTATCCTCTCTCTTCCCTAAAGGTCCTCCAGTGCCCTAGACCCTCAAGGGAGAAATCCTGACCCTGGGAGAAATTAGGGAAAAACCCCCTGCCCTTCATTTCAGATCAGCTGAACCTTCTTTGTGCTCCTGGAGCAGTGTGATCCATTCACTCTGCAGAGCTGTCACCAAAGCTGCCCTATGACAGCCAGGTCCTAGTTTCTCCCATGTTTGTTTTCACTCTGGTTCTCCAGCAACATATAGGCAAAGCCCCAGATTTGTAAAATACCTAGGGGACATAGAAAATAATGAGATTTTCAAAATTGCTCAAAACCCAGACTCTCTTAAGTAAATATGCATTAAAACTGTGTTTTAAACTTCTTTCTAATATGTACTTAGCTGACAGTAGAGACTGGCTGTTCCTATTACTGTTTGCATATGTTCAGTTCCCTTGTTCCATGGGATCTTAATCTAACTGTGCCATTCTTCCACCCTTTCTCCATGTCTATTGTCTCAATCAATTTTCTGCAGTTCTCTCTGCCTCATGGAATGTGTTATTTCTCCTATTTCCACAATTTCTTCCCGTTTTCTTCACAGCATCTCTGCTGAATGGCTTTTTTTGTTAACACTCCTCATTTTCACTTATTTTCTCCTTCTCTTGTTAAGTCCAGATCTGATTCTTTCCCCCTATAGCTCCAACAAAAAACAGTTAAGATGGAAAATTTCCTTGTAATGTTTGCCCTGTTCATATATTTATTTTTCACTTGGGTACCTGCTACCTAGACAGGATATTGAGCTGGAAGGTCTTCACATCTGATTCTGCATAGCCATTGCTATGCATGATTTTCATGAAGGGTGAAAGCATCATCCTAGCTTTGTCTTTCTCTCTTGAGCTCTTGAGCTGTAGATGGTATAAACACAGAGAGCTTCCTGAATGGCACTTCAAACATAAGGTGTAAAAGTGGGAGCTGTGCAAGGTAGAAACAAGCAAGAGCAAATAAGTGAATACTTATTCTATTTCTTGAGGGTCATCGAACAGAAAGTGCTTCCTTGCAGGAAGAAGTCAAGGTTATTATGCAGGTGGGTATCAGGTAAAATTCCTGGAGTGAAGCAGCACTGCTGGTTAGCAGTTGTGATTTTTCCTCTTATGGACCTGAATCTGTCACATCAGTAGGACCAATAGTCCTGGAGGAGGAGAAGGAACCAGCTGGCATGAGAGGATACAGCACAAACCAAGTATGTTCGACCCTCTGAAGTAGCTAAGGATTTGGCTGCTGGATTTGAAATAAAGAGGCCTGATAGTGCTGAGACACTGAAGAATCTCCACTAAGAAATGAGAAAGCTCCTGCTGTGCCATTTTAAAACAAAGACAGGATAAAGTGTTTGGATTTATGTGAAAGCTTTTCTCCAAATAATCAATGTTTGAAAGAATCAAGTATTTCCCTGAATTCCCCCCAGACAGCCCCATTCTGGATGAGTAATGAGAAATTAATCATCCTGTCAGAATAAATGCTATGAGACCTTTTAGTCATGCTCACTCCCCTTTCCGTAATAGATTTTTGTCAGTCATTCAACTAGGTCTCCCAAAAGACAGCACTACATCTCAGCTCCTGTCTTTTGTGCAGTCTTTTTTTTTTATTTTCTTTTTTTGTTTCTTTTATTTTTTTTTTTTTTTTACTATCTGGGACTCATTCCTTGGTATGTCAGGAGTCAATCATGCATCACAGGAGTCCGACCCATCACACCCTCCTTGTCTCCCCTGACTGCCACAGCACCCGGCAGCACCAGCTCTTCATTAAGTCAGTGTTGATTCCAGTCATCCTGCAGCTGATACCCAGCATCTTCCTGACACAAGGAGACACAGCTGGTGTGTCTGTGGGGTTTTAGCTGTTTAGGTGGATAAATACAAGCTAGCAGAATGTAATAAGGTCAGGGAATTAAGAGTTCTCACAATCGTGTGAATTCATTTACACAACACATATTTCTGCTAAAGTTGATGTAACAGTATAATTAGAAATATGAGTAAGAAAAAGGAAGAAGTAATTTGTGTTTTCTGTCCTTCTGAGTGATGCCACCTAGAAGAACCTCAAGTTTTTCTGTAGATACAAAATCAGGATGATGGGTTTTATCTCCAGGGAACACATCCATTTTTGTATTTTTGGTGTCTCAGATTTTAATTCCTTTTTGACCAATCAATATCTCAACAGTTTTCTTATCTTTGTATTATGGAATCTTCATTTCTCTATAGCAGGCATGCAGTTTCCATTCATTTGCAAACATTTTCCTTAGAGTGAAACTTCATCTATCTTTAATTATCAGAGTACATTTGAAGTGAATCTGGGAAGACTGTTGAGGGGTACAGACCTTGGCTGCAGAAAGATAGACAGATATGTGGAATAACCTCTGCATCTCTGGTGGGAGAAGACTGGAGAAAAATGAGTTATACAGCCAATAACCCTCAAATTTAAAAAAATAGTGTTTGTGCAGATCACTAATACTTTCTAATGCTGGAAGTGTTGGTAGGGGGGGTGAAGAAATGCCTTCTTCCCTTCCAGGCTTCTGTACACTTTCACGTCTCACCCACTTCAGCTGAGTATACAGTGTAGGAGTGTTGTGGAAGTGAAAAGGGACTGCACACAAGATGACCCAAACTGTGACTCCAACTCTGATCTAGGCATGGATCAAACCTTGTTCAGAAACAGCCTCATTGACGACAGCTTGGCCTTTGCCAACATCCTGATTCTTGTCATTTCACATGGCCAAATTCAGAAGACACAGTTTTAAGTCAATAGCTCTATGTTTTGAGCATCAGAGGAAGGCTCTGTCTCAGCTTGATGGACCCAGGACATTACTGAGCTCTCAGGTTTCCAGGTGAATTCCCCATCTATGTTATAACATCTTACCTGAATAGAATCTGGGGTCCAGGTAGTTATCTTTGCATTAACTCATAAGATTAGAATTGCATTCGCATAGCCTGGAAGACAGCTATTGCTGATGCCAACCAAAATGTTGACTGAGATGTTTGAGAGACTAGGAGTCCTAAGTTTGCCATGAAGCACACCCACCTTTCCATCTAACAAGCTTCTGCAATCTTTCTAATGATTTGAGACAGGTCAAATCATCTCCTCGTAAGGTTCAGGACTCCGATTTGGAATTAGGAGCCAAGGTTTGACCTAAAGCTAACATAATGATAAATTAGCTTAATTTGGATTAATCAAATAGGGCAATTAGGGCCATTCCTGTTTCATTCAAACCCAGCTGAAGTCCAGGTAGAAGATTAATGCATCTTTATATCTCAGCAGTCTCAACCTTATAAAACCATCATTGGTTCACACTGGTCTGCGGAAGTGTCTGAATTAATCTGCAAAGATATGCTGTAATGAATATTTTTTTCTTTTTCCAATTAATAGAAAAAGCCAACTCTTTCTAGTGATGCCAGTCAGTAAGTTTATGAGGAAGTCTGTAGTTTACTTTTCCATTAGCAGGCATATGATATACTGTTGTGAACATCCCCTGTCTTTTTGGAGTAAAAACTCACCTTTCTTACAGCAGCAAAAGTCAAACCAAAGAAAGCTTTATCAGCTCCAGTCCAGGCAAAATGCTCTAACTCCACTGCAAGGCTCATGGGTTTTATGTTACAAACTTTTAACAAAATCCCATCCCACACAAATGAACTCTTTTACTTTCAGAAAAAGGTAGTCCTCTACAGATGCTCTCAGTCAGAGCTTTTAAACTCCTACAGTCCTTGTTTCATGGATATTTTCTCCCTTAGCCACTGCTATGCTGAGCTACCCATCGCAAGTTTACTGGAATTGCAGGAGGGGTCATTGGAAGTGGCACATTGTTAAGTAAGAGCAAGAGAGAAGCTGAAGATTTTTGTGAATTAGGTAAGGAAAACAAAATGAAAGATCCTATTAATGAGATGAAAGAAAACTGTAGAAGTGAAACATGTATTTCTCTGTGGTCTGCCTAGTAATACAACCTTAACACACATGAATGTAAATTTTAATAAAAAATTAATTAAAAATATTAAATTAAATTTTGAAGGCACTTTGTACAAAGCATGTGGATAAACCTTTGATATGCTCAAAGACTTCACTGAATTTACAGAACGAACTATGTCTGCATGCTTGTTTTCTCCTAATTGTGGTGTATTGCAAAGAATGGTGTTTATAGATGCCAGACCAAGTATGTTGGGGGGTTTCAGGGGTCTGAAAAGTAATGATGGAACACCATATTACCTTCATTTTGCCTCTGCCTGAAGTATAAGTAGAAAACTGTGTCTTTTTCCACTGCAAACGGAAAAATATTTAATGCTGCTCTTTTAATATTGTGTAACCTGACCTATGCTTCAACAGTCTGTTCAATTCCACTGAGAGATAACACCCCTAAAACATTGCAGCAGTTTTCAGTCAAATATGTGTCTTCTAATATGCTGATTCTGACTGTTGTTTAAGGACATATTATTCCATTAACATATCACAACTGCTTGTCAGACATGTTTTTTATATGCTGAAATAAATATAAAGAAGGACATGTTGCTTTATTTACTTACCTTCCCCTCAAGGAGTGGCAGGTGCCTCAGACTTATGGAATTGCACATCCATTGGAAATCTTCACACAGAAGTGGCAACAGCACATGTGGCACCTGCCTGTTTGCATTTAGTGTAGCTGCATTAAAAGATTGCTGTAGTAAGATCTTATTACACAACAACAACAAAAAGGAACACACTGAACAGGAATATTTACTATTGTTTTGGCAGTGCACAGTTCAATTTAATTTTGGAGATTTTAATTTCATGACGGAGAGTGGAAAATCTTCCTTATTTCCTCAGATTTTTATTCCTAGAGTAAACAAGAATAAGAGAGGACTTGTAGCAATCATTCTTAGCAGGAGTGCACTGTAAAAATTGTAATAATATTTAGAAATGGGTAATGGCAATACCGTTTTTGTACTTTGCAACAGGGACACCACAAATACATCTGCCTCTGTTAAAAGCAATACTATTGAACCAAAGAAAGTGACTGAAATGTAGCATTCTGAAGATCACTGAAGTGAGTTAAGTATTATAAATTCACTTCTCTTTTGCTTCAAATTATTTTTTCTCTATTAAAAAATATTTTTTTCCAGTTTTTAAAAGGGGAACCAAGCAGTTCAGTTAATTTTATTTTCCTTTTCAGTTGCAGAACTTGCTCTTGCAGACTGGGCTGCCTAGCCCAATGGCATCAGCAACTTAAGCACATCTTGAGTAGTTCTGCGTATTTCAGCACAAGCTTTCTTTGAAAAGATGACTTAGATAGATCCATCTGCAAGAGCAAGCTCATTTGGGGAGTTTGACTTTAACAGACATTTAAATGTTTTACAAAATAGAGGCAGACTCTGAACGTGAAATAATTTTCTTTTTAAATGGTGCTAAATGATTTTTACTGAGGAGAGGAGGAAGGGGAAGTAAAGCATGCCTGGAAAACATTACTGCTGGTCACTGGTCTGAACTGCTTTGAGAAGAATTGTTCACTCATTTGAGCAGATATTTTTCTCAAGCATTCCAGAGTTCGTACAGATTTAAAGCACTTTCTGATCAAGTATTTTTGCTCTGTTTAGCCATCTCCATTTTTTCAATGTAACATTCAAACCACTACATACAGCTCTACTAGAGACCAAAAATAATTATTATTCATAGTTTTGAGAAGTTGAGGAGTAATTACTTAAGAGATTTAACTCAAGTGAATTGCCTACTATTCTTTGCTTCTGTAGCAACCATTGTACCTTCAATCCAGAATACCAGAATATTCAGAAATCATGAACTGTGTCTGATGTTTGATGACACGTTCCTGTGCTTAACTCTTGCAGTGAAGAATGTCTTTCTAATATCTAATCTAAACCTACTCTCTTTCAGTTTAAAGCCATTTCCCCTTGTCCTATCATGGCATGCCCTTGTAAATAGTCACTCTCCAGCTCTCCTGCAGGCCCCCTTCAGGTACTGGAAGGTTGCTATAAGGTGTCCACAGAGTTCTCTCTTCTCCAGGCTAAACAACCCCAACTCTATCAGCCTTTCCTCATAGCAGAGGTGCTCCAGCCCTCTGATCATCCTCACAGCCCTCCTCCAGACTCGCTCCAACAGGTCTGTGTCCTTCTTATTTTGGGGGGCCCAGAGCTGGATGCAGCACTCCAGATCGTGTCTCAGCAAAGCAGAGCAGAAGGGGAGAATCACCTCCACTGACCTGCTAGTCACACTTCTCTTAATACAGATATGGTTAACAATCTATTGCTATATTCACTAGAAATAGTTGGACATTACTATATTAGCAATTGTTTCTGAACTTTCTTGCTTCCCATTTGAATGCCAGAATAAATTCCCAGAGATCCAGAAGAGCTGTGGTAGGGAAATTCCCTGGACATTTGGTCCTGCCCATGGCAGAGGCAGGCTGTGCTAAGCCAAGGCTACCCTGTGGCTTCACCCCACTTTTGGCTCCACCCCGTGTGTACTTAGCACAGACACGGGACATTGCCTGTGTAGCTGTTCCTGGGAAAGGATAGAAATAAGCATTACTGCTCCTCTGCCTTTCCTCCACCACAAACAGCTCAGCAGTCATCTGAGTAGCAGGGACTTGTCATGCCTGCCTTCATCAATAATGAAATGGAAATCTTGATTGCCACTAAAGAAGCTTTTTTTTACATTTTTGCTAGGCTGTAACAAGCATTTCAGATGTTCATTTGTGTTAATGTTGCAAGATAGGGTGTAACCTGTAGACTAACTAATTAAATGCTCTTTGATTTTGAGTGAAGTGTTTGGTACAGTCTAGACAACAGAGTCTAATTAGCGCTGGATGTTTAATGGAACTAAAGACCCATGAAAAGCGAAAGGTGCTGAAATAAAAAGTCTGTGAGAGAGATGTGAAGATAAATGAGAGTGAAATAAGGAAAACAAAATAACCCTTTGCTGTGCTAGAAATACCATTCCCTCAGAAAAAAACCCCACTATATTAATTATGAAAAATTGAAAAAAATCTCATCAACCCCAATGTCCAGCAGTTTAGGGTAATATAATGAAAAGCTATCCAAAACACATTATGTCAGCAAGGAACAAATTAAGGCATTTCACACTATCTCAGTGCATTTCATTTCTTCCAGGCAACAAATTCACTCCAGCATTTTTACAATAGAATAAAAACTCTGTGTGTATTACTTTGTGAGCTATGATTCAGAGGCTCTCAGCAGGAAATAGAATGTTTGCCTTAGCAGCCCCTTCTTCTGACTGTAAATGTAGCCAATTTGTGGTTTTCCTTAGCTGATAAAAATGTGTATGCAACTTTCTACCAGTACATCGTTAAATCCATAAATTTAAAAAACAAAATAGAAATCTCAATAGATGAGTCTACCGTGTAGCTTTAAACGAATAAACTTCTATTTGATGGACATGTCCTCTTTAAGAAGGGATTAAGCTGAATGGTTTAGGAATAACAAAGCTAAATTGCATCCCCAGCTCTGCACTAATTCTTTGGTATTATCATCTGCTGAAGACCAGGGAGCAAGCTGTACCAAATCAACGCTAAAAGCTATGGCCCATTTTGTTTTTCAGCACCTCTGGCTCCCAGTCACCACCTTTTTTGCAATGGGGAGTTAGTTCTAGTTTTAAGTTTGGCGGTACACTTGCTATTTTTGTTTATTTGATTTGGGGTTTCATTTTGTTTTTGTTTGTTGTTTGTTTTAGGACTTCTCAACGTATTTTCAGTTTAGTTCTTCTGAAGAAAAGAAAATAAATAATGACATCAGGAGGCCAGTAATACACTGTATGTTTACTTCACTACCACTAGTCCCTTAATAGAGTGATTTAAAAAAAAAAAAAAAAAAAGAGGCAAAAAACCAAACTAAAACCAAGACCCAGAGCAATTGCAATACAAAACCAGATGTCTTAAGCCTGCAACAGCATGTTAGTGAATGTATAATCCAGCCTTGCTTTCTAAGAAATAGCATTTATCTAATGATGTGCAACATCCCTATCTAGTGGAATGGAGTAGGGCAAGGATCCTTAAAAGGGTAAATCTTCCTGAGGAGGGACATGTGCCCTGTGCTCTGAGGCAGACTACTGGGAAGCAGAGCTGTGGTATGGGTTTGTGCAGTTCAGAAGTGGCACCTGACCCCTGCCAGACATGAAGATCAGTCGCTTGAGCAGCTCAGACTTTGTTTAGCTGCCATGGGGCAGGAATAAAAATGGCTCAGTGTTTCTGGAAACCTTTTTCTAACTCTGAGTTCTGTGGCTTTTCGGTTCACACCTCACTGCCCAAAATACAGTGTCAAACCCTGTGCAGCAGGGGGACATTGTGGCCAACATTGTTGGGCAGGGCTTGCTCATGGTCCCCAGGAGCTGCTCCAGTTGCTGAGAAACACACAGGGGTGTTAGGAATCTCAACCTTACACAGGCTTACATGGAGCCCAGGCCCCAACCCTAGTGAGTCGTATATGACCAGACCCTTGGGTGTGGGCTCCATACCAAAGGTCTCCCTGCCAAAACAAAGGCAATATGTTCTGCTGTATTATGTCTGTTTTACTTCATGGGCTTCAGGTATGCTGCCTTTTTGTGTTTGGATTGTCCTTTTTGTTCTTGTATTGCTGCTTGAAGCAAAGTCCAAGTCACAAGTACCGCAAACCAGAGCTCTAAAGTCACCAAGCCCTGTGTCCTTTGGCCATCGGTACAGAAATGTCTGGCTGCATCAGAGCCCACCACAGGCAACTTCTTACAACATGATGCCCATATGTGTCATATGGAGACCTATACGTGGCTTATGAAGGAAAGAGACCACAAAGGTTGCTGGGATGGTTTTTGTAAGGTAAGGTCAGACTTAGAAAGCCAAACAGTTTTGTTTATATCTGTACTGCATCTACAGGCAGCCTTCTCATCACATCCATGTTTTCTCGACAAAGGAAATGGTTACTTCAAACCACTTTAAAGCTAGGGCGTGAAATAAAACTTCACAATTTGTTCATCTGTAGGAAATTTAACTGGATATTGGGTCACACATAGGATGTTGCTGCTACAGGTGACAAATTTGGCACATATAAGGTTATCATCCTTCAATTTTCCCTGCTTATCGCTGGATAAACATAGTAGAGATTGGTAAATGCTTGGTGGGCATCACAGAGCAGCCTTGAAGCACAGGAGCTGGTTCCGTTCTGATCAAAAATAAACAAAAATGTGTGCTCCAGCAAAACATCAATGTACTTCACCTGCATGATGGAGTTCAGCCTAGGGCACCAGAATCAACCTAGTCCAAAGCAAACTTCCTGACTAGGTTATAGTCTGAAAGCCAGATATTTAACACAGTATTCCTCTCTACAAATATATTTCTATCTTTCCATTCAATCTTTCTCTTACTATTTTCTAATATAACTGTAGCCACCTTACTCAAACAGTGAGTTAAATGCTTTCACCTTCACTACTTGTCAATCTTGAAGTTACTGCTATTGCTGAGGAAAGAAAAGAAGTGACTCAGCGGTCACAGCAGCAGGGTTTCATACAGATCAGCACAGCACACAAGGTGGCACCATATGTTTCTGCCCTTCAGCATCTAAAAAATATCAATTAATTCCAGCAGGCACCAACACAGAAGCAAATACTAATTAGAGATTTGGAGAAAGTGGTGGTATTAGCAGTCTAAATATTGAGGAAAATTCATGCTATGCTTAGAGGCACTTGAAGGAGGACAAACTGAAGGTCATTTGCATATTTGCATTTAAAAAGCTGTGATGGCAGTCAGCCACCCCCTACTCTCTCTGCAAGTTGCTAAGCCAGAGTTAGCTTGGTCAGAACTAAATCACAGATTTGGAAAACAGGCTTAGAAGCTCCTATTGGGTACAATGAAGAACAGCAAATGAAGAACAGTGAAAAACAGGCTCTTGTGTGAGTGGTTAAAAGGAACAAAACATTGAGCTGCAAGAACGATACCTTCAGTCTGGAGTCTGTGAATCAGACAGAGCACTTTGGTGCTACTTATCCATAACTAAGTAACAGAAAAACAAACAATCATTTCTTCAAAAGTACAAATGTATGTGATTTCAATTATTTTGGCCAATACATCCCTATTTACATACAACAAATTTAAACTTGAATTTACTGCAGTCTTTGTAAGACATTTATTCTCTGTGGCTGGAAATCTTACATGGGCACAAGGAAGAGGAGGCTGAAGAGCTCTTATATTCCCTGGATAGTGACAAAGCAGAGATATATGTTGGTTTTGGTTTGGTTGTGGGGTTTGTTTGTTTGTTGGTTTGTTTTTGTTTTTGTTTTTGTTTTTGTTTTTGTTTTTTAATGGGACATTTGTTATATCTACTAACAAAATCTGCTGTTTTCTTTAAAGTCTTTTAAGTCCTGTCAGTTCATGACAGGATTCTACTGCCCAGAAGAGTGGAATTTGCAGCTAGGGGCTCTGTTCAACTGAGCCCTAGTAGTAGATGGAAACACTGTAAGGTCAAAGTTCAGCCTTAAGAAGTTGTGTAGCCAAGCTTTTTCAAAGTTTCCAGTCCAGAGAATTAGAGTATCAGTAGCAGTGACATACCCTACAATCTGTGCAGTTTATTTATAAAAAATAAATCTCAACAACAACAAAAACAACAATAAAAAAGCCCAAACCAACAAAGAGAATCAAACCCAACACAGATTTAAATGTAATTCTGTATTTTGAAAGGCAACAAGAGAAAGAAGGGCCAGAGTGCCCACAGCCATGGAAAACTGGCTTTCGTAGCAGTGACCACAACTTCACAAAGTCATTGACTCTTGCAAAATTCCACCTCTTCACCTACAACCTCGAACTATTTCTATTGCAGTGTATCCTGGCAACCATAACTATTTGCACAGAAAAAAAAAATAGATTAAGAAATAATTACTGAATTGCCAGGTATATTTTCATAGAATTTAGGGGTTTTCTTTTTCTTCAGTGCTAGTGTAAATGAAGTCTCTGGACATCAACACCACAAGTATTTCTTTTGGAGCAGGAGTGGTGGCTTGCCCTTCTCCATCAACTAGTCTCTGTTTTCCAAGGTAGGTTAGTGCAGTTCTTTGTTTTTCTGTTTTGTTTTGCTCTTGGTTTTTTTTTTTTTTTTTTTTTCTGTAGAAACATGGCTAGTGCTAGAGATGAAATGACAAAGAGTTAGTTCAAGCTGAGAAGATGAGAAATGTGGAAAACTTTACTCCAGGGCTGGTTTTCATGACTAATTAAATAGAAACAACTGGAGCAACAGGACTACTGCAAGGTCCACATGTCATCTGCTATTCCTGTGGATTGGTGCTGAGAATGAAGAAATTAAATGGATGAAGCTCAGAAATGCAGACAGTACCCTGGAACACTGCTCATGTAACTATTTGAAATGAAACTTCTCAAACTTGAATTAATACCTTGTGCTGGGTGTTTCTGAAGTCACAGCTGTTTCTTTACAAGGAGGGAGGCCAGGAGAGGGAGACTTCAGTGTTTCCATTTGTGTTTAACTTGTGGCAGTAATGCCAGATCTCCAAAATTAAATCACAGCCCCAAAGTATGGCCTTTTCACTGTCCATCAACTCATATTGCTTTGAAGACTGTGAGTGGCACAGGTCACCAAACTTCAAAAAGCATATGAAAAGCCCCTTAAATGCTTACAGGAGAGAAAGCATAGAGGTTTAGTACAGAAGCTTTTGCACCAAAGGCATTCACAAGAACACACTACCTCCTAATCCTGAAAAATTTAAGGCCATGTGAGACGTGGTTTCAGGACAGTTTAGTGGTTAGACAAAAAGGCAGGCAAAATATCAAAACAAATAGTCATTACACCCATCATTGAATATAGTTTCCAGTGCATTTTTTCATCTCTTCTTGCCTTTTTCAGCCTACTGGCTTCTTGAAGATTTTACACATCAAATGAGCTACCTTAAAGGTAGGTATGACCAGACTTTGTGCCAGTGTCACCATCAGTAGTTTTTCTATTCACTCGAACAGCCCAGCACTGACTTTCTTCTAGCTCAGGTCTTTCCTTTGATCCAAGGATTCTAAAATTCCCTGCACTGAGCTTTGCTGGATTTTTGAAAGAGCAGGGAATATGCAGGTAATTTACTGACCCCAATCCTAATGTCTAAAAGAAAAGACAGTACTGAGAGGATGGCCAGAGCCTGTTTTACATTCTTGAGACCATTCATGACCTAGACCAAAAAAAAATTCTGAATCCTTATGGGAAGGTTAAGTGCATAGACTTAGAGGTCTCTGAGAAGTTGTGTGTGTTGTTTGAAAAAAAAAAAAAAAACAACCAACCAAACAAACAAACAAAAAAAAACCAAAAACAAACTAGAAGACAGTAATGGATTCTAACCATGCAGTACAAACCAATAAGTACCCTTGCAGCTATACATTTCAGTGTTCTAAAAACCAAAAAAATTAGGCTTTCAATTCACATTGCAAACCTCACTGGGGGTTTTAAAAATCCTAACCTCCAACCCTGGCTCCCAGGTATGTTTGCTTCTTGGTGGAAGATAATGGAGAAACTTGAACTGTCAAAAGATTCTTAAGCAATGAATGAAAAAATTCATTTGTGTGCATATCCTGCTCCCAGCAAAGTGAAATTCAATAGCAGAAAATAAATGTTTTGTATATTTTCTTCTGAAAAGACTCATCATTTGAGATAGAAACTCTAAAATGCTTACTCCTAGTAAGATATGACTCTATGATGTTTGGTAAATACGTGATATGAAAAGAAATGGCATTACTGCTTTACTTGTCCATCAAAATTCTTAAGATACTCTTCAGGCTTTGAAAGAGTCTCATGGGAGAGTTTGGTAGAAAGGAGGGTGATGCTCTTGCAATCCAACTGACAGCTGGAAAGGCAGCAGCAATTTTCCTATTGAATTCAGGCTGCTGTATGATAAATGCTGTTTTAAATTGAAAGTTTGATATATGAATGTAAATGTTTGCAACAAGAAAATCATTGCTGACCAAAGGATACAGGTTATCAAAACAATATCACCCCAGTCCTGCTGTCTTCAGCAATTCTATATCTAACAACAACTCAAAGGAAAGGTTTGATTCATCTTTCGTGAACAAATTGTAATTTGTGTTTGCAGAGTCCAACGGGCTTTGGAATTGAGAATTGTAACTAGATCAGAAGAATGGGTGCTTCTCTCTATATAGTGCACTCTGGGAGTACTCAGGTTTTGTTTTGTTTCCCTGTCAGTTTTTTCAGGAATCTGAGGTTTGTAGCTCACTACAAAACAGCACTGAGATGACTAAAACATTTGCCATATTCAGGGATAAATACATAAGCCACTTTTTTTACTTATTCTCTGGAGAAAAGGATAAATGCAACTTTTTCACACTCAGTAGCTCTGGGAAGAGCTGGGATTTTAATTATCTGTTTAAGGACCTCAATCAATAAATTGCAAGACAAAGGCAAAAAGAAAAAAAGCCTCAACCATCTAGCACAAAAAGCACTGCTGAGGCTGCATTCAAGGTGCTCTAATAACATAAATAACAAAAGCAATTTTACAGCTTGGTGACTGAAAAGATATAGCTGTATAGAGCAATTATTAAAGTGGACAAAAAGCAGATTTTCCCATGGGGGTCAGCTTAGACCCATCACTGGGGCTGTGCAAAGCTGTGGGGTGAAGGAGGGAACAGAGCATTTTACACCTGGCAGCAGGCTCTGGTGAAAGGAGGGCATCTGGTCTTCAAACTGAGCCTTAATCCCTCTTCTTGGTCTGTATAGGTAGGAAACACTGTGGGAATTAGTGAAAATGAAATAATTTGCTAAACCTTTTCTATTCAATTCAGCAAATGCTTATCAAGGCTTGTTTATTTTCAGGCAGAAAATTATTAGTTCAGGAGGATTAGCTGGAGCTGCGACGCCAACATCAGACTATGGAACCGGAGGCAAAACCTGAATATGGCAGGATCTGAAGAAAGTCAGGTCAGCAGACATTATAAAAGAGTGACAGGGTAGGAGAGTAGAAAGGGAGCAGATTGCCATAGAAGAAAGGGCAAAGCCTGGCAAGGACGCAGATGCAAGGGTCTTGGGGGGCAATCAGCAAAGCAGAGTTATTGGAATCCTTTGTCCTAGCACAAAGACAGAAGAGATGAGGGCCTGGCTGAAAGTTGTGAGGTACCGCAGGTCAAAAGGAGCAGCAGGACAGGTGTGATGGGGACAAACCATTGCTCTGGTGGGGCTCTGCATTCCCCAGCAGTCCCCAGAGGCCAACCAGGGCACCAGGGCAAGCTCAGGAGGAGTGGTGGTGATGGCTACTGCCTGAAAAGCTGGGGGTGGAAACAGGGGCAACATTGCAACTACGGTTGCTCCTACAACAAGCATGTAAACCAAAGGAATTTTGTCTTAAGTGGCTTACATTTTCAGTTTTCGAAATAGGAATGCAATCTGTTCTGACCTGTTTGCCACATTTCAGGTTAGCATAAAAACATATAAATCTTACAAGTATAAAAGATAAAGGATTAGCAAAATTTAACATCTAAAGTGCAACTCTGTATTTCTGTTCAAGATTTTAAAGAGGGAAAACCAATCATTTCTTTGTTTTAAGCTGGTTTGTTTTCTCTCAAAGGATTTCCTTCAGTATAAGCTGTTCCAACCCATCTGCCCACAGATCTCTGTGGCCTGAAGTGGATTAATTTTCCACTTGTCATTATGCCAACATTTACTAAATTTCCTATAATTTTTAAAAAGCAGAGAAAAAGAAAATGGAAACTAGAAAACCTCCTGGATTAACATATTTTAGGGGAAGTTTGATGGAAAATGGACAGCAGACACAGCTGCTCCATCAACATAGGTTTTTCCTTTCTTGGTTTTCAATTCGGTATAAACTCTTAAATTTTAGTTACCATTAGTTCTACTTCTGAAGGTCCAAGCTACAAATGTATACTTCCAACAGCTGAATGAGTAATTGTGAGAAAATTAGATAGTACACAAGCCTGGGTATGGCAACCACGTCATAGCAACACAAATTGATAAGAAGTGCTGCAAACCCTTCAGCCTGACACAGGGGACTTCTCTGATGAGTGTGACAAGAAGAACTGGGAGTGAAGTGAATTTGCTGCCTGTCTCTGTTTTGCAGAAATCTGAAGTAGCTCATCAGATGGAGAGCGTGAGGAAACAGTATGACCACCACACTACTTTAAAGACAACTCAAAGGAAAAAACTTCTCATTCAACCAACACATTCAGCTCTTGGCTTATAAATACGAAGTGCAAAACAGCTGTGTGAGAGCCCACACACCACCATGGGATGACAAACTTTATTTACCCTGGGGGAAATTGCATTTTTCAGGGTTGGCCCTAGCAGGGGTGTAGGCTCCAGCACAGAGTACAGCGTTTATGCCACCATGCCATAGACATTGTGCTCTGAAATGCAGGGAAAGCATTAATGAAAACATAAAATGCCTGTACAGTCACTTTCCCAGGGTCACAAACAATTGCTTTGGTTGACATGAAGACTTAATGTAGTGCCTCAAATCCAAAGAAACAAAAGAAGTGGAGGCTACAAAGCATCAGTGTTGGAATATACCGCTGAAAAAAGTT
>JAWWTY010000106.1:48470289-48495731 GCA_035222235.1 Margarornis squamiger
AGTGCCTCAAATCCAAAGAAACAAAAGAAGTGGAGGCTACAAAGCATCAGTGTTGGAATATACCGCTGAAAAAAGTTCCTGATTCTGTTTTTGCTTTTCAGCAAGGACTTTTGATTAATTCATTGCTGTTTTGAATTTTTTTTTTCCTTTGTTTGTAATGGGAGTAATTATACCACAACTGGGAGGAAAAAACAGACAGGTTGTGTTGTCCTTGGTTGGTGGGGGAGGAGCCAGGCTGAGCTGGCAGTGGCCCTGCCATCCCCACCTGAATGGGGTCCAGGCATTCTGCTCCACTCCACTCCTCTATGCCTGGCCTTCTGCCCCAGGGAGAAAAATGAAGTACCTCAGCCTGACCAAACCAGCCCATGTCATGAAGCTGGCCACATTGCTGCCTGGCTCCCAGTGAGTCTTCACCTACCATTTCAAATAGCAGCTGTACTGGTGCTGCAGCTAAAGCTTGCAATTAATTTGCAGGCTGAGGACTTCTGTGGAAAATGCCATGGGATTATGAATGATCCCAAGCAATCAAATAAAACAGGACATCTCTAGCACGAGAGGGCTGCTGCTGCTAGTTGGTGTGTCAGGGAAATTGTTCAAGTAGTTATCAACTGTGCTACCATTTACCTGTTGTGATTCAATGGGATCACAGCTCCATAGTCAGGAATCTTAGTGGTACATAGATACCCAAGCATGTGGATAGGGACCCAAAAGCAATGCTCAGTCCCCCAGCTTCATAGCTTTCTGTGAAAGCTGTGAAAATTTGGTGCTCAGGTGCTTCTGTAAATTCCCTAAGAAGCAAAGCTTTACAGGTAAGCATGACCTCATTTCCACTGATTTCAGAGAGCTAAATATCTTTGAGGATCTGACCCTAACTGATTTATGACATCAGATTCCAGCATAAGATGAAGCTGGACCCTAAACTTGTGCTGCTCTTTGTTTTCTTTAACAGTGACTAGTTGTTTTACTGGTGTATGGCAGAGTGCTAACAGGCAAACTCCAGAATGATTTCCATATGCCAAATGTTACGTAGACCACACTTGGAATGACTGGCACACTGTTCTCATCTTCATAATTTTTTGTGGTAGAATTTGAAGAGTTTGAAATAATCACACTCTGTCACATCTGCACTTGAAGGGAAACATATATAACTTTTTTTATGTACCAAAAGAATTGAAACTGACAAGTTGTTACTTTGCAGATGGCATTAATGAATCTACACTCTCTATGTCTTCTACCAGCCAAAAAGCTCTGCCATAATGCATAAAACCATGGAAATGAGGCTGGGGTTGCATAGGGACACTCTGAAATAAAAACACAAACAGCTCTGTGAGAACATGGACTTTTAGTAAATGGGATCTGCAACCCAAATAAAATATCAGAGTGGATTGAAGCAAGGATGTGACATGATACAAACTCCACTGGGCTCTGGTTGTCCCAGGAGACGAAATGTGATTTGTTAACACCCAGAGCATCTACTTTGGTATACAAATGAATATTGCTCATATGGAAAGGCAGCAAAGTCCTGTTTCAGCAAAATCATTTGAGAATAGGGTTTATCATAGGCAGCTGGTATTACACAGTATCATACCCAATGCGCTGAAAGACTTTTTTTTTTCTTTAGAACAACTGACAGAGACATACCTGATGGGTCGATGGCCTCCCCATGTGGGGGGGAAAAATTCATGTGCCTCTTTTGTCAGGAATGCATAAGCATTTTTTTGCACTTGTTCACTCTGGAAGAAACAAATTGTTTGCATGTGAGCAATAATAAATTAGGCATTTGAAATAGTTGATCCTCTGTTGTCAGAAAAAAAAATTCAGTACAAAGGCAGTTTCCAGCAGCTAAGACTTGTAATAGAAATTCAAGCCCTTTGTGAAAAAGGCCTTGGACTTGAGGATCTCATCTTTTTCTGTAGTGGAAAAATAAGTAAGAACATAGTCCCTTTATGTGAATCTATAGGCTTGATAAAAAAACTTCACAGGTTTTTCAACTGGCTATTAGCGTTAGAATGAACTCATTTAAACATTTTTATTCTTCCCCTTATTCTTAGCTGAAATGCTGGATTTTCCTAACACACATGGCTGGTTAAATGGGTCACTGCCATATTGAAAGAACAATTGTCAGCAACAGAGTAAATTGTTTTCTCTGTGGTTTATTGTTATCATTACTGTTTTTAGCTGTATATCAAACAAAGTTACCTAAATTGCCTCAGAGAACCTCATTGCAATGTGATGGATTCCTACAATTTAGCTCAAAGAACAGATTGCCTTATGGTCCTAACACACTGCTCTGATCGTTGCCCCTCCCTCTACTCACCCCAGTTCAATAGACATTTTGGTTTAGTTTCTGAATAAAGAGTTACAGTTGTGCTACTTTATCTTCATCATGTTGCTGTGACTATAAATACCTCAAGCAGACTTTATATATATTTTAAAAAATTTCCCAGGGCAAGAATAATTATGCATATTATAATCATGGTTTCCATAAAATAAGTAACCCTTATGAAGAGGGTATCCATGTAAAACTGAGAAAGACACATACACAGGTCCTGCAGTAAAAACTTAGAGATTATTTCTTCTGGAATGCACTTATGTAAAAATGACTTCTGATTTCCAACTGAATAGCTTCTTACAATATCCAGCCACATCTGCTTAGTTGTTGGACAGAAATTACTTTATTGCCTCTTCCCCCTGAGATACAGTATGTATCAATACCATTTTAAAAGTCTCTTTTTAGTGCAGTACCACCTCTTGAAACCAGAAAAAGACAAAGACTCTGACAAACCTGCTCAGCCCAGCCTGGTTTTCCTTTCCCCATGCCTGGGCTCATGCACTGTAAAGATGGACTTTCTCTAAAATTTTTTGTTGTTGTTGTACAATTTGTAATTTATTGCAAGGATCCAGAGAGGTAAATTGACAAGCAGTTGCATGTTAAGGTGATATTTTTCTCCTGACAGCACTCGATGGACCCAGCCATAGGAAACAATATGGTATCATGAAATATTTTTGCTGAATACGACACTTTCAATTGAGCATCTTCAAAACTGCTTCAGCTTTAAATTTGAAGTTGTCAGATATAACAGGATTTTGACATTGACTCTTCACCTGACAGTAATACATTTTTTTATCTTTTAATAACATACAGTAATGCTGCTTTGTGATTTCAGGGAGCTCCTTTAGTAAACAAATCATATTCATCGCCTAGAGACTAACATGCCTTCCCAGGGTCTATAAAGATAAGAGATAAGCTGAAAGGCAGGCTTGAAAAAGTTTTTGGCCCTGTAACACAATTTTTTAGGAGCACATTGTTGCACCAGTTAGAAATAAATATTTAAAATTCTGATTTTTTAAGGTACAGGTTTATATGACTTCTTGAATTGATTTCTCAATACTGTTTGATCCAAAACAGTTTCAAACTGGATCATTAGGCCAGTTTCTCAGGAAAACAAGTTTTATGTGCTCATACAGTCTAGCTGCCTATTCTGAACTAATTGTTTTTGAACTCAAGTTTCAATTTACAATTTCTGTTAAGTTTCACATCCCACTAGAAGCAATCCCCTCCAAATTCTGATTCATTCTCTGGTCATCAATGTATAGAATAAGAAAAGCAGTCATATTTCTACTGTAAGACCCACACTCCATGGCAGAAATGCTGAGGCCTGGATAGTTTTTGGATTGAGCAGAAATGAGTCAGGATGAGGAAGATTAGCATTACAGTAACATAAAGCTTTTAGACAGTGAAGCTTTAAAACAGAAAATGAAGACCCCACCAATATAATTGAGGATTTTTATTTAAAAGGCATTCTTGCAATAGGCTTCCATTTCCACCAGTATTGCAGTGTGAAACCAACATAGGTAACAAACACTGCATGTACATACCTCTGGGTCCTCCCAGCAGAGCACGGCATGGACTTTCCTCCAGATCCAATTTTGCATGACAGCTGCCACTTACAGGGAATTCATTTGGCATCTGGTAGTAGGAATGAAATGTGTCCAGCACAGTAGGATGACAAAAAATTAATTAACTGTGGTCTAGCTTGGGAAATTAACGGGATGAGGGGAAGCAGCAAGATTTGTCTGAAATTTGAGGAATAACTTTAGTGAAATATTTAATAATATAGAGGAGACCCATGACCATACTGGCCAAGTGAGAAAAAATTCCAAATATATATTTGGAAGGTGAAGGCAGAAAGACACACAAACATTGAAGAACTGAGGAGGGAACATCACCTACATTGTTCACATATATGTCTTGAAATTTCTAATTAGAGTTCTGAAACTGTGTTCAAACTGGAAGGGAATATTTTTGTGTAGCATAGTGGAGAATAATTCTGATGGATTGAAGTGAACAGCATGTGTATTGTACTATTTATTTTATCAATTGAATTCTATGATTTTTTCCTTATCCTACAGTCTAGTAATGGCATTAAGTGATGATTGTGTGCCAGCATGGGTAATCAGAATGAAAATTAGCCTTTTTCAGCTGAATTAATTGTCTCTATTTATTCTGCTTCCAATTCAATTTTTAGCCATTATTTATCATCTATTTAAGAAAGATTGCATCTCTTCAGCAAAACCACTGTCTTCAGCAAAACCACTGTCAGAAATAAGAGCAGGTTTACAAAAACTGAAATAACACAGTGTTTCTCGTTTCAGTTGGCTGTGCCTTCCATACTTAGTTTTTGGCTTATAAAAAACCCCATTATATTCAGATAATAGTTTTCCCAGCCAAAAGCATGCACTCATATGGAAAAGATTGACTGTTAGACTCTAGCAAAATCTGTAATCTATGCACAATGACATTTTATAATAGCAGCCTACGCTAAGTAAAGGCATTTTGTTTTTATTTAAAAAAACTCCTGAGAAACCACAGGGCTGATGTATCTGAACCCAGACCAGGAGCCTAGTGTTCCTTTGTGATTTTGACAAAAGCTGATTTGTTCAGTTCTAGAAAAGACTGAGGTGGTCATGTTAGTGTTTTTGCAATATGGCAAAGGTTGCTATGTGATACAGCTTTATCTTGTATAGGAGCTAAGTACCTTAATTTGTGAAGTGCTTATTATTGATTAACAATAATAATTGCTAAACAACCCAAGGTTCACTTCATTACATTCAGACCTAAGTAAAAAATTCGCACTGTTGCCTTCATTGTGTATTTTGGGGCAATTTTTTCCCCTTGCTCTGCCTCTTGGTCCCACCAGGCAGGCAGTAATCACACGTATGTGTAAAGCATCCTCTGAGAAACAAGATCTTTCTAGCAAACACAAGTTAGAGGTGAGAAGGATTAACCCAGCTGCAACATTCCCAAGTGTTTGATTCAGTCAGATTTTGGGAGACCCACATGCTGGTGCCACTATTCCTGTCCTCAGGGGATTTTCTCAAAGCTTAAGAGAGGTAAAAGGCTGCATGCATAGTTAGTCCCTCTGTTGGACTCTGCTGATTAAAGGTCGAGTTTAAATTAAAAACTAAGAGCATGACTTCTCATAGATCTTCAGGGATGTCCAGTGTTTGCTAAACAGGACACTGGGTCCTCACAGGCAAAGTGTCTGTCTCTGCTGTGCAGGCAGAGCAGTGACTCTCCCACCTTTCTCTTTCTGCCATCCTTGGCCCACTTTCTCCACCCTTGAACTTGCCATCTCACCCACAACACCGCAATCCACAGGTTTTAGTTCTCTCCATCCTTCACCTGTCCAAAATACAGCTGGACCCTGCCCAGCCCATTCCTACATTCAAAATGGTGTCCCCAAGCCCAAGTCTCTTCATCTACTCCCTTCCTCTGTACGCCAGCCCCTCACCCCCATGACTGCATCCCACCCTGCCCCAGGGGTCACTGCACCTCAGAGGGGACACAGCAACAACACTGCAAAGCCCCAAACCCTACACATCCCATCCTGCTGCCTCTCATTTGTCCTCCTCACAGCATAACATCATCCTCTTCACCAACCTGATGGGAAAAGGATGGGTGTTCATGAAGAGACAAAGTCTTGGAGAAATTTTCTTCTTCCACAAGGTATGCCTCCAGTAGCATTTATTTCCCTAGCACAGCAAACTGCCAGGCTAATGCAAAAAAAACCCAAACCAAAAGAAATTAAAAAAAAAAAAAAAAAAAGAAAAAACAAACCAAAACCAGGGGATGGTTTTGGGAAAGATTTCCCTGCAGCTCACATGGAGGTAGAAAAGTAGAAAGAGTTAAAATAAAAATTAGCTGAGTGTGTGAATCTTTTAAGTCACTCAATCAAAGTGAAAGTTTCTAGAGACCCATATTTTAGTTATACAGAAACTTTTTATGGGAGGTTTTACTACAGTGCATACTAGTTACTGTATTAGTCCTGTGTGCAGAGGACTAAAGGATGATGCTGTTGGAAAGAGATACAACTCCCGGTTGCCTACACAGTGTAAATCTTCCCACATAGGAGAAGAGGAGTATGCAATTTCAGTCATTCTTGATGCCCAATGGTGTACCAGCACAGCTTTTAATTAAAACTATGGAGCAAGAAGGGTTTTTATTTCACTCTGGAGCAGAATGGGTGATAACGATGGGAAAGGAATGGCATTTTACTTATTAATTTGCAATGTTATTGGTACTCCTCCCAAGAATGGCCATCTGGTGCCTGAGAACCACAGGGCTTATATGATGGACTGAATGTTATTAATGTCTTAAAGATTGTCAAAATCATAATAAGACTTTTGTCAAACTGCAAGGAACTGCCTGTCCATGGCCTCCAAAGCATCCCCTTCCCAATGTCTCCTGGCTGTTATCTACCACATTGATAAGGCTAATTCATGGCTCCAAAGTGAGAAGCAAAAATCTCCTAAAAACCCTAAAAGAAACCCAGCCCAAGTGGCAGCACTTGTCAAATTTTTACAAGCAGTCTCACTCCCTCTGAACATTAAATTAATCAGAAGAGACCCCCCTAAAAAGATGGGGCAAACAACAATAGCAGCACAGCAAGCACTTCATGAAGTAGAAATTAAAACTCCACCTGAGAAATACCAAGTTCATGCAGTTAAACAACTTGATTCACTAAGGAGTAACTTGTCGGGGAAGTTTGTGTTCTAAGAATGCCAGCACCCCGCCACTGAAGATCAAAGAAACCAGTTTGGACTGAGGAAACTGCCAACACATCTACAGGAGAAGGCTCACAGAAAGCAGCCAAGATGTGATAACCATTCTTCCCTTAGCATCTGTCACTTCTGTGAATGTAGCATTTCAAACTCAAGTTACTGCTTTAGTAGCATTATAACAGCCATCCTTTTAATAATTGGTCTGTATTGGGCCAAATTTTCACTTTTTATAAGAACCTGCCAACAAATAAGATAGAGCTGTGTAGAACCAACGAAACTTCTAATTGCACCATAATTGCTTGTATTATCAGTTTATTAATTCTTGTGATTTCTTTGTTTTCATTCAGAGCGATTTGTTGAGAAGAAAATACTAGCAGGACTATATAAGAAAAAACATTTTATGTATTGTTAGTCTAATTCCGTTAAATTATTTTTTTTTTACTAAAAAAAAAAGAATGGCTTATAGTTTATTAGTTTATCTTAGAGATGCTCTTAATTCAGCACACTAATCTAAAAGTGCAAGATAGTGCTCCCATCCATTTATCCAAATCATGTCTTTCCTTGTTCACCAGCAAGAAAGACACAGTGGAAACTAAGTTCTCCTGGACAGAGCTGAGAATAAATCAGTAATATATGTGACTATTATACAGTAGGGCAAAAATTAGCTTTAAAGATCCCTCAGTAATTAAACCTGCTATACATTCAGAAAGTTTAACTTGCAAGTTCAACAAGTGTTAAAAATAACTTTACAAAATAGTTTAGCATTAACATGTTATTGTTAAAAGAACAAAGTGTATGTGGAGTGTTAAATGTTACTGAAACTGACTGTTATATAGCCATTCCTAATGCAACAGCATCAGCTGAAGAACTCAGATTCCTGACTGATGTCCATACTCCACTCCTTGGGACTCACAGAGTAGGGGAACAGCTAATAACAAATTAGGTTAATGATTGCAATTAGGTTTACATTCTTAACAAGTAAGATAGCTATTGTACACTGTGTAATTATTTGCATTATTACTTCTGCTGTTTCTGTCTTTTCTCGTCTCTCTGCCAAGTATGTATCACCCTCGAAGACAGCCCTGGACTAAGGTCCCTGAAAAAGAAGCAGTTGTTACAATGTTTAAGCCAGCGGATGGTGTGATGGACTGAATGTTATTAATGTCTTAAATATTGCCAAAATCATAGAAAGACTTTTGTCAAACTACAAGGAAGCAAATGCCTGTCTGTGACCACGGAAGCACACTCCTCCCAATGCCTCCTGCGTGGAATTTGAACTGTGACTGGGAACTTGATTGTCTAATCATCTCAAGTCTGAGGAGAAGTAAACAAGGTTCAGGGGAGAATGTCTTTGTCTTAGGAATCAGCCCTATCTGGGCTTACTGGGTGGTGGGGCACAAAGATTTTGAGTATGTAATGGCAAAATCTCTCCATACCAAACCAAAAGGGTAACACCCCACTCCCCTGGGAAGACCATGTACACATCGGACATTCACAAGAGAGGCAGCTGAGAAGGGTCATAAACCATCAAAGACCCCCACAGCGTCCCCCAGACTCATTCGTGAGGCCTTCCACCACCAGGGGACCCCCCCCTTTCCTCTTTCTTTCTCTGCCTCACATTTACCATTAAATAAAACACATACTATTGACTTTGGCATCTGGTCTCATTTGTACCTTAGTTTGGGCAGAGGCATTTCTAATAATTTTAATGACTGGATCATGACAGGGCACCTTCACTGCTGAGCCTGTGAGTTTGCTGCAGATGTCACTCACAGAGATCTGGCATTGAAGTTCAGGAATTTGACATGGCCATGAAGCCCTGCCTCATGAGTCTTCAGCCAAAATGTGAAACCTCTGGGAATGAATGAAAACATCTGCTCCTGTGTCATGTGCAGTGCCTGCAGGGAGCAAGTATCCCAGGGCAACGTAGACCTGCAGAACACCAACTGCGAAGCCAAAAGTAAGGGCACTCAAAACCTAATAATTTCTTTGCAGCAAAGGGTGTTTACAACTGTAATCCTCTTTGGACAAATGTGGCCACATATCAGTGCACTGAAGAAAGCTGCATATCCTGCGCCTTGGTCAGATGGAGCAATATTGCCAGTTAATTTGACCCAGAACAGCAGAGGGTGGTTTTCTGTTAAAAAAAAAAAAAGAACTATAAAACCAAAGTCTGTATTTTTACATTCAGGTCATAGTCACCTTGGAAATCTTTGGGGTAACATCCCAGATGTCAGCATTAGAACAGCCAGCAGGACCACACAAGGGGTGCCTGAGTCACCTCCTACCAACTGTGAAGGAAAAGACACCCACTGATATAATTTTGAGGGGGACAGAGATCCCAGTCTGGATGCTGGAGAGGAGACAGCAATGTCAGACTCCAGCTCTCAGTTTCCTTCCCACCAGCAGAAGAGCCCTGGTCAGTGCTCTCCTTGCCCTGGCTACCAGACAAATTTGAGGCCAGTCATAGGCCACAGGGCTTCTGCAGGTGTGATTGTGCTTGGAAACACATGGTCCATATCTGGTGGGGTCCCTATGTGAAGTGATGCCTGGGATAACATGGGTCCTCTGGTAAAGCAGGTGTCTCTTCAGGCATCGTTCACAACTGCTCTCTTCGGATGCCTCCTGCTGTCTCATAGGCCCATTTTTGTGCACCTTTTCTAAAGAAAATCCTGTTGTATGTGTCCCCATGACAAAGCTTCACATCAGTGCTAATTTAAATACTTTCTTTTGCATTCTGACAAATGAAATCCTACACAACACAGCCACAGAGGTCATTACAAAGTCCTGCTTGTTACCTCCCCCTGTGCTGCCTTCCCTTTGCTTTCCTCTTCTTGACAGCAGCAAATGCAAGTAGCTTCGCTCTATGTTCATTGCCTCCTCAGCACCCTGTCCCCTCCAGAGCTATCCCTGCATCTTTAGTGGGATGGCAGATCTCTCATTAGTCAATTATGCCAAACACTGGCAATTCTGGTTGCATTTTTCAAACAGTCCAGCTTCACTTTTTCCATACTGTGTATGCCAGGGAGCAGCCCCCTGTAAATGCCCCAAAAACCTCTTTTTCTCATTTTAAATGCATTCCTAAAAGCCTTTCTTTGCCACAATAGCTGCAAAAACATAGCAAGAAGAGAATCAGTGGTGTACCAACCAGATCAGTTAAACATATCTTTCTTGTTTCTGCCTCCTTGCCTCTCTGAGCTATGATAGATGTTCTTTCACCAGGCTGAAACTTACGGAGCCACAGGCCCAGATCCATGTTTGTTCAATGTTTTCACACTGCCTGTAATAATAAGGTAGTAGACCAACAATAGTAACTCAACAATAAAGCAGTATATGAAACTCCACCTCTGACTGAGAGCAAATGACAACCTTATAGCTTATAGTGCAAATGTAAAGAAATTCCTTTTAACTTCTACAAGAGAAATTTTAGGTTATTGCTTGCTATCAGTCTGATTGGGGACTACAGCAGATGACCATTATTCCCATCTGCTTTGCCTTTTCCCCTCATTAAGTCACAAGGAGCAGGATTTCCAGGCTTGAAATTTGCTCTCCAAGGTGTGATACAAGGCCAATCCCTGTCACTGTTTATATTTTGAAAGGCCACATCTATTCTTTGCTCCCAGGTCAGTGTTAAAGCTGTCAGTAAACCATGAATCCACTTCAGTCATCCTCAGTCCTAAGGTAGTGAAAGGCCTTGGATGCAATACTTCCCGGGTTCTACATGGTGCAAGTTTCAAGGCATTGCACTGTGCCCTACAGAGGACATGGGAAGAGATTTTCCATTGTCCCTCAGGGCATAATCTGCTAAATACTTCCAAGTAGTTGTGATAATGGTGTCCCAGCCTCACAGGCCCAGCAATATTTAGGTATTTTGCAGTTTTCTTTACCTAGAGAGAGTTTGCATTGGTGACTACAGTTCACAAACTACTTGCCAAAAACTGGTTCATGCAGCATAACTAGACTACTGGAGAGGAAGCAGTTGCTTCTGAAAGAACCCTAACAAGAACAAGAAGTTGCATGTTAGACATAGAGCCAAACCAACTACTTGCCTTTTACAACTGGGGGAAAGCTCTAGAGGTCAATTCAAATTCCATGGATCCCTCTTTAGCAACAAATTACAAATTCAAAAACATGTAAAAAAAAACCCCTCTAAAACCCAACCAGAAACCGCTGTGCTTAAAGACAAAATGGGAGGTAGACGGCCTGTAAGTTCACAGCTAGATTGACTTGAGTTTGAGCATATTAAATAGAAAACCTGATATGACCTTGATTAATCCTTTTTCTAACCTTTTCATAGAAGAGATACTAAAAAAACCCAACAAAACCCAGTACAAAAACCAGTCCTTCCTTATATAAATTAGTATTAAGTTCTGAGATACATCTTGAACAACAGATGTGCATACGCAGTCTGAAGACAGCAACTGTAAGGAAAAGAAGTCTCACGAGGGCCTGGCCCATTGTGCTGTGTCCTTTGAGTTCCTGGAAGAAAAAGCCATAGTCAGTAGGTAACAGTAACATTCAGATAAAAGGTACTTAACTCAAGCAGTGCTAAGAGACTTGCAGGTGCACAAGAGAATTACGGGATACCAGCTTGAAATTGTTTTCTGCTCACTCCGACACAGGAGACTTCATTCCACGTTATTCTTCCCAGGAGCGCCTTACACCACAGAAATCACAGTTGTATAAAATTTCTCATTATGTCTGCTTAATTAGGCAGAGGAGTTGGTAAACTTATCAAAACATAAGCACAGTCTGACATTTTGATTACAAACCCCTTCAAACACTCAACTCTCTACGAAGTCCTGCTCACACTGTGACTGCAGCAAGATACAAAAATGCAGTTACCTGCTCCAAAACACATCAACATCTCCATTTTTATCTTGACTGTGGCTTTTATACAGTCCTCTGAGGAGTGCTGGAATCAAGCAGCCCTAAATGAGTGTTTGAGGCTAAAGGAGCTCTCCCTAGGTCTCAGCTAGGGTGGTAGAGGTGGGTATAGCTCCCTCTTTCCAAGCAGCCTGTGCACAAGCCTTAGCCCAGGTTGTCTCCTGTGGCTGAAAAATATGGAAAACTGCTACATCCACTGAGCACAACTCTGAGTTACATATGCAAGCCCTTGAGTCCTTACTGAGGAAGCATTAATTACACTTCGTAAAAAATCAGCCAGCAAACTAGAAGGTGAGAAACTGATGCTTGCTTACATTCTGTTCTCATGGGTTTTTCTCAGTGCAGGGCTGTGGGGGGAAAACACTGATTTCCTTATAGGCCAGACTGGAATGCCTCCAGCAAGCCTACAACCTTTTCTCTTAAGAAAGAGGCATCTGGCTTAGCCTACCATGGCCAAAGGAGCAGTCTATGTGCACCAGGGTAGGAGGAGGGAATAGACAAGATCAGGGATACCACTGAGTACCCACAGGCCAATCCGAAACAAGGTTCAGTGGTTCAGAGCTGGTTCAGTGAACCTACCTGGATGAAAATTCCCAGTTAAAATATCTGGGTGAGAAAAATACTGGTAGGCATATAATCATGTGTCTGTAGCTCTTAGATGTGTTTCATTTACAGTATATTGGCACCAAAATTGTTGAACACATGATATGCAAAGGAAACAAGTTTTAATATAGGTCTCATCAAGTCCTGACTTTCATTAAATCAAAGTGCTTCACTTTACAACTTCACTCTGGCACTCCCCTCCCCTCATCATTGATTTTCTGTGTGACTCCACAGTCCCCATAGGAAGGGAGCTACTTTTACTGTAGCTTTTTTACTTTTATTGAAAACTACCAGAGCTAGCAAGTAGCTGCAAGCAACGTGACAACTCCAAACACCTTCAATACAATTAAACTGAAAATAAAGTAATTTTTTCATTCCAATGCATTGTGCTATTTATAACTCCATTTGCTGCAGAGCTTCAAGGTCATAATATTTAACTATAAGATATTAAAGAAAAACCAGAACAGGAACACAGAAGTCTGGAACTAACAGAATTTTCCCACAGATGAAACCGCATTCTCACATGCTGAAACAACTGCCATTGAAATATTTTGGTATTGGACACCATGAGATTCCAAAAATCTCACCTAGGCACAGCAATTTCACTTTGCAGATCTACTGCCCCAGCCTTTCTTTGGATTCATTATTTCTGTATCACGGAGAGCATGTTTACAGAGGTAGGTTGTTTGTGTTCCCCTACCACCCAACAGCAAAAGACAGAAAATTTAATAGACTGCAAGCCAGAAATTGGAAAAGCTCAGTCTTAAACAAAGAAAATAATACATCTGCTGTGCCACAAATATTGCAAATTAAAAATATAAGCTTCATCTCTTCTCCCCATACACTCTCAATGCTTAATAAACACAGTCAAAATGCAGCTACAGAAAATGCTTTACTGAGTCTGTACAATGAATGACCTTAACTTTTCTGGCAGCTTAAAAGGATAACAGGACTTCACATCTTCACCGTCAGTACACACATTTCAGAACATTTTTAGATGTGCTTGGGAACACCACTGCAGATGAACCATTTCACCTTTTGTGCTCCTTCAGGGCTACTCACTGTCAGCCTGTCTGCTGGTGCTTCAAGCACACACTGCTTTGCTCGCTATAAAGCACATCTCACACCTTCCTGCTGCTCCCACCAGCAGGAAAAGAACTGGTTAGGAAGAAAAGGAGTAAGCTCCACTCACTTCAGGAGAGATTTGAATAGTTTATTTTGCCCAATCAAGAGCCCTTCAGCATAATGACACATTCATATACACATATATGAACATTTTTTTCTGAAACATTAATGTATAATACATTTTAAATTTAAAATACCAGCTGCACAGGTATTTTTATTTACAAAAATATTCCATACTTAATCTTTTAACTTCATTATGATGACATATTTCAGTCCAAGTACATGTAAGTAAAATAATTCTATGCAATCTAACACAGTCGTGTTTGTAACGGTACAGTTTGCAGTTCATATGAAACTATATTTGTAGACAGATGGATTTGCAACCCTACCTAAAAATGCATATTCCAGTAATCATCCTCAGAAGAGCTAGTGGGGCTCAGCAAGACTTAACTGAAGAATAAGTTGCAATGAACATAAAGGAAAAAGAAAACACACATTTACACACTAACATATACATAAACAAGAACTGCTACACATCAAGCATGCTTACCCATGAGTGGGCAATGTTAGAAAAATTTACGGATGTATTTTTTGTCCTCCTTGGTGCTGGTACAATGAAACAGCAGCATAACTAGAAAGCAGCATGTTTTCCTAGTTCTAACCACTACGGATAGCAGAGCTCAGGTCTAAAATAACACAGTACTGCTTATTTACAAATCTGTTTTAAAAGGGAATATTTAAAACATGTTCCCACCGCTCTCCCTTTGCATCACCTATTACTGAATGGTAGTGGTAATCCACATACAACTCCTTACATGTTTTCAACTGAAACAGTTTAACTTCTTAGTTATTTGCCTGGTAATATCTAACTTAGGTACTAGCAAAAAGAAATACAAGTATCAAAATAACCTACAGCTGTAGGTTAGCTCAAACATTTCTAGACGTACATGGAAATATTAAAGAAATACTGATTGACACCTTTCATTTGATTGTTCAATGTTTCTGCCTCATTCCTCTTCTTTCCCCCCACCCAATCCTTTCTAAAAATGAATGCCCACATCTTTATATCTAAACTTTATATGGTGTAAAAGAACCCAAAAACACAGTACACTCATCTGGCTCGAAACAGTAATAAAGTAGATACATAGCACATCTTTATAATGGGCTTAGAAGAAGAAATTGGCCCAGCTTAATTTAGCTTTTTGAATGAACACTGAAGTAAAATTGGTTTAGTCAATTCACCTACACTACACAAGTTTGGGTTTTTTTCTGTTTTACTTACTTCCTCCCCTCCAACATCATTAATTTCTGTCTACAAAGTATTTGAAGATTTTGTGGTAGTAGTAAAGCTATCAACATCCACCCAAAAAGATTCACATAAATTATCCAGGAAATGGGGTAGAAAGAAAAGATTCAACTGAACAAGTTAGCCTTCTACTTGGAGAAGGAGGCAAGGCTGCACTCCTTCCCTCCTGCACTGGACTTCAGCTGCAGTCAATGCCTGCCCAGGGATGTCAAACCATGATGAGAAAGTAGAGGGCACTTCAGCCACAGGCTGTTAAATTTTCCAACACATATTTGTGATACAGAAAAAACACAATCCACAAAGAAGACCAACTCTGATTTACTTGTAAAGAGCTGATGTATAATCAAGATACACAGATTACTCAAAGAAGATATTTATTGGGCAAACCTCAATTCAATTTTGGAGAAAGTTAAAAGTTTAAGAAATAGAGCTGAAGAAAACTCTCTTGCATATACCAGAAAAAAAAAAAAAAAAGAAAAAGGAAAAAAAAAAACGAAAAAAACCCAAAAAACAAACCCCAAACTAACCATAGAACACCACCACAGACTGCAGCTATTGAGAAAACTCTTACACTAGCGTACTTTTCTATCTTCCCATTCCATACTTAGGGAATTGTTTCAGAATGGTCAAAATGGGAGATAAAAATAACTGATTATTTTCTGCAAAGCAAAACGGGCAATTTGTTTTCATTGCTTAGTAATTCTATCATCTCGATATGAGATATGAATGTATTCATAAGCTTAAAACAACTTCTATGGATAATATACATCCTTTAAGTACTTTGACTTAAAACTTGAACGTAAGTCTTTTTAAAATTAAAGGTAGAAGTGTACATATAAAAATTATTTAAAACTAAAAGTATATTCTTAAGCAGTATGTATAAATATAACAGATTTCTTTTGTATTATCTAGTAACAAATGTGAAAGTGTTGCAGTAATTTATAAATTGAACGCTGACACAGGATACGTGCCCTTCATTAGATTCTATATTGTATATACATATTTTGCTAAGAAAACACACATTCTAAATAAATCACATGATTAGCAAAAGTGCCTGAAAGTAATCTGTTCTAAAGTCTTTATTGAACATGTGTGTTTATATACAAATAATGAACCTGAACTGCACAAATGTTGAAACAAAATTAAGGAATAAAATACCATGATTGAATTAAAGTGCAGGAAAAAATTCAAGTTTAAAAGTTCAGGTAAGATCAGTGCTGTTAATTAAGCAAAAAGCCAAGCCAAACAAAAAACCCAAGCAAAATATCCCACACTGCCCCTTCCCTCAACAAAAAAAAAACCCAAACAAACAAAAAACCAAACCAAACTGAACAAACAAACAAAAAAAAAATAAAAAAAAAATTAAAAGAAAGGAAAAAAAGAAAAAAAAAAAAAGAAAATGAACCTGCTTCCAAAAATTCTCCTTTGGATGTAGCTTTCCAAAATCACCTGCCATGCAAGAACCACCTCAGGCACAAAAACCTTGCATAAAGACAGACAAGGAACACAGCTCTGTATTACTATATTGTGTAACTGACTGTTTGCTGAAGAACAAATCACTGGAAATGCCTGTGGTGTAACACTTTCAGACTGATTTGGAATACACGCATATTTACACATACCAAGATTCAAAAGTTACAATTTGGCAGGACTAAGGTGAAGAAAAGCTTCTTCAGTTTACAGTTCCTAATGAGACACACTACATATAAACAGATAGGTAGCAGCAGTTTCTTACTTTCATCCAAAAAAAAAAAAAAAAAAAAAAAAGCCTGGGGGTGGTTCCCCACAAGGATTTCAATATACTTTGCTGTACAAAAGGTGCACCATCAATAGCAGAATAAGATGCAATGATGTGTCTATGATAAACTTCCTTCCACAGGGAAGGAAAAAGGAACATTTTAGACTAAAATTGTACATAGCCCCTTTTATTGACCAAGAACCATTTGTATGTTTATCTCATGAGCAATCACTTCATTAGTCTTCATATCCAGAAGTATGCTCTGAACATACCCAACAAAAGCAATTCAACTGTGATGGATTCTATAATATCAAACAAACCACAAACCACTACTCTTCTTTCTTGTATTGGCAAATAGTCTCTCACTGCCTCTTTTTTCTTTTTTTTTTTAGCTTGCTGGTGGTTGTCAAATGTGCCTTGATGAGAAAGTTAAGTACACTTTCCTTGCAAGCCAAGGTCACCTTCCATTGAACGATATCACAATTTATTGAAGAGTAATTTTACCATCCCCTCCACCAGAGCCTGGCCAGATTAATTTCCCAGGATTCTGCTGCCTTGAAATATAGTTTATCTTCACCTGGTCAAATAATAATCAGTCATCTCATCTTATAAATGTGAGATAAGAAAGGGGACAAGTGTCACCTAGGGTGTTTTATTTTTGGATACGGTATGGACAGTAGTTTATCTAGTTTTCTTCTACTTCAATTTTTAACAAAAATGGTCAATTTAAATATGCATTAATTAGACACTAAAAAATAAAATAACATGCAGAGGCAAATATTGCATGGCAAGCTGAGTTAAGTAACTGGAGTTAACATTGCCCCAGAAGGTATGGGAGAGAGCCATTGAGAAATCAGTGATGCTTGTTTGAATTGTCATGTTCTCATTTGTTAAGTCCTTTGAACAGTGGATCTGGTATGGTACGCCCTTTTACTGGCAACAGAATTCACTTGTCCTTTTAAATTAAATGTTACTATAGAATGAGAAAATTTATCACTTTGTGCTACGAAGCCCCTATTTGCCTCTCATTTGAAAAGTGAATTAAAAACCATCAGTAACTTCAATACTTTGCATCCTTTAGGTGTTTTGTAAGGTTGCCTTATCTGTGTACCTGCAACATCACTTCACAATACAAATATAACCAAGGTTTTGCTTTGGGAACATTCATAAAGTTTGTCAAAAAAGCAAACAAAACACAATGCTTGGAGAAGCAAACCCAAATGATTGATTTCAGACAATGTAGACCTATCAGCTTGTAAGTACTCCCTTTTATAAAACAAAACCAGACAGTAACTATTCCTACTCTGATGAAAAAGGTCTAAATAAATTTTTGAAATGCAAGAATTATTTTAAGAAATCTCTTTTAGAAAGAGCTCTGGGTCATTCCCACTATATCAGTTTTAGTACAGTAGCCATTAACAAGTTAGCTCAGCTGTATTATTCACCTCACCCAAACTGAAATTATTTTACCAATTCCTAAAGTTTCTGTGCACACTTTACCACTGCTTACACTGACAACACAGCTTTAGAGACTAAATCCAAACGTCAGGTCAACTGCCTTTAGTGCTGGGTGGGGCTGAGACAGGTACTTGTAAAATAGCTCTACTATAGCAGAACTTAGAGATTTGCTAAACCACATACTGACAATTATTACATATTAGATGCTTGCTTGCCATTATTCATGCATCAGCACCTCCATGGTGTGCAAAACTTTGAAAATCTGAGTCCAAGGTGATCTGATTTCATAGTAAAGGACTAAAGGGGCATCTAGAACTCAAGTTTTGAGCAAAACTATCTCAGCTATTTTAATTAATGGCTGTAAAGATACATTCTGTTAAACACTTATAAAAACTCACAGCATGAATGTAACCCACAGCCAATTCTAAATGTTACACAACCTGAACCAATAACTATTTTTGGCAAAAAAATAGTATTTAACTGAATAGAACTTGAAGTATTCTTACCACAATGAAGATGTTACCACATTTCACATTGCACGGCCATAACACAAATGAAAACTCCCAGCATGACACATTCCAGTCATATTATTCACTTGACTTTTTTAATGCAAAAATTATGTATTTTTTTTGTTTTGCACTTCACAGAATATGATGTGAATACAAGAATACTAGATCAGGGGTCCAAGAAAAGACTACGCACAGGTCAACTATGTATACGGTTTTCAACAAGGAATCTCCCAAGCTTCCAGCTTCTCTGATGAAGGAAGTGACAGTAAACTTCAACACTTCTTCAATGATAATGGTAAATATAGTGAGTCCTAGAGAGGTTAAGTGTAAGTCAGCTACTGTCCAGCAAGACAAACAACTTGATTCCTGCTCTTGGACCCCTGATTTATTGCCTCTCCTCACAGGAGGGTATAACACTGGCAGCAATTACAATAGCACAAAAACTTTTGGCATATGAAATATTAACACAGGATTGACCCTGCATTGCCCCTGCCCATCTCACACTACATTTTCCCTTTACTCTCTTTTCCACATCTTCTAGTTACTTTCTCAGTTCCAACTCTCTGCTAACCAACAGCTAAGAAACACTCAAGTTTGTTTTGTGTGTGTGTTTCTTAGATATAAAGCTCCTCAGTTAAAGCCACGACTGAGGTAAAACAGTATGTCATTTGTGCTAGGAAACAACAGTATCCAATGGTGAATACTCCTTTAAATTTCAGTGGTCCTGCCAAAATTAATGAAAAAACAAGATTTTTTTCATCAGGACAAAATTAAACGGATGTAATTGATGAGCATCATCAGAATTGGTACCACTTCTTGTCTTTGTACTTCAACATCATCTAAAAAAAAACAAAAACCAATTTCTAATTACTGTTTCTATAATGTCCCAAAACATACAATGACACAAACAAATTATATTCTTACAAACCAACATCAGAAAGAGGGATTTTAGTAATGCTTCTCAAAGCCACAGCAACAATATAGCTGAACAGTGAGGGTTTAGCATGACAAATTTTCTAATGGTAGTAGCATCATTACTGGTGATCTGGCCTCCGAAAAAGACATTTTTGGGAGATAGGGAGGTTGTACAGGACTTCAGGGGATGGAGAGAAACCCACACGAAAATGGATGAGGACAGCCATTCTATGTAGTTACTGAAGAAAAAAACTAACTTGCATTCATGGGGTTTGCATACAACTGGATCTTTCTTAAGGATGGCAGCAATCTGACAGAGCATTACTCTTCTTATTAGTTCAGCAAAAATAAGTGACTTTTTTCAGTAATGGGAATTGAGTCACACCTTCAGAAGCTTACATGCCACTCCAGCAGACTGCATGCTCTAGACCAATGTGCCACAAGACAAAGCTGTTTCCTTTAGTACCTTATTAGGAGTAACAATTGATAGATAAAAGGGAAGTATCCTTTATCATTGATATTGAATTCCCTTTGGATGCCTCTAACATGCCTTTGCAGAACTCAGTTACTTGCAGAACTTGCATTTATTTGACAATCTGTTTAATGTTCAGTTTAACACACTTACCTCATGAGCGTGTTTTGAGAAAGAATCAGCACTGTAAAGCATAGCTGCAGTTTTTTCTTCCAGTTCTCCTAGTTTCTGTCCTCTTTCATCTAGTGCCAACCGGGCTCGTGCAAGTTCACCAACTACACCAGATGCTGCTCCTTTGACACCTTCAATGCCCCCAGGTCCTGGAATATGCTGGGCAAGACTCCTTGATGCCTTCCCAGATGCTGATTCTCCAACTGGAAGCATTTACAAAGCAGTAAAAACAGAATAGTAAGGTTTTCTATCATTATTACATAAATATCAATGAAACTAGTTTATATAGAGCTGTGATTTCTTCGCATGGAGATCAAACACTTAATTGTATGTAGGACTATGAGCAACACTCACTACCCAATGTTACTAGATATTACTGTTTAATAAAACAGATTTTTTCAAACATATTTCTAAGCTTCCAGGCAGGTTATAAAACTGTAACCTCTTCACAGCTCAAGTGTGAAATTAAAATTCTCATCATGGTCATCAACAGAATGACGCTGGTGAAGTCTTTTTTAACAACGTAGCTTATTTCACATGAAATGTGTTATGAGTTCAACAGACAAAGCAGGATAATTTTGAAAATACAAGCTGTCATCAGTTCTGGAAGTGCTTTGCTGGTGTGTAAGCCAGCCAGAATGACTCCACCAGAAGAAGTTTCCTTTGATGGAAGTTCAATTTTAGATGCAGACACATGAAGATTAGGTGTCTATGCTCTCACTACTGTAAAAATCTTGGGCAGGGCGAGGGGGGGGTGTGGAAGTAATGTAAATCATTAAAAAGACAGAATGGCTGTAAAAGCAAACCAGCTCATCCTATAGTAAACATCCACAGTCAGCTGAAGAGCTCCAGACTCCAGAAATAGCACTGACTACATCGACTGTTCATGGTGACATCAGCTAGCTAGTTCAATATAGACCCTTAATGCATCTGCCAATCTCATGCTGAATTGTATATACTACAAAAATTTGAGGTTTTTTTAAGCAATTAAATATAGTTTAAATACTTTCTTTTTTCATCTCTAGGAAAAATAATGTTAGCTTGTTAAATATATTTTGATGCAGTATTTCAAGATTCTCATTTGATTTTATGATTCTATTAAGAACAATTTACGTTTAAACTAATACCATAAACATCCTTCTGTAAATTCCCCAAAATAAAAAATAAAAAGAAATCATTTCACTTATTACAGATTCTGCTGTGACCCTCATGGTAAATATGGCTACTTTAAAGACATTCTTAGACATCTTTTGAATTGCCATTGAACTCACTTTCAGGCTACAATTCGTTAGCCTTTTTTTCTTCCCCACAATGTTATTTTCCTTTTGAAGATCCAAGCCAAAACTTAACGGTGGAAACTTGCAATATGTAAAGAGGCAGCTTCTAAAGTGACAAGCTTTTTTCCCTGTCCCAGGGAAATTAAACTGTAATTTGTGCACACAAATTTCTCTTCTAGAATACTTGACCAACCTTTCAAAGTATTACATATATGTAAATACAAAAGGGATCTTTAACATAGAAAGCAACCCTTAAATATCTGATATGTCTTAAAAATGTACAGAAGAAGCAATGAAATCTGATTTAATTTTTATTGTAGAGATCTAAAGAACCAATGAAAAAGAAAGAATTGCCAGGCACCTGCTCCATTTTAACAAATTTATTTCATATTAATTAGGAAACAGTTCTTATAAATAAACTTGGACAATATGGTGTTGCATCTAGCAAATATCTGAATAAGAAGAAGTTATTCTCCTTAAATATATTTAAGTGCTGAATGCTATCACAGTAAAAAAAAAACCAAACAAACCTGTGATCAAAAAACAATGAGAAAATTATAAAGCAATGAAAATTTTGCAAAATCTGAACCTTACTGTCATATAAACAGAGGACTGAATTGAACTATTATACAGCTCTGTCCTTGCTGTCCTTCCTAAGGCATCCCTGAACAAGTCAAATGAGGAAAATCTGGCAAAATAACTGAAGTAGAGTGGAGTGTAATTTTCTCACTGTCCAGAACAGTATTCTCCAAAAGCATTCCCTTTCAGTTTACTAGCACAAAAAAAAAAATAAAAATCATAGTCAGTGCTACACAATTCATAAAGATGAATAAAAATAAGATTAGCTGTCCCGTTTCTTGTCTTACAATCTACTCCTGAATAAATGATGTAAAAGGGCCTGTGAAAAAATCAAGCTTTTCTGATCTTGTTGGTAAGGTGTCCAACATGTAAGGGCTATGAAAACTTATTTGTTATCACCTATTTTCCTTTCCTCTTTATAAATGTAATGTTCTATTAAGACAGGTAACACATTTATCAAGGGTCACTGGCTTCTTTGGACAGAAAGTCTAGAAAAATAACAAGGAATAAAAACTTACAGAGTTCTTCTCTGTCAAGTGACTGTGCCCCACCTCCAAAGAGGCCTTTAAAGAACCCCCTGTTTGGTGCTTCTGGCGTTTCTACAGGAGTGAAGAGCTCACCCAACATTTCCTTTGCAATGAAGAAGAGACATAAAAAGGCATACATTATTAAAATTAATGGAATTTTCTTTGACTTTCAGATTTATTTATTCGATGTGCATTTCAAAACAAATATGCTTTAATAGGCATCTGCCTTTGCAAGAGAACTTAGGACATATAAAAAATAAATATTAAGAAAACTGACCAAACCTTTTTGGATGTCTGCAAGTTTATAGCTCATGGAATTCAGAAGCAAAGAAATGCATCCAAGTAAAGCTATGCTTGCCCCTCAACAACTCAGGCAAGAGTCTTGATTTTTTTCTATTGGAACTGTATCTACAAATATGCATATCCACGCAGCAGTACTAAAGTAGAACTTACAGCCTGTATCTCTGCTATTTCACTATTCTATACAACTACCAAGCTCAAGCATGACTGAGAATCTTTTCAAGCTGTTAATAACCCTGAAACATAATAGCTCCCTTCAAGTATCCTGCGTGTGTCAGCACCCACCTCCACCAGCATCGATTGAATAGGGGAATTTTAGCTGCGTGTTATAAATAGAAATTTCCTTTTGATTAATAGGAAATTAAGTAAGAAACTGATTCAAGTGCAGGAGCATGGATGAAACAGAAAATTTTAAGGATAAAAGTGATTTATTATGAACCAGACTCTAAAGAGAAGGAAAAAAAAACCCAACCAAACCCAAACAAAAAACCTCAAACCAACAAAGCACAAAAGCCAAAGCGCTTGGCTTTATGACAAACTTCATTACTGTAAGCACTGTGAATCTAGAACCAAGAGTCTCAGAATATATCCAAGAAAAGAAAGTCATTTCTAAAAAAAATCATACCTGAAGATTTTCACATGTTTCTTGGCTGTAGGTGAGCCTCTGTATTTCAGTTGGTGAGACAAGATAGAGTGCTTGTCCATTATTGGTGAAGCAGAATGTTCTGGCTATCCGCATATTGGTGAGCGGCAGGTAATATACATCCAACAATGGCCTTAAACTTGGCAAACTTAAGGAAAAGAATGTTAAACTCCATTAAATATAGCAGAAATATCTATTATTGATCAAATGGCTCATTTTTAAACTGCAATACGTTATTTTTCCTCTTTACCATCTGCATGAGTACCATATAAACAGGGTGTCATCTAGTGCAATTACAGAATCTCAAAAATGAGATTTTTCAAGGTAGCACCTCAAAAGTGAAATTTAAGCGTCTGCATCACAGATGTATTTTAAAAGCATTATTTAAATAATACTCTGCGCATGCAAATTACAAATTTGCTATTTAATGAATTAGGCATTACTTAATAATTACCAATGAAGTATTTCAATAAGTAGCTACCAAGAGTTTACAATTAAACATCTTGTCTCTTCTCTCAGGTGAATAACTTCTCCTTGACTAAAAATACAAGTCTAAAAGATTTCTTCTCAAGAACACTTGAAAATATGCAGGGGTGTGCTGTCAAAGGAAAGTCGAATTCAGTAGCCTCAAACAATCTCATGAATTACGTCCATCTTTTTTGTCTGACTGCATATTTAAGAGAAAGTTTTCTTACAGCAAAGTTTGCTTACCTTGTATTTTCTGATTCTGCACATGTAACTGCAGTACTTACTGCATCAACCTACTGAAGAACAGACACAGCACACTTTGGCTATAACAATGTTCCTGCTACCAAACATTCCTCTCCCTCAATGTAATGATAAATGCAAGTAAGAAGTGACAGAAAACCTGATTTCTTGACAAGCAGAAGCCAAAACAAACCACTGTCTCTGAAACGTCCCCTGTGAAGTTTTTGTAAAAAAATGTACACAAGTTGTTAGCTGCAAATGTCCCAACAATACCTTAAACAGCTTCTGCTGCAGACACCATCTGCACAAGATTATTTCTAAAAACTCAAAAAGCAGCAAAGGGGCAAAGTGAAGTCAAAACCAAAGAAAGATGTAGTAACCACAACATTAAGTGTTGAGTTTCCTTTTTTGTTTGTTTTGGGTTTGTTTTTGTGGGTTTTTTTGCATGATACCTGGAAATTACACTTCTGCCATGCAAATAAGAACATTTTTAAGAGAGAGTTAATAACAGGGAAGTGTTTTGCTTCAGATCAGTGGAAGCATAAAACATCCTTACAGCCTCAAACAGTAGATCAGATAGGACAAGTGTGACATCCATGATAGCATTTTCATAGTTTGTTACAGATTTGTTTGTTACTAAGTACTATCTAAATTTATACCACTGGATAAGTATTAGGCATCTTGGGTATGATCCAGTGCTCTGACAGCTTTACACAAACTGCATGTTAAATCCACCTCCCAACGGCAACTCAATCCTTACGAAACAGAGCTAATCCCTGAGAGTCCAACTTCCCTACACAATGTAAGAATTCAGTATTTATAATTTAGCACCCATGCAGAGTTCCTTAGAAAACAACATAAATCCTGAATAAGACAGGGTGTTTCAATACATGGTACCTGAATGCTTACTAAACTTAGTTTTAATCAGGAAAAACAACAGTGTTTGCTCAGCAAGATGAGCAGAATTTTGTAGCAATCTTTAGAATATATGTTGGGATATACATCAATGAGTTAGAGTTACAATCAAAACTCATTTTTTAATTGGAGTAGGAGTAAAACTAAATCTGATGTATAACAACTTCCTAAAGAAGTATTTCCCAAGTTGAGAGCTTCTTTTGGCAACCTTAAAAATAACCTTTCAGGAATTTTACTGGCATAA
>JAWWTY010000106.1:48495831-48593330 GCA_035222235.1 Margarornis squamiger
CTAAAGAAGTATTTCCCAAGTTGAGAGCTTCTTTTGGCAACCTTAAAAATAACCTTTCAGGAATTTTACTGGCATAACTTTATAATACTGTGTTCCACATTCATGTTAGCATTAGGCCATGATTAAACTGCAGGTGCAAGGTATAAGTATATACACTCTGCTGTTCAGAATAAAATAGCATTTAGAAACATTTAAAAAAAAAACCTCTTGAAAATTACATAAGTGACAAGTAAGTATATGCAAAAACTATTACACATTTATAACTTAAACCCCTTATTTTACATTACTTATTCCTATACAACTACTAGCAATTATTCTTGCCATTATAACCTGAATTTAAGGTCTTTAAGACACGAGCAAGCTGCACAACAGTAATCTTGAGGCATAAGTGTGATGCAAACAGCTGCAAAAAAATAGGCAGTTGTGATCAGCTACAAACTAAAGTTACGACTCAATGCAGTTTTCTCTATCAGGGAGTAAATCCATCTTTTAGACAACTCATGGACCTACATCACATGTTTGAAACTATGTGTTACATCAGGGTAGCTTGAGCTAAAGTGGTAAACTTCTTCACATGTTAGAGGCATAACTAATAGGAACATGTAATCAGAATTATCCAGGCTCAAGTGTTAGAGTTATCAACCCTGAGTGAATATAGATTTTTTTTAAAATTCATTTTCTTACGGAAAAGGAGCCTTTCTGTGTAGCAGAAGACAACTACTTTTTATGTTTAAGTTACTACCAAACAGGTCTTACCTAAAAGTCATAATATGTCCATTGGCACAGAAACATGCAAGGCAGATACTGTTATTCAATGACACTATGTCTCCACGAAGAACAAAAGAAGTCTCTGTTATATTTTGCTTATAAATACAGTTCTGGGATGGCAGTGAGATAACCTTTGCTTGCTTTTCTGAACATATCACTGCATATTGGTTTTCACTGATTTCCTGAGAGGAAGAAGGGGACACTGAGACAGGTCGTCGTTTTTTTGCTTTTTCTTTTTCATCCTTATCTTCAGGAACATTGTGTTCTCTCCAGGGTTCATGTGCTGGTGGGACCAAAGATCCTGTGGTATCCAAAAAAGCCATTCTCAAGATTGCCCCTTTTAGCCTCAGGATGGTTCCTAAGAAAAAGTAATTGAGTGCATTTCAAAAACAGTTCTCCCAAATTGCCTTTCAAGCCACAAAATATTCCTTTAAGAAGCTAGCAGAATGAAAAGAAAACAAAAACTTTGGCTTGCCTCTGTAGCAAACCATAGACCAAAACCTTTGGACATTTATCTGAAAACCAAGGAAGCACATATGTATTCAAGAAAATGGTAGACCAGTTTTCAAGGGTTAAGTGTATGCATATTATTCCATTAACTTCAAGGGAAATATCTACATTTAGTAAGAGAGCCACACTGGCATACACATTGTATTCAAGTTCAGTGTCACAAATGCAACTACTTTCATTCTCTCCTGAGGAGTACAAGTGTGCTTAATATCGACAATAAATGTTATTAGTCAAAGGTGAGCACCACCTTTTCCTTCAACTGGTTCAGAAACAAGCAATGTGTGTCTTTTTATTCCTCTCCTGCAGTTCACAGTTGAATCCACTTCTCCAGTATAAAATGAAAGAGGAAAGTTTTCCCTCCTTGCTGTTCAAATCACTGTCTCTGTAGGCCAGATCTTAAGCTAATACCTTCCTTATTTTACTTTACTTTATTCACATGTGAAGTAACAACATGAACATTTGATATGTACAAAAAAAATACTATTCACATGGCAGTATCTTTTAAGGATTACACTGCAGATCCAGTGATGAAACACACTGTCTAGCCTGCAGCCTTGCCTTTGTGATCAAATGTTACGAAATCTGAATACTGCTACCACTAACTTAATCAATTTGGGCAAAAATCACATACATGGTCTAGAAGTTACACCACTCCTAGCCATTATTACAATCAAATAGCATTGCAATTTGTAAGTCTGACACCAGTTGTGTGAGCATAATGGACTAGAGCAGCATGTTCTGCATGAGACAGCGGTAGCAGGAAAGTTAAACGTATGCCTAACAGCATGTCCAACAAACCATTAATACCTATTTACAACCAATTCAGTTGCAAAGATAGGGGACCTTTCACGGCAATGCACAGGAATATTTTGTCACTAATATTTCAACCTGGTTGTTCAACGTACAGCCTTTATTTGCATACCATTCTCTTAATGCAGGAAAACTGAAGGGTTCTCACCTCACAACTTAAAAAAAAAATAAATAAACTGAGCATTTGATATGACTCATGTCTTCCATCTCTGTTTAATAACTGCAAACATGGTTTTCTCAAAAAGTATACACTAGTGTGGTACTTTTACATTTTATGAGATTGTACTTTCAAATTTTCCAACTTAAAACTTTGGTAATAAAGTAAGCAGTCTAGATTGTTAAACTTAGCAGCTAGATCAACGGAATATATATTTTTAATTAATCCATAACTGAAAAAAACCCAGTTTCTTAAAAAGATATGAAGAAAGACAGCAATATTTTATCAAAGTACACTTTAGCCTGTGTGCTTTGTACATACCACTAGGAGAAACAATTACAGGCTGAAGAAGTCTTTGCTCTCCTCCTGGGGGTAAGTTCAGTACAATGACAAGCACTGTACCCAGCGTGGTCCCAACCCACAGGCATGGGGAAGGTGATGTGTCAGCCTTTCTTGTGAAAGTCTCACAAAAATGAAGAGCTGAAATTGCCTCGCGTGACTCTTTATCAATGCTAGTTACACTAGAACTCCGGGATCGACTGAAAGAGTTGTCTTTGACATCTGAAAATAAATCAGTATTCATTAAAAAGAATGGCAAAAGGCAGAGATTGAGCTTTTTTTTTTCTATTGTTCTTTAGCATCAACTGTATACTATCATTCTATTGATTACTACCCCTGTATTCTTTCTTAGTCATGTTTACTTTTGGCCTGGTTTTCAACTCTGCATCTGAGCATATCAATCTATGTTACAGAGGCTGCTATTAGGTAATAATCATGAAAACTTTTAGCCATATAGTCTTCTAGGAGAATAACAGTCATGAAACAGGACTCCTTAAAAAAAAATAAAAAATTACAAACCTCTCAACCTCTCCACCAATTAGTTAACTGATCAGACTAAAAAAGTACTGGCCACCATGGAACATGGTTTACTAATCTTATGAAGGTACCAGTATTTTACTTTAGTAACTGCAGGGACATCCAGACAGCATGATAATATGCAACCTGTAATGACATGCAACCTGTAATGACCCACAATAATATTGTCCCAATTTAGGAAACTGTATGGAGAAGATCTAACAGGCTATTTACAGATGCCCAAGCTTTTACTAAAAGAAACAACAAATGCTACAAAATGCCACCTGGTACTGGTATGCAAAGCTGAAGATTTCCACTTTGAATGCCATGGCATAGTGCCAGCAATGGCACGAAAACTTTTCAGGATGTCTTGCTCACTGCTTAGCAAATAAATGAATTTTAATGCTAACAAAAACTCCATCCAGTAAATGTGCTGCTTCACTCTAGCCCTGTGCTGTCTGTTGGTGCAGCAACACTTAATATGTCAGCATACACTGAATTTATCCGTGCATCCACAAATCAATGCTTTGCTTTCTTAATTCATAATTGCAAAATTTTAGCACAAGACAGCCTTTACCAGTAAAAGTTTGATGCAACTTATATAATGACGTTAAAAAAAAAAAAGTTCTTGATTTAGATCTTTGAGTAGGGAATATGGAATTGGCATCTTTAAAGCAGGACTAAAAGCTAAAGAGCAACATTCAACCACAAAATTTTTGGAAGTATTACTATGTTAGTTGCATTAAATTATAGCAAAACTTTCTACAAAAAACATCTAACATGCATTTGGAAAGCATACATACTAGATTTCATGTGACTAAATACATATATCTACTCAATACAAACAGCGAATCTTCTCAGGAACAACGACAGAAAAAAAATTATTGTCTTGTTGAATTTTAGCTGTCAAATGTAAAACATGGATTACAGAAAGAAATTAACCACTCAGATGTTAACATTCTAAGCTTTTGCATTTAAATAAAATTAAATCCAGAGTAATACAATGAAAACAAATATTTAGTTTTATAATTCTTTTAATGACCACCGCCTCTTATGATACTTTTTCAGGCTTGAATATTTACTAGTTTAATGGTTTTTTTCAACTTTAATGTGGATTAATCAGTCTGAATATAATCATACAGTAGCTGCAATAGTCATAGCATTAAATGTGCACTTGTAAGCTCTACCTGGCTGAATATTTGAAGAGCATGTGTACAAATTGCGGAAGCATTGGAAAGGACAGGGTAAAAACCCAATAAAAATGAGCTTGGCAGATAATATGGGCATTTTTGAGAGTGAACCATTCAGAAGAGAGAACTGAGGGTAAACAGTTTAACTGTTTTAGTGCATCTTTTATAAACTGAAGTCAAGGAAGAAGTCAATGGTTTGTTAATGGATTAGATTGGATTCAGATGAAGAGGAAGGAACAACAGTGTGATGAATCACTACACACCACTTCACCAGAAAGATGGAAAGATGAGGCTCTTTTGAGCAACTAAACCAAAGAATAGGTCCCAGTGGTATCTTAATCATTGAATTAGAACAGTGAAAAGCGATGGTGTAATGCTGACTAGGGTATGTTCCAGATGACTTCAGTTTTAGAAAGTGGAGAATAAATACAGACACACACTTCAGATTTTCTTTTATCTATCCAGGAAGGAAAAGTGATAGGTTAAAGATCTAAAGACAGAAAAGTAATCTGAAAGAACGAGATCATGGAAGTGTAGATTTCAAGAAGCCATGGAAAGAAATGAGAGAAAATGAAAAGGATAATGAATTTGGGAGAGAGGCATTTCAGCTGTCTCCTACAGCCAGTAGATACAGCCACACAAGCAACAACAAAAAAATAAAATTTAAAAAAAAAAAAAAAATACAAGCAAGCCAACAATCTTTGAAGAACACTATGCAAAAGCTATCCCACTAGGAGAAAAGACAGAAGTAAAATTAAAAAAAAATTATTATAATTGCCTAAGGAAAACCTAGAAGAAGAATTTTACACAGAACAAAATAAGGCATCTAAGTGCAGATATTTACACACATGTAAAATCAGAACCAGTCAAAGGCTATTGCAATTCAGAAAGTACAGACTATTTTATGAATATACCAGAAATGATGTGACAGCCCCCCATCCCCCAGCTTCCATCACTTCAGTAGAAAGAACAGCAAATATTAAGTGATGTAGAAAAGGCTTCAACTCTTTCAGCATTGGAAAATGCTAACAAAACTTCAGCATTCACTTTCCTCCAGTCTTCATTAGAAAAAGAGTAACACTTCAAAGTACTTATTGCCATCAAAGAATTGTGAGTAAAACAGCAGAATTATGAATGGATAATATTTTAGTACAAATGTGTTCCAGCTTGCAAAGTATGATAAAATTCACCCTATGCCAAAATTATCCCTAAACCGTTAGTAAACATAGAAAGGAAAAACAGAAACATATTGAAAAAGAGAAGTCATATTCTTCTGCTCTTCTGCACCAGAAAGGCACAGTTAAGTCCCTCCAGTTCTGGGCATTGAGTTTAGAAAGACAAGAAAAAATTCTAGTTCCAGAGGAGATTAAAAGAAGCCATCCTAGGTTTAGACAACATAACCTAAAGATGAAGGAGCTGAATTCTGAAAAAAAAACCCAAAAGCCAAACTGCAAAAATGAAATGAGAGATACGATGACAGATTTCAACAGCATAAAATGCCTAACAAAGATAGGGAGTACTTGATATCTCTGTTCATTGTGGAAAGAACAAGAAAAATTTATATGGAAGGAAGGAAGCTTGATTAAATAACAGAAAATTTGTCTGATTAGACTACAAAACACTGAAGCTGTCTGGTTATTTTTCTGGAGGCTCACGAATAGATCAGAGTTAAATTGTCAAATGCCTGTATCCTTGCCATAGCAATGGATTAAAGGATTTCTGAGAGTTGCTTCCAACTTCATATTTCTCTGAGTGGGGCAAGCTGCAATTGTAAATCAGGGTGGTCCAGCTCAGTTTCGGAACACCCCAATGCCATGGACTTTTTGCTTGTCAATAGCATCAGCAGCTGTCAGATACACAGTGCTACAGCTGCCAGTCTGATCCTGGTCTGTCTTCTGCTGGGCTTGTGGTAGCAATTCTGCTGCAGAAAGGGGAATGAGCTGTGGCAGGCAGAAAGCAGCTGCATCTACTGCTGTAGGTCTACAGCTGTCCCCCATCATCTTTAGAGAACAAGGCAGGGGAGCTGGATCTGATCTACAAGCTGGCTGTCAAAGTATTAAAAAAAAAATAAAAAATAATCTATTCATTTGTATGCTGTTTTTGTTATGCAACACAATGACCTTTAGTACTACAGACTTCACAACTGGACTGCTTCTTATATAAAAAGTACTGTGCTTTTTCAAGAAAAAATAAATTCTCAGACTGGTCATCCATCCAAACAGCTGTATATTATTTTGATTTAGAGAGAGTGGTCACAAGACAATTAATATTTATAAAGCTATGTCCAACTATTTGTTGAGAGGATCTCAACATACCCTGTTAAGATATTTAACTTTTCAATTTTAAAATTCATCACATGGCAGCAGTTTTCCTTATGTTGTCTGCTTATTCACGCTTTTGTTATCACAACACTACTGATAAAGTGAGTGACAGATGCCTAAAAATTATGACAAAAGTATGATAAGCCATATACAGGAATTGTAGGCTTACCTTAAGATGACAGCAATGACATTTTGTGCCTGAGAGTCCCCAAAAAGAGTGGAATTAAAATCTTAGTTCTATACTTCAGATAAATACAACATAAAGTCATGATAGCTTACATAATTTAGGACTCTAATGTACTTGCATTCAGTTTTAGTAAGAATAAAATCAACTATGCAAACTTACCTAAATCAGGCTTTAACTCAGTTGGCAAACTTAGCTTCCTGGACATCTTTGCTGAAAAGTGAAGTATATCCTTTTTTTAAAAAAGAATAAACATAATTCTGCTGGCCTTTATTTGCTTCTTTCCCAGTATCTAATACATAATTGTTTATTACATTAATTGCCGTACTTTACAGGATTTCCACTAAAGCAGAGCATCACTTCCACAAGTGAGGGGTGCAAAGTAAAACATGGAAGACAGTAAAATCCCTAAATGCATCATTTTATGATTTTTGCTGAGCTTGATTTCTCCTCAGGCTTCAGGCAGAAGTTGATAGATTGGATCAATTTGGCTTTGGTTCAACCCCAAGTTGTATATCAGGTGAGAGAACAGAATATAGACTCTTGCCCATTGCAAAGAAAAAGTTTACATAAAATTAAGATACTGTCCTCCTTTCTTATGCACTACTTTCTGATCAAACCTGAGACATTTAAAATAGAAAAAAGATGAACTTAGATGTGCTAAAATAATAATGCACATGTGAAAAGCTAGCAATCGGAGATGCAATCTGCAACATTAGAAGAATGATCATAAAACAAGCAGCATAAAAATACTTGCAACACCACAAAAAAACCCCAAACCAAAAGAAAAATCCAACCCAAAAAAAACCCCAGTATAATTTTGATAATACTGCTGAAGTGAAAAACAGCACTTGAACTCACCCTTAAAAGTTTTTTTTATAGGAACGGAAATATTGCAGTGAATTTAAACTGCAGTACAATACTAAAAAATGCTGCTATAATAAACAAAACAAGTAAACTAGCAGGCATACATCACTTTTCCATCTTTCTTTCAACAATTAAGTGAGAAGAAATTATTTTGATGTAGCTTAACTACTAGACCAGGACTACACTCTGAATTTATTTCCCGGACACATGCTTGAGTTTTGATATATCACTTAATTCTTCAGCATCTTGCAAGGGTAATATTTCTTTTCCTAAAGCAGATGTTGAGAATAGCCTCATAATTCTAGGAGTACCTTGCAATGGATACCACTCATAAAGCAGCCTGAATTTTGCTGCATTTCTCTGTTAAAAATGGAGTTAACTCATTCTAATTATCACTTTAACAGAAGCCATTTCATTTTCTACATTTTCTTCTTTCTGCTGAAGAACAATATGTGATCTAAAGTTACTTCCACTCCTTCAAAAAGTGAAATACTTCAGTGTGTCATCAATTATGCTCATCAATATTGCAAATGATAGTTATCTGAATAGTTGAACAGTTTTATTCCTGTCATACATTATAAAAAATTGAGAATAGGACTCCAGAAATAATCTTCTAATTTCCTTCATGTGTCAATGTTAAAAGTATGTTCAAATTAAATTGAAATTACTTACTCTCAGATAGAAATGCTAATCACTTATTTTAGTTCAGGCTGACACCGAAAATGGCAGCCTGACTACATGTTTTCTGCCCTCATCCTTGCATTAACACTGGCACATACCTAGCTTAATGCTGAGGCCAAAACTCATCTAAATGAGATTTCTGCCAGGGGTTGTCTCCAAACAAGATCATCTCGTGTTTCAGATCCGAGCTCAGATATACAAACAAAAAACCATGGTACAAAACAGCACTAGGAGCCCATTTTTTGCTGTCAGCTTGAACTTAAATCAGTTTGCAAAATGATCACTCTCATCTGGAACAGTGAATTACTGATGGGCATTTCTTATAAGACTTGTTTTCTGTGTTAGACATTTAAATCATAATAGCTGAGATACTGAACAAAACTTGGAGTTTGTACATGAAAAATAATTGGAGCTATGTTTGGCTTTTAACAGCTTTTATCATGTGTGAATACCAGAAATAATTAATTAACTTTATAATTGAAGACCAGAGCAGTTTCAAACAGAAACATTTGTCACACCTTTAACAATTTGAAGAAAACTGACAACAATCAGAAGATACTAGGTAATAGATAATGTAGCAAATAATAACAAGTACAGGCAAGTGTGTTGGAGTCTGAGTATTGATCCAGAGTTTTAGCTTTTTGTTCTTTGTGAAAGGCCAGCTGTGTGAACTAGGTTGACAAGATAAAATGAGTTTGTCAGATAATTTTCAGCATACACTGAACTATGTCTCATTAATAGGAGAAGAGGATACATGAATTGTTAAAAAGGATATCATTGCTGGAAAAAGTGAATGCGTGTACTACGCCAAAAAAAAAAAAAATCCATTACAAAAGATATATTAATGTGCCAAACACCCACCCCCCAATAATTCAAATATAATTTCAATAGCAATGGTGCCATCTTGTGTTTAAAGAAAAAAACTGCCTCAGCATTCAGCAAGAAAATTGCAATATTTCACCAGATTAACTGTTTTTAAACTAACATTACTCTGCATAAAAAAAAAAACCTTCTTGTATTCACACCTCGCTTATGGCTTAGAATAGTTTTGGTAAATTCAGCTTTACTGTGCCTCAGATGAGAACTAGAAAGATGCTAGACACCTTCTACAAAGCAAACTAAATAAATGAGAAAAATGGAAAATATAGGATGGAGACCTACAGAGAGAGCATTTAATGTCAGGGGTTTCACTCCAATTGTACAACAGGGCAAGGTTGATGCTGACTGCACCTGCTGCACATGGCTGACCTCAAGTAGTAGCTGTCATAGCAGACTTCCAGACCTCTCTTGTGGCTAGTGGCTGCTGCAGCATTTATAGCCAAAACTACCCTGCTGCAGCTGGTGCAAGACAAAGACAGTTCAGGGAGCTGTTTTGCTCCTCCTGATACACTGCTGCTCAAGGCAGCAGTGACTATCTTGCCTATATTTAATGTTTCTCTAAATTAGAAAACCTTGAGCAATACACGTTCTTTCTGATATTATGTATGATTAAGTATCATATTAGAGAACTGTTCAAAACCAAGGGTTCTTGGAGACTTCTTGTAGGTCAAGCTTGGGACGGCAGGTGTTAAAATATGAAAGGTTGTCTTGACATAGCCTGCTATATGTCAGTATGACAGGTGCAACCTTCAATTCAATGAAAAAAACCTGAAGGCTGAGACATGACTGAACTATCAATAGGAAGCTGTGGCTTAAAAGTAATAGTTACATTTTATTTGCAGTGGGTTATCCCAAGTTGATACTTTACAGTGATTAGCAGATCAATTTGAAAGCTAGAGTGACTTCTCAGTTCCCTTTTTACGAAAACAGGCTAAACCTTTTAAAATAAAATTCTAAAGATTATAAAGGAGACAAGTGCCTTGGAGTTTTCACAACCAAAAGAACAGTTTATGAAGCCTATTTCACACATTACATGAAAAATAACTAAGCAGCTTAGAATTTGTTAGACATACCAAAGTTTCCAAATTATTCTATATTTGACAACTATATAGAAGTGAAATATTTCTATTACAAATTACCAGATGTTGAAAGCTCTAAATTTCATATAAGAAAAATAAAACCATTTTACAAGAGAGTGTAAGAAAACATGTACTTGGATACATCCAAAATCAGATCAAAGTATTAAAAACACTTCAGAAGAAACAGTCATAGTCTGACATTAGGGCAAATGAGAACTTAAATGAGCATTTTAAAAGCTGATTCCATGAAAACAGCACTAACAAGTCAGTATTTTAGCAATGTTTGAAAAACTTAGGTGTACACCTACAGTGTAACAAACGTGAAAAACTTTAGGTTAGTAGTAGCAGGGATCATAGAAGTCTGGAATTAAGTCTACCCTGCTTAGCTCTCTCTATTAATACTGCTTGTAGTTGTTTTTAAATTTATAAACTGCAGAAAAATAAGACCAATTTTTCTGAGAAGTATTTGACACGTAGGCTACTCGAACAGTTGTAAAGATCTTCAAATCTACTACATTTTGCAGGAACCTTTATTAAAGCTTTTTCCAGAAATGGCTGTTACAATACCACTTAACTTCCAGTGTGAATTGTAGCTATGATATTTAACCATTGGTACCTCTTCACGCCATATAATTAACAAGTTACAAGTAAAACAGCTTAAGTCTTTGCTTCCACTGAAGTTAGAGCCTAATGTCTTTCTATAAAAATGACACAGCCTTAGATATTAAGTACTTCCTACCAATTCTTCTTTCTGTAAATTCATCTACAATTAGTACACTGCTACATATACTTTACAGCATATTATTTATATTTAACATTCCCAAGAGAATGGGTTGCTTTCAGTAATGGCCACAGTACTTTCTAAAATTTCTAGAAGTAGTTATTTAAATCAAGTATCTCACTATTTCCAAGGTAACTGTAACTTATTCAAAGTAATCTGTGTAAATAAAAGGGATACCTAACCCAAAAGAAACATATTCATAATAGACTTACTATCCATTCCTTAGCACAGGGCATTCACAATTTTTTAGGAAAAAACCCAGACCAACTGATCAAAATGCTGGTACAGGAAGCAGTTGCACATTGTTTTACTTAGAGAATCAGAGAATCCTTGTTTGATACTTTCACTAATGAGAGAAATCTGTAGAAATTACAATGTGTCATATTTCTGTGTTTGTTACATTTCCACTTTACAGTCCTATCACTGAAATAAAATTACTTCATACTTTGCCAGAAAGAACTTGAATTGATTGCACTAAGTGCTAGTGCAGAGAGCTATGACCATGGTATATAGATCAAACTCATCCATGAGAACACAGTTGATGGTAAACAATTCGATTCATACAACATGGTGATGTTAATGACAGTGACACATTTTACAAAACTCCTTGTACATTCACATTTGGTTGGCAATTCAGCTTAAAACAATGAAATGCGAAAACATGCAACCGGTAACCCAGAACAGGTGCTTTATTTATGTGAAAGAGCTTAGAATGTAAGTTCCAAAAGAGCTAGTGAACGTGCCAGATAAGCTAAAGAAAACATGGCAGGGAAACAACCATGCTCAGTGCACAGCATCAAACCATTCAAAATGAAGAGAATGCAAAAGAATTAATTATCTCTAAACTTCCAATAAACTGCACAAGTTACAGAAATCACAGTATAACTTACAGCCTGAAGAATGCATTACTTGTAAATAAATGCTTCCTTTCTTTAGCTGTGAAAAACATTCACAGTGTTTTCAGTTGAAAGGTTTCAAGCTGAAACAGATGTGAATAGCTCTATAGAATAGTCATTAGCATATTTTATTAATGCTCTAACAACATAACTCTTTGAAAAGAAGCAAGGGGAAAAAACAAAAAACAACAACAAAAAAAAAACCAAAAAACAAAAAACCCAACAACAACAAAAAGAAAAGGGGTCACAGACAAAGCTCCCCTGTGTTTTGTACAAGGCAGAGTATCTTATGTTCAGAAAAGACAAAAGGGAAACATTACCTCAACAGATGTTGATATAACATGCACAAGATTAAGTGTTGTTTTTCTTATTAGAAGACCTGAACATTAGGTGCTAGTTATCCTAAGTTTCCTTTAGGGGAATGTATTAATGCTCATGTAAAAGATGCTAATTTCTCTTTTAATTACAGATGAATTCACATAATATATTATTGATAGCCATTTGCTCTCTTGAATTATATTCAGGCTTCTGCTGCCTCAGGACTCATCTTCCCTGCCATTTCTGATATCACTGCAAGAATGGTTCAACAAAGTACTGTACAAGGGGCACATTCTTGCTCTTCCTCATTCTGTACCTCAGATTCCAAGAGCGACTTCATCATACTCCTATTTGTCTCACTGAATTTTGAAGGATTCTTAATTACTGAATTGCAATGAAAGACATTTATGATTTAGGGTAAAAGTTCAACTGAGAAACAGAAAAATCCAAAGGAGACTGTAGGAAAATAAATATCTTCCTCCCTAGTATAGTAGTATGGTTCTACACAACTTATGAAATGACAGTTTAGCAGGCAGTTTTACTGTATAAAGTCATTTCAACCTAAACTGACTGAAGAGATAAAATGAAATCATCCTAGAACGATGTATTGATTTGCTAAATGAAAACAAAACAAACATTAACAAAGTGATTCTGCAATGAAAGTAACCATATCCCAATTAAGGAAGCAGAGTCCCCTTCCCAAAATTAAATGATACAGCCTTTCACCTTCATTTTTTTAAAGACTTGGTTGTCAGAAGCAGAGTTATTTTCATTCCAATCACAAAAGGGTTCAATCTACCTGCATACAACATATCCCAAGGGGATTTCATTGCCAAATTGTTCAGACACAACTCTAGAGCTAGTAAGGTACTGTGTCACTTGGATGCAGAAAAGTAAATGAAATTCTGGAACACCCATGGGGTATCCTTATATATACAACCAAAGTCCCGTTCCAGATGAATAAATGAAACCATGATACTACCTCTTTCTTGACCATAATCTTATAGAAATCTGACCATATGGCTATTAATACAACATATAAAAAAGAAATTGTATCAGCCACATGTTCTCAAAGACTTCCGCCAAAACAGTGGAATAATGTTGTGCCTTGCATAGACTGAACTCTTGCTTTGTATTAGAATTTCACCCTTTCAGAAAAATAGAGAAGTGCAATTGTAAAACCAGAGAATCTCAATCACCAATACCCTTGATTTTTTCAAAAATTATTGTGCCCAGTGTATTTAGTACAGAAGCAGCCCATAGAATTACCAATTAGCATAGAGAATGAAAAATTAATAACTTAATTCATTGAAATTTGACTGTTACTTTGCTTTTTTTTTTGCTGCTGGGTTAGTGTTGCATAGAGTAAGGCACTGGATTAGAAAGAGAAGAATTTTTCTAGTTCCTACCTATGTCATTGGTTACCATCTTGGAAAACTTTCTGCTTTTGGTCTTCACTGTAAATAATGTTTTAACAAAAAAAAAAAAAAAAATCAATCTAAGTGCATCAAAAGGTGAACTGAAGAAAAAATAAGACTAGAGAAAAGAATAATACTATACCCTTTTCTATAAAATTATTCATTTTTTGTTCATCATCAGAATTGTTTGGTGAACCAGAACCTACAAATGGAGACAGAATGAAATGGATATACATTTGACATGAATGAAGTGGATATATCAGACACAAGGATTAGTACAAGTTTTGAGGTTAATGAAGATACAAAGAGGTATTAAAATATCAAATACTGATACTGGTATTCTCTGTAGCTGTACTAGATATTATACAGTACAAATTATTTTGATATGACAAGAGGTACAATGTTGCACATTGCAGAGAGTTTATTGCTAGGAATATTTCCCTCACTGAATAAATGTTTGTACTGAATAACTAAACACATGCACTAATCATTGCTTCAGACACAAAGATTAACCTATATTATGATTCACAAAATACTGCTGCAACAATAAACTCAAGTTGTATGACACAGTTTATTTGTTTGTTCTTTTTCAATGCAGTAAAGTAACTGCTGGACCACAGTTCTTAACCTACTCTCCAGGCAACTCTGAGCCAATGCTGCCACCTGGGATTTTTCTGTCCCTAAACCTGAAAAACTGGTGGTGGCTATAGACCACAGCTTCAGGCTTACTGTTGTCATGAAATTGAAACATTGTCAGGAAAGTAAAACATACTTCAACTAAAAATGTTCAAATTTAATTGCATTTTGTGCTGTGGAAGTGTAAAATAAGAAGAGAACACAAGCATTTTGGCACTCCTGAAGACAAAAGCTTGACAGTTTACAATGCTATATAATCTTTTACAAGTCAGATAAACGTACCAGAATTTAAGCCCATTACTGCTTGAATTTTATAGAAAAAGCAGGAGATAACATTATTTCTCCTGCATTTTCACAGTCTTTCTACAATTCTCTGTGACTGAAACTGTAGGATATTCTCCTAACATGCATAGGCAGATAGTCCTTTTCACAGCCCTCTCAACCACCCACTGGAGGAAGCCTAATGGAAGTTAGGTTCTCTTTGCCTGGCCATGGAAAGGTGGAAGATTTAGATCATTTAAGCAAATGCAGACTTCAGTCTGAACAATGACTAGTCTCTTTTACAGATCATATTATAACAATCAAAGCCAATAAGGTCCTCAATTGCCAATCCCATCCTCCAATCTTAAAGCTAGAAACATGCAAACATTTTGTGTGTCTGTATTTTCCTCGTAACCAGAGAATCTCTAGTCCGGAAAAAAATTTACTTAAATCTAGCCTCCATCCTGCTTCACAAACTCACCAACACTCTGCAGTAAATTTCTCAAAAATGTCCTCTCCTACCTCTGAATATTAATGGCATTTTCAAGCTTCTTTCCAGCCTTGTGCTCTTGCCCAGAAAAGATATAAAACTTAAACCAAGCCTAAGGAATTGCAGTTCTCCCTTCACAAACCTCACCAAATGATTTCCATATCAGGGAGGTGCCTCCAAGTTTTTTTCAAAGGAAGAATTGAGAAGTCTACCATGAACTTCATCTCATTCACTCAGAGCTGTGAGAGTAGGACAGAGTAGAGGGAAGCAACGCACTAGTAGCCTCACTAGTTCAAGATTCCATTTTACATGACAATGCAACAGTTCCATTCCTGCTCCATCTTTTGTCCATTTGCTGGTTTTGGTACCTTAGACTTAGTTCTCTTTAGTATTGTATGTGTACACATGAGAAACTATATACTCTTTGCACAGAATATTCAGCTTTCCAAACTTCTAGATTTTATTCTAAAATGAACTAACCTCAAAATATCAGAAAGACAACTCAAATTGCAGGCTGATTTTTACCTCTGCAGGACTGGAAATTTCTCTTTTGTGTCATTTCAGGCCATTTGAATTCACCTACTCTAAGTTGCCTCCTTATTTGAACTTCTTAAAGAAACATCCAAATTTCATTAGTTTTTAATGTACTTCAGCTCACACAACTCAGACAGGAGGGAGAAGGACGAGAAGCAAATTGTTAAATTTAGAGGTTTTCCATAAACCTAGATTTTCATCTTTGGACTTGCCTTCATTGCACTGTTAGTGGAAATGATGAATTAAGTTTTACTCTACTTCAACCCCAAATTATGAAAGAAACTTTCTAATTCAAACTACACAGGGGTTTTACATTTAAGCAGTATGAGTTGGCAGTGGTTTGGGCTGATATTTGGGTGATGCTGGAGCAACGGGAAAAAAGGACAGACTTTAAGGTTTACAACTCATTGGCTGTTCATTGCATACATTTTATAGCAGAAACCAGGCTTAGCCTGGACTTTTTAAGTGAGTCAAATTCAAATACTTTAGTGAGATTGATAACTATCCTCAGCCTTGACAGAAAAGGGATTTACTGCAACTGCAGCACTGCATAGCAAACTGATTGCAGATATCAGTCTTGACATTTAAAAATGAAGTAGGAAAGATGCACTTTATTCTAAACACCACAAAAATGCTTTCACTATAAATGATGCTGAAGTTGACAACTTCAGCATTCCAGTACCTAGCATTACACAGGTTTGTCATGAAATTGTATTTTCAGTTAAGATTTCTAATTAAAATTCCCAGCCAAGTTTTCCTTTAATTACAAATAAATTCAATTTACTCTAAGAAAGAGCCAGCAAAACCAAAAATGACATTGATTGATCTAGAGGAGAATTTTGTACAATTTAAAATTAACATCAAAAGACAGTAGTTGTCAAATCAGAAATTAAAATTTATGTTAAAATTTCTACTAGAGCTATGAACACAATATTTTGTTCTGTTATGCTTTCAACTTAGCTCTGAAAGATACAGGCTACAATTGAAAAGAAATCTAAATTCCTATCTTGATTAGCATTTTGCACTACATTGCACATACAACTTGATTTCAATCTGCTGTTTAGTCCTTTAGTCTAACTTGGAGTAGTTTTTACTGAAACAAAATGACACCTTTAAAAGTTCTCAGAGTAGTAAGTCAAGATAAGCGGCAATTCTTAGCTACTAGAAAGAAATATACACCTCTAATACTATAGATTGACATACACTATTAAGTATGTACATGGCTATAGCCTCAATTAACCAATATGAAATAAAATATTAAATCTTGAAGTTATCACTTGAAATACTCATATAGAACAGTTGCAACTCAAAAAAACTAAAAAAAAAAAGAAAAAAAAAAGGAGGTTGCAGGGGCAAGGGGGAGTTAAGTAAGGGACTCTCTTGGTAAGGATTCTGGTTTCTAAAGATCTCTGATTCCAAAGAAAAATAGTAATTCGGCACTTATGAGGAAGAAGAAACAAACTTGCTCAGAAATAAGCTTTCCAACTTTTGAGGACTATGAAACACAATCACATGAACTATTACACAAATTTGTGCATATCTTGCCAATGCTTCAAAATTCCACCATGCAGTATGTTCTCTGAGGCATAAATATTTCAGCTTATATCTCTCTTCACTCATCTTTATGACATATTGCTATTGCATCTCTCGAATCAGCCTTGTTTTAAAAATGCAGCTGTGCAACACAGAAAAAATTATGACAGCTCAAACAGTTTGTGAGAGGACAACAGGCTTTACATAATTGCTTAACTAGCAAGCGTTGACTTAATGCATGCCATCTTCTGGAAAAATAAGAGGCTGAAGATCAGAGAAAGTTATGATTACCTGACGTGGGTGACTTGCATCGGTCTTCTGGCACCATTGTACCTTCATTAATATCACAAAGACCTGATGAAACAAAAACCAGAGTATTATAAATACAGTTACTATTTTATTCTTACTTCCACTGCAGTTAGGAACTTCATTTCTTATTAGATACAAACAAGCCAGTTGTGATAGAATGTGTTACCTTTTTTTTTTTTTTGACACTACCCACAGTAACAGTAGAGTCACTTCTTCCCACTAAAGTTTTCTTTGCAAAATACATTCCCTCATAAAATTTCAGTGAAAACCACCATATATTCAGCAAGACAGACTTATCAGAACAGTTAATTATGTACACGCTACAGATTTATATCAAGTACCAACACAATTTGCCTTGAAAAAATCAGAGTTGTATTAAAAATATAATAGCAAAGGAAAATCAGATGAAAGAGGATCTTGAAGATTACAAACACATGATGTGTAAAATTACAGTGCCTTTTTTCAAACTACTTTCCCACTGTTACAGTGATATGCTTTGTATTTGCCAATTGGTATTGCCAAGTTCATTTTCCAGAAAAACTCCTTATTGATGTCACTTACATAATTCAGGTCTTAGGGTGCTTACAAAGGTGCTCTTCCTAGTAAGGAGGAATTTCACTAAAATTCTTACATCATCAAGTCTAATAAATTTGAACAACTGCAGTATGTTAACATCTAAAAACTAATTCCTTTCATTCCAAGGAATGAAATACACTATAGTAGTCCATGATCTGATGCCAAAGATGTAAGTTGCCTCATAAGCCTCCTAAGTATTATTCCATAACATAAACTAGAAGTATACAAGGAACTTTTCTATTTTCCTTTTTGAAAAGAAATTGCTGTCAAGGCTGTCCACGATTAAGAAAAGTGAATTTTATTGATATTTTAAGGTTAGTAATGTATCTTCAGGTTTATATCATGAAGTTTTCCTACAGAAATTTCATGATGTGATACTAAGGCAAACAAGCATGTAATACTGAACAGTAATAAAGAAATATTTGCTAAAAGTAAAGGGTTTTGCATGCACACAAATATTTCCAGTAGTCAAAAGTTTGAAAAGTGTAATGGTAAGGGCTAAGGCAACAAAGGCATCACATGGAAAATCTGTCTATACAGCTGTACACAACACATTCACAAGTGCATTTATACATATCTATTAACAAACAAAAAATATAAGAACAGCTCTATTTGATCAAATCTTTAAAATTCCCAAACACTAGATGAGAAGTTAATAGTTTAAAGGGAAAAAGGTTCTCCTGAAATGCCATATCAATATGGACCACTTTGAAAGTATGTTGCATTAACAGTTTCATTTATCCAAAATAAGTCTTTTTTTAAAAAATATTACTAAGAGCATGTACGTCTTAAATTTCAAAACTCGATGACTAGAATTGACGTCCAATTGTCAAATAACCATAAGGCTTCATTAATCCTACGCTTGAGGGCCTGGAACTAATTTAAATTCTAAAATGTCAAGTGAAATTCCAGGTGGAAGCTGTATCTTTCCACTACGTGGGAGAAAGAAAAAAGCAATTTATTTAGTTATCTGTCAGTAAATCAATGAACATTGCGGGATAATCATGGTACCTATTACCTAAATGTGATGTGACCTCTGAAAGCACTGGAGTTTTAAACAGGCATGGGAATCTAAATGTTTTGAACTAGACAGGATTGCGTAAAAAGATTTTTCAAAATTCCTGATGTTGCTCTCACCACAAGCAACAAGAGTTTTAGAGAGCAGTGCTGCGAGGATAAACCTGCAATCTTAGAATTAGTGGCTCCTTCAGGAGCCAAACAAAACAAATCCAAACACCAGTTCTTGAACTCAATTTCCTCTTTCTTCTCTGTAAATATCAATTCTTTACCTTCAATAGAAGAGTTTAAATTCTTGCACTAGTTCTCCTATGAAAACTCATGAATTGACAGAAATAGTCTTTAGGCAAGAATGAAGTTTTACACCTGCATGCTTGATTTCTTTGTAAGAAGTCTTGAGGCTATAATTTGATTAATATACATCTAAATGAATAATAGGAATAAGCATGCATTATAGTAATCATTGTGTCTTGTAAACCTTGGAAATCTAATCATAGCCATGACTACTATTATTTAAGAATGAAAAGGAACGGAAAGAGATGAAAAGTAATATTATCTATGACTGTATTATTAACTATATTAAGCAGAGAGTAACAAGAATGATCTGGGTTAAATCTGTGAACTAGGATGGTCTATGACCAACAAGAAGAAACTGGTGCGACAATTTCTATCGATGTTCATCTTAAAAACCCCAGGTACTCTGATAGAAGCACTAGCAGTAAGACAGCTCTCCTGGAAAAGTTCTCTGGTTTTGGGCTTATAGGATACATGCAAATTGTTATGAATTACCAAAGCAAATTGATCCAAGATTTCTGTTTCAGAACTGCAAAGACTATAACCTTCTATAACACCAACGCATGTACAAGTGACTTGCTAATAAGCTTTTAGTTTATCATTCTGAATTCCAGAAGAAATCTGAAAACTCTCCAAATTAAAAAATAAAAAATAGTCAAATGTCATTAAAGACATAAACATTACCATGCTGCAATAAAAGTACCCAAGAGTTACAGCTGAAATTAACGGATGCATCAAGTAAGTTTCATGAAACTTTTCTCAGTTTTCTGCATAAGCTTCAGGCAAACATTTCTGAAGAACCTACAACTTGATTGGAAACCAGCCTAATTAAAAATTACCACTAAAACTAGATTGATATGAAGATGTAAAAGTTAGAATTAAAAACAATTAACTTAAAAAACAGAGTCAAAAAAATCCTCAAACCAAACAACCCAACTTTCTCATACAGTTCTTGCCTTGGCTGATGTCAGTCACACCTGATACTGGTCTTGTGACTTTTAAGTTGAAATTCAAAGAATCCACGAAAGGGGATAGGGAAAACAGCATGACCAAGCAACCCCAGAAGGATTCTAGGCATGTATTTTCTTCTAGTTTGACTCAACCTGAGTTCTGAATACCTCGTAGATTACATTTGAAAGAAGGCTTTTTGACGCATAATACAAATTTTAAATAGTCACATGCATGCAAGAACTGCTTCAATTTTGTCAGAAAACTAAGATGTCTCTGGGAGAACTAAGAAATACTAACTTACAGAGTTGTATTATATTGTACTAATCAAAAAGTCACATAAAATCTTCTCATTCCCACCAACAGTAATTTGAAAAAGAGTTAAAGCTGATGTACTACGTGAACTTAAGTAATTAGGCAAGGAAAAACAACTGCTGTCTAAGTTTTGGTGTTTAATCATGAAATTATGACTTATCATTTGGTACCAGTACTGACTTAATGACTCCTGGTGTATTTAGCAAACAGTGCATCAAGTGAAGGTCTTGGTGTAAGCCTCCACTGCGTACAGAGTATGTAGAGTTTTCATTACACTATAAAGCTTTTACTTACATATTTCATGTCTTTTGGCACATGGCCAGAGTTGATTTCCACCCCTCCCTCGCTATTACAGCCTGAAGGCAAAAGTTGATTTTGTTTTTTGACAAGCACCTAATGACACTGTCTAACAGGCCTTAACAAAACACATATACTGCATGCTTCACAAACTATAAATTGCCACCCAAAACACGTGAGTAGTATACCTGGTATGAATCACTGATAAATTCCAAAACACGATCCCAACTGGGAGCTTGTATCTGTAGAGCTAGCCTGAAATGACAGTTTACAGTCTAGCTAGTGTAGAGAGCCTTGTCTCTAAATAGATGCTGCTTTAAGACGGGAATCTGAATTTCTTTTCTGAGTAGAAAAAATAAGATGACAGAAACATACATCATATTCTTGCAACATAAGTGAAGGGAAAAATCTCGCATTTCCATTCATATTGTAGAAGATACATAACTCTTACTATATGAAGTTTTTTAAAAAATGCATTTATAAATTTTGAATTGGTTGATCAAAGACATGCCATTTACTAAATTGTAAATATGTTAGCAGATACTGATGATCTATGGAATTGACATTCTATGCTGAAACATACAGAATATCAGAGTTCTTGATGAGGAAGGACCAATCCTTCCTGAATTGTTTGCAAATGGTTGACTAGCAGAGAATGACGTTTTCATATTCCCCTCCCCACCCTCATACTGAAACAATTTAATCTGAAGTTCAGCCAATTTTGGGATACTATGTACCACAGCAATATGTTGTTCTGAACTGTCTGAATGTGAATATAACATAAGTAAGAACTTGTCCAAGTGCAATGATTTTTTTTTTCTTAAATACAGGGTTTTTTTCAAAGACTAGGAATTTTCTAGAACTACCACAGTACATTACCTATCTAAGGATTTTTCAAGGAAAATTTAGATATTAAGTACTAATATTCCCTGAAGATTATTAGAGTTGTATAGCTGTTGAAAATGTCTTATTCATTAGAAAAAAAAATAAAAAATAAAAAATTGAAGTATTAAAATAAAATTTTTTCAAGAAAAAAATATTCAGTGAAAGTATATCTTTCAAAATAAAATCAAGGAAGCATAATTTCCTTGCATTTTTGAAAACACTAAATGCAAATACTAATGTCCAAGAAAGGGAGAGTGCAAAATCCCAGTGTTCTGCCTATCTCATATAGTTTCAGTCCTATAAATAAAACAAAGGGTAGTGTTTAAATGGAATAGATTATTATTTGTGTAAAATTACACAGCAATAATACTTTATTATTTAAATTATTGGCGTCTGGGCAACACACACTGAAAAAACTACAAATAATAAGAAATAATAAATGATAACTAGAGAAACTATTTTAGTTTTTAAAATTAATGTAGCTCCAGCTAATCAAGATATTGTCAGTATGGCAAACAGAAAGAGAACTACATGGTTAAGAAATTCACTCTTTTTTACAAAACCTGTTTTAACCTATTCCTAAATAAAATAGTCCAACCAAATTCAGCTTTACAATATTTGGTTTCAGAGACTAGTTTTGGGATTTCTACCCATCTTTTGCTTTTCTCCAAAAAAATAATCAGTGCCAGATCCTGGGTTTCAGTACTCTGTCAAGGTGGAGGCATTTCTTTTATGCCTAGTTCCCTTTCTGCCTTGGCAGCAGAGGATGAAAGACTATAGAGAAAGGAGTATTTGGCTATTAGTACTTCCCTCTGAGAGGTATTTCTTCTTTCTTGTTGCAGCAAAAAATGGCAGAACTATGAATTGGATGACAGTATGAAGTATTTATTTATTTTTTTAACTTCAGTTCATTTTTCCTGTAGCTTAGTTTTATTCTACTCTATTTCATTAAAAATTGGGGTGAGGTTACCTACCTCTGCCCAAGGGCTGGAGAAAAGTGGCATCTAGTGTAAAGCTTTTAAGAAATAAGCTTTACATTCTCCAATTTCTTGAGTCAGAGAATCTCTCAGGTAAATCATGGATCTGACGTGCTATCTGCCTTACATAGTTACCTGAATTTTAAAACTGCTTGAAAGGTTGTGCACAGTGTCATGCAATACACAAACACCTTGATTTGTAATCCTTATTAAAAACATCTTTGTAGAAGTAAATTTTCATTTGTAGTAGAAAAATAACTGTTAATCACAATGCTTATTAATGCTACTAATATTCTAACTCTAGACTTCTGAAGCTTTTTCTGCCAGGAAGGGAACCAAGCAAGGGTAGCATCTAATAAAAGAACACTAAATTTGTGAGTAAGATCTTGGGTCTGTAAACATCAGTAACTTCTGAGGTAGGATATCCTTTTGATTTTGTTATTTCTTTATTTAAAAAGACAAAATACAGAGACCATTATGATTGCTGTTTTCTTCAGGTTTCTTTTAAAGATATCATGAACAAGAAATACAATAGATGCAAGATGGATTAAAATCAGTTTCCAAAAGTAAAACAATTCTTAAAACGAACTAAGAAAAATATTTATGGTGAGTGAACAAATCAAAAAAATCAAATTCAGATGTTCAAAACTATTTGAATGCCATGAAATGACTTACTTATATAAGAGGTGCGAAGCTTTTTCACAGACTCTGAATATAAGTTAGAAAGGCCGCACATGCAAGAAGCCACAGTCAGCATACCTTTATGAAGCAATGAGAAAAGGAAAGACGGAGACACTAACAGTACATTTGAGACAGAAAAGCCAGCTGAATAATTTGTATAACCAGGTCTTAAAAATGCTCTTGCCATGCAGATTGTTATTGTTAAAAGTTAGGATGAAATAAATATGATTTCATGTAACAGCTTCATGAAAAAAAAGGACTTTAATCGTGAACATCTTAGAGACATAGTTGAAACAGTTATGTGGACATTAAAAAATAACAAAAGCTAAGAAAACAAAGGCAAGTGATATTTAGCACTCCAAAAGGCAGATTATAGTCTAAATGCATGATGCAGAATTTAAGCCCTTTCCTCCCAATATAAGTTAACACAGTCAGCCAGTAAAATTATTCTTTTTCCTCAAAGTAAATTTTTTTTATTTCATAGAAGAAAATATTTTATCTGACAGGATAACAACTGTGTATGTTCTGGTCTATATTAATGAGTTTTAGAGAAGTTTCTTCAGTTGAAATAAGCTGACTGGTGTTAACTGGATGTTTTTTAAACCCCCATTTGCTAAAATAGATCTTAGACATTTCCATTTTAATAAAAAAAATCACCTGAAGAACTTACCAGGACTTTATTCTGCATCTCTCAAAGAAATCAATACTAGTGCATGAAGAAGGGTTTTTTGAATAGTTTTTTTTCCTATCAAAAAATAATCATTTGGGGCAGCAATGACTGTTCATCATTCTGTCTTTAGCTGTGTTCCTGAAGTACCTCAGGAATATCCATGATGTATCAGGGAGAGGGACATTTTAAATTACTAGATTTTCCTTTCAGTAACAAAAAACTTGACAATTTGACTGAAACATCACTTTCCTTCTCAGCTGAACACTTCAGCATATTTTTAAATCAAAGTTTTTGGGATTTTTTGGTGTGTTGTTTTTTGGGTTTTTTGTTTCTTTTTTTTGTGTTGCTTTTTGTTTTGTTGTTGTTGTTGTTTTGTTTTCCCAAAGAGATTTATTTACCAGTTTGCATGTAGAAGTTTATTTGGCTTCCTCTCAAGCATAATGTAACAGCATAAACAACATACATGCTTTAGCTTATCAGGGACATTTCTAGTCAAAGTTTAAAACAGGAGGCCAAAGATGCCAGCAAGCACACTGGCTATCTGCAAACTTTAATGGGTTTATACAAGCACGTGATACGGGTACGAGCTTTATCAGAAATATCAGGGTACTTCTTCACGCTGTACTATTAAGTTAAATTCTTGTAAACTGCATAAATCCACTGTACATACTTATATCTATTCACACATAGTATTTTCCAGTTTGCTTTTTCTTAAAACATATATTACACTGAAAAAATAACTAATGATATCAAGCATCACTAGATTCCATTAAGCAACAATTTTTAAGGAAACATGATTTCACAAACTTGCAATAGACACATTAGGAACAGATCAAGGAGAAAGGATGTAACTGCAGTAGAGAAAAGCATGTTTGCAGTCAATGAATACACACTAAGACTAGATGATCAACTGGGCTTTTCTTCTGAGTTTAAAGCATGTTTTGGGTTACTCACCTCCAGATGGTTGCCGAGTTTTTCGGGGAGATCGTGGCTCCCTGCGATAAGGATCATTGGAGCCATACAGTTCAATAGTGCCTAGATTCAGAAGCACTGTCTTCTGGAGGTAATCAACCATGGCAATACCATTACAGTTTCCAAAAACTACTCTAGAAAAAGAGAAGTGGAAGGAAAGACAGTGCTAATTAAATGTTGGTAAATTTTCACATCAATTTTTTTTTTGCTGTTTAGCATTTTAACACTTCCTAATTTTTATGAATTATCCTAGATTGCACACATCTATAAATTACTATTTTAGGGTGCAGTATTGTTTAATTGTTCTCTTGTAAAAACATGGCACTGAGTAGAACAGATCCTTGTTATTATACTTGCCAATGTATCTGACAGAGCCTTAAATGACACTCTTTGCTGTACAGTGCCAGGTGAGGAAGAGTGATGCTGATTTGTTTCTGCTGCTAGCAGCATCAGGATCTGCCAGGATCCAAAAGGAATTATCTCCTAAGCACAAGAGACTGATTACCTGCCTGTGTTGCTGTGCAGCTCACGTGAACACAGATAGAGACTTAATTTTAATGGGTAATTTTAAACCTCTTTGACAGAATAAAGAAAAAAACTGTGCAGAATATACTTACAGGCCATATGCTGAGTTGACTGCTAAGCTGGTTATCTGTTGAGGAGGTTCTCCACTCACCCACACTAGCTGGATAACTAGCTCAATTTGGTAGCCTGGAGACTGCTTGAGAGGAGAATTTTTAACTCTGCAAAATAAACAAAACATGGTGTCTTTTTATGCCTCTCCATAGACTCCATTTTTAACTTATGGGCTCAGAGTTCATTATATTCTACACCACATCGGATTTTGGAAAGTTGGAAAACTGTAAAAAATAAGACCAAAACTACATAAAAGAAACCAGAATAAAAACCCACATTGAAACTGTTAATTCACATCTTTAGGGGTGCTTTTGATACACTACCTAATTGTAAATCAATAAAACAGTGACCACAAGTATTTAATTTTTCCCATTTTCAGAGCAAGGCATAACAAAGCTATTATGTTGTATTGCCTGGAATAGATAAAGGTGCTCAATCAGCATCTTAAAAGAAGGTGTTAGCGCTTTTTTTTCAGTTCCCAGAAGAATTCTGATTTAGAGAATGGAAGGGGGTAAGGGCTGCATGCAGAATAAGCATACTGAAAAGAGAAACAGAAGCACAATGCATTGAGACAAATGCAAAAAATGCTGATGATAGGGAAGAAAGAAAATGAAAAGTAGTAAACTATTGTAATGGTAGACCAGTTGTATGCAATGAACATGGGACTTGGGGAATTGAAGCTCTAGGAAAGATTTTTGTTTGCATGCTGATGAACAAACTTCTGCATGTCCCACAGAAAGAATGAGATCCTCCATTTTTTAAGGTGAAAAAAGTTACATAGAGCTTATGTTCCTCTATTTCCTGAATTCTTAAATTACCCACTTGATCTCTGCCAATATTTTATAAAAATGCAGACTTTTCCAATTTTTCTACCTGAGTTTTCTTTAGAAATACACCTCAGTAACTCAGTACAGTCAATAAAATACGAAAATCCTCACTCAGATAAAGCAACTACATCAGAAATAGTTATTTTTCTAGATGAATTTTAATTCTTTGAGTTCATCTAAGTTGGGATGTTAAAACTTCAGAAAACAAAAAGTACCTACTTAACTTTATATTTGTAAAATACACAATATATATTACATTCTGCTAGAAAAAGTAATGACCCAGAGATCTCATAATGCATTTTTGTAGAAGAGGTAAAAAAGGGATTGTCTTCTTTTAACTCTAATTTCCCAAATGAGTAAAAGCCTAGAAGCTTACAGAAAAACTCCCAATTTAAAAAGATCTAAAATTTGGTCAAATATCTACATTGTAAGCACTATGGGGCATCATGCAAAGTGAAGATCCTTGACAATGTGACATTTATTTCATTCTGTTTCCAAAATATCAAGTAGTTCTCTTAGAGAGTTTTAAAAAAAAGAAATATATTTATAAGCCTAAAGAGTTACTATTGAGATAGCTAATTGTAAGAATTTTCACCACTTTTAATTTGGCTCTAAAACCAAAGGCTCTGGAAAACTAACAGATGAAATGTATTCAGACTTGCTTGGCCTAAAGTTAAGGAGAGCCACGAAACATGCAGTTTCCTATTCACTTCAGTGGACAATAAGATACCAAAGTAACTCAACTGCTGCTATTGAGAAACGTTTGCTCTAAAGCACGGTGATCTCTATATTAACATCTATGCCAAACGTTCCTAAATCATAACGTAAGGATTTTCTGATTTTTTTTAAAAAAATCAACTTATGAAGTTTAAAGAAATTGAGATTGCAATATTTATTTCTTAAAACAGAGACTCAACTTTCAGATATTTGGAAAACATTGCTATACAAAATAGAACATTTTCACCTGCAATGACATATTTGTCATAATATTAAAGTACATATATTCTAATCACATATTCTTGTTAAGTCTCCTACTCAATGAAAGTGTGGCAAAATACGCTTACTTTAAACACGGGACATTATCACGAAGTCCATCAGACGAACTGCTGCTAGTAGACGGGTGAGACTGGGGAACAATGGATTGAGGATTGGAACCTGTGCCTGGAGTTGATGAAGGTGGTACCTGCTCACCATCTGGAGTTTCAAGATCATTTATTTCATATAGCAGACGTACTTCCAGCATCTGTGAATTAAAGTAAAAAAAAAAATACTAGTAAAGTTTGCCTTTCAAAAAACTGGATACAAAATAAACAAAGTGCGACTGAAGATTAGTGATAAGTGACATCCAGGACTTTTCCATTTTTTATAAGGTAACAGTTTTCTAACTAACAGCGCAACCTAAATACACAGGTAGTCTTCAGAAATAGAGTTGTATTAACTACTACAGACTGAATATCTGAGTATCGCTAAAACTTTAAAGTCTGCCATATTTCCCAGGTTTTAAAAAGTTTTCTTCTTAATATTGAAAGAAATTAAATACTGGATTGAAAACTGATTGAATTATCATTCTCATATACATTCTAAGTTAGGAAGATGACTTGGTTTATGTAATTCAGGAATGGTAAAACTGAGAAGTAAAGGCACATAGCTACCCTTTATACTGATGCAACACTGTATACATGGGACTTAGTTCAAGGTTTGATGTTGTGCACACATTTTAAAGTGCAAGTTCATCATTACTTCAGATCCCCTTCTGCTGGATCTGTATTATTATTATTAATCACAGTGCAGTATAAGGAAAGTTCTCCACTGTTTTATTCTCATAATCTACAAAGTAGACTTAATTCATGGACTGAAAAAAAAAAAACTATGTAGTATTTTTTAAAACTTTCCTAGTACTGAAGAATAGTTCCCTAGGGAGTGGTTGATAAAAATTGTTTAGAAAAGCTATTTTCTCAGAAGGGAATATACTTGTACACAAGTAAACACCTCACGAAGAGAGAAGAAAAAAAACCCCTATGCCTCAGGTCCTTAAACTAAGACTTACCCAAAGGGAGCAGAATAGGGAGGGGATGGGGACTGAATTTTTGTGTATGTTGTGGGCAGGAGGCGGGAGAAAAAAAAAACCATTGCAATTGACATTTTACTTATAACATACAACATTTTATAATTAAAAGGCTTCAAGTTAGCTTTTAGCTCATACATTCAAATACATATGTATGTGTTTGTCTGATTTAACAAAGGACTTCTCAAATTCTTGTAATAGAATCATTGTATCTTATATAGAATAAAACAGTGACAAAGCAAACTCCTTAACAGACTTCAGGGCATACTTCAGTTTCGACAGGACAGATGGTATTTATTAGGAATCAAGGAGAAGGAATCACCTCCCTAAAAGCTTTGAAATTCTTTGACTCCACACATCACTCACCTCCGTTATAATTTTACCTTTGATACAGCTAAGTTTAGATTCACTATTTGTTTTGATAGATAGGCCAAGAACTATTATTGGCTGCAAAACCTGAAAAAGCCACTGAAAACCAGTATCTTGGTATGCAATATTTACTCTTGTTGAATTTTATAAGTAATTTGTAATTTTGGTTTTGTCTATTTCAGTAATAGAAGACAAGACAACACAGCAGTAAATTGCTAGAACAGTCTTCCTACAGCTAAATACTACAAAGCTAAAAAATGGTCATAACTAATTACCGGAATGACTTCTGTTGTCACTTCTTGCTTGCTGAACCTGTAGATAATGACATGTGCAGAAACTCCAGCTATGCAGAGCATTCTACTCTCTGGACACCATGAGATGATCTGAATAGCATATGGATCTTCATCCACTATATCTGTGTTTGGCCTGTCATCTTTATTCCGTGATTTTTCAAATACTTTGGCTGTTTTTAGCTTATAGAGTACTTGCAGCGTTACTAGAACAAAGCACAAGAGAAAAGTTAGTTTTGATCTCAACAGAGATGTTTTTTCTTGTCAATTTTTAAAAAACTTTATTAACTTATCATCACAGAGAAAGCTATTATATTCAGCAAAAGAGGACAAAGTAGAAGCAAAACTATCTGTGTTGCCTCTATCCATGCAGTGCACCACTTGATGAATACTGGAACAGTTAGTATAAAAAAATACCCCCAACACTTATCCTGAGTAAGCTACATATTAAGCTTAACATATTAAGCTACAGTTATAAACTAAGCCCTCACAGCTTCTCAAGGCTTTACTGTATTTAGGGATCTCTTTATAACAACAACATCTAGTTACATATGTCATACCCACAACTTAATCAGAGGAAGCAAAGCTCCTTTTCTTTCTTTTCACAATATTACAAATCATGGCCTCCCACATGTGGTCTCCTACATAACAGCCCCAGTTCCTCCAATTAATACTTTATTTTGTCTGATCATTCAAAAGTCCTGCCCTCTGATCAGTCCACATTTTTGTTGATAACAGGTTTCCCAGAACTGTTCTAGTGAGGCCTTTCCAGTTTTAAATAGTGAGTAAAACCAACCATGTTGGTTTTACTGACATTCCCACTTACTTATCCAAGTGATTACTTTTTCTATGCAACACAGACTGCAATTCATGAGATGGTAATTTTTCCCCCCAGAAACTAAGTTCTGAGTGTACATAATTGATACTATATTCAAGTAAATTCTCTTTGATATAGCTCATTCTTGAATAGTATCCTTCTCAACTGTAATTCTAATTCCGTAATAAATTTTCTTTGAACTGTCCTCATGCTGTTTTCAAACTCCACAGGCCTATTCTCTAGTCAATGGCCAAAATCACTGCTATGAGTACTAATCACAGCATTAGGAAAACTTAAATTATAGCATCCTTTCTCCTCTTCCGTATTTCAGTGGTTTTATCTGAATCACATTTCCCTAGCTCACCTGTAAGACTGTCCTATTAGAAAGATCCTTGCAATTTCTCCCTTAACAGGTTTATTTAACTGTTTTAGAAAGAAACTAGGTGGCTTTAGCAGAATCTCCTTTGATAAATCAATGCTGAATAGAATTTTTAAGCACACAGAATCAATCAGGTTTGGCTTCCCCCCCTCTCCTCTATCTCATGGGTTCTACTCCCACCCCAAAACTGGAATTAAAGATCTATTACACTGTAAATAGTCCTCCTCCCAGTTTTTAAACATATACATTGCATCTGTTCCCTCCCACAACCACACACGCCTTAGCATTTTGGAATCTCACCAGTTTTCCACAAGTTTTCAAAGACAACTGATGAAGATTCCAAGATTGCTTTAAACAGCTCTTAAGTACCAAGAGTAAGGTTAGTCAGAACTAGATCAATTAAAACATCTAACTCTATGCAGTCATTTCTACTTTGAATTCTTACTGCATTTCTCACTGTGAGCTGTGTACGCCATCAGATGCAATTGACACTTTGACTGAAGATGAGAAATGTAAAACAGTATCAGACTCTTCAGGCCTGTTAAGTGTTCCAAAGAAAAGTGTCTTTATTTTACTCTTCTCCTGCCTTTCTTCACAAATGAATAAATCATTCTATTAGCACAAATTTCTACTGGTTCCAATTCTCATTTTTAGATACTGTAATTTATGGACAGCTGATGTCTTGAACATATGCCTCTCTCCTGCCTAAAAAGAAATAAATTACTGAAAATCAATTGTATTAAAAAGGAAAGCATTTCCCTTCATGCACCTTGATACTCAAAAATAAGGTTGAAGGTACCTCTAAAAAATTTCAGAATTTTTCCATATTAACTGGCCCCTAGAACTACCAGTACATTTACTCTAAAGTGGTAAAAAACAGGAAGCACCTAAGAAGTAATGCTAACTATATTTAATTTTAAATCAAAATTTCTTAGGAAGTCACTAACTCTATAGAAGGCAAGAAATAATGAGAATGACTAGTTTGCAATTACATTCCATTAGAGAAATCAGTTTAGAAAACTCCTACTGCACAGGAAAAAATCTCTACTGAAAACACTTACTTGCTGAGGCATCCCAAAACTTGATTGACCCATCAGCATGCCTATGAAATATTAAAAAATTAATAAGATGGCAAAATGGTTAGTTGGAGTGCCAGACCTCTATATAACTGATTGGAAAGTATATGGTTAACATTCTATTTTTATTAGTATTCCTAGTAACACTTTATTTTCACAATTTATTGGAAGCTGATATTTTACCAACATGTGCTCCAATGACTTTAGACAGAGAGGATTAGAAAAACGTTTGAAGGCTAACTCCCTGATAATTCCACTGTACTAATACCAATGTACCATTTTAAATACTGAGACATACCTTACCACGTGCTGCTTCTTAACATATGCTTTATATTAGGAGCAACACTTGTAAAGAAATTGCCTAAATATACAGTATCCCACTGTAAATGAGTCACCTAACTTGTTTTTTAGCCTTGAAATGGAGAATCAGATGACTATATTTTTTAGGACTGTCTCCCAAACTGTCTGCAATGTGTAGTACAAAGTGATAGTAATCCTCATTAGGGCTAATGGGCTGTTCAAGAATAACTTTAGTAGTGCTCTCACTTTCAGTGATGCACTGCACAGTTATAAAATAAATTTTGCTTATGTTCCTTATAGTAGTATTAGAAGGATCAGTTTCAAAAGTCTTATTAGTTTGTCCTTTTCGAGATAAAAAAATTGGCTTCCCTTTGAGAACTGAACTCAGTAACTACTCAAGTAACTACTTAACAGACTTCCCGTGCTTTAAAACAGTCCACTATTACCCAAAAATTAAGTTTGATCCAAGATACTTAGATAAGAAGCACATATAATCACAATACCACATCATAATAACAATCTCTGTAAATCAACTGCTATCATTTTGTTTCTACCTTCCCTTCCACTTTCTGCTTTTCTTGCTTGTTAAAGCACCAAGGACTTGTTTGGTGAACATAGTTTCATAATTATTTAAACCATTCATACAAAACAATATTCTAAAAGAGGAACAAAATATTCTCCATTCTACTTAATCAGCTAAAAAAAATTATTACTACACTCAGGAATCACTTACCCTGTAATAATTATCTCTGGGTAGCTCTGAGTGATCATACCCCAGTTGCCTCCACTGATAGGCCATTCCTGGAAGATTAACAAATACACTGAGGAAATAAATATCATGCAGCGCAAAGTTAAGCCACTGAAACTACGGCATATACTTCAGAACCCAGATTTCACATGACTTCAGAAATTAGACATATCCACTGCAGAGGGGAGGAAAAAAAATAAAATAATAAAAAACAAACAAACAAAAAAAAACCAAACAAAAAAAAAAAAACACAACACAAAAAAAAATCAACAAGAGCTATAAACACTACCCCTGTTCTGGGAAATCCTTTACTTTTCAGTGATACGACAATTGATTGGAGCACATCAGGAAAACATGACTGTAAGGCTTGACATGTGCTATACATTCCCCAGACATCTGCTATTAACCACTGCCAAAAATAGGATGAGTCAAATGGAGCTTTGGTCTTAGCATGGCCATTCATGTTATTTACAGCTGCTGATTCTCAGTATTTTAAAACACATATGTATGTAGTAGATGCTGTACCTTCTTACTGTAACCTTGACGTTTCTGTCGAGCACCAACTGAATAGAGTGCAGGTATGAGGTCCACAGGACAATCAGCAAAATATTCACAACAGGTAACTGGAGATTCATGTATAGTCAAAGGATAGGGATTCTCAAATATAGGATACCTTTAATGGAAGAAAGAGGAAGACTGTTAATTAAGGGAAAAACCTTTTTTTTTTTTTTCTAAGTGCAAAGCAGAAATAAAATACTGAAGACTAGGCTGGCATTCTTTTTGTAGAGAGAAAAATAAATGCATATCAGATTATGAACAAATATATTACTCAACTTTACTGCTCATCTAGTACACTATAAAGATAGTGTAGTACTCTAGATGGAATCTGAAGTTTGTACTGTTTCTAGAATATTTCTAGAACACCACTATTCCCTGTAGCTTTATATTTTTAAAAGGTTACTAATTTAGTGGCCTGTAGAAAAAATTAAATTACCAAGTCCTAACTGGAGTAATGTGAGACATGAATTTATTTCCAACTCTTCAGTCTATTCTTCCAGGGAGAAAGACAGGAAGACTCCTGTCTCACTTTGTATTAGTATACCATTCTGAGACAAAGTTGTCCAGCACTTTTCATAATCTACTTGCAAGTCTAAGATCACTTTCTGAAAATTACAGATAGCAACACTCAGTTACCAATTAGAACATACACACATGTGCTCCCCACCACCACTTCCATCAGGAAAGTGACAGAGCCATAATGAGGAAAAAAGTCAATAATACTAATAGAGGTAAATATATCTGTGTTCAAAGAACATTTATCTCCAGAGAAATGCATGCTATGCATATGGTTCTTTCCCCTTTTTATCCTCCCTTTTTTGAGAGGTGAAAAGAGACAACTTCTCAACCCATCTAAAGGAACAAATGGCAGGAACAAATGAAAATGTTCTGCAACCAAGAACTTTATACATACCTATCTGGAACACGACAGCAATCTTCTAAAATTGAATGAAGAATAGGCTTGACTTTAACAAAATGTGATGAATCCATATGAGAACACAATGTAAAAGGAAGCCTGTAGATTTTTTTGTAATTATCTTTGATTTTTCAGGGGTCAAAATTAATACTTTTCAAGTCAAAACAAAGACCATTATAAGTCTTCTAAAAATGTAACTGGTGAGGATATTTTTAGCATGAAATAGAATAAGCCTTAACATAACTTCAAATTTCAGCACTGCAAATTAAATATGAATGTTGGAAGCTTAATGCTGTTGGTATATCAGAAACAAGTTTTGGATACAGCATATGGCCATGTAACACTGGGAAAAGCTAAATGAAATTGCTCAATACATGCAAGATATTAGTACAAAACTTGATCTTCTTCTGAATTCCATAGAGTCCTAATTATCTAAGGTATCACCACTGACATTAAGGACAAATATTTAAAGGCTTTTGTTCTGCCCTAGAAGGATGTTCTCCATAAGGAATTTTTTTTCATTGACCATTGGAGATTTTCAATCACGAACACTGCCAAGATCTTACTAAGTCCCTCTGCTCCTAATTCCTTAATGGTTAGTTGTTGCTGCCTATAATAATTTTAAAACCCTTCACAAAATATTTCTAGTATCCAGAATTTTTAATCACCACCTAATAAGAGTGTATGGACTGTTCCATGGACAAAGAAACAAGAGACTCAGCATGTGTTAGGCGAGTATTTTTTGTGAAAACCTCAATAGGGTACTTTTAAGCAACCTCTTACCACAGCTGTAAAACAAGGAGTAGATGTTACCATTCAAACTTTATATATGTGATAGTTATTGCAACAGTATTGAGTTACTTTAATTAATACTGATAGCGATTTATTTGCCAATAATACCAGCAAATATTTAAATGATGACAACAGCCAAAATTACCTGACTTATCTGATTATTTCTTCTCTCTGCTCTCTTCCCCAAAACTGCAAGCTGCCCTCATAGCACGAAGGAATCAAATTCAAAGTAAACTGTGGTACTTAAAAAGCAGCAGTGATCTATGAGTAATTTCTGTCGGTCAATCAAGCCTGGAAAAAGTGGCATTATATTCTACTCATCTACTACACATTAAGTTGTGAAAAGCTGAAGTTTAAAGATTCTCAGTCCAGTTGATGACATTTTATATTTTATATTAAATTTTCATGTCCTGGACAGGGAGATACGATGGTAGATTAAAAAGCTATAGAGCAGAACAACAGGCTGATCACCACAGTTAACCATTACTACAGAAGATTCTTACCCGTTTTGTGCAAGGTCAATCAGTACTAAGTCCTTTTCTAGGAGAACAACTACAGCATATGGTTCCTGAAAGTCTGGAAGATAAAAAAAAAAAAAAAATAACATATTGGTAAATGGAGCTCATGAATGTACAGCATCAAGAATGTAATCAGGCCTTGCATTCTACCAGTTGAGCAGCTGAGATTAGAAAAAGTCACTTAGATGACTACAGTTGTTGAAGATATTTTATATGCTCACCCTCCTGAATACACCAAGTTAAATTGCTCCTCCTTTAATTCAATATTCTCAACAGCTCAAACAACAGAAAAAGAAACATATAGAATAACTTTTATAAGTGGGTTATATGAGAGAAGGAGCTAATTTCTGAGCAACATTGTCCTCCCAACCCTAAACTCATATTCAGTAGGGTTTAAGTTTTAATTACTTACAAAATGGACTAGAAGACAGCTGACTTGACAGTAAAATAAGAAAACTTAAAAAGTTTGTGAAGTGCATATTGCCCTCTTTCAGGCAGATCTTAAATTCTGAGCTAAGCATTTTTATATTCTCTCATGGAAGTTGACAGCTAAAAACACTGGAGTCATCGGCAATATAATAATATTCTTCTGGGACAACTACCTAAACTACGATAATAAAAAAATCTCCTGCTGCAGAAGAGAGATTACAGGTTAGTGATGAACTTCATGTAAGTATTGGAATGAATAAAGTCACTAAAAGTTAAAAATAATACATAAATGCTCTTCATGATTTAGCATTGACTGGAAAGGTCTTATGTGCTCAAATACTGATGAATACAACTGCTGTGGTAACTACAGCTTAAAGTTGCAATGCTACTTTTAGTCTCCACATGCTTTGGGGATTAAAAAGATAAAATATGCAGTGAGTAATTGGCTTTCTTCTAGAAGCAAAATAGGCTTTATAATAAACTATTCTATTATGGTACTTTGGGAAATAAACCATACTTCAGACAAATAGAGATAACAGATGTTGCTGCTGCAGTCCAATCCCCACAGACAAAACAGAAAGGAAATAGCAAAGAATATTCTCATGGGTTAAAACTCCAGAGATTAGAAATCAAGATACTGAGAAAAATCTTTACAGAGCCTACCATTAGGATACGGTGTTTCACAAAGGGTTAGGAAATCAACAATAGAATAATCCATTTCTAGCACAGCAGTACTTTTTCCATGCATAACTGTTAAACAGGGTCTTCTTCCTACAGTGTCATATGACAAGCCTCCTGAGAGAATGATGAAAGGCTCCCTGGAAAAAAAGCAGAGGCATTTAGGATCAAGCCAAGATAATAGACCAAAATATATTGGGCAGCTTTTGCAACCTTACAGTAAAGTTCAATGAGATATCATCAAGCAGAGATAAAATAATAAAAACAATGCAAACCAGCTCTCCATAGAATATACTGCCTGGGTATATGTTTCCACCTAAGTTATTGTCTTCTAACTCTTGTTTTAAGGCAGACATCTCCTCCAAACTTTTCATTTTATATTGTTTATTTTACCCATCTTTGCAAGATGAGATTTTTTTAACTTTTGTACAACTTTAGAATCAGGGGATTTTTTCCCACTGAATTGCAGCTTCAGATTTGCCATCAGTCACATTTATCTGTAATATAAAGCAGTCCAGCAGAAACAGGAAGAAGTAGTCCCATTTACTTGCTGTACAGTAATATGAGTACCTTGGAGAAGCAACCAGCTGCCTGACAAACTTCAAAGACATAACATCTTTTAAGCAGCATCACACATTTTATTCATTTCCTCTCCCATCACTATGCACAAAATTCAGGGAACTATGTCATAGACTACTCCTACTGCATAATCAAATAGTTGAGTAGAGCTAAGCAAAAATATTTTTTCTAGTTTTGAGAAGAGATTACAGGCTTCCCTTGAAAGATTTTTAAAAAGCCTTTAGAGAAACATACTTTTAAATACATCCATATTTTTCCAATATGCATATAACGAACAGTGTACTACCTCATTTATTGAAAAACAAGAGGAAGTAAATATATTCATTTTACCAGGTATTTTCTTATTTCCTGATTATCAAGAGTTACTTATTTTAATACTGCTTATGTTTGAAATAGGACATAATACTTTTTATAGAGAAGACTGTTTCTAAGCATACAGCTTAAGAAATAAATGTCACCCATCATTGACTATTGCCTCAAATTCCACACTATATTTTGGAAGGGAAAATAGGCACTTTAAATGCCTATCAGTTAACTCTGATCTACCTTTATGCACAGTTTAGGTAGAAATCCTACTCTTCATTTGTGCATTTCTTGGAAGCAGCTAGTATCTGCAGAAGATTTCTAGGAAAAAGAGCCATTCTGATACATTGTAAAAAGAGATGCTAGAGAGATGATTTTTTTTTAAAAAATAATTTTCTATTCTTTCCTATAACACCATATTTCCCATACTGCCTAAATGGCTTTCTCTAGTTAGCATCTAATGTGAGACTAGATACACCTTTATTCTTGAAAGCTGTCTGTGAAGCGTTTGGTTTATGCACACGCTGCCCTTCATGAATTTAAGGTTTGGCTGAAAGGTACTCTGTAGCATTGAAGGCAAAGCAGAATGAGATAAGCTTCCAGCTTCTACAATTATTTCACAATCTTCCTGATCCTCCAGAAAGACCTATGACTGAAGATTTGATAAGATCAAAGAATACTGCTGGCTGAGGAAGAGATCTCAAAGGAATGCCATAAATCAGACTATACATCCATTAAGTTCAAAATTCTGCCTCCAACAGTAGCACAAAGTGTATTTCTGGAAAAGTTTTTCTCCAAGTTTTCATTTAATCTGAACTCTTCATATTTAAACTTCACATAATCTTTTATGGTCAGGTCCACGAAATAATTTCAACAAAGTTACAAACTTGAATTTAACCTGATATTTTTCAGGATGTCAGTGAAGAGAAAAATACTGGTGTAATGTATGTGATGTATCTCATTGTATTGGAATGGTTTATTGCAGGACTTTTTTGTCCATAGAAATCATTAGCTTTTTTAAACAGTAATGCTGCCAGGACAATTTGCAGTAATTATTAGACTTTCAGGTTCACTGAGATCAATTGACAATAACAAAGTGACAAATTTCAGTTTTTAATTTTCATACATCACAGTGACAATTGTACGTTGGCTTTTCCTGGGTTTAGTTCTCAAGGTAATCAGACTGCTTTGGGCAGGTTTGGCAGAGTTGGTATCGTTAAGAAGCAAAGAATGTAGAGGTTAAGAATAGATTTCACTGATCTGTCACATGAGTTTTTCACAAATGAATCAAAGATTAAAATTGACTTTAGTCTGCCAGAAAGACCACTACAGGTTTGTGTATCAATTTTTCATATTTTCATGAAACTGTGGATTTACCATGAAAACAAGCTGTGCATTTTCTAGCTAAATTGTTGTTCTTCAACTGTGATAGATATTAAAAGGTTAGTGTACATGAATGTTATTAGAAATATCTAATTTAAAAGAAAAATTTAAAATATTTGTACTTTACATAATAAATGAGATTGATTCAACATTGGTAATTATGTTTTACCCACTGAAACAATGGAACACACTTAACAAAAAGCAGTGCTCAGATCTCAGAGAATTGATATACAGCATTTTTAGCAGCTGTTCATACAGCAGGTTCAGAAGCAATCACCTTACAGGAATTTCCTCATCAGTTAAGTTTCTAAAATCACTTTGAAAAGACTGTAAGAAATCCACTACAAAGATGTGTATATTTCATTGAAAAAAAAAAAATCAGAAACCAAAAGATTACATCTTGCAATGTATGAAAGCATAATACAAGTGAGAACTGAGTGGCTTACAACCCTGGGGGATGTTTCTGCTCAGTTTTAGAAGTAAACTCTCAAATGTCAGCAAGTTTCTGGCAATCCAGAGGTGTGAGAGAATATTACATGCAGAAGCCAAGCCACTGATAACATCCATCTTACTTTACAAACCACAAGTAAATTTGTCAAGAAGTTAATCCTAGTATAAAGACAGAAAGGACTTCAAGAATTGTTTTACTGGCAATCCTGTAAAGACAAATTACAAATTCATTTGGGGAAGTGTGCTTTTGGACCAACAAGCTCACAAAAGAAAATAGTACTATTCAAACTAAATTAACAGATCAAGAACTTTTCCTTAGCAGGAGACATCATTATTAACGTAAGCTCTGGGTCCCAATCACATACATTCACCTTGCTAAGGGGTACTGCTCTACAGTCAGCCAATGACAGCTGCATCAGCTACCAAGACAATTTGATTATGCTTTATGTGAAGAATTTTGAGCTCTTATTCTTATTAGGCAAAGCACTAGTAACAAATAATAAGCTTGGACAATTTTACCATAATGCTAATACCAACCAGAGCAAATACTATAAGGTACTGAATCTGCAGCGGTGGTAAGTGGCATTAGGAACGCAAGAGCTTCTCTGGATTCACTTCAGACAGAAAAAGTATGCATATAAGGCAATGTGGACACCATTTCAGAAAGCTCAAAAGGTAATCTGCCTTTGGAATTCATTGCTTCACAAAAAGATGGGAGTATCTTATATAAAAAAACAGCTGCAGTACAATGACATTATGCTCTAGGATTGTAAAATTATGCCAGTTTACCTAAGGAATATAACAAGAATTTGCCTTTTTGATGCCCTAGCTATCAATAGTAACCTGTTCACACATATTGTCCCAGAATTAAACATACAACCTGCTATGGTTGTAGGGTAAATTACTTTGGTTCCGGAGACTTCACGGGCAGTATCTGCATTAGGCTTGAAAAAACAAATAAACAAACAAACAACAGAAAAAACCCCACCAAGTTAGAAAATAAATAGTTAATCTGTAAAGACCAGAAAAAAACTCATGCCCTCCTGTTTCCCTGACTCCAGCTTCACAATATGGAGAACATAATGGAGGGAAAAAAAGTGAGAAGGGATTAATAGGAACAGCAACATTAAGAACAGTGTCTGTAGCCCTTAATACAGTTTGCCATCAGGTATGTTCCTTTGTTTTGTGGGGTTCTGAACACGTTTTCTCAAAAAAAAAAAAAAAAAGTTTATTAGAATTAGAAACAGTAAAGAAAACAATTAAGGATATATCAATGAAGTGTTTTCCACAGGAGGAGATACTGAAACAAACCTAGATCTTTGAGCACTCTAGATAAGGTGGAAACAAAAATGGAGTGACCAAAAGATGTTAGAGTTCAACATAGATCATGGAAAAAATGAACAATTTTTCACAATAAAGAATTAAAATATAACTTAAATATAACTTAAAACCTCTCTTAAAGGTAAGCTTTTTTGTTTTGTTTCCTCCTGTGTTTTTTTTAAATTTCTTTTTGATGAACAATTATAGCAGACTGCTATAGAAACAAGTTTATTCAGTTTGTTTCTTACATTGTTGCAGTAGCTAGAAAAAATTTTGTCCTACCCAGAAGTGATTCTCCTCTGTGCTACAGAAATTAAACCATGAACAAGAAACTACAGTACTTTAAATAAAAGTTAAAATTTTATTTCTTCATACATAAAGAATTTGAAATGGTAAAGAGAAAATCTATCAAAATGTTAAGTATTAAAAGGTAGTTCAGCCTCACCTTAAAATTTTTATAAGAGTACAAGTGAAACTGAAAATTGAAGTCCAAAATGAAATACATGCAGCAGTAAATGAAAGGAAATTTTCAGTGCACTGCTGCACCACCACAATGCAAATTGGTGGGGTTTTTTTGTTGTGGTTTTTCACACACAGACACCTCCTTTCCTAATCAAAGTTCAGGAAGACTACCAACAGTTATAGATTTAACAATACACTGAAGAGAGAAAACAAAGGATATTAAAATGTATCAAAACATTCAATTTGGGTAAACACTGGAAAATGAGAGGTGTAACAGGAAAAGAAAACACCTAGGAAAAAGTAGCCTCCTCAAAATCCCATGTACTCTTAGAAATTATATTAGAATAAGCTCCTCTTTAAACAGTGTGAAAAGTCAACTAGTTTTCATATTGTAATACTATAATGTCACAGAACAAGCTTCAAACTAATCTTCTCCTTCAGAATGACTATTCAGAATAGAAGGCTTTTGATTGCAGAAATTGTAACTTGCTGAAGTTGAGATTTTTGATTATTTCTCTTTCTTTAGATCAGCTTTTGATCTGTCAGTTGAGAAAGGATTATGCAGACAGATGTAGACTTCTGCAAGTAAAACATGGCTTTCCAGCTGATCATAGATTTTCATGCATCTGGGAGCTAGCCAAAGTCTTAAATTTCTATTTATCTCACTTTTAGCAAAAAATAAAAATACATAAAGCCACTGATAGTATAAGTATGGGTACACCAATATGTAGTAAACTATATTGTATCACTTAAGTAACAATCTTCTGTAGATTTGAATGCCTGGAAGGCAAATGAAAACAATACACAAACCCTCCAAGAGTAAAAAAAATAACAAACAAAAAGCCAAACAAAAATCCCCAAAACAAAACACAAACAAAGCAAACCCACAAAAACCCAACCAAAACTCCCCAAAAACCACAAATACACAGTCACAAGAAAGAGAAAATCAACTTTTGCAAATAGCCAAAAAGGTTTCCATGAATATTGTCTTTATATTGCACTTTTCACTCAAATGCTTTCAAGCACTTTAGAACCGCAAATAAAAGAAATTCCATAGAGTTCATGAAATCCATCCATCCTAATTGCAGCCTTCATAACAAAATATACTATCTAGATGCTGTAATTCTGTCTGAGCTTCTTGTTGCAATTACTGCTTTGTTAAATTCTCAATGTGCATAATTAGGCACATTTCACTGTGTAAATCACTGCACTTTACTAGAAAAGCTCCTGTTAATAACATTTTTTTTGGGAAGGATGTGTATTCAGAATTTAAAATATTCACATCAGGCCATTATTTATTGAAGTTCATTCATCATGTCTCTGTTTTGGTGTCTTCTGTGCTTTATCAGCCTTTTTTTTCTTTAATAGACTAAAAAATTGAGCAAAAATACACAGAAGTTTTAGTAGCATGGAAGAAGCATGTAGGTAAATGCATTAGCAGTATCTTTACCTAAGTTAAGGTTCATGTATAGTAGTTAATTCGTATATATAGGTTTTTGTAGTTTTTTCATCAATACCCAATTTATCCAAACTAAAACAAAGCTGTTTTACCATAGCTCAGTACCATCAGACTATTCATCCCAACAACAGAGAAAAAAAATAAACATATATTTCTAGAGCATTGCATTTCTATTACATACATTCATTTTGCATGCAAAACAAGTCTTACCCAGCTCTGGTTGTTTTATATTCCACCTTAAGGATAGGTTTGCAGGGTTCTGGCTTCTTTCCATCCTTCAGCTGCTTTCCTAAAGTAAATTATTTTCTTATATTAATCTTACAGTTCATTGTGGAAAGTAATGAAATTCACTGTACAACTTGAGAAGTAGAACTTTCATGCAAACATATACTCAAGAATTTTGACCATTTTAGAGTATGCCTTGGAATAACATAATTAAAAATTCGTTGAAACTCTCAATAGACCAACCTAGAATGTTTAATAAAAACAACCTCCAATCCTAAACTTAAGTGTTGTAGAATATTTGTTTTCAAATATAAAACAACACTTTAGGGGATGATTAAGTAGCACTAGGAGATTTAAAGTTTATGTTGTGTCTAGCATTTTGAAATTAAAATTGGTTGGCTTACAAGTAAAGTGAGGTTTTCCCTAAGCATTATCCTTCAGGGCTAAGATTTCAACTGAACATGAAAGCCTGCTCTTCGTCAAGTGTGCAATATTGGCAACTGAAGATTCTATAGATACAATTTTTCAGTCAGTAGAAATTAAGGGTATAGTGTAAATATACATCATCACTATCAGACTATTGATAAAGTATGATACAACTACGAAGTTCTGCAGAATTTCCAGCCCATAATAAAAATAATGTTCCTTAAAAGAGGTCAAAGCATATTAAAATAAAGTTAGTCTTTTCTAAGTAGTTTTACTACTACAGTAATAGTAGTATTTTTCAGCTGGTACAGGATCATACAGAAATGCACAGCTTCTTTTTCCATTCTAGTCCATGGTCAGTAGAGTAAACATGGACTTCCTGGAGACTCAGACAGATAAACCAGGATGCTTAACTGTAGCATCCTGCACTGCAACTGTAACTGCATAGATTATCCCCACTGGTACATTCACACTCAAGAATCTGAAGTAAAGTTGTCAAGATATGACTCAGAGACATGCACACCATGTAAGCTTGGCATTTGTGTAGAACTTTGGTGAAGAGCAGCAGCATATTTCACAGAAGAAAACATGCAATGTTAATTTCCTAAACTAACATTAATGTAAGACCTCTCAGAAGCAAGAACATCTTACCAGATGCTAGTCTTCTGTTACAAACCTTTCCAAGAATTTACGCGGTAATTACACATTTATACATAAAACAGATGCTTGCTTGTATGTATTTTAAACAACATATGGAATTGCAAAGTCAAGCAAAAAGCAAGCCCTGCAAAAATATGCATCAGTTAACTTTGCGATCAATGCCATTGTCTGAAACGCAATCTTGAAGTTTAGAAATTTAGAGAAAACTGCACTGATCTGGATTCTTATTTCATAAAGAATTTTTTTACTGAAATCTATTTGAATTTGATAGAACAGAGAAAACTTTTTACTTGCATTACAAGTGCACTTTTAATACCTGTTTTTTTTTTTCAAAACACACTCCTATTAAAAACAAGTCATTTGTGTTTTAAGAGCTGTCAGACACAGTGGTTATCCATTTTCATCTTACCATGTGGAGTGATTGTCTGGAATGGTTTAGTAGGTGATTTTACATTCCATATGGTCAGGGTACCATCTGAGTGACTACAAATAAATTGTTTTCCTTCATGATGCCAAGCCACAGAGTGGATAGCCTATGCAAGAGAAGGAAAAAAAGAAGAACAGCATAAGTTGTGTATCTTGCTATCATTTTATCCTTACACCTTCCTCAGTGACATTAGACAGCATAAGCAAATTAGAGAAATTATTAATTAAATAATACTGCTCTTAGTATGTACTAGTTTACACATGGCAAGTTTCCTCTTCCTAAGTAGTACTTTCCATCATATTTCATACATGAAAAATACTGTCTTAATTGTAATGACATGTTTAAGGTGGGGCTGGGGGGAAACATCCTCCTCAGCATAGCAGTGAAGCATTTTTCAATGAAGAGTAGCATGCAGAGAATAACTGCAAGCACTTATTTGAGCTTTGCTAACCAAAATTTTTCACTATTGGGAAAAACATACTGTGCATACAAAAAACATGGGATGGGATTATTATGTTCAAGTATTACATGTCATTTTGAGAAGTCTATGTGGATGTGCACAAGAGACAAGCATGGGCTGAAAATATAAGCAAAACAAGACTAGAGGTAGGGAGATTTTTTTTGAAATTATGATGATGAAAACAAAGTATTAGCTTGAGTAAATACTCTAATGTTGCAATGGCAGTTTTGAGGTGCAGGAAGATGCAGGAATCAACTAGTAAATCTTTCCATAGATACAGAAACATCTTTACATGTATAAAATTAGAAATGGAATGATTAGGCCATGCCACATGAAGTCTGCAGAAAAAAACTGACTAAATAAAATCTAGTTATTGACTTCAGGCAAGAGGAAAGTAAACAATGACACAGAGTACAAATAAGGCCAAAATATTAACTAGCCTGAAAAGACTGGTGTCATTTCTGTTTGCAGCATCTCATTAGTACATGGAGAAATTTATGAAACCATTATCAGATGTCCAAGGGAAATTTAGTCATAGTATGAAAATACCAATAAACAATGAAATCTGAAAGTAATTCTTTACTATCCCAAAAGGTGCAGAAGGAAGTATTAACTCCAAGACATATGGAACCTCAATATTACTGAGAAGGTAAATTTAATACTAATGATAAAGGCATTACTCTAGGGAAAAGCGGGTGCTGAATAAGTGAATGATGGGTTGTACAGTATCATCTTTTGCCTGGATACCCTCAGTAGAGATTCTGTCTGTAAGGAGGACTTAGACTCACTCCAGCTCCTCAGGTACCTAGGGGTTTCCTCTGTGATGAAACCTGGGTGTGTGAGTAGTAAAGAATTGCAACTAGCAACGATAACTTAAGCAGCAACTACTAGGTGAAGGACAAATCTCAGAGAAGAGATCCAAGCCAGCTTTGGCCAAAATGATTATACACAGATCAGGTCTTCATACATCATATAGTTATATAGAGGAACAAGACAGTTTCCAGCAATACGATTGGGAGAATCCAGTGCTTAAATGACAGAGGAAAATGGCTACACTACATGAGTGGAGCCTCCAACAGCAATTTTTCCAATTTATAGTAGTAGAAGATCTGGATATATGTAAACTACAAATTAACTAAGTTTAATATTTCTTAGTGAAATTTAATCTTGCTCCCTATGTATTGTGGAATCATAGCAGATTTTGTAAGAAGACAGATTCTCTGTACCAATACCACATCTACACATACAGCTCAGAAATCTAGATGGTTCACATGATGTCTACAGACTAGGGTCAAAGTGCAATAGTCCTGTTCATTCTGTATGTCAAATTTTTATTTAGCAAAAAAAGAAAAAGTGTAACAAAAGAAACTTTGCACAAATATTGAACGTTTGTTTTTATTTACCAATGTAATATCAAACAAAGCAAAGGAACAACAAGTACAGACTCAGTAAAGAGAAGGCTTCATTTTAGAAAGCTCTGACACTAAGAAAATAACTTATCTATATTATGCTTAGCAGTACAATATAACAGTACATTTTATGTATCTCCCATATGGAGTCCAACTCTGACAACAGTGTAAATTGAACAGTTTGATATATACTTATGTAGAAACAGGTCTTAAAAATTGGTAAGAAAGCAAGCTTTCTAGAACAAAGGAAGGAAGGATGGATGAGAAATTAACACTATTTCCTGTTTTTGAAAAAAAACCTCAAGAGGAAAGGAGCACAACAACCTATTACTGTTGAAAAAGCATTAATGCTTAAGAAGATAAAAAGATCTGATAAACTGATCACAAAGGAGAAGGATAACTGCTACAACTTCATTTCTTCAAGGAACATGGAGGGATGGGAAAAAAAAAATCACTGAAAGAGCCTTTGGCTTTATGGCTATTTATTGTCCAGTTTTATAGAACCTCTTGTTATATTTAGTAATGCAGCTGAATATTGTTTAAACTAACAAAAATACATGTGTTATGTTTTTAAAAATAATCTAACTAACAATTTAATGGGCTAAGTATGATAAAGTTTCATACAAAGCACTGTCCTTTGCTATCACACAATTCACAAATTCTTGTAAGCTTAAAAAATAAAACCAAACCTGTAAGTAGCTGCAGCATAATCTCCAGGTACAGAACAGGAATACATACAGTGACAAGTCAGCTATAATGAAAACAGTTCAATAACCTTAGGTAGTACTAGTTGGTTGATAGCAATAGTCTCAATCACTAAAACAAAACCGGTATCTGAAAAATCATCTCCAATCTCAAGAGCAAAAAAGTTTTGACATTTTTTCTAGAATTAATATTAGCACTGTAATTTGAAGGAAAGTATAATATAAAACAGAAAAATCAAGCAGAAACCAGTGAGGCTGCAAATCTATGCATAGCTTCTTAAACCCTAAAAACCCCAAGGAGTAGTGTATTTTTTTCCAATATTTTACCCAAAATTTACTGATCCAGAATAAAATTCAGAGTTTTAATCATAATTCTCATCATGATGCAAAATTTCACCTGTTATCCTTTTGGCACCATAATGCAGCAGTATGCCTTTAACAGCTGGTGCAGATTCAACTGTCTCTCAAATATTTTTTTTGAATGTATCACTGGTCATATGGATGCCAAACAGAAAGTAACCCACTCATAACAAGGCCATACACAAATACCACAGAGGACTATTGCTATATTTAAGGCACAAGGCATTTGTATCCTTAAGTGGAGTTGTCTGCACAGGTAAACCAAGTCCAGACCTCAACTAATATTCTCAATCCTTCCATTTACAAACATGAACCAAATACAGGGAAGGTTTAAAGGAACATACACAGACAATGCTCTATTGAAAAGTCAGCTAACTTTATCTGAATAAATCTTTAAATTTACTTAATTACAACTGAAGATTTCTTATCAAAAGTATTCCTACTATCCCCTTCATTTTAATTCAAATTTAAAGTAGATATATTGGACTCTGAGGAAGTTTGTTTCAAAACCTCTGAGACAGTTACATGTTTTCTGAGGAGGGGGGAAATCAAACCTTAATTTTTTGAATAACAAACACAGAACAATTGATGACACTGTCCTAGATGTGCTGTACACAAAGGTAGCCTTGTTTTCACGATCTGTTCCAGAAGGATTATCCCATGTGGAAAAATGACTGCCATAGTGCTAACGAAGAAAATTAACATATTCAATTTTAAGAAGGAAACATTCTTGCAGTGACTGCAGCAGTTAACTGAGGTAGACATGTAGGACTGTGAAATGCAATCACAAATAAACTGAAAAAGTCTGAGGAACAAAATTAAAAGCATTTATATGCAAGTCTCCTACAGAAAGAAAGATCACTAGCTTTTCAAGAGATTAATGCATGTATAAAAATATTTTATGAAATTCAGTTTTCCTGCTGCAACAGCTTTTCTATATCCCTAGGAATCAGTATTACTTCTTGTCTCTTTTAAAAGGTACAAAACCTAATAATGTAAATGCAACTTTGCAATGTAAGAGATAAACTCATCAATAAAGACTCAAGTTTTGATGGTATTTTTCCACCAGGGAAATTTAGCTGTTTCAGTTCACTAAATACTGATACAAATAATCCTGTTCCTTTCAATTCCTATAGGCTTATTTTAACCCTACAGTTGATTACATGCATGCTATTTCAGACCAGTTTGATATTGCTCTTCTCATCTGTCATGGTTTAATCCCAGCCAGCAACCAAGCACCACACAGCTGCTCACTCACCAGCAGGATGGGGAGGAGAATCAGAAAACATGTAAAACTCATGTGTTGAGGTAAGAACAGTTTAATAATTGAAATAAAGTCAAATATAACTAAAAAAACAACTGTAATGAAAAGGAGAGAGCATCAGAGGAGTAAAACCCAAGCACAATATAATGGTTCTCCATGAGCTGAGCAATGCCCAGCCCATCCAGCGGGCAGTAATTGCCCCAGTTTATATACTGAGCATGAGGCTCTATGATATGGAATATTCCTTTGGCCAGTTCACAGGTCAGCTGTTCTGGCCATGCTCCATCCTGGCTTCTCATGTACCTGCTCACTGGCAGAGAATGAGAAACTGAAAAATCCTTAATTTAGACTAAGTTCTACTCAGCACAAGTAAAACATCAGTGCGTTATGACTTTCATAGTGAATCTAAACACGTAACATGGCATCAACTATTAGGATCAAAATGAAACCTATCCCAGTCAAAACCAGTGCAAGCAGGAATTCATTGATGCAAATACAAAAGCTATTAATTTAAGAAATTTACTCTGTTTTCAAGAGAATTTTTTAATCTATTTTTCCAAAACCAAGTTTACACTACTGCAAATACAGTCAATACAGCTCAGGGGAAAAAAAATAATCTAAGTTAACTTTCCTTTTTTTAAATAATATGCATCTCATTGCTTACATTTCAAGTATAACACAATCTTTGGGAAAATGTTTCTGCATACTTTCCCAGAGGAATGCACCAAAGACACTGATAATTCCTTTCATAATTCTTTGGATTTTGCCATGATCCTTTTCTACAGGTTCACCATTCAAAGAAAGTACAGTAAAAAACTTGGGAGTACCTATGCTCCCTCTCTTGTCAACAACCTAAGAAATAAATGGGAAAAAATGCTGGAAAAGAAAGAATAAAATAACAACAACAACAAAAAAGCAGCTACTGAGATTTAAATGACAATACAACATGAAGATTGTTTTGATGAAATGAAATATATTGACACACTGGTTTCTGTCAAGTCACATAACATGGTTGCTTCTCTTTCCCCTGTCCTCTTAATTCCACAGACTACTTTGACATGTTTTTTTTTTAATGCTGTAAAATAATCTCTTACACTCAGCCATGTACCAGAACACTGAGTCTAAAAATAGTAATCTGTAATACATTATAGTTAATGCTATCAAAGCTTACTTTACATCAGAACAAACAAAATATTACTTGAAGAAGGGACTCGATTATACAACTACTTTTAGTTACATATGAGGGGGGCTTTTTTAGAAACAAAACTTATAGTTGAGCAATTGTTTTATTTCTTTCATGGTTGAAAATACAGGTTGGAAAATAACTGCAATAGTGCAAAAGTGTATTCCAGATAAGAAAGCTTAACTTACTTTCTTTAAGTCCCCAATGTCTGAACATAAAAGGCTTTAGAATGATGCAAAAAAAATTTAGCCTTCTTTTTTCATTGAGTCTGTCCAAGAAAAAAAGAATGTTTTGAGAAAAGGGTTTCAAAGAAACTTTCTAAAGAAAGGACAACTGCAGTTCCACTATATAGAGATAATTTCCTTCAAATTCTCTGACAAAGAATGTTATGTTTGTGCATTATTCTAACTAATTCTAAATATACAAAATATTAGTTATATAATGAAAAATATACACTAAATCAGGATCTTATTCACAATATGGAAAAATCAAGAACAAACTCCAATTAAATTCCCTGAATTTTCCCTAACTAGAATGTTGTGGAGGGAAGAACATGCCAGCAATCAACACTAACACTAATCATGACCTAGAGCTGCCTTCCCCAGCCATAGTCAAGCAGAAATAAGATTACAAAGGGTTTAAGGGTAGTGATGTTACCCATCTGTTCCTGCCCTTGAGATAAGCGTCCTATTGTTCTTATGCTGCAACTATTAGAGCAGGGTCCTGGGAAGGCACACATGTGAAGAAATTGTGGACAGTGTTCCATCGACCTAGGTTTCAACAACAAATGAGACTGCCCCACCACATGGGAATTTGCTTCAGGAAAGCCTCCTAAAGGTCAGGCCATTTGAAATGAAACCAAGCTAAAAAAATGTATACTTGGATTCAGCTTCTTTCCTCAGGAAATAACACATATCTTTTCAGAAAGCTCTGATCATGCAGGGAGGTTGGTTCTTATTATGATCTTCCTCTGCTAAGGAACAAAGGATGACATTTGGATCCCTTCACACATCCAAAGTTTTGAGTCAAAACAGTTGCATCAAATGACAGTGATAGACTGCACAGACATTCAAATTACATGCTCTAAGACTAAAGTCAACTACAAAGTGATGAGAGAGGAGGAAATTAATCCAATGGCAAAGCTTCTAGCAAGCATTCTTTATGACGTTCATGGCCACCCTGCTTATGGTGCCCAAGAAAGCCTAATCATTAAGATGGCAAATGTGACAAGATCAGACTGTCTTCTTACTAGTTGTTAACTCCATACTCAAAAGAGCTCTCATCAAGAGGAAGTGGAGAAGCAAAGATATAAATCCCGAGGTTCAAAATCCTGCTCCTGCTACAGGGCATACTGTCACAGACTTTCCCCTCTGGGAGAAGGTAAGACACTGTTCCACCATGGCTAGACTCTGTGTGTACCCACGCTTATGAGTAAGGAAACCACTACACTACCAGAAAGTCTGAAGACCTTCCTCAAAACTTAAGTCTTCATGTGCAATGGATTTTTCTGACATATACTTTTCTTGGGTGTATAAGATGATGGGAAAAGAATTAGTTACACTTTATTGTTGTGTTGTCATGGAGCAATTGTTTTTCCAAAGAAATATTTTTCTTAAAGGAAAATCTGAACCAACAGAAGAAGCATACTGCAATTTTTAGAACTGGAATGGCTAAAATGTTTTTAAGCAACTTTATGTATGCTGATTCTCACCAGTGAGAACAGTGAAGTTCATGAGGTTCACTCTATAGATTTTCATTTTTGTTTCTCTTCCCTTACAAATCACTTCCAATTTATGATAATGCACAATTCTTTACCAAAGGATCTGACCTGAATTATTTCATTCCCTCTTCTACAATCAAGAAAACAAAACTGAACACTTAGATGCATTCAGTTATAAATCATAAAGAAACCAAAGATATAACATCTGAACTCTACTCCGCTCTTTGCAGCCTCTCTAATCAGCATTGGTTCAGAAGGTATTGGCATAAGTATTTAGCCAAGTTTTAAACAAATGGACAACAAAATCCAAATAAAAACAGAATAAGCAGCATAGTGTCTACCTTGGGTAAGTTTCTAGAAACTGCAACAAAACTTTAACAAAGAAGAGAGTTAATTGACATACAGGTAAGTATAATACACCAGGCAGAAGTAGTCAACAGGCTTTTTGCAAGAAGTAATTATAATCAAACAAGAATGTTGATGTGGCTAACAGAAACACCAACTAAGCTGTCTACACAATTTTCAAAGACTTTCAATAACCCATCCTAAAGGAAACTAAAACTAAATAGACTAGATCATTTTGAACAGATAAATAACTGGTTTAGATATCAGAAAGTAACATAAGCTGGAACAAAGACAGGCTGGTACTAATTGATTAGCTCATGAACGAAGGTAATTGGTAAAGTCCCTCAGGGATCTGTACTGCTCAGTTTATTCATAAGCAACTTGGAAAATCAGAACCATACTAAGGTGGTAGAGTCTGCTGAAAATACCAAAGTATATTCAAGGTAGAAATCAGGATTCCAGTGCAAAACTGCAGAAAGACTTATAATTTTTTTACTGTTCAACTACATAAATGTGAAGTGATGCATTAAAGTCAGGACTTTGACCTGAAAAGTAACACCTGAAGAATCAGACTCTGCTATTACGGTAGATTGCTCCAAGGAAGTGTTTGCTTAATGGTTGCAGCATCAAAAGGCTAATCCAGTGTCAAGATGAAGAGAAAGAAAACAAAATCAGAGATAATTATTCCACATCATAAATCCAGTGTGCCCACATGTTGAATATATTATGTTGCTGTGTTTCTGTTTTATAAAACAAAGACAAAATAGAATGGCTAAAAAAAAAGAGAAGAGCATGAAGAATAAGAGGTATAGGAAGAGCTTAAGACTAGAAAAAGATGGTGGGGACATGAGTAAATTTATTAAACAAATTATAAAGGGAATTAAATAGGTGCACGCAATGAAAATGAAAGGCAAAATTATTCTTCACATAACATACTTTAACGATAATATAGATATTTGTGAATACAAAGAAACCTCATTCAGCTCTGATGATCTAAGGTTTAGACTACTTCAGAGACTCCCCCTTCAAAGAAATTTAAATGGTAGAACACAAGTACTGAATCAGAACTGCCACAAAACAAACCAAAACACAACAACAAAACGAACAACAAAAAAAAACCCACAAAAACTACCTAAATCATGTCTTGTGAAAAGTTCAGCACAGGACTAAAGAAAACACACATACTGTGAATCAAGTAACAGACCTAGTTGGTACTGAACAAAGACATAGCCATTTTACTAACAATAAAATGTGATTGAAACCAATTTTATGTTATTTTTAAATAATATACATCAAATTGCACATTATGCTAAATGATTTCTCTTAATCTCAGTATTTCAAAAAGTCTATTCTCTGGAGAAAAAAGTTTTAAAGAAAAGAATGCCATTTAATGCCATTTTTTATTAAAAGCTCCTCCAGTCTTATTTCAAACCTCCATCTTATCCTACAGAGAAAAGGTGTGTTTATAGAAATGTAGTGAGACTTTTTAGTAGTTTCTTCTTCTGTCCCTCCCTCCCCCAGCTTTCAGAATATCCAAGAGATTCCAAATTGCAAAAATTGCTAAACCATCTAGTTTCAACTTAAGAGTCAAGCTTCTAATACTGGTGAAAGTCACATGACTAACAGAAAAAAAAATCTGAAAACTTCACCCACAAAAAATTAGTGAAGAAATCCAATCCATGCCATCATTCATGACTTCACAAACTTTAACTCAGTGAACTTATTTGAAGTGTATTATCCAAACACTACTGCTCTTTTAGAGAAAACTTCGAGTACTTGCAATTTCAAAGAGACCTGTTTATTCATCCATGGATGACGGAGGAAGAAGAAATGAAAAAAATTAAAAAAAAAAAAATCACTTTTAGATTAGTGAATGATATCATCAGAGTACATAATGCAGACAAAAACAGTTACCTCATCATGTGTGTATCTGTAATCTGCCTTCTTTGACTTCAGGTCCCATAATACCACCGTTCCCGATTCAAAGCCAATCAGAAGCTGCATTAATAAGCAGATACATTAAGTCTTTATAAGGAAAAGCAAAATTATACTTTTTGCAATACCTGTGGTTCTTGCCCCAAACATGTGCAGCATAAAACTATATGCAGTAGTAGTTATAAAAACTAAAATTAGTTAAAGAGATGAAGACGTCAATGTTAGAATTATTTACTTTATACTTGTCATTCTCCTAAAGTTCCAGGAAACACAAAGGACATTCATGCAAAATTAGAAAAAAAATAAAAGCATTCTTCTGAAGATTCCTTGGAAATCACTTTGAGTTCCAGAAAGATCAGCACGAAACCTTACTAAGCGTATTCCTTCCTGAGTGAAAGTGGGAGTGTTGAAAAAGAGAACTCCATTGTGCATTTTCCACTCTGGAATTCATTCTGCTTAGATTTGCTGGAAGAACTGACCTTCCTGAAGTTCTAGGTAAGAATTTGTTGTCTGCAAAGAAAGTACTATAAGCTTTCTCCAGATGTTAATCATAACTGAGATAACTGGCTGGAGGAAGTCTAAAAGCATTATTTGTATCTAGAAGGAAAGATAGAGAAATTTAACAAGATAATTTCCCAAATAATCTTTTTGCTAGAAGTAAGATTAAACCTTTTCTGCAGGGAGTAAAGACTCAAATTGCTCATTACAATTGGTCTATCACACTGTTGAGTATCTCTGAGTTTTGCTCTCCTATCTTAAGCGACACTTCTCTTAATGGAAAAAAAAAAAAAAAAACAAACCAAAACAAACAAGGCCAATATAAGGCAGTAGTAAGAGTCAATATGATCTATTATCATAACCAGACATTTTGCCTGGACAGTCTTTTCAGCGTGTTAAGATTTTCAGAGTGTATAGTTGTTTTCAGTATGAAAAATAACAGAGGATCTCCTACTAGCTGACAAATAAAACATTTCATCTCTTTCAGTGCTATACAGCACTAAAACCCCCCAAAAAATTAGACATTTGATCTAGTAAAAGTGAATATTTGGTTTTACCCATTAGTGATAAGTATAGTATTTTTTTTAATCAGCTTGCCAATTATATTATATTTATATTAATATGATATTTTATAACTTCTCAATTTTAACTGAAAATATTAGAAAAAACCACCATGATTAGAAGGCAAATAACATGAACAGATTTTAAAAGTGAGTACATAGGGGGTTCTTGCAACTGTACAGGGGGTTTTTTCAGCAATGTTTTTCTTATAGAAATAAGAGAAGTGTAAGGTCATAATCTAAAACACTGACTGATAGCCTCATCAATCAAACCAGTAATTTTTAAACGTTAATTGACAATAATTAGATGTGGTGTGGAATACACCACAACAAACAGATAACTTGTGTTTTCTGACACCTCCATGCCTTCACTGCATTCATATTCTAGAGTCCTTAAGCCCGGAATGTGATTCAGACCTAATTCTACAGAGAAATCCATTAGGTATGCACTTACTGCAGTGAGCTTCCTCCTAATGAAAAAAAACCACTTCACTTATTAAATACTCTTGGTTGGACTGAAACCTCAGGTGTCTAGGATACAAGTTTATAACTAGCTAAAACATTCAAATCACTGCTAAGACAATAGCTTTTCTTCAATTTAATCTACCACTGACACATCAAAGTACATTAAAAAGAAAATAAAAAAATGTCTCCTTCATGTGTAGAACATTACTAAGCAAAACTATTTTCTCTCCCCTTGAAGACTCTTCACACATGGGAGTTCAAAACTCCATGGTATTTGTGATATTACACTGACAAAAATAATAATTCAGTATTTAATTCATCACACTATTCAATTGCTTACACCTCATTAATCTAGAGTGGTGTTATTAATGACATTATGTTTAAAGCAGCATCAAGGGCTCTCTGGCTAAGTTATAATCAGATTTCGCTGGGGCCGACACAGTTCTGGAAAAGGTTCATATAACGCTACTGTTTTCAAATAGTACTTTAACATTTGTCTTTATTCCTATTGTTAAAATTAAGGAAAATCTCTCCTGTCTACTTTTCAGTGTGGACCAAGGAATCTGAACAAAATTAGCAGTAGACTACTAAGACGTGCTAAATAACTACATGGAGCACACAAGTTAAGCATCTGAAAACCCTTCATAGAGTGTGTTAGCCCTGTGATACCAACCCAAATCTTGAAGAGGTCCATTATCTGAAGAACATATTTAGCCTTGCAACCATGACTTAGGTGGGGAATGGATGATTTGGTACTATAGCAATTGCTGTTACCTAGAGAAGACAGTATACTAGCATTTTAACTCCTTTCTTTCTCTTTTTAGCTCACAGTGAAGACTTAATGAATTAAGTTATGCATTCTACATTGGTTTTGCATGGGCCTCATTAGAGACGTGCCACGGCAAAGAGTAATACCTGTAGATTTACTTTAATACGGAAGGAACACACGACCACTGAGTTCATATCTCAAGTTCTTTGTGTTTGCTATGCTGCAGAACAAAAATTCCTGTCTTGTGACTGCCTCAAGAACATGTACTGTAAAGCTTCTCATCAAGATGAACAGATGATTATGTTAATACTATCTCATAAGAAGGAAAAGACATGTCTAATACATAGCTCTTTCTTACACATTTTAGTTGAGTTTATTTGTTTGAAATATTTAGTCAGACTACAGGCCAGTTTCATTAACAGACAGTATCTAGGGATTATATTAAATTGCTTACAATATATGCAAGTTAGACTTCAAATTCCATAGAAGCAGTGTCTTATATTAGTTAATCGAAAAACAAAGTATATGGTATTCCATACAAATATGCTATAAAAATAAGCATTTTACAGTTATGAACTCACAACCCAAGAGCATGATCAAGTTTAATTATTTTCCATTACACTTTTAGCACTCAGGCTATGATTTTTTTTCTGATTGCAGGATGAATTATTCCAGTAATGTGTCCTACAGACATGACTACACCTTGCTTCATATTACTCTCAGAGTCTAAAACTTTGATTTAGCCTTCCTTTATGCTTTAAACATTGTCCTCATATACTTAATCCTTCCTTAAGTAGCAGGGGAAGATCTACTTTAAAAATAAGTCTTGCTTGAAAAATAAGGTATTGAAGAGTCTTTAAACTTATCCTACCTTTCCTTCATCCATTGGATTGTCACTAATGTGGACAATGGGTCCTGGGTGAGTTTTGGACGAACTAAAAAAGAAATATTTCCATTAAAAAAAATTTCCTCCCCTCTAAACTGCATGTCAAAATAACTGCAAGCAATACAGATTCCGCAGATACAGACTCCATGGAAACAAGTTGTTAACATTTCAACATGGAGTTACTTTTACTTGTATCTTCAAGCCCATAAATACTGTGTCTATTTGTAGACACAGTTTCTGTCTTAAGGACAGACTTATTTACTGCCTATCCAGAAAAAAAACTGCCATTAGCTTTACAAAATTTATCTTAACATCTGTTGTTACAGAATTGACACAGTTGGATAAAGTGTTTACTTTTATGCTGGAAAACCACCTTTTTGCCATTTTTCATAAAATGACCAAAGTGGCCATTGTTACAATAACACAAAAGTAACGCTTTATGTTCACTTCTTACTATTGAAAAAGATGTACTAATGAAGAGCTGTTTTTGTTTCAACATGCTTTGGAAAGAGATGCACTTCATGTATCTTTGAAAATAGACATTTGGGAACAAAATAACAGCACAGGAACAGCAGCACGCAACTGCACCTTCTTACCCACAAGCCACTACACAAATTTGTCGTTAAAAAAAGAACAGAGAAATAGCTATAAAATGCATTGTGCTCTTGGAATAGGCTTATTTAAATTAAGGAGTTTAGTCATTTTAAACTCAGAATGTATCAGCCCTCTTAAAAAAGGTGTATCTTTACGTTTCTGTCTTTAACCACGAAGCTATAGAAGGCACATGTCTGTCCAAGCACCAGCCACAACATATTTTAATATATATTATTTTTCTTCTGGTTTAGCACCACATGTAATGATTTTTAAGTCTATTTCTATATTGTCTGTTTTGTGTATTTCTATAGGCAGAAACATATATATTAATATTAACACTTCATATTCATGAAAACAAAAAGTATTTACATGACTATGTACTTTGATCCTATATTTAATGTAATGAGACTAATATGGATGCCACTCTAGATAACAGTGATGTTCCTAATAACAACTAGGACACTTCTTTCCCCTCCCATCAACAGACAATACTTGATTAAACTCACAGTTCAATGGCTTTATTCCACATGATGACATAGCCTGAGAGAGTAAATGACTCCACATTGACAATGTGAATGTTTCCTCTTTCAGTGCCCACATATAGCCACTTGCTTTGGAAAGGCAGATGACAAAATGTTATCCTGAAAGAGAAAACCACCAAAAAGGAATTAGAGAAATGCCTTTTGGATATCCTACACTTCAAGGTCTACATTGCCAAAAAGTAGGAAAAAGGCAATAAGCAAACAGGAAGATACAAGACAAGTTCAAGCAGAAAAGCCAGTACATGACAAAAGTATGAGATGGGCAGACAATGTACAAACTTAGATTAAACAAAAAGGTAGAAAGCAAGGTATTCTAAAACTCTTAAATCATTCAGATAAAAAAAAATAAAAATACAGTCTCCTTAGAAAATTATCATATTGAATGTATCTGATAAAATTGCTGTAATTTTAAACTTAAAATACAACATCGCTATATTCTACAAATCTCCCTTTGAAATCTACCTAGTTTCAGATTTTAAAGATCTAAGGATTTTAAATATACCCTTATGTAGATTAAGATACTTTCAAGTAGGGAGATAAAGACAAAAGAGAAAACAGAAGAGAAATAAATTTACATGCAATCTAAATTGACCCCTAAAAAGCAAACCTTAGAACAATCTTAAACAATTATAAAAGTAATTTTAAAAGTAGTTTAAATTCTGAGCTGCTGCTTTACTTAAACCGTGATTTAATTTTCTGCCTTACAGTTTTCTCTTCTTCTACAACAAAGTACCTGAACAAAATTCAAGAGCTAACAACTGTATGTACCAGCAGAGAACTCTTCTTTGACCAGAGGTTCCAGCACAAATACTAGTATTCAAAAACTTGATTATTTCTATTCTCTTGGGTCCTGATTGTTGTTGACTATTTCTTCAAGATAAGGAAATAATGCCTATACAAACTGACAGAATGCTAACTTGAAATTGGAGCCTAGACACATTCTGGAAACTCTAAACCATTTTAATCTTACAGGGTTCAATATGAAAGAAACTGCCAAACTACTTGACTATCAAACTTGGGCTTTCAAAAAGGTTTCACTGATAAGGTAAAACAATTATTCAATGGAAATTTGTTCTGTTAGCTCTAATCCTCAGCTTCACAATTTTTTTTTTTTTTTTTTTTTGTTCTTGTTTTTTTCCCATTTGGGTTGCCTTATTGCCAAATCCATGCATCACTTCATGAGCCTATTAATAAGTATTTATGCAAAGAACAGCTTTAGATCCTTTGCATTAGATGTTGGATATGTGCACCAACTTGAGCAGAAAGGAAAGACTAACACAGCAGCAATGAAAGAAATTGCTATGGCTGAAGAGGTGTTAATTTGCACTGCAGGTTTCAAAAGTTAAGGCTTCTGTAATAATACTACATGGGTTTAAAAGTGTACCACTTCTTTTTTATATCACTTATTTCTTCCTAATTAGGAAATGCAGTTTGCTCAGGCAAATCTTTAATTTATCTGGTTTTAAACTTGATTTCTTTTCCTTGAATATTTATGCCCAAAGTCTGCACTAACTTTTTTCATTAATGTTTGACAGAAAAAATAATATATACATGACTTAAAATGCTCTTCAAACTCATTGAACTTATAGACGTTTTAACACATTTAATTAAGCACACTAATCTGCAAACAGCATAGATTAAAGATTTGCATTTCCCCAGTGTCCTTGGAAAAAAAAATAAAAAAATTAATGGACGCTAAATCACGTACATTGGTACACACACTTCCTAGGCAGGCGGTTACTGTATACACAGCCAAAGCATAAACATAAACCCTCAGCACTTTGCAACACCACAGTTGCTTTTTGTGCCAGCACTCCACATGCCAGAAGCAGCTGGCAACCAGATTAGTTGGATCCAAAATCATGGCCTAGCAGCCAGAAAAAAAATATTCAGGAGTGGCACTGTGGGCCTGTCTTGATTAGTAAGTTAATGTTGTCAATTACAGTTGTCCAAAACTTTCATTATAAAAACCAATCCATTTCAAAGCATTTAAAGTGGGCAAAAATAAAAGTTGGAGCTGCATCTTTGACTGCTGTAGCACAACGGTAACAAAAAGGTGCCCAGCTCCTTAATATTCTTGATATTCGTATTGAATATGCAGGCCTGTTCAATTTACTGTCTCCTCTGTGCAACTGAGATTAATTTCATCAAGAGTTAACAAACAATGAAATGACTCCATATCAATAGTAAATTAGAACAGAACAAATAACTTCACAAAATATTTACAAACTCTCAAAGGCAGGAGGTTGTAGAGACTTAAACATTTTTAAGTATACGCACATAACTGGGTTCTTAATGCTATCCTTCAAAGTGTGTCTTTACAAGTCTCCTACAACCAGAATAAGTCTTGTATGATTTTTCTATAAAAGAAAAAATATTCTTTGAGCTTTTGTTTCACAGAACAACTAGTTAAATCCAAAAGGAATGCCATGCTGGTTCTGCTGTAAGAATCAACATTTCTCCTTGAATGTAGTAAATGTCAACCCATTTGCAAATAAAAATTATATTTACTATTTCTTTGCTTTATTAATAAAAAAAACTGTGTCTTCCATCTTGAAGAAATTCAACTATATTTTGATTGAAGAGACTCATTTCAGATAACTGCATTTATTTTGGCAGTTTAGAGAGTAACATTTCCAACATTCAAATTCACATACTTTTGCTTATCTCTTCACTGATTAAGGCTTCACTTTACACTACGCAGATTTTAAACAACTTTGGACGTGATACAACCCTCTTAAAAAATAAAAATCAGTGAAGCCACGACCATCTGAATGGCCAGTGATAACACACTAGCATTCATCATACAGGCTGCATTTTGTGGCCTTGTTTGCTCTGCTGAGAATCAGACCAAGGATTAAAGGGATTCAAATGCATTTGGGAGGATGGAAACAAAAGGTTAGTCTTCTTAGTAGTGATGCAATACTTGCTTATTTGACACTTGGCCAAGGACAGCATATATTTTTTTCTGAAAAATGCAAATATTTCTTTCAGAAACCTATCTTTCTGACACAAAATTAGAATCATATACTTCATGAATAACATATTTTAAGATCAACAAAAGCAGAAGTGGCCACTCACAAAAATCTTAATTCCTGTTGTTTCACAACATATATCAAAATAATTATTATAGCAAGTGATAGTACTACACAGAGTAAATTAATTACAGAAATATCAAAGAACTGAAGTTATTGAATTAATATGTAAGTCAAAGAATTAGATTTTTTAGAGAAATATGAAGGGAAAATGGCAGGCTGTTATCTTGACTGTATTTATTAGGAAAAGAGAAATCCTTCTAAATTCATCGTTACCTTCCCTTATTCTACTGTTTTATGAAGCATTATACACTCTTCAGAACTTGCCACTGCTTTAACAAAGCACAATGACAAATACTTTGAATTATGACAAAGGCTGATAACAGGTTTCATTGTTATGTCACTAAAACTATTTCTAGTGCCTCAGGCTATCATTATAGGTCTGCAGTTACTGTAACTACACTAGCTGCTCAGATCATTGTTGTATAAACAAAATAAATTTTCTAAGAAGCAAAGCATTAAGCCAACAAAGTTGTATCCCGCACACCTTTATCTTCGACCTTTCATGCATGAGAGAGGACAAAATAAAATTCAGAAGCTGAGAAGTTTAATTCTTATGTTAGCATACACTCCATGTCTATGGTTTCTAGTCAAAGCCTTCTCTGGGCTTTAAAAGTCAAGAGGCAGTGAGAACAACATAGTGATGGAAGAAAGCTGTGGCTTTGATTCTGCCAGACTGCTGCAAAGGGTCTTTTTCCACATCTGGTGACTGCAATCAGCTTAAAGCACCTACCTGCACAAAAAAAAAAAAATGCCTCAAAGACCAGAAGGCACATGCAGAAGAAGAAATCCTCTTCAATGCATCTCAAAATTGTCCCAACAAAAGACCATGTGAGTAAATGTAATATATCATAGGAACTGAACCAAGTACTTCAATTTCATTTATATCCCAGAACATCACTCCAAATGGTGCTTCTCCAAATACATTGACCTTAATGGCTGCCCCTTAAGGCAGCTGAGAGGTACCTGTGTTCAGTATCTGAGTTGCAGTAGATACTAGTGGTATCAAGATGGAGTAACGGGTAAACCTGTTAGAGCAAGCTATTCAAGTGTCTTATGATGCCAGTGGTCTGGTTACTTTTTGTGTCATGTCAGACATACCAAGGGTTCATAAATATGTAGTACAGTGTAATTCGTCAGCAGGAAGAAATCATCAGATCTTTAGGGTGTTTGATGTGAATTCCTTCAATATTGAAAATTTGTCTTACTTTTCAAATCAGTTGTATCAAAAGGCATGTGGGAAGTCACAAACTCTAACTTAAAAAAAAACAAGGTCATGTCAGAATGTAGCTCTCCCATAGGAGACAGAAAAATTATGCCCATCACAGATGGAGAAGTCTGTCAGACATGCAGGGCTTAAAACCAGAGGTCAGATTCTGCCCAAGAACACAGCAGTTGGCCATGATATGCATCATACCACTGTGAAAGTCAGTGTGAAAGGAAAACAGGTAACAGGGCAAATGAGACAACTTGAAAATTGTTTCCCTGAAATCTGAAATTTCTGAGTAAAAGGACTCACCACTTTGGTTCTGCTTCAGTGCCAAAGGCAGCAGAAGGCAACTGATGCAACTGCAGCTCCATCAGCCACACTGACATGTGGAACTCTGCACGAATGCCTGGCCTCAAGGTAACATTTTTCAAAGGAATCTGATCTTTGTGAAAGAAACATTCATATCTACAGCAAATCCAGAGAGTCAATATGTTCCTTTTCTTCTCATAATTTCTTGAAAGAAAATCAAGCTCCTAATTATATCATCTAGTGGTTCACCACTGAGTTAATTTTTAATCTCACCAGGTAAAGCCTTTATATGATACCATCAAGGCAAGCAGACCCAGGGATCAGTTCCTTTCATGCTGAAGAAAGTAATTTTTAGAAAAACTTAGTTAAGTGTGAAAAATTTAGTTGTGTTGTATATTAAACTTGTAGTTGGTATAACATTGACTGCAAAGACTCCAAATATTTAATTTCTCAGATATATTGTTTAGGTATGTATTTGTCACCCAGGGCAAAGGGGAAAAAGTCAGGCCTTAAAGGCTGTAAGTGAAACAGTGATATTGACACAGAGAAGAGGGGAAAAAAAAAACATAGCCAAAACCACATAGTAATGTCTATCATCACCTCCTTTCACAGGGAAGAAAACCTGTATGTCCTTCTGCTATCCACAAAGTGGCAGAATTGGTCAGCTTATAAACTCAGTGAGGTAGAAGAAAACTCTCACTATTAGCCTCTGCTAATACACACTCTGCATAAAAAATTACAATATCAAACAAGGTAATATACATGTCATCAGTGATATAAGGTCTTACTATTAATGAGAAGTAAATACAAGTAGGATTTTTTACTCTCTATAGACAGAGTTTGTGTTTAAAATACAATGTTAAAGTTGCTGAGCCAGAGATATTCTAAGCATAATTTTCTAACTTCAAATTATGCAGTTTCATGTTGAGGAAAACTATTTAAGTCCCACAGCACAGAAGTTGACATATTAAAAATTAAACTGCTATCAATGCATACAGGGATCAATACGAAGAGCACTCACGCTAAACACTCAGTTCTATTTTTATGCCATGATTCTGATTCTTGCTTTGTGACTTAGCATAAAGAGAAGCAAACTATTTCTTTTGGCATTAAAATGCGAAATGTCAGCTCAGGAAGGATGTTAGGCCTTGAATAAAAAACCAAAATTTTCATACTTGTATATAAAGCTGGTTTGCAGCAAAAGAGTTTCAAATTTGTCATCCCATTACACTTTTTCTTATTTTTTTTTTCTTTAATCAAGTTAGGCTACCACTTAGCCCTTTCAAACTTGGTGCTGACCTATGAAAGGTCAAACACACACAACCAGCCAGGGACTCTCACAGATCCTGTTTAACAGTTCCTGAATGGCAGGAAACTAAAGCCAGATTAGGTATCTATCTCAACATGCTTTCAGTATTTACTCTACTAAGAGGTGTTAACTACACTTATTTCAGAGCTAACCTAACATTAATATTTACTATTATGTTTAAACAAATTTGACATGAAGGTTGTCTTACATGTTAATACACAACAATCTTACTCAGGATATTTATACATAGATATGTAGATGACAAGGAAACTAGTTTGTGATTCACTGAAGACATCTTTGGGAAGTACAAAACCTAGGATACTAAATAAGGTCACACACTGAATTATGCATTCTGAAAAGAGGTACTACTCAAGACACTTTGAACTCACAAGGTAAGTCACACAAGCAACTGCCCCCCATGTAAGCATCATTATGCACTTTATTTCTGGCCCCTACACACTGCTTCCCACAGTCAAGGAACAGTGGCCAAGTATGACACTGGTTTACTACCTCCTAACTCTTATTTGGTAACTAGAACATGAAGCAGATGCAAACCCCTACAAATGCAACAAACAAAAGGTCAAAAAACTTGTAGGACCAGCTTGTTTTGCAGTGTGCTTTTGACATCTGTCAGTAATACCAGTTAGCTGATTTGTTGTACATCTAAAACTTCACCAATTCGTGCTTCAGAAGACTTGCTGCAAATTACTATCACTTAGAAAAGGCAGTCAGGAGTTATGAATCTATTAATGGTCAGTTATCTACAGATTCTCAACTAATTTAATGATTCAACAGAAAGCAGTGTCTTCCAAGACTCCTGGGTACTGCTTTTAAAGAAATGTTTTGCTCAGATCTAAGATGATGTAAGTTACCCAAGAAAGACATCTTCCACAGATCAGAACAAAGCCTGTAATTTCATAGAATTATATTAAAAAGAAACAACTCTTTCTCATTACTCTCTGTTCTTAAAATTCATGAGTAGAAATGCAAGAATTCACATCACTTTCCAGTCATATACTGAGACTGCATTCTGAAATAATTTACAGGAGATTTAATACTCCAATTTTCAGGTAAGTATACAAAAATACTTAAACACATGACACAAGCATTTATAAGCAGGCTATGTTTGGGCTTTATTTCTTAATGAAAGAAGTTCAAAAGGCCTGAAAGCAAGGTAGTCAAACTCAATTACCAACAGGATAAAAAAACATGAAATCTAGAGTTTGTGTTGTTAGACATTGGGCAGTAATTCTTTCACATGATTAAAGCAGGGAATTAGACAGATCTAGTAAAAGGCTGTGCCAGGAGAACACAGAATTCATTAATAAGTCATAGCCTTATAATTTACTTTTTTTTTTCTTTTACATGGTTCAAGAATTGTTTTCAAGACTAAAAAAATCCTTTCGTCTGAGTAGCTAACTGCTACAGTTAGCTTTCTATGCTACAACCTTTAGTTCACATATAACCCTTACACAAATCCTGATTTAGAAACAAAATCTAAATAAAAATTCATCTGTGACATGTTGGAGTTGAGCTCCTGTTAAATTGGACACAAATATTGCTGCTCTGCATTGTCAACACACTTCCAGGTAATCCAATCAGGTACACAATTTTAAACCTTAGCACCTACAGATTCGTAGAGCAAATAGTGATGCAGCTAGAATAATTGCTTCAGTCATATAGTTAAGAGTTCCAAGATATTTAATATCCCCTCACAAGCTGACAAAGTATCATTAGTGGTGATAGTTACAAGGCTGTGTTGTAGTATTTAATACTTTAAATAACTCTTGTTTCAGAAATTAGTTATCCTTATGAACAGACTTAATTCCTCAACATAAAATCCTTCAAAAATTTTATTAATTAGAATTCTAAAAATTTTGTGCTCATGAACTGTGATTGTAGAGGCCAAGAGAAGTTGACTTTAATCACCACATAGATTATGATGCTACATTCCCCTCCTCCCCCACCCAGGCCACTCTGTGCTCTGAGAAACGTTCATGAGGCCCTGGCCTTGATGAACTGCATTTGGACTAAACCCCCCTCAAGCTTATCAGAAACACTGCCTGTTCCCAGGAACTAACATGTATTTAATGAGCACCTGTTTTTAACAACCAACCTTGGAAACTCATTTCTCTTCTGTGAATAACAACCCAAGTGGAATAATATTTTTGTTGTTGAACCTTCAAAGCAAGTTACCAACTCAATCAACAACCAGGACGGAAAACCACTTTAGCTTAAAGTAGTGACTAAAGCCCACTAAAGAGTGGTCCAAACTGAGATCCTTTTTAGCTCTTAATTGTAAGAGGCTAATGAGCACTGAAGCCCACTCTCTAATGACCCTGTAAACAGCAGTCCAAAGCGAGATTCTTTTGAGCTCTCGATTCCCAAAAGGTAAGGGGCTAATGTGTGTGTCTCAAAGACAGATAACCAGATGGCTGTGGAGCCAACCAAGGACAGCTAGTAACTAACAGACAAGAATGGCTGGTAATAACCAAGGACTGTTGGTATTAATACACCATGAGAAAGAAGATTTGGCTGGAGAAGGGGTCAGACAGAGGTAGGGAAGCACTTTTCCTTTAGAAAAACCCACAACACAGTACAGTGCAAGCACAGAAAGGAGTGGCAGGCAGTGAACATGGACTATAGGGTAGGTATGAAGACCACCAAAGACCCTTGAAGTCCTCTGACCCATTTCCAGAAAGGCTTGAAAGAAGAATGAACTATGCATAACTAATTTACATGGAAAGCAAGAAACCTATCTTTGGGGTGGAGAAACCTGTCCATGAAAAGGTACTCCCCCTAGCCCAGGCAGCACCCCCAGGATCCTGGACATCTCATCGGCCAGATCAATGCAGCTGGATCAACACATCACCTGGATCGACACTGAAACCAGGATTGACACCCCATCAGCTGGATTGATGCTGCAACCACAACTCCTGATCTCATTTTCTCTTTATTCTCCTCTTTTTCTTTCTTTAATTTTCTCTTTCCCCCTCTTTTCCTCTTTCTTTAATTCATCTCTCCCTTTTTAATTCCTCTCTTCCCTTTCACGGTACCCCTTTATCCAAAACTGATTCCTCTGTGTTTATATAGCAGGTCAGGGACTAACATACGCATTTCGAAGGCTGTGTACTGATACAACTCTGTTTGTGGACCGTTTTGTAATTTCTTTCAACCAACAAGCATTTACAAATCTCAGGTGCTTCCTTCCCATTAAGGATATGTTGTCACAGAGAAGACACCATTCTATTCATGAAAACTCTTCTCAATAAACTCAGTACTTAATATACATCACATAACTGACTGAAGCAAAGCTCATTTAGTTCAAATTCATATAACATACTGAAACTATTATGTATAATTGATCACTAAGAACTCTTAGTGTTATAAAGACATCTATTTAGAATTATTCAAGGGTGAATTTTTTGCAATTCTCTCAGGTTCAAATCAAAATAATTCCCTAGTAATGAGATTAGATGTTATTGTATAACATTGTCTTTTTTAAACTAGTCAGCATGACCTAAGTGGCTATGACAACATACAGATTTGGAATCTTAAGTGTTCTATTTTTATATGTTACTGTGATGGATATGTTACGATTAAAATTGCTTGAAGAATAAGCCCTTGCCTCAGACGATACTTACACCACTCATGGTGCTCTCATTACCTATCTTAGCAACACAAGTTTTTCCTGGAAGAAACAGAACCCTGTCCAAAATTAATAACTTATACAGGCATTAAAGTGACATCAGTGACCTCCTTTCTACCCCCATTCCTCTTTCTGATAAGAGTACACACAGTTCAAGTGACAGGTTTTATGACAGGCATCATCACTTTTACTGAAAAACAATAGTTTAAAACTTTCAATGTGCTTAACCAAAGGCACCCATACATCTAAAACTCTAAGTCAGTTTACAACAGATTGGCACACAAACAGAACCACCTCCTCAGATACCTGTTTTAAAGCATTAACTAGAAGCCAATGTCTAAGCATGGTTTCAGTCTGCAAATCCTAACTTTATACTGACACTTAAGTAGGTACTACAAGAGAAAAGTCACTTTAACAAAAAAAGGGAAAGGAGAGGGAGAAAATTCAGTTTGGATACACTGCTGTCTCCCCCACACTTTGACAATCCTCATCAAACTAGTCGTTGTAAATGGGATTTCTCTCCATTTGAATTTTATGCTGCATGAAGAAACACTGTCACTCCCTTGGGCCAGAGAATTTTGCTCTGTCAACAGAGCTTTCTGTTTTCTGTATAACAGCTCAGAATCATACACTGGGTCTGAAGGGGCCTTTAAAGACCATCTAGTCCAACCCACTTGCTGTGGGTAGGGACATCTTTCAGAAAGAAGACCAGGTTGATCAAAGACCCATCCAGCCTGTTCTTGAACATTTCCAGGTATCGGGCATCCACCACTTTTCTTGGCAACCTGTCACAGCATCTCACAACCCTCACAGTGAAGAATTTCTGTCTAATATCCAATCTAAATCTATCCTCATTCAGTTTAAAGCCATTACCCCTTGTTCTATACCTAAAGGCCCTGTTAAAAAATTAACACACAGTGATCACAGAAACAACCTCAAGAAGGATGTAGAATCACTTAGCCCTCTACCCAAAAAAACTCCAGTAATCTGTATTTATGTTATTCCGGACAGATTTGTTTATAACCTGCTCTTTGAAACTACAGGGTTACTATATAACTCAGCCAACAGTTTGTTTAGCACTACATTATGACACTGTATTAGTAGGTATAACATAAATATTTAACTTAGCTCTCTCTATTGCTACCCATTACTTAAAGCTCATTACTTCCTGCCCTATTCAACAGAGATAAAAGTCACAGATTATTCCATGTTCTTACTAGTATCCTTTGAGCTCCCCAAGAAGTCCACCTCTAAAGCATATTCCTCAAAAGCAAACACAGCATTCCAGTTGAGACTTTACACATACATGAAAAGAAAGGCTACTTCTTAAAAGGTATGTACTACTTGCTATCAAAAAAGGACTTTTTTTTTTCAGAAATTTAACCAACTTTTATAAATTTAATCTTAAATGTTTCCCTAGGTTGCTCGCATCACTTTTGAGTCTCAAGATTGTTAGTGAAAATGCAAGTTGTTTTCAGCTTCGCTGACACACACAGGAGCTCTAACACTGCAGAATTCCAGTCTGTCATAAAGGGAGAAAAAATTCCAGGTAACAAATTGAATTAGTATTTCTGTTGTCTTTTTGGTGCACACATTTTTGCTTGTTCCAAAATTCCTTTCGAGACATGAATTCAAAGTATTCTACCTCTCCATGTTTTAAAGATGTGAACATTGATGTTCAACAACACAATATGTAAAGTGATAGAGAAGTCATCTCAGTATAGGTGACTAGTGTGTCTACTCACAAGGACTAATTGGCACTAACAGACTGAAATTCAAACCCAGTGTAAATCCTGTCTCAATTATTTAAGATGTTATGAATTAGATTGCACTAATAAATCTGATCTTACAATGACACACAGTGTGATGCTAAGAGGCAAGGCAATAATAACCCAATCCCTACCGTTCTCGGTTGAATTTGAGTGAATGAAGTATAGCAGGTCTCTTCTGACGCAAGTTCCACAGGTGTAAGGTGTCATCAGCCAAGGCACTCACAAGAGCTCCCTATGAAAAAGAAAAAGTCTTAGTCAACTTGTTTTCATAACCCTGGTAACAACACATCATCAGAGTGAGAATACATTACATATTTATCACCAAGATGAAAAAAATTTGTAAGCATGCACATCAACACCATAGCACAGCTAAGTCCTAAGTGGTAGGAATGAGGTAACTGATGTGACCACGTGTTCAGCTTGCTCACATTTGGTTCGGTGATATACTGAGAGGTGATGGGGAAGGAGCTCTTTCCAGTGGGTGCACATCAATTCCCTCATGCCCATCTCTGTAGGGAAATCAAGCAATGAACTCAGCTGCTAATATCTATGTGCTGACAAAGCTAGTGATGTCCCTCTACAAATCTGACCCTAGCTAGCTCAAGTACAGCACTGCTGTCAGACCTCAGCTGCTACATCCCTATAAACATCCCTATAAAGTTACTGGTATTACCTTACTTTAATACTTGCTTAATGAGAAATTAAAGAAAATATATTCTGTATCTTTGAATTACAAATACATCATTTTACTAACCTCATTAATCAGGAACTGAAGCTGGATTACTGCAGCTCCGCTATCATGTTGGCAGTAGCATTCAACTCCTGGCCGGCCAAAGCTGGAATTGGTACCATTAAGGAATAATTGTTGCATGTAACAGAAACAAACACACACTATAACCAACAGTTTCACTTTCACTAATATCACATTCACACAGGTTGATATCCTGCTTCTAGCTAGCACACTCAACATATGCAACCACACAGAGCTGAGTGGTCACCAAAACAGTAATTTATAAATGCCACAAAGTAAAACAAAGAAATGAAAAGGCATACTTTGATACAAAAATTATGTACAACTGCTTAGCTTACAGTTCTTTGAGGGATTCTTCATTGTGGAAAACAAAATGGAGAATGATGAAGCAGTTATTTTAACAGAACGAGAATAAAAGAAAGTTAAACTAATTAAGCATCATAAAACAAATGATTACATTTTCTCTCCTTTTTAAACATTACTTACAGAAAGAAGAGTTGAATAATGCAAAGCATGTTAAAAAAAAAATCTGCTGTGTCAGAGATGAAAAGATCAGTAGTCAAAATATGGAGGAGTCAATGGGAAATTACGCATACTGTAAGTTTCCAGGATCTCTGTATCAAGGCCTCCTGGATTCACACAAAAGCTTGCTCATTTTCTCTCTCACTCTTAAATCAGTCCTATACTTCCATAATGAGTATTTATAGAAGCAGCAGCAACACAGATTCTTTCAGCTCTCCGTAGTTCATTTACTAGTTGCAAAAATTATGTATTTCAAATCTTGTTACACACTTGCTTGTGACACAAAATTAATTAAGTTCTCTAACCTCTAGGAGACAGAGCAGAAATAACACAAGCCCAGATGAATTCTGCAAAGTGGTCAGTATTTCATCATCATGATGAAACCAGGGTTTCTGGAATCGAACTTGTCAGGGCTGAACACCTCTTGTTCTAAACATACATCTCAGCTTTTGGAAGCAAGGAAATAATCCCAAAGCTGTATGAAAAACAAGGAATATTATGTACAACTTTTTGTCTCAGTATATGCTAGAAGTTAATAAAGCAGTACAATTCGCACACCCAGTACAATTCTGCAAGTTTTCAATTTTCTGAGAAATTGTTGATCAAAACCAAAGTGGATACAAATACTCTCAAAAAATATGTGCATTCATGCTAGAAACACTTGAAAGGCTGAGAAGACTGTTAGACTGCATGTAAATCAAAAGTCAAACATCTCCTGCTCAGCCTCTAAGCTGGTAAAATAAAATGTAAGTAGAACAGTGGGGACAAGTATGCTTCAATGCACTGTGATATTTTAACATTTAAACTTAAATCATTCTTCTAGAATTCTAATGAATCTGCATAACATCCAGCTAAGTGATGAGATACACACTAAACAGATGTTAAATAATCCAGCAAACTTAATACCAGCTTTCTTCCCCAAACAGAATTAGTAATTTAATTTTGTTCTGGCATGGAAGGACTTAGAGAGTCAGCTTGCCTCACCTTTTTTTTTTGCGTTTATTTTACATTCTGAGCAATATGTTTTTTTACAAAGAAGTCATCTATATTCCAGTCACAGTTTATAGCTTTAAAAAAAGACCAGAGGGGGTGTTGTCCCCATAAATGATACCTTCCTACACAAACTCAGAATACTCTTAATGTAAAATCATTGCTTTTACATTAACTATGGATTGACTACACAAATTGCCAGACTGGAAAAACCCACAAGGAATACCATAAGTTTCAGAGTTGATTGGCTTCAGCCTTGCCCATGCATCTGCATTCACTTGAATTAATAATTCTAGGCAGAAATAGATGAAAAGCAATTTTAACATGTGAAATTCTGTTGCTTACAGAAATTGAATATTAAAACGTGTAATTTGTCTGCACTGACACAAGGAGTTTTCTAATAAAAGAAGATTTTCCCAGCCCCTCCCCTGAACATCAGCTTCCAACATAATTAAATGTAAACCTTGTTTGTTCACCCACCCAGACGTTATTTAGAAGCAAGGCTTTACAGCTACCTTGCCTCAAAACAAGAGGAGTATGACCCAGAAAAACACAGAAGCCTAGAGATTCCTCAAGTTACTTCTCCCTTCAAATTCTATCTCTCAAATGTTTTCTGTAAGCACTTCTGATGCAAATATTTCTAGAAGTATAACTGGCCAGTCAACATTTCAATGTTAAGAATACTTCAATGCTTCCTTAAACTCAACAAATTCTTTAACATTTTCCAGGACACCTGAACTGTTTTTCCAGAAATCAGTAAATATGCAGCACGGTGAGTAAGATTACACAAGCTTTAAATATTCAAACAAAATTTCTTTTTGGCAAATGAGTGCAAACCTCACATGCAGATCTGAAAATAGACTTTGGCCTCTTCTATAGTGCTTACTGTTATTAGGAAAAAAAAAAAAAATAATAGTCCTTGCAGCTAGCCTTATTTAGTTCCTTTGCTCAAGGATTATGTCATCTTCACTTTTTCACCTAGTAGCTAAAATTATTCTTCTCATCTCAAATTAATATCATCCTCCTAACCAGCATTAATCTTCTTTTCTAAAGCAATGCAAAGCCTCCCAGTTTTGTGGGGTATGATGGGTTGAAAAAGCATGTCACTTAAACATTGACTGTAGAAGGATAATACATGCCCGTTTCAGTACATGTGAAGCACTTCCCAACCACACAAAACAGGCAGCAAGCCAGGGAATGCAGTTTGCTCAAACACTCTATACTTGTGCCTGTGTGCTTAAGGCAAGAGAGCTCACTGTACTAAGAAGTCATCATCTAGTATATAGCAGTTCTCAAAATAGACAAAAATTATAATGAATAATGACAAGATGGGCAAAGCATTTTAATTTTGTAGACAGGAAAAAACTCTCTGCCAAAGACCTAGGGTAGCTCTGGAGGAAATACTCTGCTCTGAGCAGTTTTCTAATCAAAGACCCTTCCTCCCTCCTTCACTGCCAAGCAGTTCATTCTATTTTTTCTGCTTCATCCCCTACTACAAATATTAACAAATAGGATAAATTAATAGCTTCTCAGCTGTACTTTTGAATATTGCTTCTGTGTTTCCCACAACCATTTGAAAATTAAACCTGGAAAACACTTGTATTTCATTGTCTCCACTGCATGTTTTTTTGAAAAAAAGACAACTGCTGTGCCAGAGAGAAGGAAGACATAACATACTCATGCTCTAACATCAGTGTTAATTTTTGTAACTGCTAGAAAACCACATAAGAACAGTCTTTTTTTTTTTTTTCCCCAGAAAATTCTTTAGTTACTCTAAGTAGATCTAGGGAATATTGGAGGATTCTTCACCTATGGTTGACCCATCTGACAGTTGCAAAAACTGTAGCTATCAATTCAATCCTTAGCATAAGGCAGTTACCACAGAGTCAATTAGGTTAAAAAAGACCTCTAGGTTCATTGAGTCCAACCTTTGACCAATCACCACCTTATCAACTAGATCATGACCCTAGGTACCACATCCAGTTGTTTATTGAACACCTCCAAGAATGATTACCACCTCTCTGGGAAGTCCATTTCCATGTTTAACAACCTTTTCCATGATGAAATTCCTCCTGATAGCCAACCTGAACCTCCCTTGGTGCAGACTGAGGCTATGACCTCTTGTCCTATCACCAGTTGCCTGGGAGAAGAGACCCCCTCCCACCTGGCTACAGCCTCTTTTCAGGTAGTTTTATAGAGCCTCTTTTTCACCACGCTAAACAACCCCAGCTCCCTCAGCCACTCTTCAAGACTTGTTCTCCAGACCCTTCACCAGCTTTGTTGCTCTTCTCTGGACCCACTCCAGCCCCTCAATATCTTTCTTGCAGTGAAGGGCCCAGAACTGGACACAGTACTCAAGGTGTGGCCTCACCGGTTCTGAGTACACTGCCCTGGTACCACTGGCCACACTATTTCTGATACAGGCCAGGATGCCATTGGCCTTCTTGGCCACCTAGGCACACTGCTGGCTCATGTTCAGCTGCCTCTCAACCAGCACCTCCAGGTCCTTCCCTTCTGGGCAGCTTTCCAGCCACTCTTCCCCCAGCCTGTAGCACTGCATGGGGGTGTTGTAGCCAAAGTGTAGGACCCAGCCCCTGGCCTTGTTGAATCTCATCCATTGGCCTCAACCCATCAATCCAGCCTGTTCAGGCCCCCTGCAGAACTTTCCCGCCCTCCAGCAGATCAACGCTCCCACTCAACTTAGCGTCACCTGCGAAGTTACAATCCCCTCACCCAGATCATCAATAAAGATCTTAAACAGAGCTGGCCCCAGCATGGAGCCCTGGGGAACCCTGCTAGTGACAGGCTACCAACTGGATATAACACCATTCAACACCAGTCTCTGGGCCTGGCCATCCAGGCAGTTTTTAACTCAGCAAAGGGTGTTCCTGTCCAAGCCATGAGCAGCCAGTCTCTCCAGGTGAATGCTGTGGGAAACAGTGTCAAAGGCTTTACTAAAGTCCAGGTAAACAATATACACAGCCTTTCCCTCATCCACTAGGTAGGTCACCTGATCGTAAAAGATTAGATTGGTCAGGCAGGACCTGCCTTTCTTAAACCCATGCTGGCTGGTCCTGATTCCTTGGTTGTCATGCACGTGTCATGTAATCATATTCAAGATGATCTGTTCTATAACCCTTCTGAACAACAAGGTGAGGCCAACAGGCCTGTAGTTCACCAGATCTTTCTTTTGGCCCTTCCTATGGCCAATCTCCAGTTGACCTTCCCGGTTAGGCAAGACTGATGATAAATCACGAAGAATGGCTTAGCAAGCTCTTCTACCAGCTGTCTCAGTACCCTTGGATTAATTTCATCCAGTCCCATGGACTTCTGAGTGTCTAAATGGCTCAGCAGGTCACTAACTACTTTCTCCAGTATTACAGAAGGTCTATTCTGCTTCCGGTCCATTTTCTAACAACAATAGATAGGAGTCAAAGCACTTCTTAAACTTCAAAGTTGCTTAGATAAATATACACAAATTAAGCATTTCCCAAACAGCAACAAAAAGTGTCAGCAAATTTTCTGTAAAGGCTGTATTTGGTAGAATTTTCTCAGAGCTTCCAGTGAGAGGCAATCATTCATTGGAATGAGATGTAATTGAGTAGTATGAATACAAACAGGATAAAAAAAAAAAAAACAAAACCAAAAAACCTTCTGATTTAAAATTAAATAAGAAACAAAATTGGTTTCAATTATAAGTTTCTATATACACAATTCACAGATGGCAAAGCATGCTGTTAAACAAAGAGGTAAAACAGCAGTTTAGATCAAACAACAAAAAAAAGACTGCAGGTTTTCCTTTATTTTACTTGTTCTGCTTTGTGATACAGGTTCTACTACTTTAGTCTAAAAGCTGTATTTCATCACTAGCTATGCAAAGAAGGTGACTAATCCAGTATTTTTTCTGGGTGGGATGGAAGAGAACAGTAGAACAAAAGGGGAAGAGTAGGAAACTGTTATAAATACTGGTTCCTCTGACTACACGAGATGCAGCGAAATGGGTGAACTGCTAATTCTAAAGTTTTTCTGAAGACTGTATACACAAGAGTAAATTCAGGAAATAATTATGTATTTTTGAAGAACTTCATTAAAATTCAGAGGTTAAAATCTCTGTATTCTGTTGCATGCTTTCAAGTACTGCTCATCTGTTATCCATTTAATCCAGTTAAATTTTCATGTCAAATTTTAACATGTTATTACAGATATCCCACCTCATCCGTCCTTTTGGTAGCACATACTGTATCACAATATTAATAATTAATCAGGCTTTTCCTCTTATGTCTATAGCTTCTTGCCCAAGAATAAAGGCAGGCCATTCTATGCTCCTAGAACTCAGGTGTACCTGGAGTAAGAATGATATCTTTTCCCAGAGTCCAGATACTTCATACAGACATTGGCAAGAGCAGCATTATGAAATGTAATGTTCTAGAACTAGATGTTAAGTGAATTTATATACTTATGAAAGCATAAATAACCATAGAAATTATCTAATCAAAAGACAATTTAACATTTTCAAAGAACATAGCCAATCCTTGCCCAATCAATTATTGTCCATCAACATCAATTTCTGACTGGAAAGAAATTATTTGCCAGGTCCAGAAATCTTTCTTCATTCACACAGCGTAATCTAAAATACTTTGCTTAACTCTTGTCTAACAGGCAAATTCTCTTCAGTTGTTTTCAAGTCACCAACTACTGGAGATTCATGACAAAAACCACTAACTTTAATCCCTAGTCATTCTATCCTGACTCTGTTCAAACACAAACCCATTCTCCAATCCCCACCCCATAAACTGTGTAGTAACTAGTCTAGTCTCCCAAGTCAATTTCACTTGTACCTCATTTTGGGGTTATATACAGTAAGACCACAGCTACTATTATAACTAATGTAAGATACATTGTCACGTGTGTGTCCCCTCCCAATCTTCAGCTATCACTCAGGAGTTGAGAGTATCATCCAAATGCTCTCTTGAACTCTGTCAGGCTTGGTGCTGTGACTTGGTGCAGATCCAAGGCCTGCAGTTTTGGTCACCACAACATCAGAAAGATATTAAGCTATTAGAAAGAATCCAAAGAAGGGCAATGGAGATGGTGAAGGGCCTTGAGGGGAAGCCATATGAGAGGCGGCTGAGGGCACTTGGTCTGTTCAGCCTGGGGAAGAGGAGACCTCATTGCAGTTATAATTTTCTCATGAGGGGAAGGGGAGGGGCAGGCACTGATCTCTTCTCTGTGGTGACCAGTGACAGGACCCAAGGGAATGGCCTCTAGTTGTGTCAGGGGAGGTTTAGGTTGGATATTAGAAAAAGGTTCTTCACCCAGAGGGTGGTTGGGCACTGGAACAGGCTCCCCAGAGAAGTGGTCACATCACCAAGCCTGACAGAGTTTGGGAACCATTTGAACAATACTCTCAGGCACATGGTGTGACTCTTGGGGATGGTCCTGTGCAGGGCTAAGGGTTGGACTTGATGATCCTTGTGGGTTCCTTCTAACTCAGCATGTTCTGTGAAATTTCTCTCCTTTTACAGAAATTGTTATTCTCACATCATCTTTCCTTTTCATGCCAATGCCTTTTTTCTCAAATTAGCTATTAATCCCTTTAAAATCTTCTCTCTCAGTCCAGGTTTTGCTCCATCACCTTTGCTATTTAATTTATCACTCTTCATACAGCCATTTTTACTCACTTGCTTTGATAAAGGCAGCAGAAAAAGCAGGTGACTAAAGCACAGGAAAAGATCTTAAAGACCACCTCAAGTTAAAACAGAAGTATGTATGAATTTCTCCCCCAGACTTTGCTTGGCTTATGTCTCAGTACTGATATTAGCTCCCTCCTTTGTACACATTCCTTTAACACTCAGCTTCTGTATGAAGCTTAAATCTACCCTTCTGCTCACACCATTTCGCATTGTACCAATGATGGAAATAAATTCCTCTTCTAAACATCCTTTTGAAGAAAATTCAGTTCATCACTGGAAGTTTTATAAATACAGTGATGCAGGTATACCATGTTTTTTGCTTATACAACTTTTTGAAGTAATTACCAGCAAACTCACTTGTTGAAGCACTAAGATGGTCATGGATTAGAAGTACCAACACTATCATAATATAAAGAAGAAGAAGAAACTTAGACCCCAAATCAAGGTGGTAGGTACATGTTTAACTCTTCTGTCTATGCCAACTTGATACGACAATCTGTCCATAGGCTCAGAGTAGTCACAAGCTGTAAGACCTTCCAAATATGCAAAGTCATGTTCACAGGCAGTACTGTTGCTCTTGCTTTTTAAGTATTTCCACTAGCAGTGTCTAAATTCCAATAATTCAAATAATAATTTGAACTTAAATAATAATTTAAGTAAATAATTTCAAACCTCCTCAGGTTCCACAACAGCATAATGTTTAATTTTGCATATCACCAAAGGACAGAGAAACTTAAAATTTCACTATTATCAAAGTAGTAGTGACAATTTTATAGGTTTGCTCAAAATTATCACCACAAATAAAAAACTAAGGTACAATTCAAACAATTCAGTAGATGGCACTCTTCCACCAAAATCAAAAGAGGAAACTATGTCCTCACCCAAACAAGGGGTACCAAGGAGCTAGAACTCTTATTTTAAATATGGAAAACGAATGTCCACTCATTAGAGTGTCTTACATTTTTCTGTGCCTTTCATAGAACATGGAAATATACATGCCGAAACATTTAAAAAAATTTCTGTTTTGTTGAAATACCTGTAATTTTACTTAGCTATTTTGTCCAGACATTCATGCTATTACATATAGCTCCACTTCACACCACAAAAATAGCTGCATTATCAGTATTGCCAGGAGTGGTACTTTTATGGCTTGTCTTTACCAGAAATCCAACTTGACACAGACTATTAAAAGGTTAACTTTGTCCCTATAAGTTGCTTATGCAACCTTAATTCACATCTCTTCAACTGCGTGATGGTAATTTCTTTTTAAAAGTTAATGCATTAGCTCAACATTGACTGTAAATGTTTTGCAACATTTAGCTTAAATTTTATCTTAAAGATCAAAAAATTAAGTGATCATTAGCAAAACCTCCATTGCTAGATTAAAAACATGGCATTAAAAGATGCAGTTCTTCAATACTATTAAGATGTAAAGCATAGTTTTAAAAATAATACTACCTATTCCATCTTAACTCTTCCTTTAAAAATTGTTGCAGGTGTCGCCTTAGATACTGTACTTGAGGACTTCAGATGGGTCCTTTCTTTGGCCCCAAGAAATGCACCACTCAACAGCACTAAAGAGTTCCCATGAGAGTGTAAATACAAAGGTCCTGTTTCGTACAAGCTGTGGATGTCAGAAACAAAGTGCTTTTATTAGCACTGCAAAGGGAGTAATTCAAACAGTGTTATGAGATTTTCAAGTACCCACAGCCCAGTTTAATACTACAACAAAATGGAAAACAGATCATCAACAGAAAAGCACAGTCCTAGTTAGTTGCCCTATACATCCTCCCTGCAGTTTTTCCCAGTAGGCACTTCTCTAGGAGGGAAGGTATTACCTTGCAACTCTAGCTTCAGTGATTTTGGAGAATCCGCTCATCTCTTAGCCTGTATACTCCCAGCTTCTGCCAGATTCCAAGTGATGCCTGATACTTCAGGCAGTGCTCATCTGCCCTGCTATTACAAGAATGTTTGGTTTACTTGTTTGCCGTCTGCTAGTAATCTGATTCTGAAGAGCTATTTCAGTCAACTTTGACAGAAGGGAAGAAGTCTTGTATATAATACTTTGCTGTAAATTTTATGAAAATAGGAAGCTGAGAAGAGCGGAGAAACCCAGATTATACCCATATCCCATCCAAAACATTACCTCAACATCCTAAAATAGAGGCTCTGTAAAAAAATGGTGCAATCACAGGAAGCATTTCAGAAGTTACAATACACAATAATACTACAAGATTGAATCATGGTAGCAGGTTTCACAGACAATGTCTGTCTTTCCTCTACATAAAAGTATCTAAATTAATGAATATCCATATGTTGCAACTCACTTCCTATACCTGAAACTGTTCCAGTTCCAAGGGAAGGTGAAACCTGCATTCTCTTCATATGGTGGCTTGAAGGAAGTGCCACAAACAGCAAATTGTTGCCTCAAGCCCCTCAAAGATGCAGAACTATATCTGTTTATGTTGCTCAGCACTTTTAAGTCTCTTCCACAACCCTGTAGCTTAACAGAAATATCTAGCAATATTTCTGCATGAATAAGATGATCTTATGAAAGAATACGAGCACTGAAATTTAACAGTTTGACCTCTGGTTTATTAGGAACAAGGAAAGCACTTGAGGTGGTAAAGAAACCTGAGCATTTATGTACACTTGCTGCATAGACAAGCAAAGGCTGCAGAAGCAGTAGGGTTCTTTTCCTTTACACGTACCACTTCCATCTCCTTCACTACCACCCTGCTTCCCAAATGCCAAGAGAAGACATTCATATTTCCACTGTTTCTCTCACTTTTTTTTAAAAATGGTAACGAGAAGGCAAGGTAAAGAGCAAGTTTGCCCAAAGATATGCTTGAAGAAAAATACAGCCAGATTCCTCAGAAAATGATTATCTTCAAAATAACTGAAAATACAAAATTAAGGAAGTTTGAACTTCTGTTTAAAGCAATTTGGTTCCCACTGGAATCCTCAGCAACTTATGTACATGAGAACCACTTCAAGAAATTGAAAAGGCTGCTGCTTAGTTAAAAGATAAGAGTATTAAAAAACCTAGCCATCATGCATATTTCAAAAGAATAACTTCTATCAGCACCACTAGTCACAGTACTACCCCTACAAAGTTAGGGGTAGAAAACTAAAACTAACTAAACTAAAATTAACTAAAAAGAAAACTAAAAAATAGATAAAAAAAAAAGCCAAACACTTGCTATTTGACATAGACTATCATCACAGTCCACAGTTTTAGTGTTGAATAGATGGGGTTTCCCACTTTCTCTAGAGAAGTTTCCAGCTGTGGAAAAGAGCACTTCAGAAATGTCATAACATAAAAATATCCAGGGGCTCAGACAAAAGTTTGGAACAGACTTCATACAACCTCAGGAGAGTTTCTAAGCAGCAAATCCAGATCATTAAAATTAATGTGGCATTGTAGCCTCATCAGTTTAGACCTGCAGGAGAACCTGCATTTATGCAGTGTAATTTACTGTTAAAATGTTTTGGTTAAAATATTTGCTTTAATGTTTTGAGTGTCAGACAGCTTTTTCTACTCAGCAATAGAGAAAATGAAATTAGTTTTGGAAGTTCACCAAATGAAATTCACTTCCACTTTTGATGGATTGTCCATCAAAAATACAAGAGGAAAATAGAGATGTAATGGTCAGTCAGCTATTGCAACTCCCTAGAAGCTGTAACCTGTGAAATTTTATATATGCTCTGCATGGTGAGGAGTAAAGATACATCAGGCTCAGATATAAGCTGGAATAGTAAGCATTTAAGTAGATATCTGTGAAACAAAAGTCAACTGTAATGTTCCTCTTAAACATACATTAGGGGGGAAAAAAAAAGTTTGAAGAGAATAATACCACATTTACAAGGTACCATTCAAAGTTTATTTTTTCTTTCAAATGTTAACATAGCAGAATGGCAATCTTAAACAGGAAAAAATAATGGTATTGTATATTTACAGTGGTCAATAGCTCTGTGTGATGTCAAAAAAAAAAAAAAAAAAAAAGAAGAAAAGCATTAGACTTCATGATGGTAAAGAACTCCACCAGAACTAAATGGAAGTCACATATGTATTACATGAAAAACTTAAGCATTTTTCCTTACAAAAAGGGAACATTTTCTGGTCAACTGTATGGAGAGTCACTTTAACCTTTTGAAGCACTACAAGTCTGGAAGCATTTTGCCTGCAAAGTATTCCAACTTTTCTTGCAACAAAGGACTATAAAACCTCCCAACTGATACACTAAGGACTGCAACTGAAAGTTTTATTATTGCTCAGTCTTCCCCATTAATGGCCAGGTTCCCAACTTCAGCTTCCAGGTACAGCTGAAAGAACTAGGCTGTTGAAACAAGAATCATCTACAGTTTTCCACAGACATTGAGCCTGTTTGACTCTTTAAACTTTGTGAGTTTGCAGAGAACTCACAACCTTCAAACTTACTGTGACATTACAAAACCACAGAGTCAGGACAAAAACACTTCAACAGAATCAGGTCTTGCCACTCCTCATAAACCACATACACACACAAACTTGATCCTCTTGAAGTAAAGAAGAGGAAAGAGTTAAATCATTCACCCCAGATCACCAGGGATCCAGGATAGATATTCTACGAAACTATTTGTGGACAAGGTCTACAATTTACACTACTAGAAGCAGCACTGTACTCTAAAGCACACCTGAAAGACTGTAAAATAGTACTTTTTAATAACTATTTTCTGAGAAAAAGAAACCAGACACTGAGAACTGTGTATCTTTAAGATAGACAGATGAGATTTCACATGACAAGCAGAAATTATTTCTATTAACCAATAACTTCCAATAAGTCAAAACAGCAACTATAAAAGAAACAGCATCTTCATAAAATCTCCTCAAATAAAAGTGAAAAAGGGACATAACTAGTGCCTTGTTGCAAAAATCCAGGATGAAGTCCATTTTACTTAAAACTACTGTGATAGCCTGTATTCCAGTCAAAGAAACCAGTACATTGAATGCCATTTATTAGTAGTCACATATTAAAAAGAAAAAAAAAGAAAATAAAAAAAAGAAAAATACAGCCAGAGAAGTAACATACCAAATAATAGTTGTGACCAGCACTGAGCTACTAAGATACTTTAGACTACTAAATATTTTTAAAAGTTTTTGTTAGAGTTGAAAAATATATATTTATAGTGGTTCAGTGTTACTCATACAGAATGGACTTACACTGATCATCTTTAAAGATTCTGCGTTAAAACACTAAGACAACACTAGCAAAAATATCCCTGAGTATAATTTAATCAGAAGTGAACTCCTCTCAAATTAAGTACAGTTGTATAATTTACAGTTACGGTCTGTACTATAGCAATATATGGTATAGAATCCTCCGTATTCTGAAACTTTCAGGGTGATAATTTTGTAGAACAAACTATGTCGAGAAAGTTTTCAAACTACGTTTTAAAATATTTTACCTATATTGCAACCAAAATCTACTAAATTTGACAATAAACATAATTTCGAAAATATTTGGCAAGAACGACCTCTTTGTATAAGCTTTTTTCCAGCAGGTGAGATTATACTCCTAAAATTGCCTATTTAAACATTGTAGTTTGCAACAGCAAGCATTAGTAGCATCTTCTTTGCCAAATTGGTTACAATTACTCTAGTAGCACACCGTGACATCTGAAGAATGGTACAGAGTAGTATTTCTCCTTTAAAACTTACTCAAGGCCATTGCTTTCCGAACTTGCCCAGCACTCGGTTCTAATTGCAACAGTAACATCCATTGCAGACAAGAAAAACTGAAGGCAGAAAACATTATCAGATCACAGTGTGCTTACCACACTTCGGTTTGCACAACAGCTTTCCTGATGTTAAACTCAACACTGCACCACTTCAGCAGTCTTCGCATTGTATGTTTTACCATGTCCAAAATACATTTCCATCAACTGTTCAGGCATCTCAAATTTTGCTTAAGGAGCAAAGAAGTTTCCTTCCTAACAAACCAGAGAAGCTAAGAAATTTTTAAGTTGTGTCTATAAAAATGATAACAGTGTGAAGTACTGAGCTGAAATGAAGAAGTCTATGCAACTACACCATTGAACAATTTCATAGTTAAGGAATTCTTTCCTCTGACAGGAGTCTGTCACACTAGGAGAAAAGGAGCCACCATACTCATTCAATTCAGAGGTCTATGCCACTTAGCACTGTCTCCTACAACAGCAATTAGCATTAACATTCAAATATATTAACATTCAGATACTGATCAGTTAGTTCTCCAATTATAATCATACACCAGCCTTGATGTCTACTTACTTGCAGATCTGTAGAAGTTTCTCTCTCTATAGCTGTACTTGCAAACTGCTCTAACAGGGGCCTTTATGGCTTTTAGTACTGAATGTACTACAGATAGTTTTTCTGCATTAAAAGAGAAATTTCAATTATCTGTAGTCCATAGAAAACTACAGAAGGTAAAAGAGGGTGAAAAAATGTCATCAAAAAAATGAGTGTGGAAATGACAGAATACGCTAGTACTTATAGACAACATGACTATCAAAGGACTGGAACTACATCTGGTTATGATATGCTAAAATATAACACTGCAGTTTCTAAATACTTTGTAACCAAACTTCACTGTTAACACCATCTGATGTGCTGCTTTTCTCACTGGGAATTGCCAGCAGATAGAACATTTTAATCCAAAATGCATTTATTTGATCTGGAATTTATTGGCAGAGTATTCATATATATATATAAAAAAAATGTTTTAAACTGCCAGAGTTCAAGAGTAGTTTTTGTCCTTTGCTACTCCAGTAAGAAAAGAAGCAATATTATAAAAGTTTGCTACTCTTGCCTCTCCTGTAAAACACTTCTAAATTCCATTCTGTCTTTTTTTTTTTTTTTACTATCTCTTTGACTATTAACATAATTGTGACTATATTCACAATATTTCCATGGGCAATATCTGTAAGAAAACAAGTACCATCACTTCCTAAGCAGCCACATAAACTGTGGCTAATTGAAAAAATTGGACCTATGTCTTCACTTAGGTTTTTCAAACTAAAAGAGAAGTATAAAATCAGTTTAAGAAAATGGTAGTATCCTTTGTGAGTGGCTGCTACTTGAATACTATTTCCTTTGACCAACAGCCCTTTTAAAAACATGAGGACTTTACTAATAAGACCATACTTTTAAATGGTAGGATACCTGATCTTTTTTCCCAGGTTAGTAACTCACCAGGCTTTCTTTCTAAAATGTTATGTTACCCATCTAATTATTTTAAAGAATGAGGGGACATTCACAATGCCAGCAAGCTTATAGTTTGTTATTGGTTTGTATTTTTTTTTTTGTTAGTTTCCTTTTTATCTGACATTTAAGGGTGGCTGTGAAGTTAATCTTACTTCATCAGTTTACTATACAGGTTTGGAACACAAATAAAAGGGAATGCCAGGCAATTTATCACTCTGCAGTCCATTCTGCATATTAATAAGAATCACTAAAGCTTAGTAACTGTACTTCTAATATCAACACTACAAAGTTCAGTTAAGAATGTTTTTCAACTGTGAAGATGAACATCTGTTCTGTTTAACAAGGTAGTATGACTGGAAAGACCATATGCTAAAAGAGACAGGCATGCTAATCCTACCAATTTAACATTAAGTGATCACAAAAAATTAGCATTCTATCATTTTCACTAATGAGGAAGTAGAAAAATGCAAATAGCTCTTGTCCATCTGCTGCTTATGACTACAAATCAGTGTTATTAGGTGGGAAAGAGGGACGGCCTTTAGAAGAAACTGTTATCAAAAACATTGGACACCAGCTGGATTACCTCTTTAGTGGGCTACTCTTGACGTGTTAAACTTATTATCTTAATGTGAAACAAATATCTAATAATATTAATTAAACACATACAGAATACAAGTCTGGCAGCAGCAATGCAATCCCCTGCTTGAAATAGCACAAGTCATACAAAATAAAATAGCTTGCTAAGCTGAAGTACAAAGGTCTTGCTTCCTTTGGATCTTCTTTTCAGTTCCCTGGCTTAAAAAGTTCCAAAGTTAAACTCCTGTGAAGAGTTTCGCAAGAATATAGAAGCAGGAGAAGACCATTAATTCTTGGAGAATCCATGGGAGGTACCTTATAAAAGGGTGAGCTTGATTTATAACTTTCTTGCTGGAGAACCTAATGTCCACTCTGCACCACCGTTGCTTGTAAGAGCACTGTCTAGTTTGAATGGGACAGGCCAAGACTAATTGTGAACAGGGACGCAGTGGTCACTGCCATTATATTACCTCAATCTTTGAAGAAAATTAAGCTTCAGGTTTCCCAAACAGAAACCAGGTTTTGTTACTACCTTATTAAGGCGTTTATGAAACAAAATCCAACGACATTCAGCAAAATGTGTAAATGAAGTAGCCTTTGCTTATTCATTACTTATTATTATAAAAGATTAAATATTATAAAAATATAATTAAATATTATAAAAATATTATATATACTTATAGAAGTAGCCTATTCTTCTAGCCCTTACTTATTTCTATTGAGATATAAACTTCTCTCTGTACAGCAGTGATCAAGTAATTGATTTGCAAACTTCAGACTGGACTTTTTCAAGTATTACAAGATCAGCATCACTGTTGTTACAAAAAACTTTTGGTTTCATGTTTTAACAAGGCCATCCGGATACAATCCTGAGTAATGTGCTCTAGGGAGCCCTGCTTTAGCTATCATCAGGTTGTACAGATCTCAGACACAAAAGCAGTTTTAAAGTCTCTTACCAAGAAGAGATTTTAAGTGTAAGACAAAACAATTCTCATTCATGTCAGAAAGTCTTTAAGCAGACATCAATGTGTCAGAACAAACTAAATGATAGCCACAGAAAAGTAATTTCATGAAAACATTATGAAAATCAAGAGGAATCAGGATACAGTATGAGTCCACAGAGGCTGACAGAACTGCTACATATTTTAGAAATTTACTAAATAAGGAATTACACCACTCTACCACTCCTCACTACTGAAATATTTCAGTTTAAGCTGTTCCCAAGACCTTCATTATTTTAAACTGTATCTAAATTCAGTGATACAAATATCAGTGACAGATCTAATTTATGTCATTAGACTTTCACCTGTATTTGCACTGGAAGCCAACAGTAGTAGTAACTTACTGCTCCCTTTAATAAACATGTAAGCTGTACAATTATCAAGTGCCTGTGAGAGAAGTGTTGACATGAGAAAGGTCACTAAGGTATCACCAGTTGAATACTAAGAGGCTACGCTTGACTAGCATTCAAGAACCAATTACAATACCACAATTGAAACTTACAGTTCAGCAAAATAAGGTAACTTCAAAAGCTGCTGACAGACAACATACTGGCAGTGGGCAAGCAATGCACTTCTGTATGCAGTTTTGCCTCACAAGTAACACAAACTAATTCTTCTGGCAAACAAATAAATCACTACATGTCAAAGAATTGGATCTCTGGAAAAGCAGTCTTGTCTACTTAACAAGATGTACTTTGCAGGACTAAAAATCTGCATTTTTCAAAAAAATTATAATTACAATTTTGATGGTACACTTCAAGACAAGCCACATGGAGGGCAGCAAGAGAAAAAGAGAATACACAAGAGATTAAAGATAAAGACTTACCACAGTATTAACTCTCTCAAAACTACTAAGAATTGATTTTTTTCAAAATGTGAAACCATTATCAGTTAGCTAAGATTAAGGACAAGGTTCCCAAAATCCACGTCCTGCAGTTTTGTTTACTTCATATTGAATGTAATAATTCACAAGTTTTACCATGTTTTTCACTGAGCTTCTACACAAATAAGCCTACAAAAAACAGATGTGCTATGGGAACTCTGATAAGTAATGTGTGTTTTTACAGTTCCATAAACTGAGAAACAAAAAAGTTCTAGAAGAGCAATAGGAAATAAAAATACCAACTGAGAGCACTTTGAGTTACCTTAAAGTTATTGTGTAAGAATGCTTAACTTTGCCTTGTGAAACCTTTGTACAAAAGAAACCTGGACACTTAGAAGTCCAATGCAGTTACAAAATTTCTGTCCAAGTTTTGTTAGGAAGGGTTTGCAACCTTGATTTGTGCTTTCAAACTTTCTTGATCACATCCCAAATCTTAAGCTGCTTCTATTTTTCCAGACATGATTTCACTAAAACTGCTCATGTCATCTCCTGCAGCAATAACGCTACTTCAGTTCTAAAAGCCCTTTGACAGTGATCAAGAAAGATCAAATCCAGTAGGATGTCAAACTAAGATCCCAGTGAGTTGAGCAGTGCACCACAAGTCTGAAAACCTAAGCTGGGTCCCAGCCATCTAATTTCCTGTTACATCATCAGATCACACTATCCATATCTCCTAAGTGTTTCACAAATACCTAGGCTGTACAAGGAAACAGACTATGTTAGTGCTACAGCAACTTGCAGCCTTGCAAACTTGGTATGCTTTCCAAACACTTCCTTCCCTGGGCTCACCCTGAGCCAGCGGGTTTGAAGCTGCAAGGCTTCATCCATTAAGCTTCTGCTCTGTTAGTAAAATACTTATAGGGAAGTTTTCATTGTGATGTTCCTTTTTGTAAATTACAGTATGAGTTTCAATACAGTTATACTTCAGGTATTTTTGAACAAAAGTAATTACTACTAAAATCCGCTTTAGGAGAATTAAAATATAGGCAATAATGCTACAGTATAGACTTCCCCACAGCCACAACTGCCACATGGCCTTTTCCCTGGGTCACAATGCCTTCAGAGATACCCCTGCTCCAGCACGGCCTTACGCACAGCCCCTTCAGAAATAAGCCTGCTCTAATATGGCTTTACCCATGGCTGTAGTCCCTGCAGGGGAATACCTGCTCTGTTGTGGCCTTATGCAGGGCCAATTTGAGGTGTTCCAGCATGACATTACAGCACAGCCACTGATGCTTCAAGATCTATCTGCTGCAGCACAGACTTATCCTTGGGCCTCAATACCTTCAGAGGTATTCCTGCTTCTGCACTGACTTAATCACAGCTACAGATGCTTCAAGATGTATCTGCTCTTGCATGGGTTTCTTCACAGGAGCTTCAAGATTTAGCTGCTTCCACGTGGACTCATGCACAGGTCACAGTCCCTGTGAGTTCACACTGGAGTTGCAGCCCATCCAGCCCAGCAGCACAGACACAGCAGCGAGTCCCTGGCCAGCTGCCAGCCCCAGCACATCGCCACTGCTGTTATCAAAATGTTCCCAGGCACAGCACAGTAAGGTGATAAGCGGCATAGCACGCAGAGAAAGCAAAAACCAGCCACTAACGAGCACTAGACTCTAATGTACAGTCAGGCAAGCAAGGCTCATGACAAGCACCTGCCAATTAATAGCTAATCAGGAATTACAGCTGCAAATTCAATCTAGCACATTCCAGTCAAACCTGTCATTATCTCAAACCCTTTGAGCTGCACACTGGGTGTCCTAAAGGACTGCTGTGGTTTAAACCCAGCCAGTAACTAGGCCCCACACAGGCACTTGCTCACTCCTCCTAGTGAGATAGAGGAGAAAATCAGAAAAGAGAGAAAACTCATGGTTTGAGATAAAGACAATTTAATAAATAAAGCAAAAGCCATGCACACAAGCAAGGCAAAACAAGAAATTGATTCACTGCTTCCTGTGGGCAGGCAGGAGCCACCGCCAGGAAAGCAGGGCTCCACCATGCATAGCAGTGACTTGGGAAGACAAATGCTGTCATTCCAAACATCCTACCTTTCCTCCTCCTTCTCCCAGCTTTATATGCTAAGCATGACACTATATGGTATAGAGAATCCCTTGGGTCAGCTGTCCTGGGCTGTGTTCACTCCCAACTCCTTGTGCACACCCAGCCTGCTCACTGGTGGGGTGGAGTCAGAGACAGAAAAGGCCTTGACTCTGTGTAAGCCCTGCTCAGCAATAAGGAAAACATCACTGTACTATCAAGACTGTTTACAGCACAAATCCAAAACACAACCCCATAGCAGCTACTGTGAAGAAAACTAACTCTATTCCAGCCAAAATCATCACACCAAATCTCCCAATAAGTAAAACCATAGATTTAAAAACTACACCATCCTAATTATTTTGAAGAATTCAATCCAAGCTTTCTCTGTGTAGAACTACGTAGTAATTCTGTACACTTTTAAGAGATGCTGGTCTCGTCATGCCATTTTGTCCTTATTTCATTTCAGAATACTCAAAGGTAGCTATTTTCTTAATTTTGAGAGTGGAAATTTTTCAAAGAAAGATATAAGAGAGCTAATGATGTCCACATGAATTAAGTGTTGGAAGATACGACAAGAAACTCAGTAATGTTAAAAGACACGGAAACGTGACAGGATTAGCATATGCTTCAGGCTAAGTAGTTTTTCTTGTTTGTGAATTGGGTAGCAAGGAAGCCAATAAATATTTTTGTATTAACAAATAATCACAGTCTCTCCAGCATGACACCACTGCAATATTTTTATTAGTTTTACCAAAGTAGTCTTCCCAGAACAGGGATACTTGTTCAAAGTCCAGAACACTACTGACAAAGGTTGAGACCATTTTCTTCAGGGTACAAATGCCAAAAGACCCTGACAATCCACAAAAGAGTAGTTCAGTTCAACTTTGCCATATTCACTGAACAGACAGAATTACAGAGTAATTTAGGTTGGAAAGGATCACCCAAGTTCATCTGGTTCAGTGTTCCAGTTGAAGCTCTGCCAACTTCAGTTTGAAAAACTGAAATATTCGCTCTGCATACTGTAAACATCTCCAGCCACTGTCCTACTGCCAGTGTAGAGCTATCACAAAGAGCAGGTGTAGAACTACTTCAATTTAAAAAAAAAACAAAAAACAAACCTACAAAGCAAAAAAATTCAACATGCAATATCTGAAGTTTATGCTTCCATGAGAAAGAAAAAAATAAACACAGACTGCCTTGCATAGTCTGAGTGATCCAAAGGGAAAGGATATTTAATGGATATAATCACATCACAAGTTTGAAATGGTATTTTGTTTGTGGTTGAGAGAATTTACTGAATTGCTTGAAATTTTTAGCATATGTCTACAGCAAAGCTATCCAGGTGATGTAACAAGAATTTAATAAAAAACTGACCGCATGGAGCCACACCCCCAGGTTTTGGGGTATTTTGACTAGAACAAAAACAAACAAACAAACAAACAAACAAACCAAAAAAAAACCAAACAAACAAAAAAAAAAACCACACCAAACCATAAAAACTGAGTTCTCATAAAGGTCAGGGAATGGAAATCACAGAAAGCAAGCCTCATACACCTCAAATGCATAAAAACTTCAACATTTTTCTTACATAAAAGTCATCTTTTAGTACTGAAAAGACTGTGGAAAAATTAACAGATACTGACATTCAAAACAACTGGAATCTTCAGATATTTAATGACAGAACAATGAACATTCTAATTTTTGTCTTTCCTGTGAACTTGGTTTGCAAGAGGAAAAAAAATAAAACAAAAAACTTATTCTGCTTGGGCATAAAGAGTCTGGGGCACAATTTGATCTATGTAGGAGGTACAACACTTACTCTACAGGTATTCCCTTTATTCTCAAGAATTTTGAGTGGCAATGGTCTCCCTTTCTATCAAGAGAAAGACTGTGCTTCAAACTGCAAATGTGTATTTTTAAGGCATGAAGCAACAATATAGATATTTTATTCATGCTGGCAGACAATCACAATGCATCTCATTTGATATATTGTCTGTCCTAGCTTTGCTATTGAGAAATTAAAACAGAAAAATGAATTAACTTGTTTAAGATGGAGCAGTCAAACTGCAGAGCAGGAGAATTCCTTCAGTTTTTCTGCTTTAGCTTCAAAGTTTATTCTATATTATAAAAGCAAGCAAAATAGCTCAGCTGACTATTAAATTACTAATTGTATAGGGCCCTGAGGAAAGAAAATTCTGAGGAAAGGAAAAAAAAAAAAAGCCCTGAAAAAGTCCATTTCATCTTTCTTAAACCTCTTTGGAATTGAAATACCACCCTGCTCAGATCACTTTAGACTTCTAGAGGGACTGTTAAGTAGAAGAGAGAAAATTATGGACAGCATTGAAGCAGGGCTATTACCTATGACAGTGAACACTATCAGGATATAACGGGGTGAAGTCTAACCAATTACACCGAGTTAAACCATGAGTAGATATACTAAGCTAACTCATTAGAAAGCTTTATATCTGCTAAGAAAACAAAGCACAGCCAATTATGCATACAGAAAAGAAGCAAAGAGTAGATGAACTTTTAACTACTTTATATCTCACATGTTGCAGCAGATCAAACGGCAAAAGCCACCCTGGTAACAGCAGCTAAATCCCTTCAAGGATAGGCAAAGCCAAGTATATTGGCCTGCAAAGACAAATGAGGCTGGCAGCAGCTTACCCTGCCCATAGCATTTTGAAATCAATAGTGAGAACAACTGCTCCCTGTGGGGATCACACCACAAAAATCCAGCACTGTGGAGAAGAGGGGGAGCATGAGGCAGAACTACCACACTAGAGCCAAGCCACCAGCCAAGATAAACACCTCAAGCAACTGGAACAAGTGTTCGCTAATCAGCATCACAAACTTAGAGAAAAAACTGGATCAGCATATCCAGGTGAGTGCAAGTGCTTGTGAAAAATCATTTCAGATTTTATGTCACTCAGCACTGTGCTGCCCTTGTGTCCACCTCATCACTCAATTTCCTCTACAATAGAGGAAGCATGATCAAACAACTCTTTTCAGTAGAACCTAAAATCAGGGAGATGGTCACATCAGCTGGCTCTCCAAGATTTGTATTCTACTAAGCTACTCACTTTGTAACTTTTCCTCACACACAGTATTAAAAGGAATATAAGGGATATACTGCTCAGGTTAAGCTAGTGAATAATCCCAAACTAACTTTGATGACTCATAAGGTTTAAGTTTTACACTAAAAGCTGTCTCCTCCTAGTATTTTTATGGACTTTTCTCCCTCCTAAAACTGCAAGATCTTGAACCAACTGCTGCTTATGGGCATGGAATGGTAAAGTCACACCTCTGGCACACTAAGTCATCACCACCTGATTTTAACCCATTGAGCCTACTGGCAAAGAATATTAATAGAGTACTTCAGTCCAATTACTGAAACATGACACATAGTTTAGGTACTTCCATTTTTACAATTTTTTTGTGGATTCAGGGAATTCAATACAGTGTTGATGTTACTTAGTATATTTATCTATTAGAGATAAAGAAAGACAAAGTCAGTGAACTGACAGTATATTTGTATCCACAGATTTTGGTTTTTCAGAAAAAGTTTTAGTTCTATTTTTACACAATACTGTAACAGTACTAGAGACAATGTTTAGTATTTGTGTATTAGAATTCTCTCCATTCTTCCAGTAATGGTTACAGAGTCCTCATAAAGAAGAAAGACAGGAGAGTGTGATTAAGAAAATTCCACTCACATTAACCTGTTGTGATCAATACTGGTTCTGAATTGAAAATATCCAAACTGAAGACTGGCCAAATACACGGAACCTCTGTAAAGAGGTTACCTGATAAAAACCCAAAGTCAAATGAGGATTGTAACATTAATTTCCTCACATAATAATGACATCTCTAACAGGTTCTTATTCTTTGATTTAAGACTATTTTATCTTTAATACACTTTCTAAAAAAAAAAAAATACTTGCTTCCCAATTCCTCAGATCACTTGTTTGCAATAGAAGAGAAGTGAAAGCTTGAAAAGATGCACCTACACTTGAAGACACAAGGAAAACATGAAAACCCAGTTCCCATTTGCTGGTAGGTAATGAAGGAAGCATTATCATTCCTTTACTTCTATACTCTTACATCATGAACACAGAATAAAATGAGGATTGACTTTTACCCCATTTTAGGATTTATTTCTCAATGAATATCACTTTACTGACACTCAGGCTTTCTAGTCCATACCTCATTTCAATTAAAAACACTCTTGCAGCTTTAAAGAGTAAGTGGCTCCCACTTTAATGAACCCTTGCACATAATTTATTATTCATAAAAACCTTAGCAGGCAAAGCATTCTGAGAGTCAACAAGCACTTTTTGGCTCTGCTTTTATCTCTCTGAGCAATAGAATGAAATAAGCACTTCTTGCAAACTTCACTCTTTCCCAATGAGTGCTTTTCAAACTGATTTCACTAGGCAGAAAGCGAGGGGCTGGTTTTACACTGGAAATACATATCGGGAACCTTAATCTCTTCCTTCTGCCTGCACTCCTCCATCACAAAGAGGAAGTAATCTCATGAGATGCAACTTTCACAGTGATGTCTACTTACAGCTTAGGTTGAGGGGTTTTAAGCTGTTCTTCCAAGAACCAAGAGCTGTATCAAAGTACTGAGAAGCATATTCATCATCAAGTTAGAGGAGCACTAACCTCCTCAGCCTCTCCATGAAACCTCTTCCTTATCTTTAGAAAATATATTTTCTGTTGTTTTCTCACAGTAACTGTTTCTTCCACAATGATTTTGCAATATCTCTCTCAATTATTTAGAAAACGATTCATACTCCAAGAATTCAGAGGTGTGTGTAGTCATGTAAGAGTGTCCATAAACAGGTTTTGTTGAGTCATCATTATCCAAACTGCAACATCATGTTGCCCAAAATTACAGGTGAGTAAGCTCTAAACAGGTGCATTCTGATCTCTCCTTTTCCTCCAATTCAAATCCTTGTTCTCTTTTTGCTTTCTCACTTATTCTACCAATATGAGAGTAATTAACACCACCTACACACACTGTTCTCTTTATTTACATCCACTTTACGATCTTTTCAAGACAACAAGTTATGGAGCTAAGAGTAGTTTCAAATACAGCATTAAGAACACTGCATTGTCATCACTGTTCATCATGCTTGGAACTAAGAAATCTTGGGAGTTCATAGTAGAAATCTAGGTTTTCAGTTCTAGTTTTTCAACTTTTAGAAGTCAGCACTCTTAAGGCAATTTACCTTACAGACAGTAATGATGTTCCAGAAAGAAACAAAACAGGTCTACTTGCAGGCAAATATAAGCAACACGGGAAAAGATTAGATTTACCTACAGTTTAAAGAGGATTAAGTCAATTTTTCTAGCAAGATGGCCTAAGCCTTGCCCATAGTGTTTAGAGTTCAGTCAGTTTCAGGACAACAAAGAATTCAATTCATCTGAGGCTGAAAAGCAAAGGTTTGGGCAATAGCAGTGTGGATTGGAGAATCTACAGGACATCGTCTTTTAAAAATAAAAGTTAAAACACTTATGTTGATACATGGTTTGGATAGTACCATACGGCTGTGGTACCATATGGCTATGAACATATGGGTACTTCAGTCTTTAGTGAACAGAAAGAAACAGGGTCACTGGTGCTTTATTTCACAAATTCATTCTGCCCATCTCAGTCACTTGGAAACTATTAGTGAGATACAATTCCTGTACCCTTTACTGTCCCCACTTGAAATAATCATTTAGCAACTCAGAATTAGCAGTAGGTAACTACAGCATTCCAAAGCTTATCTCAGGAACAAGCCCATCAAAAGTAAGCCCACCACCCAAAAAAACCCCAAAACCAAACTAAACAAAAATACTCCTTAGCAAGCAGCACAGAATGTTTCAATCCCAAAGGATCGAGCAAAACAAGAAAACAGAGCTCAGCCCACATCTCTCTTTAGATTTGCAGTCAGCTGCTATAAATTGTCAGCACACTAGTAACCCTCAATAAAATGTATATATTAACTTGAGATAGTGGGGATTGAGCAGCCATGCCTCACATCATTAACACAACTTGACCTGACACAAAAAACAACCATGACAGGCAAGCCACCCACCAACAGAAAACAGAGCTTGCTTTTTTTTATCCACTCCTGCATACCTGGCTCCCACCAGACTTCTCAATGGTTCCAGCAGCTGAATCAAAACATCACTTGCATACAGTGCACTAAATCCATTTCAGAATACAAAAGGATACAGCCTTAGTGCTCCAGTCTGAGTCCCGATGGCCAGTATTTTCTGAACCGGATCAAATGCCAAGGCTGAAGGTTGATAGGGGAAACCATGGCGTACAGTCTAACAAGTCACAGCATCGCAGTAATGATGGGTCAAGCAGGATACCAAAAATAAACAGAATCAATACTGTATGTTAGAGAACAGCATTCAGTGTTAATTGTAATTTTAAAAGGAACTACAAGGCAATTTTAATAAGAGACTGAGAAACTCAGCTGTCTTACACGAACCAATTATAAAAGACTTTTTCAGTCATAATTACTCATTCATCCTTGAGCATCAGGTGACAGTCAGACTTACTGAAACTTAATTTGAATCCTACATTTCTTCTCTACAAAGACTCTATCAACTCAGCATTTTATTTTTTCATGTACTTCATTCCCTGAGTAATCTTATTTTTAGCTCTAACAAAGACACTAAACTATTAAAATCTGAGATGTTCCTAGCAAGTTTGGCAACAAAGCGAGACTTGTCATCAGAACTATTACAAATTACTAGACTTTCTTTTCTGAGAATCATTTCAGTTTCAATCCAGCAGGCCACACGTGACAATGCAACATCTCTCAGCACATTAAGGGAAAAAAAGATAACAACCTGAGCTTGACAGAACAAACCTCTCATCCTCTGCTTTCCCCAAAGAGAACAGACAGCTCCAGAATTAACATAATCAAAAAATACCCTGCCTCAACAATGGGCTTCTTTCTTAATATGAAGCTATTGGCACATTTAACTTTTTGATTAGCCAAGACTAATTTGGTAATTGACTAAGCAATAACTCCATTAGGCTTTTTGAGCTGCAATTAATCAAAACTGAGAACATAATACAAGTGTCACCTACTCTTATTTCCGCTATAAACACACATAGCATAAGCCATACAAATGACAGCCTTTCCATTTCAAAACCTTTAGTTTAAAGCAGAGGTATTTCAGGACCTCCTAAACACACAGCAAACTTCTGATATACTCCTTTTACTTCCCTGAAGTCGCAGGCATACCCCGCAACTCTGTATCTCACAAGCAAATAAGGTCTAACTGGTAACAGCTCTGCTCTTTTCCACATCCTTTGTGACCAACTTACAAAAGCTGCAGAAATTCCTGCAATACTTAAAAAAATGTAGAAGAATCCATAAACAAGCTCATCTATGTCAAGCTAGGCCATGAGTGCATTGCAAAGATAAAAATGGGTATTGATATTCAAATCAGCTTTTATTCCTCTTGGTACAGCTGGTGGTTAATTCGCTGCAACATTTTCTAAAGTGTGCAGACACAAACTGCAGTTATTGTATCAAACACAAGCAAATAAATAAACAGGAACTTTGTCTCTAGAGAAGATATGCAATAGCAGCATCAGCAACTTGGCAACACGCTGCAGTGAAACCACCACAAACGTCGGCAGCCTTTTTTCAGGCATAAAGGAACAGGATAAATGCATTTCCAAATAATGCAGAGCGACAGATCCCCTGTCCTTCGGGCCCATGAGCAGAGGCTTCTACTCAAATGCCGCCATAATCAGATCTGCACTAGACCTAGGTATCACTCCTATCCCCATCCAACTCTTTCTACGAAGCCTTCGTGAACAGGGTTAGTATTACTCTCACGAAAGGGCCTAGAAGACGACAAACCCCGAGACTCTCCAAGAAAGATGACTACAGAAATCCAGCAAGACCCGTACAGCTACACCCACCGCTTTCTTCCCTTCTTCTCCCCCCGAAACATTCAAATCCAACAAGTAAACAGGAGTAGCGGGCAGGCTCTGCGAGGTCGGCACGGAGGACCAAAGCCCGCAGCGCCCATCGCGGCGGCGCGCCCCCTTCCCCGGCCGCCCGCCGGCTGGGGGCTGCAGCACTCATTCACCTTGCAGAGCTGGAAGTGCTCGGACTGGAGCGTCTCCTGGATTTCCGTCTCCCGGTTCCCCGCCTGCTGCTGCTGCGCGGCGGACGACGCCGAGGCGACGGCTGAGACCGCCGTCAGGCCGTCCAGCACCTTCCTGATGTTAAATTTCCTCATGGTCTTCGGCGGCGGCGCTCCCGCTCCCCCGGCCTCGCCGCCGCCGCGCTGTCACCGCCGCGCCGCCCGCCCCGCAGGCAGCAGACGAGCCCCCGCCGGGGAGGGCGGTGCAGGGCCGGCCCGCGATCGGGGGCGTCGCGCTCCTCCTCGTCCGCGGGCAGGGCGGCGAGGCGTCAGTCCGGCAGCGCAGGGGCGCTTCTCATCGGGGCCCGCGGGTTCGGCGACGGAGGCTGGAGCCAAGCAAACAGGAGCCGGTCAGCCCGCTGAGCGCCGCCACCGCCGGCCCCGCCGCGCCGCCCGCGGCCGCC
>JAWWTY010000106.1:48594088-48652190 GCA_035222235.1 Margarornis squamiger
CGCTGCCCCCGCCCCGCCGCGCCGTGCGGGGGCCGGGGCGGTGTGCGGGGCGATGTGCGGGGCGGCGTGCGGGGCCGCGGGCTGGCCCCCGGCCGGGCGCAGGCGGCAGCAGGTAACGCTGGGGCCGGCCGGAGGTCGCGGGCTGCCGTGCGCAGCGCCGCCCCTGCCTTCGGCGCTGCAGGCGCACGGTGGGCGCTGCGGGGCCGGGGGCTCCGCGCCGGGGACCCGCGGGAGATCCCCCGGGGGGCGGTGCCCCACGCCGGTGCCCCACGCCGGGGCAGCGCCGGGCGTTCCCCCAGGTGGTGCTGTCCTGCTTGGTGGCGGGGCGAGTTAGCGGAGGGGTGTGAGCCCCCCGTATCTCCCCCCCACCGCCGAGAGGCTGCGGGTGCGCCCTCTCGGAGCGCGGCCCAGAGCGGCCAGCACCGCCCGGCCCAGGCACGGGTGGCCCTGGCGTCGCTGGCGTTCCGAAGGCGCTTCCATTCATTCTTACGGCTGAGAAACCAATTTAAACAGGTGGCACAGAGTCAAACTCTTCTTTCCGATAACTGCTGTTGTACGGTATTCTGTAATCTGCTTTTGTTTTTCTTCTAGTACTAGCTTGCAGTTTTCAATTATCTTGTCAGTGGTCAGGTAATAAACATTACTCTTGTCTCAGTCTTTGTTACGTTGGTGAAGATAATTATTTGTAACTCCTTATTAAACTTTATTTTCAACTAAAATGAGCTGGAAGACCAATCATCACTTTTGGAGGGAAAACTTGTAGAGATGTGGTTCAAAACATTCGTTCTCATCTCTCAGCTATCGGCATGAATGCCTTAGCAGTAAAAGGCTCTGCACACTCTATAATGGTCCTTTCAAATGGTGTTTCCAGCCTGATAGACAGGTATGCTCTGTTAGCACAGTAATGTCATAGTGCACAGAGGGATAAGCAGAACTGGAATGCAGTGAAATAGCTGTGATGCAACCATCATCATAATCAGAAGTAAAAAAACCCATGAACTCTTCCTAGATTTGTAAGCCCTTGTTAATTTCCAGCCATATTGCCAGCAGGTATAGGATGTATAAGCATTTGAAAAAAACCCAAGACAATTCACATATTTTTGCAAAGTCAACTTACTTTTGTGTTACCAGGACTGTTGGACATCTCCTGAAATCATCTTGGTAAAATGTGAAAGAATGCTTCCAGAGGTGGCAAGAGCCCTAGAAATAAAAGAAGCAGACTTAATTAAGGTTCAGTAAATATCTGATATAAAAATCAACTGAATTTTGAAAAATAAATGTGTGCAATTTCAGTGTGTCTTTAATTTTCTTTGATATATTTTAGCTAATGTATGTAAGTTACAGAAGTAATGTCTATTTTTCCTTCTATTCACTCACACAATAACTGGGAAGAAAACTTGGAGAACTTGGCCGTATTTGACTGAACGCTGAGTTCAAACTCATGTGCATGTGTACATGCATAACTTTAAGAATATCAGTTATAGTCCATTTGAGTCCTCCTGTCAGTATATGTTAGGCCAAGCCCTGCAAACACGCCCAGTTACAACTTTGATAGCACAACTAGCCTCATTATTTACAGTAATATTAATCACAGCAACACCCCCTCAAAACTGGATGATGAATTAAAGGACTTGAAAAGCCCTCTTTTGGTATATTACAGTCTTTCCTTACCTTCTATGTACTTGGCCTATGAATGCATTCTTTAATTGGACTGTACAGTTTTAGAGCAGAGATTGGATTTGGTTTTCTGTCTACATTAGTGCCTAACAGGAGAAACCCCATTCATTGTTGCAACATTGTATCTGCATTTGCAAACATTCAGGCAAATGATACAATATACACAAGGTTGAGACTACCGTTCTCTTCACACTTTCTGGTTGATGCCATTCAAAAATCAGTGCTCCTTGGGACTTCAGAGCTCTTCCTGTAACAATTTTTAGATTGATTTCCTCTAGAATATTGGTGAAAAAAATCTCTGGATTCATTGGGACATCAGTGGGAACAGTAATAGGTCTTTTAATTTTAATAGTTCAGTGAACATCCACATTATCTCTCAGGATTTAGCTGCTGTGTTTGAGACCTTCTTTGGGCCCTCCAGTTCTTACACAATAACCACATCCTGTTTACAAATGAGACCATTCTGCTTAACCTCCTTCATGTTGCTTACTCAGATCTTCCATCCTCTTATATCTGAAATCTCTTTGCAGTGTTTAATACCCTTGTCCAAAGTCTGAGTGTTTTGCGTATGAGAAGCAATCAGACCCAACTAGTTGGCAACATTTTTGTTCTCAACTATGAGAGAGTCTAGATGTGACAGAGCCAGTGTTAAATGTTCACAAGTCACTTAGGCCCTCACAGCGCCATGCCAGCAAATGAATCCACTTGGCTCTGGTCTTCTTTGTCTGCCTATTCTTACTGATCCTCTTGGTTAACACTGCTAGAAAAAGAGAGAGAGGATCAACTGCTCATTTCTCAATCAGTATTCTATGGATACCGCATAAATAGCCACTGTTCCTAGTAGATATTTGAGGCAATGGGGCGTGGAGTGTTGGCCTACATACCAGTGTGATCCCACAGGTTCCAGTCAGACTTATTGTGTCTTTTGCCTCAAGAGTATCACAATAACTTCACAGATAACTGCAGAGTGCAGTCGTCACTATGCTTATGAGCCTTTTGGTGTTTTTTTACTTGTTTTTCAGGTGGTGGGGTTTTTTTATTTGTTTATTTTTTGGGGTTTTGGGGTTTTTTTTCGTTATTGTTGGGTTTTTTTTGAGGTAGTATACCACCAGTGTTATCCTGAAGAAGAAAGAGAACGATAGTAGTCCCACAAGAGCCAGTATGAGTAAAAGCCCACCCAGTTATAAGGTATGCTAAGATTTGGTGGGAAAATTCAGAGCAGTGGGTAGATAACTAAGTGACAAATTAACACACGGTGTTTGTCATTAGTTTCTACCTATGGCCCAAAAATGTTACCAGTTGTATCCAGAGAAGGCAGTGTACTCCAGGTGATTTGCACACCATAATAATTATTGCAATACTCTGCATAGATGAAAAATAGACCATCAGAAGTGACCTCAAGATCTCTGCTTGGCCTCTAACTGCACTAAAGCTTTTGAAAGTCAGTCAATCCAGGCTTTGAAGAGTAAGAAAGATGCTTAGCTTTCCTGAGAACTTCTTAATGGTGCTTAGTCACTCACACTGCAGTAAGAATCGACTGAGCCCTAGCCAAACATTTCCTTGCCATAAATAGAAAGAAACTGGGAAACATTTTTGAACTAACCTTATTCAGGTTGTTCTACTCAAATGTATTGGACAAGACAGTGTAACCACAGCTCCAGCAAGTTTTGGAATTTTTCCTGCCTGCTGGGAAGCTGCTCAAGCTTTCTAGACTCAGGGCTGTTGCCAAACAAACATCTGTGATTTTTTTTCCCCCAACAGTCTGCATTGGTGACAAATCCTAGGGAAGACTTCACGCTACAGGTGAATATATGCTATTTCTGCAGCTTGATTTGAATAAGCCATGAACAAGAAGGAAATTAAGAGCATGTGTCAATTAGCTTGTCAGTACCTGGAAAAAAAAAACAACCTATGCTAGTGCTTGGGATAACCACAACTGGAGATGAACTGTTTACTGTTTGTAAATTCACCCATTTCAGAAACATTGTGATTGACTATGCCTACACTGATATGATGAGTTTCTGCATTTGAAGCCTATGTGGTCTTTGGCAGGCACACAGATCATGGGACGTCCTTAATAAAAGACCTATGGAACAGCATGACTAACACGCTCTGTGTGGATATCAGGCTGTATGGACATGCATGGCAGAGGGAGGAAGGCATAAAGGAGATATTTAAGAAAAATGTTAAAACCACATTTTTTGTTTTCAAATTTATTTTCATTATTTTCAGCTATGCCTTTAGTTCCTAAGGTTTGGTTGTTCTAGCAGCATAGTCTACTCTTTTGGCTTCAGCCAATCACTTCCTTTTGTTACTGTCTGAAGGAGTAATTTATTTTTCTGCCTATCCAAATCTTCTTTGACACTTAATTAATTTCCTTTATGTTGTACTAAAAATGCACACTTCTCTTTTGTTTGTGTAGACTGTTGATTTTTTCTGCTTTCTATGTTACATTTTACTTGAACCTGGGCCATGTCTGTATTAAGAAGAGAGGTATTTCAACCCCTGCAGCCACTCTGTTCTCCTGCTTCATGCTTTTAGTGGCAAAAACTTCCTCAGTTGTCCTGTACTGTTCAAGTTATTCTCCTGTGCAATCAAAACAGACAATGTTGGTGGCAGAATTTCTTCTCTCTCTGTTTTATTTTTTTTTTTCCCCCCCGCCATGATGTTCTAGGTTATAGTGCATAAACAGTCGTAGGAGCAGGGTTGACAGTTCAGGATGCCAGCCTTCCAAGAGGATACTCTGTAAGCTGCAGGGACTGTCTCCTTCTGTCACCCCCTTTGTTTTTTGGGGGAAAAAAAAAAAAAAATCGATATGTAAAGTGGAGGATAGAGTCTATTTCAAGACCTTTTCATCTTGATTGTGTCTACTCATGTGGAAAATGAGGTGTCTGAATAAAAATTCTCATTTCATTTTCACAAATAAGCACCACCAGGGCTAGGGCAGGCACAGAATGAGCAGTTTTGAAGTGCAATGTTGTGCTTAGGCTCCAAAAATTCACATCTGTTATGCTTTGGATCTTATCCTTTGCCAATTTCTTCCATTCCTTTACTAATTATAGTTTTTATGGATACTTTTTTGTATAAGAATTAATTTTGTAATATTTATCTCTCACTTGAACTGAAGGGTTTTCAATCTCTGTATATTTTTAAGAAAATCATTGCTCAGGTGATGGATTGTAAAGATTTACAGGAGGAGCAGGTAATATGTACATTCAACATTTAAATTTGCTTACTGTGTTGTAGTTGTTCTTTAGATGCTAAAGCAAAATTAGAAATAATGATACTAAGGAATTTCTAATTTTAACGTGATCTATGCCATCACTTCAACATGTAATTAACCTTATGTTTCCTTCAATTCAATTTGTGCATCTTCTTAACAGTGTGTGTACGATTAACCTCCATCAGAAGAAGACATGGTTTACTCAACCATACTGATAGTATGACATAGTCACCAGTACATAACTTGTACCACTAGTTGCCTTTTATTGCCTATTATTTATTTCTTTAATTTGATCTATTCTGATGGATATTTGAGACACATTAATGCAGAATCATATAAGCACAGAATAACTGAGATGAGAAGGGATCTCTGGTATTCATCTGGTCCAATGGTCTACTCAAGTCGTAAATTTTTGGAGCTGGCTTCCAAGTCAGAGCATGGTGCTCAGGGTCCTGTCTAATTTTTGCATATCTCCACTGATGGAGATTCTGTAACCTCCTTTTGCATTATTACACAAAAAAAAAAAAAAAAAAAAAAAAAAAAAAAAAAAAAAAAAAAAAAAAAAAAATTGCAATCTCACATCACATGTGTGCGTTTCTCTTTTCTGAATTTTACATTCTTAGTAGGCCTAAGCCAGGATTAAAACTTCAGGCAAATAATGCTAGTACATTCAGAACAGGTTTTAAACAATTTAAGGCTATTATCCATCTTGAAAAATACAGGCCAATACTTTACTGAATAATGAATATTGTTTCATATGTATTTATCATAAACATTTTATAGTATTTGGTCAAGTATAATACAAGTGCTTCTTATTACAGTGCCACTTAAAGTCCTGTGTAAAAGTGAAGTAAATCTGAAATGCAATCTGTCTCCATTAAAAGTGAGCAAAATATTAGATGTGAAATCAACACAAGCTTTATAAAATAGCCAAATTAAGATGAAATATGAGTGTCTGCCAAGTGAAGAAGGCTTTTCTTAGACTAAATGAATTAAAGTTAAAATATGATGGACAAAACTGATTATCCACTTTAAAAACAGAATTACAGTGCTGCAAAGACTTCCAAATATAATGATCTGTTTATATACAGTATTTTGTATGAAGTGTACCATTTCAGACAGGATCTTTCATCACTGAGTCTTTTTAAGTGACTGCCCACTACAAGGAAAAAAAAAAGCTTTTTTTTTTGTACTGTCATTGTGATTATAATGCATTAGTTGCTAGGGGATTTGCATTGTACAGTAGTTTAACAATCTAGAAAATACTTTTTTAGACTACAGAGACATTAGACCTTTGTTAAAAATGGCTACTATTTCACAGATATTTTTTATTCTTACTTTAAATAAAATGCAGGGAATTACATAAACCGCCAGGCTAAGCATGCAAGCAAGTGGACAATCCCTTTAAAAGATGTTGAAGCTAGAAGATCCAAAATGCATCTATGCTTCATTTAATTTTAGGCTTTTTTTTTGGTACAGTTATTTTCATCCATGTTACCTTTTCTTTTTTTTTTTTTTTTTTTTTTTTTGTGTGTATCTAAACCCTTCTTCAGAATAACAATACCAGATATATGTTTAAATTTTATTTTTAGCTCTGTTGTATGAGAAATTTTCAGATTTCAAGACAATTAAAATATTTACCATAAAAGTAAGGACAATCTATTTTCTTTTACCTTCATTCTAAGCATGGCAAACAGTATGTCTTTCTTCATTTTCCACCCTCCCTCCCAACTAGTGAAACAGGAGGTGAAATACAAGGACAGCTGAGACATTCCAATGAAAATGCAAGTGTGCTCCACTTTAAGAGCAACATGATAATTTGAAATTAACAAGGCAAATAATTGTTTCAGAGTAACAAGGCAAATGGGTAGGAGAAGCGTAAAGTATGCAGGACAGATTCTAATTTATTAAAGTCAATGATCCTGACAGTTCTCATTTCTCCCATTCTTTAAATTTTTTAGAGCCTGTTCCAAGACACTGGTCAGTGAGCTTCTGGAGTAGACTTTAGGTGCAATTGGTAACTTAATCTATGACTTTTTGAAGCCCTAATTGAGGCAATTGAACTTTGGCATGTAGCTGACTGAATTAAAGCCTGGAAGAAATGCAAGCTATAATTAAATCAGCTCAGCAAGGGCTAGACTTTGTGGCATTGTCCTGACCAGAATTCAGACCTATTGCTGAGATTGGGTTCAGTGATTTGATGCATTATCATGGTTTTCAGCTTTACTTCAGGCAAGGTGTGAAAGGAGTCATTAGTATCTGCTCCTTCAGATCTCTCTATGAGTCACCATCCCTTCTGCTCTAAGACTCCAGTTGGGGCTGGTTACAGTGCCAGTTAGGAATAGCCAACATTTATTAATTTTATCTGTATTTTATAGTGCATTACCATGTAGCTGCTCAGTTTGAAAAGAGGTTTCCTGAGAAACAGTGGGAGAAAGACTCTTGGCTCAGAGGGCCCCCCCTCTTCAGGCAAGACAGACAGGTTAATGGGAAAAAAAAGAGCTAGTCTTAATTTTAGCAACTGGAAATTGAGATACACACACACAAGTAAAGCTGTGCTGGTTTAGTTGTGCAAGTCTCTGGTACAGTTTGTACTGCATGCAGCTACGCCTAAATGCCTAAATTACAAACTGCAGTGGAAGCTCTTTAATTTGCATTAGATTTACATTTTTCCCCTTACCCTGAGAACAAGTAGCTTCTCTGCTTCTCTGTAACAATACTGAGGTGTGTCTGGAAGAATCCCAGAAGCTTCTGCCACAACTCTGCCCCCCAGCTAGAGTGTGAGGATCTGTTTTCCCTTCCCCTGGCCAGTCCCATCTGCCTGGTCCTTCCCCTCAGCACAGTGTGCAGCATCTCATGGAGCCTGAGTGGCCCTTAGTTGTATTGTGAAGCTTTTAAGGCAAAAATGGCAGCCTTTTGAAAAGCACTCTAGCCTCACTAATATCCTTGTCCACTCCCCACCCCTGGAAGTATCCAAGGCCATGTTGACCAGGGCTTTGAGCAACCTGGTCTAGTGGAAGGTGTCCCTGTCCAAGACAGAGGGGTTGGAACTAGATGATCTTTGAAGTTTCTTCCAACCCAAGCCATTGTATGATTTTCTATGATAATAAATACTGAACTGCACTAACAATGGGCCATGAAAGTTTTATTGTAAAGATCTTTTAATACATATTCAATTAGGATGCTGTGAGAGCTGGTGGCTCTGTGGGTAATTGGTGGCTGCCTGTGGTAGTCCACTGGGACAGGGCCTGGCAGCCAGGGTTTGAGCCACCCGCCAGCCAGGAGCAGGCAGCCATGAGGCCCCCGGGCAGCCCTGGGCACCAGGAACCTCTGTGGGAACATGTTGAGGCTGGGCTGGGCCTGGGCAGGGCCATGGTGACCTGGAGAGTGGCACTGCTGCAGTGTTTCTGGGGCAGGAGATGACCACCAGGGCTGCCTCTGGGCCCCTGGCATTTTCATGCCTGCATCTAGAGTAGCAATTCATATCTAAAGGGCAGTCTTAATTTATGTCCCATGGAAATGTGTCTTTAGGTCATAATTATTTTTGTCTAGAAGTTCAGAAAAAGAAATTGTTTTTTGAAGATAAAAATGTGTCTCATAAATAAACTTTATATCAAATGTGAGTTATTCTCTTGCTGTATATTCAGTGTGGATATGCTCCTAGAATGACTTTTTCTGAAAAATTGTATGAAGATGCTGCAGTCACCAATTTAAAATCAGGAAATCTGGCAATAACTATGTAGTATGAGTGAAATTATTAAAGCTGTTCATTGTGTGTGACTTCATGTGAAAATGAGTTTTAAGATTTATATCATGGAATGTGCATATAACTTCCTATTACAGAAGTAAGTGGAAAGATCTCTCTCAGTCTTCTAACTTCCAAGCAAGAGAGTCCATCATTTCTGTGAGAGCTGATTTAAGAACAGATAAAGCTTGGGCTTCTCTGATCCGTGTCACTCATGCTGTCTCACTTGTTGCATGTTGTCATTTGACTGCATAGTTTTTAATGCTAAAATTGAGTTTTGTTTATTTCCGATACTGCATAGTGTCTTCACGAGTGGCACTGCAAGGAAAGAGGACTTGTAATGAGTCATCACAAAGAAGCAATTTTGTTTTATTTGCTATATATTATGCATTGTAAGCCTAACATGGATTTGAAGAACCATCTATGTGTATTGTAAAATTAAAGAAGTGCTGCATTTTAGGCAGTGGTTATGAAAGATTTCATAATCTGTTTTGCTATTCTTGTTTAGTTGTCCCCAGTCTTATCAAAAATACCTTTTAGTGTAGGTTTTTCTCCAGAAATGGAGTCAATCCATCAGGTGTTATCAATGGCTAGGATAGCCATTGGTTGCTTACTTTTCCACCACTTTCATGTTCCTCAATTCCCGACCAGATATGTAGGAATTCTCCAGATATCAGGTGATATGTCTGTAGACTTCCTTCTGGATATGCCGTTCAGGATTGGAGGCACTCATAGACGCCCTGAGTTTCAGGAATCCCCTAGAGTCACCACATACCAGAAGCCACCACATACTTTGAAGATTCATTGCCCTGTCTTTCAGTAAGTGCTTTGACATACTTTTGTCTGTCTTGTTGATCCCCCACTAGACACAGTGTTTTAGATTCAAGGACTTAAGCCACTGAATAGTATTTTCCAAGGAATTATTCTCATTTAAGCACAAATTTAGTAAAGTATATCTCTAACAGATGGATTCATAATGCCTGTGACTTTGAAGCTTTCAGGTGTTGACAGATGTATTAAGAAGGTGTCTTCTCACAGGAAAAAAAAATGCAAAGCATATTAGAGTCATACTATGATAAAACTTCAGCTCTTTCAAACTGAAATATACAAACATTAACAAACATTACCTAAAAAAACCCTGTACATGAAACTGTTCACATAATGCTTTCTTCCTCACATCTTTTGAAATCATGGTATCTTTGAGCTAAATAAATGATTAAGTGAAATAAGTTTATCTCCCTATTCAGTTCTGCATAGGTTCTTAATACTGTTTTGCAGTTCTGTGTTCAGCATTGTAACTCATATGTCATATGCAGTTTCTTTTCTCTCAGCCTCTAAGGAACAGTGTAATGCTTCCCTTTGCTGGTTTTCTCTGAGGTGGAAAGTCAGCTGCAAATATGTACTGCTGTACTTCTACGCGAGAGAAGGTATGATCAAAGAAATATGCCTTACACTTCAAGCAGAAAACGATAATGTTTGTGACAATCTGTATTTCATCAAAACCATAAATTTAATTTAGTGAAGAAATAGAACTTTTTGTAAACAATAAAGGAAAAGCTTTCATAAAGGTGAAAGTAAAGAGAAATTTTTCTTCTAAGAACATAGAATAGGTAAAGGCTTAAATGTGCATGTTGTATAAACAAATTTTCCCCACAGAACTCTCATTATCAAAACCCTATAGGACAGTTCAATCAGTGAAATTTATGCACAGTAGAAGTAAAGCATTATAAAATGTAATAGGAACAAATTGTGCTCATGTATTTTCATGCTGTAAAATGTAAATATTGAACTATCAATTTAGTTTATTGTAAACTAAATATTTCGTTTCTAAAATAATTATGAGCATTGTGCAGTGTTTGTGAAATAAACATACAACTTTAAACAGGGTTTTGATATGACACTCTCCCCAGTCAGAACAAGCTGGATATTTCTTTTGTATAATACAAAGTATGCAAACAGATGAAAAACAGTGTGACCTAGAGGTCAGTGACTTTGAGCTCCACTGGATTAACAGAGAAACATCCCAAAACTGAAGAACCTTTGGTGGACGTCTCTTCCTTCAGCTCCTGTCTGGTTGAATGTGGAAGTCTGAGTACTTCAGCTGACCTCAACTGCCACAGTATTACATAAATGAGAACTATGCAGAGGACTATGTGACTCCCCCTGCCCTATATTTCAATGCATTTTTCACTTAGACTTATTTTATTAAACATTTATGCCCCTCAACTGTTCCTTTTATTGGTCTAGTGTGGAGGTCCTATTCCTTTCATGAGACCAAATTAAGTTTACAAAAGAGGGAAAGATGGAGTTTTTGTGTGTCTCTTATTAGATATAGTTTACCACTTTTCTCATAGTGTATGAACTTCCTTTCTTTCACAACAGAGAATACACACTAGCAAAAAAATCAAACCAAACCAACATAGTAGAAATTAAAATAATGGATCTGATTTGGTATACCTTATGCATAGAAATCCTAAACATCACAGGAGATTGTTTTGAAAGAAAAGAAGAAGCACTGTTTATTTTCTGAAGTAGCTTTGCACACATAAGACTTATTTTAAGTGTCTGAGGGTACTCTAAAAATATTTACTTTTTTGACACTATCAGTGATTCTGAGAACAGCCTCAAGGTGAAGATTTTACCTTTAACAGAAAAAATGCCATCTTCAAATAAAGCCAATAAAACCACAATAAAAAACCCCCAGCTTCACTGTCTTGAATAATTTAGTGAAATGTAGATTTTCAAAGAAAATGTAGGAAACTTTCAAGGAAAGCTTGGTTTGTTTTATTTAGTCTTTAATGATGCCCATCTGACCAGCTATTATGCAAAAAAAAGTTACTGACTGCACTTGTGTAAAAGACAAAAAACTAAAACAAAAAAACCCTCCAGATATAAATAGTAACTCCAAACCAATAATAATGTTAACAAAATATTCAAAGATATGCTTAATGTATGTATTTATATATATTTATTAATGATCTTGAAAAGACAGTTGACAGCACCTGGGTAAGAGAACTAGTCAGAAGACTTCACAAAACTAAGAAGAGTCATTTGACCAACAAAATAAAATGCTTGTAAATTAAATTATAGAGTGGGAAAATTTCAAATAGAAATATGAATATTTATCAGTATCATGCCTGTAGAAAGCTCGGGGAGAAGATATGCTTGGTAATAGCAAACAAATAAATTTGTTTGTCTGCAAAATCAGTGGAATACATTTCTAAAACATTACTAGTGCATATTGGATTGAGACTGAATTTTATCATTCTAAACATTATTGTGAAATGAAAATAAGTAAGGAGAGTCTGACTTGTTTAGGAGAATTGTAAGATATTGGAGAGTAAGTGCATCATTGAGGAAAGAGATAAATTAAAGAGACATCAGTTATATACTAATAATAGTGAAAAAGGGAAGGTTACAAGGGGTTATGAGAAGGGGATGAGTCTACTTTATACTTGGTCATCCAAGAAAAAATGAAAAGTACCAAATTAAGAGCTAGCAAATTAGAAAATGACAACAGGATATATCTCTTATACTACACCAAATGAAGTGTTTTAATTTACTGTTAAAAAAAAAAAAATAGTCAGCCAAAAGCTTGGGAAGATTTTTAAAGAAGATATTTGGATGATTAATAAGACCATCCACTGATAATGAGCTGACAACTTTGACAAACATCGCATGTAGACATTCATAACCAAATTAATCAGAATTTAGCTGGTGCAAGGAAGGAATTGCCTCTGCAGAGGAATCAGTTGCATTTCTTCATTTTGGAGGGTTTTTTTAACTTTCTGTAACTACGTATTGTCTGCTGCCAGACACAGGATCGTATGGACTATGGATTTAAGTCCATTGGTAAACTGCTTTTCTACTCCCAGCTAAGGCAACATTTATATATTTTGTCATATGTTTTTACTTTTTACTGAGTTTCTTTCTGTTTACAATATTTATAAGTATCTAGGTTTCTTTATTGTTAGCAATTCTCTGAATTATGCGATTTCCCTTCATATCCTGGAAAATGCATTTCCCACCCTCTAAACAATATTAATGGAGCAATTCATCACTTTGAAAGTAATATAAATAAGAAGAATTCCCTGTATAGTTTATATATGTTTGAGAAACCATGTTACACTTTATATATATTGGGCAAGCACAATATCTGACATTTGAAAACTTACGAATATTTGGACAAGAATCCTGGAAGACATTTGAAACAGAAGCAGCACTTATGCCTGGGTGTCTTTAGGAAATTTTCACTGTGTAGAAAGGAATGGCTTTTCCTGTGAAATATTTGCAGTGTTTCAAGAAGGAAGTTACAAAGGATGCACACTTTTAACTCAAAGAGCCTTTTAAAAAAACACTGAATGTAAATATAGTTCTTCAAATATTCTTTACTGTATTATAGACTTGACACGACCATTCAGATCCCTAATTTTAACACTGTGTGTGAGTTTTTCATCTGTGTTGAGACTTGAGAGTGAACACTGTACTGGTTATTTTCCTTACAAATTTTCATATTATCACAATGGTTTTTTTACCCCAAAATCTTGCAAAGAATTTCACCCTTCAGAAAGGTACATACTCTCATCAGAGTATGAAAATACTATGATTATATATATGTATTTTATATCTCCATTTGGTTCTGAAATGCACTGGCTTTGGTGAGCATTTTTATTGTGGGGATTAATAATCAAGATAAGAAGGAAGAGAGTGAATCAAATGCTAATCTGAAAAAAAATCAGTTTATGAGATTCAGGCCTTAAAGGGCAACACTTCCCAGTGGTGGGATCACTCACATAAGAAATTCCTGCCACTGGATATGACTGAATTCAACATAGACATAAAGCAGAAGTAATTCCATAATTGCTCAGATAGTACTGTGGCGCAAACTATAAAATCCCTAATTAGAGAGATAGGAGGTTGGTCTTTGATACATGTGTTGACTGAAGTCTGGAGCTGTTGCTGAGCAATTAACCAGAAGCTGTGCTGGGGAGCCCTCTGGCTGCCCTGTAGTTGTTCTGGGCTGCCCAAGGATTGTCACACTGAGCATTAACATCTTAAAAGCAACTTCTCTCTTACCCTGCAAGTAAAATTCAGTGTGGAGGTAAAAGTTCATACACTGTCAAAGAACAGGGCACAAAAAAAAATATTTGTTCCCCCAAACACCTTTCTACCACTAAACTTCACTTCTGGACTGAGCTAGCCCTTGCTGTCAGATCTGACAAAGGAATGAAAAATTGGAATTTGTGTTTTATAAAAAGCATCAGAGAACTTAAACTCGCTATGAAAGTAGGAATACCCTTGAGTTTTTTGTATAACACATTAAATGAAAAGGGTCAAAGAGAGTACAGTCAGTTCTTCTGGAAAGAGTTCAAGGAACAAATCAATTCTCTAGCCATCTGGAATTCCCTATCAAAGTGTAATCCCTGAAACACACCTGAGTAGGCCAGACATACATTATAACAATGGTGAGAAGAGCTAAAAAAATCAGGACAATTATTTCTGCTGCTTTCTGTGACACCTTCCATCAAGCTTAATATTGTGTTAGTCGGTACAGTCTGATGAAGATAAAATAAAATGAAGTCTAGATATGTGCCTATACTTAGCCACCTAACATCATTTGAGATACCTCTGTAAAGGGAATAGGTGCCAGGCAGGACAATAATTTGTGAACCTGTTGGTATCCAAAGATAGCTGGAAGGAAGATAACTATTGCATGCTTGAGCATGGTCAGCATGAAAAGAGGCATTAACAATTCTCAGCAGTAATATCTCTCCGATTATTAGTGTGTCTTTGCTAACTTTAGTCAGCCATGAAGAACATATTTAATGATGGTGAGATGGTGCATAATGATGTAAGTCTGAAATTTTTAATAGAAATACTCTGTGTGACAAATGATGTATTTAAGTTTAACTTGGACTGTCTTTAATATCCTGCCCAGTGAAAGAATCTCAGGAGTCTTATGGGTAGTACCAAATTTGCAGCCAACTTTCGCATAATATGAAAAGATTGATTAGTCTTTAGAGTTACCTCAGCTGGATCTTTCCTAAATATACCAAGAGACTAGTGCACTAGTTGTTGCAGTCTCTGCAATGAAAATTATACTTCAGAGTATGTGCAGTTGAGAATAATAGAAAAAAGAAACCTTTTTTTCTCCTCAGGAAATTTCCTTTGCTTTAATAAAATATTAGGAAAATGCAGTTCTTAAACAGACATGAACTTTACAAAACTGGTCCCTCTTAATAGTCCTGTAATAAACGAAATTTTTAATATTTCATTTGCAAGGCTTGTGTTCAACTTTGCTGATTCTGTTCTGAAAATTCAAGTTGCGTCTTTAATGCCTCTGGGTGCTTTTTTTTTTTTCCCTCTAATTTGCTAAATTTGTGGACAAAAAAGACTATCCTAATTGGCAGCAAAGTATACTACTTCTGAGATGTGAAAAACCAGGACTGGTGTTTTACTGACTCACATATCATGATAATAGACTTCCCCTTTGGCACTCTAAGCATATTAGAAATAGCTGGTTTGCCTCTAATTACACTGTTGTAATTACACAGTACATAAGGAAAATTGAGTAAGTGTTATGATTATTGGTAGTATAGAATCTGGATAATTTTCCCATTGTCTTGTTGGAGCTGTGACAAAACTAAGAAATAAAATGTATATTGTACAAAAATTGATGTGATGTAGCTGACTAAAAGCAGAGTACACACTTGAAGTGATGCCCTATGTTATGTAACAGAAGAGAGGAGAGCTACACGTTAAATACAAAACCAAACTCTGAACCTAGTAAATAAGTGTTCATATTAGGCTGTTGAAAAACAGGAAGTTCCAGTGTCTGTTCCATGTGTGGGGAAGAATGCAAACTTGTTTTAATTTACCTCTAAAACAGCAAAAGCCAGTCTTTCACAACAATTATTTTTCAATGCTACTGCATAGAAAATCTTTCTTTTAACTTATGCAATATAAAAGACGAGATGATCTCAGTAAATATAGACACAGTCTTACTACAGGCCATTGCCAAGCCTAATAAAATCCCTAAAGACATCATCCAGCATCATAAGCCTATGATATACAAATTACAGGCACCAAAACCATTATAACTATGAAAGTATTTAGTTGTATGTCTTGAGCAGATTTTAAGATGCTATATATTCTTTTTTTTCATATATATGTTTATAAGAAAAATCATTTAAATACCAATGGATATAGTGCTGCACTCATCAGGGCCTTAGCCTAAAACAGTAGCTGTAATATGTGTTATGAGCTCCATCTCTCAAAACTATGTCTTGCAAATATCACTATTTCAAAATACCAACACTGGCCATTTTTTAAGTAGACTTCATTTCTTATCCTAAGTGTTTGGTTACCATAGCAGTTCTACAGTGGTAGACAGCAAATTAAAGATATTTAGCAGCCCAATTTGGTCTTTTAACTCCCTTAATTATACTTAGCAGGTGCTGCACCATTCTTGTGGGAGATGCTGAAGCAAGAAAATAGGGGAGAGTAGGCACAGGGTCCATTTTATGTGTCCTGGACAGGCTGAGCCACTTCTTGTCTTTTGCCTGCTGTTGTAATGCATTTCAAGCTCTCAAATATTACACTTCTGAGAGAACGGTGACTTTTGTTTGCAGCTGCCAGAAAAAAAATGCCCTTTGTTTGCAGCCTGTCAATAGAATGACCTTTCCCTCTTGCCAATTTATGCTCAAGAAATACACGTGATTGTTTTCCCTTTGCTGCATGTTTCAAGAATCTTCCAAATTTGTTTGATCAATGGTTCAGAAGCTTTCAAACTGACATGAGAAAATACACATTTTTGCAGACTCATTTTCAGTTGGACCTGAAGCAGCTGAAGCTAGAGATCAGTGAGAATTAATCTGTACTTAATGAAGGAAACTTGCTGAATTTCTATAAAAGCTTGCCTATGACACATATCCAGAGTTACATAAGCAGCCTGCCATTTATGCAAACTGCTTTGGCAATATTTATATTTGTATTCAAATCTTCTCTCTTGCGAAAATAAATCAAAACCTTGTAATTGCCTATCAGACAATAACCTGCCTCTTGGAATGCATATATCTACCTCAAAGGCTTCAAAATCCACTTTCAGATTTTCAGAGTTGGTGTTGCCAGCAATGCTTTCTTCCTGCTACGTTCAAAGTAGATGCTGTCTTTGTCTTTAATGAAACAATGCAGATGCACCCTAATTTCATATAACTGCATAAAAAATAAATTAAAAAGTAACTTTAGATGCATTGTCTGTGTGGCTATGAGAGCGGTGTAGGTGTACTTGACTGACTTTTGCCTGTACTCCAAGTTTCCTGGAAATCACATAGCCACGGTAGCATATTTTATCCAAGCTCCAAATCGTTGCTAAAAAGAAGCATATGTTATCCTGAGCACATGTTGCATGTTAACATTGTCATAGTGGGTCTTATCTGCAACTGATCTACGCTCAGACTTCTGGGAGCAGTATAGACCTTCTACCAATTTCTTTTCTTTCTCTGAAGAGAAACGGAATGCAGAATTGACATTAAGTCCTCTGAATTGCTCCACATTGACAGAATAATTCACATCAGACCTATCAGTTATCAGCTGTTGCACTGGGTATTGGCCAAGACTATCTACACTGGAAGCTTATGCATGATAGGGTCTTGCATAAAGGTGATGACTTATGAGAGTTCTGTTTATCCTAAGTGTCTTTAAGAAACACATCTTAGAAATGACTGCCTGCACTACCACACATGTTCTTTGGGAAACAGGGGTCATATTTTTAGGTGATTTTAGAGAACACTGTTTGTTTGAGTGGCACACCTGTCCACTAATGTGCCTGACTCCTGCTGGATTTTAGCAAGTAGCATGCTGGTTAGAGTCCCATGCAGTGCACAGGATGGATTCCTTGCCTAATTTGCCAAGTCAGGAGCCATGGTTGCATTACATGCATTACATATTAATCAATCTGAATTTCCCTATTGATCTCAAATCTAAAAATCTATATAATGTAAATTTCATGAAAGCCAGGGCACATGCATAACTCATGAATCTCATTGACTCACAAGGTGTGCATTATACATCAGAGACAGAGCAGTGACAAACAAAGGCAAAGTCCCTTAGCCCGAAAGAAAAAAGTTGAAGAGAATTTTAACCAAAGAGTAGCATGCATGAAAGCAAACATGGGCACTGCTGTAGCAGGATAATGTTATGTTGTGGTAAGTTTGGATGGTGTCTCTGAGCCCTTGGTAGCCTGTGACCAGTAGTTGTATTCCTCTCGCCCTACATGTGGTATCTCACAGAGATGCACTGTCCTAACTCTCCCTCTCAGTTGTGTTTTGATGAAAGCCATGCTGCCCTTCTGCCCTCTGGCAGCTACATCAGGACCTCTTCCAAAAGCATCTTAAAATATTATCAGCTTACTCAGTAATATAGAGGTCATGTCAATGTTGTTTGCAGCCAAATATATATTTAGTATAGGCTAAGTGAACCTTTGCTTTTAGGCAATAACATCTTTGATGCAGTAACATCCTAAACTAACTCTATTCTTCTTCACTGAGTCAATGGTCTATTGCTGCTGTTTCTGCCCAGCATGTTCTGGTAGCCTTAGCTGTATAAACTTCTAGCTGAAATTGCTTTCTTACAGCAAACACTTAATCATGTTGCTCCTCAGTGTATGCTCTGGAAGAAGGCAGCAAGCACTCCTTTAGACAGGTAAAGGCCTGTCCTGGAAGGTGCGGGGATCACCCTTCAGCTTTTTGTTGTGGCCTTACAGGTTAAAGTGTTGACTGAATTGTGAATTTTTCTCCTTCACTGCATATCACTGCAAAGTGCCAGTGATTTAAGGCCAGTCTTGGAGGGCACGGCCCTCAAACAAACATGGTCTGTTGCATTAGGAGGCAATTCAAGAAGTTGCTCAACTGTTAGTTACTGGTTCTTGAGTAAGAACCGATGAAAGACAATGCAAGTATTTCTAATCCCCGAAGCTGACTTTGTCTTAAACAGGCGGGATTAGTTGAGCAGCTACAGGGAGAGTCAGCAAGCAAAGAGTCAGTAAACATCATAATCCTAGTCAACTGCCAGTTGCACTTATTAAGATTACAGCCTTCCTGCCTCCCCACCTCTCAGCATCCACATATCCAGACATACCTTCTTGAAGCAAGTGTTGGTCAAGTTTTGTCTGCTTATTAATGACATTTGCCCATATTCCTACTCAGAGCTACATGGCACTGGAGAGCTGTCATGTTTGTACCTAGTGTCAGGCCTCAGAACAAGGCTTTGTGACAAAATACAAGGGGATGTGACATACCACACATGTCAGGTATGCCCTGAAATATGCTACAACATGCTCTCTCTAACGACCTTAATAACCTTTAGAACTTTCAGGGCTCTGACTTGAGCTCAGTCTTTGAAGAGCTTGGATGTGAGGTGGAAGCAGATGCCAGTGGATGCAGAAAAAGGATACACCCATAGTGCAAAAAGGACCGTGGTTCACATTATAGTCATATCTGCACAGTGTCATCCCAAGCTCATTAGGCTTGCTGAGATGTAAGGTTTATTAGTTCATGCACATTGGCTTCCTTTCGCAGGCAGACGCCTTCCTGAGGCTAAACCAGTATGCTGGCACATGTGCTACACCGTATTGTCATACCAGCTCATTTGACAGAGTTCAGACATTTATGCACTCCTCTCCTTTTGCACAGTAGCTCTATTCTAGGTAGCTGGAAGGGTTAAGTAATAACTGAGCAGTGGTTTTTGACACTAGTACATGCATGTTGTTGATAACCATCTATGATCCTGCCCTTACTGTGTTTAAAAATCTAGTCCTAGATGAATGTAGGTTTCTAGAATTGGTAGATATTTGACAATAGCCAGATGACTGTAGGAATAGTCACTTTCTGCAGTACAGGACACGATACATTTGGCGACTGATATAACTTCCTGTACACGATCAGAATCATTCTCTGCCAGCTCACACTGATGCTCTCAATAGAAAGGTGTGAGTGCGTTCATCTAGACAAAGTGGTCTCCCATCAAAACCTCTCTTAAGGAAAGACCCATGTTACGGTTAAGCTCATGACAATGCATACTTTTAGAACAATTTCTGGGCCTTTGCTTTCCTTTTCCTTATAACATTGCTTATATTTATTATGCATGGGCTTCTTCATTTGTTAGACACCACCATTTGGAAGTCCATATCCTGCCAGCCATGACTTTAGCAGCCAACTGCTTGATTACTTTCCTCTTAGGAACTAGATAGAATACCTGCCTGTTCAGCAATAGGAGATTCTATTTCTGCCATTTCTAGTAGGTTAGGAATGCACTATACTTCCAAGATCACAAGCCAGGTAAATTAAATTCATGGAGTCCAAAATTCACATACTGAGTCACTAGATGCTCTCCCACATTTCTCAAATGCTCTTCTTCCAGCCCCCTCTGACCCCTTGAAGACCTTCAACCCAGACAGACAAGTTGCACTCCGACTGCCTATTTCTCTCATTCTTCTCAAACCAGCTCTAGTAGCTCCATGCCAAGATGGCATTTTGCCACTCTCAAACTGAGCATTACTATTTCAAAATTTTACCTCTTCCTGCTACTGAAAATGTGGATTTTTGGATCATGAATAGAGTCAAGTATATGTAATCCTTTTGTTTGGATCCTAACCACAATACTGGATCATGTAAATGATTTTCATGTATTTTATTACTTTTTCTTTGCTTCTTTTGTTCTCATTATTTTGTCCTTTTATCTTTCCTTCTCTGGTCTAAAATTGAGATTGCTTCAGAACTTTTAGAAAACTTTGCCAACAAAAGGAAAAAAACCCCAACAACACACCCTAAAAATCTTTCCACACTCTTAATTTCACATCTGCAAAAGCAGATACGAAAAACCCTCTACCAAGAAAATATGAAAAACCTCTACCACCCACCTTTGGTCAATAAATATCATTACTGCAAACAAGCATGAGTTGTAGGAGCTGAAGAAATCAAGATGCGCTTTTGACAGGTTCCTTCAGCAGTGTAGGAGGTATTCTACAATTCTAAAAATATGTTCTATTTTCACAGACATTTTGAGATGTCTCTGTAAGTTCTCTTACAGAAGATGGCCCAGGGCCCATATGGTACAAGTCAATCTGACAGATGTTATATAATAATCTTTCTTGATTAAACAAGTACAAGACATTCTCTTCTCACCAACCAAATAACAAGCAAGAAAGAATCCATCCATTATGAAATTAAACACCACCAACTAGATAGACATGATAGAGCTAGAGACCTTGTTATAAGGAACGTTCTGGTCACATTTGGGAAACCCTTGTCCCTCTGTGTCATAGAAAGAGTCTATAAAAGATAAGGTAAAGCAACAAACAGGAGTCATTAGTTCTAGAGCTTACATCCATGCTATTAATTTGAAAGCCAGATTAGGGAATAGTAAAATAGATGAAATTAATTCATTGAAAGGAAAACAGTAGGAAGAGAGGGACATATTACAGGACTGCTAACAATTTAATTACTTTGCACAGAGAAACTGAAAGCAACTCATTTACAGAGAAAATTTGCATGGTATTTCTTGGGAATGAAAAAGGTCATCAAAAATTTTGTATCAGACATTGCAGAACTAGAAATAATGTATGTTTTGAAATATAAATATATTGAAGCTTTTCTTCAAGTTATTCAAGGCTACATCTGAATCTCCAAAGATGTTGATGAGAGGGAAAGGGATGTAATGAGATTATGTCTATACTGTAAAAAAAAAAAAAAAAAAAAAAAAAAAGACAATTTATCTCTGAAACATCTGTTCTGATCGTCTAAATTGAACATGAAAGAAAGAAACCCAAAACTATAAACTGTCTTTAAGGCCTATGGTGGAAAAATCTTCAAGCTCTTGCACACAGACATTTGATTTTCTTATATCAAGCAAGCTCATGGAGACTGCAGTTTCTGTTTTCACTCATTTTTTGAGTTGTTAAAATTGCTTGAAATATTTAAATGTAATTTATGTGTGCAGAGCCTCAAAATATTGTATTCTGATTTGGACCTAATTTTGCAAACCTGCTTTTTTTGGATATTTTGCTTATATTAGTAGTTGTGTGGGGATGACTATAATTCATTACTGTCATGAATAAATTTTTACAGAACTGGATCTTTAATCTAGATCCAGTAAGACTGAAATCAAGGGGCATTTTATACCCTAATGCTTATATTGATCTAGAACTTTATTACTTTTTCAGATTTTTTTTTTCTCTCCTTCTTCATTTCAGAAGAGTTAATCATCCTATCTTGTTTAATTGGTAAAATTGTATGTTTATGTTTACACAGCAACCTCTGAGGCTGAAGATGGGATAGGAAAATCTTCTGGTCTAGTGATACAGCTCTGTATCTGTGTCACAGTTGTTAGTCACTCTCAATTTCATGTTATTTATTCTGATGTAAATGCAGTTAAACACGTAGGAAGACTCCCATCCATTTTATTGGTCTTGGCATGCTTGTCTAAGTCTCAGCTGAAGCAATGATCTTCTCTTCATCTTGTACGAAATTAGACTTCAACTTATTGTACCAAAACTCCTGGGACCTAATTACAAGTCTCTATTTTTATGGTAAAACAAGTGTATTAAAAGTTTACAAATTGGGTGTGTGTTTACTTTCCTTAGCTCACATACTGTGCTCTGGAGTATTATTCCCACGTGTAAACAACACTGCAAATATAAATTGCCTAAGTGGCTTCCCTGTTGTCAGAAACAGCTGTTCAGTGTGGTAGTTACTTTATCTTTTTTTTAAAAAAACAGACACTAAGCCTCCTGAACTAGTCCTCCTTCAAGTGAGTAGCAAAGAGGGATACTGTAGTAACTATTTTCTTTATTGATTTTTGTTTTTTATTTTAAAGTAAGGGTCCAATTATAAAATGAGTACACTAATATTGTTTGACCAAAACAGAAAATCATGGGCCTAAACTGAAGTACTCAAGAGTATGTGTTACTCATGCTTAATGCTAATCATGTGTTTTACTATTTTGAGAAACAGAGTTCTAACACATCAGCTTTCCCTACTTCCTTGTGAATGGATGAGGATAAATTTGGTTCTTTGCACTCACAGTCCATGTTTTGAACATTGAAGTATGTGTTTGACATTTCTTGAGAAGTGATTTGTGGTTTGGGTTAGTTTTTTTTGTTTTGTTTTTGTTTTGGGGTAGCATTTTTTGGTCGGTTGGTTGTTTGTTTATTTTTCCCCCAAATTCTAGCTCCAGGTATATCTTCATTTGTTAAACTAAAAATTTGCACATATTATTTGGTAATACAAGGTGACTAGATTAAAGAGAAACACCAGAGAATCATGACAAGAATTTCCAGAAGTGGGAAAGAAAATCACTGCTATACTGCAGATAAAGGGACAAAGCATTTTTGTGGATGCTCATATCTATGTGCAAACAGGGTAGGCACAATACACCAGATACACAAATGCTAAAAGGCACAACTTCCCTGATACATTTGTATCTCCTTGGCAACCCTCCAAGTCAAAAACTGCTTTCACCTCCTTTAGCACTTGAGACTATAAAAATCTCAGACAGTATGCAAGAACCATCAGTAAACACCACCAGTAGAATATTAAGATCTAAGCACTCTAATATGGTATTAGTAATATAAAGAATAAACTCTGGCTTTCTACAAACTAATTTTATGGTTATAATGATTGTCTGTCCATTTTTGGTTCACTTATTTTAAAAGAAAACTCGGCAGCTACAGGAGTAGTTTTTATCTAGGTAGGAATTTCAGAGATGAAATGACTGATTATGAAACATGCCACAAAAAAACATTTTAATTGATGTTAATAGGTGCATATATGTTGACAGAATAGTCCGGTATATATTTTAGCTACTATGACACTGATACATTGTTCTGAGCAAAGGAGAAAACTGAAGTACTTTGGAACAAATAGCATTATCATTAAAACATTAGAAGAATTAACCCTGATGGAGCTGGGCTTTCCCCTTGATATGGAGGGTGTGGTATTATGAGTTAAACAGACACTCCTTAAAAACAGTCCCAGTCACACCTATAGTGAACAAACAGGCTTGACTCACCATATTGTCAAACCTTAAAAAACTATGTCAATAGCAGCACGGATGCTGCATAAGACTTTCTCAGAAGATTTAATACCAGACATCAGTGTTAACTTCCTTAGCTTTTAGTTCCATAGACACATCAAGTCTGGTAAGAAAAATACACAATCAAAGTACCTGTATTATCAAAAAGTGCTGTTAGAGGATGATAAAAGCAGTGACCAATGGCTGAGTCCAATTCAGCATATGTAAAGTTTTCTGCTACAGGCTCAAGACAGATGTGGAGAAGTCTGTCATCTGAATGTCTGTGGCAACTGTGTAGGCACTGAGAGTTCTTCAGGAAGAACCTCTGGTTTCCAGCCCAGAAAAGCAATCTGTACCACCATGCTCCATAGACAGTGCTAGGTCTGGACATTATTGTGCTTCCTCCATGTTGGAGTAACAAATATTGTTGCTTCCAGTTCCTTATTTGACAACGTATATTTCAATGTTTCAAGGTTTCAATACCTTTGGTTTAGAACTCTCTTCCTTTCTGAGGAAAGGATGTGCTGTCATATGTTTGAAAATATCCTAGAGTATTGGGGTTCAACTTAGTTTTGAGCAGCATTTGCATGGCTCCGGACACAAAAGGAAAAATAAAACATCTCATTTTGTCAGGAGTTCAAATCTTTCCTACTACTGAGGATGACTCAAGTGGCACGGAACTGGTATAGATGCCTTCCAGATCATGTTTTCACAACTCTTTTGTCTTATCAATGCATATGATTCAGTAAGAATTGGCCCAGAATACCTGCACTCTAACAAATGGCAGCTGATGTTGAAATTAGGTACACTTCAGAGTAACAGGGAAACTATTCTCCAAACTGTTAGAGCGGGAGCAAGCAAGCAAAAAAAAGTACTTTAAAAGAGAGTCTTTACTAGGACTTCGCCTTTGGTCCTTCAGTCTTTAAAAATTAAAGATGTTGTTACAACTCAGAAAAAGAGAAATAACCATAATTTCGAAGCTATTGAGGCATGTAGATGAGGAGGGTTTACAAAAGTGTCTGAATGATTTTGATGAGTCTAAGGAACCGGCTTGACTACAAAACACCAGAAATACTTAGGGGACTGTGATTAAAATTTCATTACAACTTTATTTCTCATGAAGTTTACATTTTCATTCAAAATTAATGTGAGCTACCTATTCTATTCAGAATACATGTGAGCAAGTGCTGTTATAAAGTGTGTATTCCAGATTGCCTCATATATAGACATCAGGTGGCATTGATAAGAAGTAGTAGTAGTACTACAGGATAGTGTGTGAAAGACACAGGAATTGGCTATGTTATCAAAAGATGTTAAATGTTTTTTTCTCATTAGGCAGCAGAAAATTTCAAAAGGAACTCAGTAGAAACCAAATAGTATCTTTATTCCATTTTAAAATCTCCTATGTGTTTATCCACCATGTTTCCATTCATATTCCTAACCTAATAATTCATCAGTTACTACTATCCTCACTTAAACTTTGGACCAAATGTTTTGCTATATCACCTGTTACATGAATGCAGAACACTTACTCCAAGCTGGTAGTCTGAAATATAGAATTAGAAATAGATTATGCATGTCATCCTATTTAAAAACAAAATTAAAAAAAAATCATGTCAGTTGGACAGCTCTGAACTACAAATATGAAGCATAAATAAAATTTGAACACCCTCATCTCCTTTTTATTTCAAAATATCACACATTCACATCATCTTGACCTTACTAACTTTATGAAATAATCAGTGTTGAGTTAGTCTTACGGTGTGGGGGTTCTATAGTGTGAAATTAATGAGCTGGATGGGATCCCTCATATTTGGGAAGCAGAAGGAAGTTCTGTGGGGAGGTGTGAAGTCTACTCATGTCAGAGGAAATGTGTTGTGTGGGCACTGAGGTGCCTTTAAGAGGAGTTCCGTAACCTGACATTTTCTTGCTTTCAAGAGTTTTCTCTGCATGGATGTCATACTTACTCAGCCTTAACTGATTCAAACAAAGTTCTCCTTTACGGTAATATGCACAGTGAGTAGGGAAGTACTCAAAGTAAGGCTGGTGAAACCAGTTATAGGTTCTGACGCCACAAGCAGCTAAATTCAGCAAGCTCACAATGTACCAACCTTAACCTAGTCTGAATTTGGATCAGAAATATTCCATTAGTCACCATTTGGACACAATATAATCTCTGCTACCTGGCAGTGTAGTATGAGTGGGACTAGGGGTGTTCAAAAACCTTTATTAAAATATGAAAGCATGAAACCCTTATCTACTAAGATTGTGGGTTTTTTGGTTTAGGGTATTTTGTTTGTTTTTAACTTTGGAGTCTGTTTCCTTAAAATCTTTTCTACCAACTTTGATTTGATACAAAGCTCATAACACTTGAGAGTAAATGTGTGTCTGCTAAGGGTGCCTGTATATGTATGTCAATAATATGACTATGCAAGTCTGTTAGAGAAGTATATTTTTGCTTTCTGGATGTAAGTTCATGTAGAATTTATTTTTTTAAAATTCTTTTTAAAATTGTTGGACTTTGATCTAGAGAATTTATTTCAGTTGATTTATGAATGTGACAAAGAAAAGACCAGCACAAAAGTTCCTCATTAGCACCATTGTAGTCAGTAGACCAACTTTCACCTTCTCTTCAATGTCAAAAGGGAATCGGACAACCAAATATGGGTTTGCAAATAAAATGCTTCTGGGTAAAAACATAAAATTAATTTTGTCTTGTTAAACTTTTCACAAGAACTTAAGGAGAATTTCTCTGCTTTAATGAATTTTGCAGTGTTTAATAGGCAGATACGGCAACTTTTGAAATGTTTTGTGCAGTTGTCTGCAGCATGGGTAACACTCCCTGATAAGGGATTTAGCAACTCTTAACACCAGGTTACAATTATACTTCAAAACCACCTTACATTTAATTCTACCTCTTTTTCTAGAGAGCACATACCTCAGGTAATCTCACTTCATCACAATAGCTTGTTATTTGATTATACTGTCAAATTAATCTTTGATTGAGGCAGCATATAGGTTTCCCTTTTTAACCAGTTCTTCTCAAACTCAGAAAAAAATAATAATCAAGTTTTAGCTGGAGTATTTCTAGCTTGGTTTCTACCCAAAAGGAATTTTTAAAATGTTTAATCTACTTCGGAGTGCAAGAGTGAGAAAATGGACATTTCTCATTAAAAAAAAAAAAAAAAAAAGGACACTAATGATATTTTCAAAATCTGTACAACCGTAATGGAGAAATATTAGCTGAAATTGAGTGAAAAACTGCTTCAATTTGCTTGAGTTATAGGCTTTCGAAAACAGGACCCCACACTTGTTCAAAGCAATCTTTTCTTCACAAACATGGCATGCTGTGATGTTTTTATGGTTAGTATGCTAAAGGGCCAGGCCTGGTGGGGCATTTCTGTGTGTTTTCAGCTGCAGCTGACAAAAAGCACTTGGAAAAATTGAAAATACTCTCAATAAAAATTATTTGCCCTTCACTGAAAATGTTCATTGAAATAAACCATATCCAAACACAATAATTCTGAATATTGGGGAAGAAAAAAAAGTGGTTTGGTTTTAGTTTTTTTATAGGAATACAGGAAACAGTACTGTTACCTACAATCAATTCTTTCCGTTTACCAAAGGTGTATGCAGCTAGATTGTCCACTAATGCTGGCTACTGCTTAGAAACATGGAATTCATGATACTTGAGTAGATCTGAGGTGTACTGCACACAGACTTCCATCTGACAGCTGAGGAACAAAAACCACCAGAGCAGGCAACTATGAAGCATCCCATTACAGGATGAAGTTCGTATTTACTGCATTGATGGAAAGGAAACTACAAACTTCCCCACACCATTTAAAAAAAAAATAAAAATAAAAAAAAAAATAAAGCAACACAACTAAACCCTTATAGGTGTCAATACACTAATAGGTCTCAGTTCTTCATTGAAAATATGTCCTTCTGTATGCCCCTGATTTTCATGGGAACCTTTATGCTTTATGTCTGCATCTCAGTGGGATTCTCACTGTGAATGAAGAGTAGGTGCATTATTGCTGGGTAGCTACAAGCATGAAGGTAACTTAGGGACCTGTATGGCATGGTGACCTGCAAGTCACTGTGTAAAATCATGAGTGAGGATTTTATCAGTTACCCCATTCCCTGCAAATGCAGAGCCCAAAAGATAACGGAGATCAGAATGTTGCTTTGACAACAAGTCCCACAACTCTCGGTAGTCTTTACTAGGATTGACAGGTTTTAAGGAGAAACAACAGAAATTGATCATTCCCTTGAAAACAAATATAAAAAAGTCATTGTCATCCTGAGTTCATATATCAGCTGGCACAAATGAAATCCTCTCTTGTGGATATACAGTGCCTAGAACTGAGAGCAGACATGGTGAGCCAGCCATTTTTCCATCCTTCTCATTCATCTGTCTCCACACACACAGCTGAAACTATAATTAAAATGGGAGTTGACATAAACCCACTAGTCCCATCAAAATTTGGGATTAGCTAATTGGCATTCAACTGGTGACACAATTACTCCTGCTTATGCAATCTGGTGATATCTAAACATAAGGTCTGGAATACGATTTAGAAGTTATATGTAGCATAACACTACCTGCATTCTCACATATCTTTCCAAGGAATCAGTAGCTTTGTATAAAAAAATCTTTATGATGAGAGAACACCTAAACCCCAGGTTTTACTCTTATTACTTTACCATGGCTGGCTTGAACCACTGCGTAAGTAAGATGGAATTGACTTTGCTGAATAGAAGATTTGCAATGAATTTACAGATTATGGTCAATTGATTGTGCTTTCCAGTCAAACGTGCCAAGGGTTTATGTTTGCACATACATGATACACAACACATGCAAATGAATAGCTATTTCATTGAGCTGAGTGCTAGATCTCTTGGCATGGATCCTTATTTTTGGTATGCATTTTTTTCATTATTGTATTACATTTTTACTGTCTGCAAACTTTATTTTTTTTTTTTTAATAGAAGATATATACTCCCATTTAAAATTTAGTATTTTTAAAATAAGAGAATTATCTGTGAGGACTGAACTGTTTTTGATGTTTAGGTGAACATTCACACAATATAGAAGTCTTATGACCTTTGAAAGTGATTCATTGACAGCAGATGAACGGTGAAGATACTAGTATTTCCCGAATGGCATCATTTCTAGAAGAGATTTCCGGGGCTTCTGTGTAGAACAAAAGACCAGCTCCATTGGTTTTGTGAATGCTGTACTCAGTGTGCCATGAACTATCACACTGATTTAATGTTAACTAACCTATCTCAACAATTGGCAACTCCTTTTTGCAGGTTTTCCAGCAATCCTCTATGTTGGGACTTGGAACATTATAATTAACTATTTACTCAAAATACATTAGAATTAAATGGACGGCTCAGGACATTCAGATTTTTAAACAGTTGGCTGGCTAGGATAAACTGATACATTCTGAAAACTTGAATGCTGTACCAATTTGCACAAGCCAAAGGTTTGGCCTATAGAAAACAATAAATGTTACAGTTGTGGATTGTTTTACATTGTTTTAGAAATGGCATGGGGTTTTGTGTTTTTTTTTTGGGGGGTGTGTGTTTGATTTTTTTGTTGCTCTTTTTTGTTTGCTTTGTTGCTGCTGTTGTGGTGGGTTTGTTGTTTGTTTGTTTAATTGTGTGTTCTATGAGAACAGCATGGATTCTACAAAGTAGGATTTTCAAAATTAGTTTCCAAAGATTTACATACTCTGAGGGTAATTCACTGCAATTTGAAGGAAAAACCCTACACAGCTGTGCTTCAGATTGTAGGTAAATAAATTTTTTTCTCGGATGTAAAAGAAACAGCTCCCAAACAAAGTTGGAGAATTAACACCATAGAAGAAATACTATTTCAGAGTACTCTGAGAAAGCCCCTGTCCATATTACTTCAGTGTGAAATCTGAAAAGTCATTGTAACTTTAGATATGTTTGATGAAAAGCAGAAGAGACTTCTGTGCTGAATGGGAAAACCGTTGAATCAGGAGAGCTTGGTAAACATAGCCCATATAGGCAATTATTCAGTAATCCACATCACAGTATTAAACAGGTACACCAAGCACTGCTGTAGAGAAAATAAGGGCAGGAAGACCTAAACTCTATCAAGACCTATCCCCCAAATAAACCACTCTGGTGGTTCCATAGTTCCTTATTAACACAGGCCATGACTCAGCAAACTCTGAAATACATTTGTAATGATTCAAGCAGTCTTTTAAAGTAGATAGTTGTTTAGTTAAGACAAGATTATGCTTAGTTTGCTGGGTCACCATTGTTAGCAATTTCTTATGTTGCTGGTAAGCTGGTGGGACAATGGAGAGAAACAAACCCCTCTTCCGTTTGCTGGTTAGCAAGTTTTCTTCCTTCAGAGGGAAGAAAAGTCTGTTCTCCCATATTCTCTTATCATTTGCATTCTACTTCTTACCCACAGTGTTAGAAACTGCTCACCTGAATAGCCAGCCTGTCTTTCTCAGCTTTCTTTAGAGTTAATGAAGAGAGAACTTCCTTCACAGGGCAATTTGCATCAGTAGCTGTGTCTGAGGGGGTTGTCTGCTGGAGCAGAGCTTTCTGCCTCATACAGGTGTATGAGATAACCAGCTAATAAAGATGACCACACCCCAGTAGTTTAAGTGTGCTCTCAATACAGCTTGAAAACTCAATGAAAATTGAAACTATTAATAAAAATTTAAAAAGGCCAGAACTCAGCAATAGGAGAATTTTACTCTTACTTCTTTCTTGCACTATGTAATTTTAGGGAGTTTTATGTAGTGTGAATTTTATGTGAACGGAATAAGACTTTTATATTCAGTGAGCTTGTGTAGCCATATGGGTTATATTTTTGTATCTGGTGAGTATTTCTACATTAAAGTTGCTTTTTAACTGTTTGGTTTTTTTTTTAAATTTTTATTTTGTATGTGTGTGGCTGTACTGCCAGGTTGAATAATAAGTTTTTTTTGTATATTTGTGTAATATCTGCAGGGATCCACAAAACATTTTTGTAGTTTGCGGTACCTGACACTGTGGATATGTATTCCCAAAAGGGGAACAGAATGTGTTTCCTGGATAAGTTACACTTTGGCTATTGGCTGTAATTTTCTGCCTTTGTGATGATAATGGAAGGTTTGAAGGCTGTTTTCCCCCTGCTGAGATGTTCAGAGCACTCTGATAAAGCTCCTGTCTATATTACTTCAGTGTGAAATCTGAAGAGTCATTGTAACTTTAGATATGTTTGACAAAAAGCAGAAGAGACTTCTGTGCTGAATGGGAAAACTATTGAATCAGGAGAGCTTGGTAAACATAGCCCTTATAGGAAATTATGCAGTAATATACATCACAGTATTAAACAGGTTAAAATAGTATTAAACATGCCAAGACATGTTGCTGCTTTTAGCAGTCCTCTCAGTCCTTCTGCATGCCCTCACACTGACACCAACTTTTGCTTTCTCCCTTCTTTTATTTCGTCATTATGAAGATATAATGCAAGATCCCAGTCTTTCCTGACCCTTTAAGACAAATACAGTTATGAGCCCTTTCCTTTCAACTGGGGCCACGAAGAGGAAGGCCACTGTAGTGCTAATCTAGATGGAGAACTCACATCACACTCTGACAGGATAGAAGTGCATGTTTCTATCTACTTTAGTTCGCAGAAGGACTGCCTCAAAGATTTAAGAACTACTCAAAAATGGAAGAGTATCCCCTTACTGGCCTGTGCTTCTATCACAGGCAATTTAAAAATTGCTTCTCAATGGCTTCTTAACTGTTTGGACTTCATTTATTTTAATTTATGCTGTAGTATTACCAACAGGATTCCAGTATCAGTAACCAGCTGTTACAATCTTAAGGGCAATGCTATGGTATCTTCACCTTGGGTTCTAGTTTACCTCCTCAGTAATTTCTATAGCTGGCTTTATTGCAGAAGTGAATTTCCATGGGCTTCCATCAAGCAAAAATCTTGAACAGAGGACCAGATCAGGGAGGTGTACACTTTTAGGTTAATATAATCACACACAAATAGATATACCCCACTTCTTCCCCTTCCTATTCTAGTTTCTTCAAGTGACTTCAGGATTTAAAGCTCAAGAAAATGGACTGAGAAAAGCCAAATTTTACCAGGGATGTGTTACTGATACATGCTCTCCAAGAGGCTCACACCTCATTTCTTTCCCTTTATCAACAAGACCTTTCTTTTCATTGGTTCCAGGGTCCCAGAGATCCCAGCCTGCCTGCTCACTCTAATAACATGTACAGGGCTAGCTGAACAAATCCCTAAATCAATAAAATCACTATTTTAGAGAAGGGCAAAGAAAAAAAAAAAATTGTTCTGGGAAAGCAAGCAGTATTAGAGCTGGTCAGAAACACAGAGAGAATATTTTTGAAATCTTGCTTGATTCATCTGTTATTCAGCTGAGCTGAACCTGAGCTAGTTACTGAACTGAACAATTTTCAAAGTATGTCAGAATATATCTCCTATGTCAAACACATGTATCTCCAAATACTTTAGTCTGCAGGTTGAGAGCAACCTCCAATAGCCAGAGTTGTAGAATTTTTAAGTGACAAATGAATTGGCTTTCCAAACCCAAACTTACCTCAAGTATTTGGCTGTGAACTGGATTTTCCACTTATCTGCTGATAATACATAAAGGGTGTTTTTAGCCACCAATAAACATGAAATTATTAGTCTGGTTTGCAAATACCATTAATGCCAAAACAAATATGGACAAAATTCATGCATGATTCAGCAAATACCATTCCTCTGGATCTATTTACAATATGCATGCTAATGATGTATGCTAAAATTATGTCACAATAGCTCACAGCATACTATGAAGTTTCCTTGTAAGACGACTTGGTTTTCTCTTGAAAGAAACAAAGGCAAATTCCTAAACTTGCTGAGCTGGCTTGTATGGCCATTCATGATTGCCTCCACTTCACCATGCAAAGATTATTGGAGAGACCATTTTTTCCAAAATTAAATATGATGTACTGCTAAAAAGTGAGATTCCCATGGTCTGAAATTCTTTGAAATGCTAGGAAAACCATTACCATATATACAGTTTTCAAATAGTGCAGTGAAATATGGGTGGACATGACCTTTTCTATTAAAAGCTCCCATTTCTTGCATGAGAACAGGACTTCCATAATTTAGAACTGTTTCCACGAAGTGTGTTGTCAGGCCATGGTGCTACCAAGAATCATAGCAGAATGCCAAAAAGTCAGTATTTCCACCATTGTGTATGATAAAGTTTGGAAAGTTAAATGGAATGAAAACTGGCCAGGGATGTGAAAGGCAACAAGAAGGGCATTTAGAAGTGCATAGGTGACAAAAGGAAGACTAGGGAAAATGTGAGCTCATTACTCAGTGAGATGGGGGACCTGATTATGCAAGACATGAAAAAGACTGAAGTACTGAATTTTATTAGCAAGACTGTCCTTCAGGAATCCCAGGTCTCATAGAGAAGGAGAAAGGCTGGTGCAAGAAAGATGTAGCCTTGGTGGAAAAGGATCAGATCAGGGAATACTTAAGCAACCTGTATGCATATAAATCCATGGGCCTGACAGGATGCACCCACGAACACTGAGGGGGCTGCCAGACATCATTGCAAGGCAATAATCTATAATTAACCATGGTGACTGGGAGAAGTTCCTGAAGACTGGAGGAAAGAAAATGTCACTCCACCTTCAAAAAGGGAGAGAAGAAACCAAAGAACTACAGTCTAGTCAGCCTCACCCCAGTCCCTTAGAAGATGTTGGAGCAGCTAATCATTTGCAGGCACATAAGGACAAAAAAATCATCAACAGTAGCCAACATGGCTTCACCATGCATAAGTCATGCTTGACTAACTTGATAAACTCCTATGATGTAGTGGCTGACCTGGTACATGAGGGAAAAGCAGTGGATATTGCATACCTGGACTTCAGCACAACCTTTAACACTGTCTCCTATAAGATCCTTGTAGGCAAGCTGTTGATGCATGGGCTGGATGAATAACAGTTAGGTGGTTTGAAAACTGACTGAATGACCAGTCTCAGGGGAAAGTGCAAACTCTAACTGGAGGCCAGTAACTAGTGATATACCCCAGCAGTCAATATCGGGTTGTCATGTTTCATATCTTCATCCTTTTTCTAGATGATGGGACAGGGTTTAGCCTCAGCAAGTTTGTTGATGATATAAAACAGGGCAGATAGGCTGATACTCCAGAGAGTTGTCCTGCCACATGGAGGGACCTTGACAGGCTAGACAAATGAGCCAGCTTAAACCTCATGAAGTTCAGCAACGAAAAATGCAAAACCCTGCACCTGGGGAGAAACCACTCCATGCACTGATATGCTGGAAGATAACCAGATGGAAAGCAGCTTAGCAGAAAATTATCTAGGAGTTCTGGTGAACATGAGCAAGCAATGCACCCTCAGCAGAGAAGTCTCCCAGTATCCTCCATTAGACAAATTATTGCCAGCAGGTAGAGGGAAATGATCCTTTACATATACTCAGCACTTGTGAGGCCACACCTGGAGCACTCTTTCCACCTCTGGTTTCTTTCGTACAAGAGGCACATGGACATACTGGAGAGAGTCCAATCAATAGCCACAAAGATGATGAAGAGACTGGAGCATCCCATATATGAGAAAAGGCTGAGACACCTGGTACAGTTTAGCCCAAAGAGAAGGATCAGAAGGATCTTTTCAGTGTACATAAATACCCGAAGGGAGGATGCAAAGAGGAGGCAGGTGCTTTTCAGCAGCGACTCTGCAAGGGACAATTGACACGAACCGAAATACAGGAGATTCCCTCTGAACATCAGGAAACACTTTTTCACTGGGGGTGTGACTGAGCACTGCCACAGGCTGTCCAGTGAAATTGTGGAGTCTCCATTGCTAGAGATACCAAAAAGTCACCTGGACATGCTCCTGGGCAACTGACTCTAGCTGACCCTGCTTGAGTAGGAGCGGACTGGACCAGGTGACCTCCAGAGGTCCGTTCAAATCTCAACCATTCTATGATTCTGCAAAGTAAAGAGATTAGAAAATTGTATTTGAAGCAAAGTATCAGTGAACTGCACTCAGACAGCTCAACACAAGCATCACTGGGTAGTTTTAAACGGGGAACTTCCTGCAGGTTCCTGTGTGCTTTGGCCTCCTGCCAGTTTAGAAGGGTGGAAAGCTCTGAGCAGCTTCTGAAAACATGACTAATCCCGGAGGGTACACATCTGAGTAGCACATTTGATCTTTGATTCTAGAAAACCTTGCTGTACTTGTATTTGTAAAGGAGAAGGAAAAGGTATTTTTATGTGAAGCACTTTTAGAAAGAAAACATGGTTTGCCTTGGAAGACATTCTTGGGTTGGAATTATAAAAATAGCAATGGAGTTCACCTTTCCCTTTGGTTTGTGCAGAAAAAAAGATTAAAATTTTAAATAAAAAATACAGATCAGATATTTTAAAGAGTGCTTGACTCTTCTGTTACAAATAAACTTTTCAAATTCAGGGTTCTTTCTTCCTCCAGAGAATGGTAAATTTGCAAACTCAACATTATCACTAATTTCACTTGTGAAACTTTAACTTAAACCTCACAGGTAAAGTCATCCTAAATTCAAGATGCCTTTGATCCAGTTTCTTATAAACTTAGATTTAGCCTTTGTTTAATCTCCATTCTTATGCACATGGGTCCAGTCACTTTTTTTTTTCTTCATAGTGCCTGGACACGAAAGCAGAGACAGCTGCTTTCAGTCCCCTGTATTCCCATGGGCTCCTGTATTCCCATGGTTCAGGCCAGAGCTACGCATGGCAGATAAAGAGCAAGTGCAGGCATATCCCTCCTCCTGTGAGTCCCAAGCTGGATTATTCTGTGTGACAGAATAGTGGTGGTGTTTAGCTGGAATGCTTACTGTGCATTGAACACACAGGTTTTTGAAAGGCTTTTAATTTCTGTTTAGGCAGAGTTTAGCCAAGGGAGAGTTCCTTTCCTTTTGAGTTGGCTCCCTCATCAAAGAACTACAGGGTTGCCCAAGTTGCTTAAGTAAATTTTTGAACATTTACTTTGAAAATGGTAGAGCACATTTTCCTTTAGTCTCAAGGTCAGAAATAGTTGATCTTTGTTTTTCCCCTCCCACTAAAAATTCATTCAAAAGCAGACATCTAATATAGTTTAAAGGAAAAAAAAAAAAGGCAGATCCATAAATGTTTCAAGGCATAGCCTTGTTCTGGAAAGTATTGGACAACCTTCACTTTGAGGTTACTGGTGGCCTCATGTAGCCTTGGGGTTTTTTTTTGTTTTGTTTTCTTTTTTTGTTTGGGTGGTTGGTTTTTTTGTTTTGTTTGGTTTTTTTTTTTTAATATATATATATATTCATGGCAGTAACTTATTATGTAAACACATGCTTATCTCTAAAGCCTGGAAAGAAATCATAACCACAGCAGCACATATTTTAAGCTTGGTGCTCTTAATTCAATCACAAAACAGCCAAAATACTCCTGTTAAATTTTTTACATTTTTTTTTTTTAATCTAGTTCTGCTAGCTGTCATAGTTGTAATTTAATTTTTGATAATTTTTTATGTGGACCAAAATACTACGACAAAATAGTGTTTCAGGGCCCTCCAGTGTTCTGATTGCATGAACAGACACAGTGATTCACCTGAGCTGCTCACGAGTCTGCAGGGCTGTATGCAAAACTAGAAGTGCAGCTTATCAGCCTTCACTCTATAGCTTCATACTCCAGTGCCAGCAGGTGGAATGACTGCTGGATTGATTCTCTCATATGCAATGCCAGCATCCTTTGGTACTTCTATAGAACACCAAATTAAATGTCAGTAAATAATTAATAAAAATAAAATAGCAATTGTATTTTGATCATAGTAAGGGTTTTGTGTGTCAAAGAGAGGCAAGAAGTCTCTAGGAAGAGATGAATGCATCCTTGCTTCACAATTGATGGGTATGACAGATATCAGCAGAGTTTTGTTACTTTGCTTTTGGCATGGTGGGGGGCCGGGGAGTGGCAGGGGGGGCACAGGCCCTCCATGGAAAGGCGGCTGTGTCTGAGGAGGTGGCAGTGTTGTGTAACCACACTGACAGAGTGCGTCACAATGTGTGACATGTGGCAGCAGAAGAGCCTTAAATAGCTCTCACCATCTTTTCTCCTCCGGAGATTTTGAAAAAAATTTCGTTTTCTGAGTAATGTTTTATCCTTCCTAAAATCACCTGATAATGTGGCTTAAGCTCCTCTACAGAGCATCTCCCTGAGTTGTTGCAGAGTTTCAGGGTAGAATGGGTGAGGATCTTGGTCTTTTAAGCCCAGATGTTAAATGGGTATACCAGGGACTATGGGATGAATACATGTTCATTAATCCTGGTGTTAAAATTGATCAACGTCCCTTCATGACCTCAGCTGTAACAGAAGTTAAGGCCTGAATTAATTCCTGCTTGCACTGAAGCCATTATTAGAAGAATGTCTGACAATGACTAAACTTTTTCCAATGATAGAAGACGCATTGTAAAATATAAAATTTTGTTTAACTGTTAGTTATCTTTCCTAATAAAATTTAAACTTTGTTCTTGAAGATTCTTGAACTTATCTGGTTTCATCACCCATTTAGGATTTTGTTATTTATTTGTCTGCTAGACTTCAGAGACCTTATTACCACATTTCTGTGCTTTAGTCTTGTACTTACAGACTGCATCCAAGTCACTGTTTATCTCTGTAAGCTAAATACATTGAGTTTCTTCACTCTTTCTCTCCAGGAACTGCTTCTGCATGTTCCTCATTGTTCTGATCTCTCCAATTTATCTGTGTATTTTTGGATCTGTAACACCAAATTTGGAGTAAGTATTCCAGGAGTGGCTGTGCAGATGAAGAATTCAGTAGAAGCATAATGTCAGTAGTGCTGTTTAATATTCCCTTTATTCTTCACAAAACTATGTTGACCATATAGGTATCCTGAGCCCACATGTGCAGTTCATCAGGACCCTGAGTCCTTTTCAGAGTCACTGCATCCTGAGACCTTCTTCCTATAATCATGGCTTTTATTTTTCATTTCTGGTTGGATAACTTTGTGTGGGACAGTACTGAAACACAGGCTGTTGCCAACACCCAGGAGCACTGGGTCTCACTGACATATGCTCTTTGTGTTTTACTGCACCTCAGATTTTTACATGAACTCACAGTTTCTTTAAATTGGCTTCCCTTTTGGTGTGCAGAATCAGCCAATAACCTCCAGAAGTTCTGGTGGGAAGCCTAGAGATCCTGGGGATCAGCCTGGAGTCCCTTTTCTGCTCCCGGAGTTTCCCTCCTCCTTTGCCATAGGGAAAAACCCACTTCTCAATGCACTGCTCCTCCACATTTCAGCCTGAGACAAACCAACTTCTCAGATCAGCATTTATTACTGATCCTCAGCAGGAAATCCTCTTTTTATCTCAAAGTGTGCTTTTGCAGCTGGCCGGCTGTCTGAAACACAGCCCAACGAAAGATGTTTAACTGCTGGTGAGACGCACTCAGAGTTTATGTTTGGCAAGCACAGGTCTCCCTAAAATGGAATTTATTAAGCCAAGATGTAGCCTTTCTCAGCTATTCCAACATCCAGTGCCAGACCTTATAATGCAAGTTGGATTTTCTATCTGTATTCTACACTCACCCATCACCAGAACAAGGAAGGGGTATTGGCTGAGGCTGTCAATAGTCTCTGGAGTGGGGGTGAGGGTACAATGATTGTGTTTGGGATTTAGGGAGAAAGTAGAAAGGTAGAAGCCACCCTGGAGGAGTTTGTTTGTTTGCAAACTATGCAGGCAACAGTGTCATCTGGGATGCTACTTCTGAGGCTGTGGTTGGCAGCTAGGAATAGAAAGGCAACTGCTGGCTGGGTAACAACCAATATGAACAAAAATCTTTTAAGGGACAGCAAATCAGGGACCAGCAGAGACTGGGGCAGCTACAGTGCTGATGAGCTTAGGCTTCCTCCACTCTCTCCTCTTTTCTTATTTCCCTCCTCTTCTAACCCAACATAAGCAACTTTTTCTCCAGGCACCGCTTGTAGACAGCATCAAAGCTGTGCATCCAGAAGGAAAAGGACTGCTGGAAACAGCCTGTAGCTAAGCTGTCCTGAACAAATAAATGTATTTTCTGTATATGCTCTGGCCATTCAGATACTTAGGGTATTTGTCTATTTCTGACTCTTTCTTTCCTTTTCCCTAAGACTGACTTTAACACTGTCTTTTATAGCAAATATGAAATATATAAAATGTAACAAGGAAAAAAAGAATTCAGTGTTCTCCTGTTTGCTTTCAACCCTTCCCACCACTGCCCCCCAGCTTCATGTGCCGTGCAGCAGCAGTCTTTTGTAAAATTTCCCTCAACACACTGCTCAGTGAATAAGCATTAATTAAAAGAATAAGAAGATGGAGATCACTGTTGATTTATAGACAGAAGACAGGGAGCTAAGATTGAATGAATAAATAGCTCTGAAATTACATCTCAAAAGTGGTTGGAAAGAAAAGAATGAAATATCTGTGAAGTTTCTGTAGTGGAAAAGTAGGACCCAGATTCTGCTTGGACCCATGATTTGAATGTGTGATAGAAAAGGGCAGGACTAGACAGCTTTCATGATACCGGTGCCAGCGAGGAGTAAGATGGGGGTATATCAGGAACAATTGGTTTCTTTTCTAGGCTGTGTTTTTTACTTCAAGTTAGGAAAATGTTTTCCTTCCTCTTGTCTTGCCATGAAAAATACTCCCATTCATTCCTGAGATGTGTTACCTTGCAAGAGCTTTCTCCCCACCTTTGCCACTACAGATTCTTTCTTTCAAAAAGTCACTGAGAGATTTATTTCCAAGATTCCCTTATTATCATAGAAATATAACCTAATTCCTTCCAACTTCTCCACCCATTTCTTTTTCTCTCTCTAATCCCCCAAAGAAAATTAGTTTCAGAATATAACACATTTCCACTGTGGTATATGAATGTCATACAGAGGGCAGTGCTGCCTCTTCACAGGCTCTCCAGCTTCCACACCTTACACCTTTCCTTGTGATTTTTTTTAGCATAATTGGCTACTTTTTAAGCCAAAGAGGAATCCACTGCAGGAGTGAATTTACTCTGGCCTTGTGCCACTTAATCTTGAAAACTGAGACACTGATTTTAACATTTCAGAGACAAACTGTAATGTGTTATAGGCAGTATGTAGCTTAACCTCTAAGGAGGGAGAGAAGGTGTTTGAATGGGAATGGTTTAAGGGAAGCAGTATTTAAAAAAAAGACCCATGCCAGCTGAAACAAAACCACCCCCTCTTAGAAAGCAGTGGCAAGGATTTGCTTTCTGCCTTTCAGAAAAGGGTATTTAAATGACAAACTGTGCCAAATTCTGCTTTTCTGTCACAAAGCCCGTGATTTGCAGCATGATTTTGTGTTTTGTGCATGAACATCTGTGGAGGCATAGCAGTAAGTTCTTTCAACTCTCTTAATGTTATATATTGTAGTTTCTCCAAGGGAAATAAGAATTTACACTCTAAGGGGTCCCTCAGCCACTTAAAGTACGTGTCCCTGGAGGCCCCATTAAACTGCCATTACGATGAGTCTTGGGCTGTGCTGATCTCTCCTCTGGCTCTTGCATGTTTTCGGGCTCCTCAGCAGGCTCCCTCATTATTTTGGAGGGAAATGCATCCAACAGATTGAAGATCAAATAGAGTTGAAAGCAAGATGTGAAATATCAGCCCAGTCAGAACTGAACAAATGCCATTTGATTTTCTCTGCAGAGGAAGCAGTGTAGTGATGAACATATAGCTGTGCCTACTGTTTGGCACACACTGGGAGGTGTTTGATCCCTTCTGTTATCTACTTGCCCATCAGCTGTTAGATTTTTTTTCCAGGCAGTGATAGGGAATGGTGAGGGTGAGGTCAGTGTCACCCCAAGCTATAAGAGATGGACAGAGATGTTTCCCCATCTGCTGGGTGTAATTGGTTTCCTCTATTCAAAGCTAGAACCACTAGTCTCCTTTTCCTTCCCTATATTTGCAAGTGCTATCCCATTATGGTTTGGTGTACTGTTCTTTTTGATGATGTAAAATAGATGCAATGGATTGAAATTAGACAAACAGTAGAGGTGCAGCCTGCCCATGTTTCAGACATGGCAGAGCTGGATCTGAAGAAGTCTTCAAGATCTGTAGAGTGATGTTACCTAAGCCCTGTCCCAAATTTTGGCCCAAGCAGCGCCACTGTTATGGCTGTATAGGAGCCCCTTATCTGCATCAGACATGACCTCACTAGAGAACTGCAGTGACAGGAGCAGATGAGCTCCAGTGGTGTTTTCCAGCCTCTGCTGTCCTGTGAGTCCCAAAAGAGAAACCAGACTTGGTGGGATTTACTGTTCTCAACACCCATTAACAGAGACCAGCTTTGATAAGAGATGGTAGCAACATTTTTATAGAACAAGGTAAATAAAAACTAACTGCAGAATCCAACAATCCAGGAGCTCTAACAGACTTTCTTTTTAACAATATAAGCATTTAATTTTTCTGCTTGGCAGCTTTGTACAAACAGGTGGAGAGGAAAGATCTGGGCTGGCTTAACTTGTGTTTTTTGACACAGCCAAATGTCAATATTCAGAAGTATGTCATGCAAATCAAAGCCTCAGATCTAAATGACTCCAGCCTTAAGGAAGTTTGCACAGAGATACAGATTCTACAGATGGCTTCTATCTTTTCAGTGATCCCAGCCTTGGGATGAACTACAGAGTAGTGTGGAGATGCCTGGTGCAGACTGAACTCATTTGAAAATTTATGGACAAAGAAAGAAATTGATGTTGCTCTTCAATGCAAAAATAGCCTTTCGTTGCACTGAAAGCTGATGTTGTTCTAGTAGCCAATTGTTCTTACAATAAAGTACACGTTAATATGGCTGGCAAAGCAGAAGAAAGCCATTCAGGTGTGCCTGGGACACCATACAATAAACAAAAGGGAAGACACAATTCCAGCTTCTAGCTAGTAAAGGTTCATTGAACACTACTGGTGGATTTTGAGACATATGGAGAAATTTGTGAGCAGTACAAATGAAAAACAATCATAGCAATAACAAAGTAATTCTTCCTGAATGGTCTTGAAAGCAAAACCAAGAATATGAGCTACATCAAAGAGAACTCAGACACTAAAACTAAAACTTAGTAGCCAGAATCTACTACAGTTTTCTGTGAAATGTTCCCATTCGTATGCATAAACCTTTTACATGGCAGTCAAAAGTGAATAAACTTTTATGGAGTTCCTTGTATCCCACAGAGAAGAAGTGTAAAGGCAGGCTTTGGATTACTGAGCTACACTTCTGCACTAAAGACTCATTCAAACATAAGGTTAGTTTCATTCCAGTTCATAGATTTTGAAATGGATAGAGGCAAAGTAACACAAGCACATACTTGGACACATATGCCCAGAAACTAATTATAAGGATGCAGTTACACACCTAGGTCAATAATAGCTTTGTATAAATTCTCTCTCAGGCTAGGTAGTGTACTGACTTTACAGTTAGATAAAAACTTCATCTCCACTTATGAGACTAAATACATATTTTCCTACAAGAACATTAAATATTGAAATATTGGAAATAACCCACAAGGCCAGATCTATAGGCAGGGCACACAATAAGGTTCAGTTCCCCTGATCCCGTAAGCTTTTGTGGTACACCGAGACAAATTGTTTCAACAAAGTCTTTGAGGCTATAAAGGTGCCTGTATCCTACTGATTTCTACTTTTTTTGTATGGACTAAGTTGGAATTAAGTATCTAAATATGTAGATCTCAGCCTTCCAATACACCATTTTCTGCACTAATAAGTAAGAGTAAGATCATTACACATCCTTGCAGCACAGCTATAGAGTACTTACATTAAAGCTTGTGAGGGTCTGAGGTAATGGACACTGCACAGATACCACACACTGACAATGTAGTAGTGTATATTGCAATCACTTTCTACCCACACCCTGAGGGTACTTTTCCTACAGGCAGCATGCACGTGGCACCAAATCAATCAATTGCAAAAGTCTGCACAGGCAAATTAAAACATTTCCTCCTGGTGTCCAAGGAGATAAGCACAGGAATTGTTGTTATTCTTTAATTTTGCATGTGATTTTCTGCATATAACTTTGCTGTGATTTTCATCACAGCACTGAAGAGAAGGTATCTTGGCAAAACCTGGGCCCTGAAACACACTGTCATTATTCTTGATGTTTTGGCAGGGGAGGGAAAAGATACAATCTTACCCCATTTTTCCAGCTGTGTGGCCACAGTCATGCCAAGAATTCTCTTTCCTTTTGGCTAGTCAGAAGTGGGTCCTCACTGGCTTAGAGTTTGCCAGTCCTTTTATTTGCAAATTTTTTCAGGAGTTTAGCAGAACATACACTGACCAGCTTGGCTGTGTCCATTCCTGCTGGGCAATGCCCATACAATTATTGCATTGCCCTGCCTCCAGGCCATCCTGCTTCTATATCAGAAAGACAAGAAGTGAACACTCCCTTGGCCTCTTGGCAGAGTTTCTGTTGTTTCATCATTTAGGATCCTGTGTCATTGATCTATTTGTACATGTATGTTTTGAACAGATCAGGCTAAAGGTATATTTGTAACCCAAATGAAACTGTGTACAAATCTGGTGGTTATAAATTGTTAGGTGTGACAAGCCCTTGCATGTGTCAACAACTAAAACAATTATTTCTGTAATCAACAAATACAGAAAGTTAAAGAAACAGGGAGTTAATCATTCTAAACAGTTTCTAATAGGCATTTCATTTTAATAAGCATATCTGAGCTCTCTTTTTTTCAATCTGTCTCTATTTCATTCATTCATTTGATCATTTCTTGAAGACTGAGTTTATGATACTAAAATCCTCATTATAGTTAGAAGGGGCTGAGTACTTTGAAACTGAGGGTAATGGTATAGAAAAGCATAAGAAACCTTTGTTCCTAGCCTGTATATGTCTGTGTATCTTCACTTGCTACCTATTGCTACATTGTATTTACAAATAAACCATCAGACAGACTAATTCTTGCTGTCAGGCATAGATCAATTTTCTTTGTAATTAATCTACTTCCTCATTTTTAATCTAAGTGGATCAGGATCAATATGTTAATGGCCTTACCTGAGGAGGCATTTCAAGAAAAGATAACTGAGTATGATGTACAGTTTGAGTTCAGAGCTTCCTATTTCAAAGAGTGCACAGATTTCTATTTTTGTAAAGCAAAGAAAAAAACTAATGAGCTTTAGACATAAAACATTTGGTACCATCATGCAGCTGCTGTTTGCCAGAAACGCTGACAAACCTGTTTGTAAGTCTGCAAGAACCACATGACAGAGTATGATTCATGTTCATATTGACCTTTGTCTTGTTTGTGATTGAAAACAATTAAAATTACCAGAGTCAACAGAGTGAAAACTATGTAGAGTAATTGAGTTTGGTTATCTATGCCTTTAACTGTATTTCTGTGTTTCATCATTCTGGCTTTCATGTGCACAGAAACTACTGAACCATTCATGCGTGCTCATGTGAAGATCTAGATTCAATGTGTTTGACAGCTCGGGAAAGTCATAAGGCAGTGTTGTCAAACAATTGCACAGAAGATGCAAGAAGCATTAACTGAACTGTCAATATGCCACAACATTAATGTAAATTATCAAATCAAATTTGTTTAGTATAAACATGCATTTGTCTTAATGTAACAGCATTTGGATATTTGACTATTAAGTTCTCTTCCAAGACAGCAGAGTAGAACTATAAATTGAATTAATGTTTCTCTTATTAACAGATTGTCTTTAAATATTTATTCAGGAATTATTTGTCTAGGACACTTTATTTTTAAGGAACCCCTCAATCTACACAATGATTTCTTCCTTGCTCACATGGTTTCCTTCAGTCAGGTGTCCAACACCTCCTAGTGCTAGTGGAAGGTGATGACAGCTCCTTAGTGGGATTCAAAGGCCAACATTCTTTACACCCTTTGAATGAGAATGTCTATATATACATCAGTGTGCATGAACTAGAGTAAGTTGCTGGCATTCAGGTGGACCCAGTCATCCTTGGTGCATCCTTTCCTTCTGTATTTGCAAGGTATCCTCAGAAGATCCAGGGACCTATTTCTAGAAACCACCCTCATACAACATATTAATAAGAAAATTATATTGCCTCAAGGTAAGGGAGGTTATCTTATTTCTATCAGGGATGGTTACAGGATGCAGATAACCTCTGTTTGGGTAGCGTTTCTCCAAAGTAGAGCTCAAAGACCTTTTTTTTTTCAAATCGTGACTGTTATGAAAAAAAAAGTAAGAAAAAGCATGTCTAAAGACTTGTATTTCCCTGAGCAGGGACATTGCATTTTACTGCGGTGAATTCAGTGCCAGAGCTTGGTGCAGTGAATAAGCAGACAGGCAGCCTAGAATCTTTAGATGTTGGACCTCTGAATGCCATCTTACAGTGCCAGGAATCTCAAAAGCAAAATATAATGCTATTGCAAGTATCTATAAAAATAAACAACACTGGACACATTAATTTATTGCAGTGTGAAGGGGGTTTATTACCACTTCTTCACAGAGGGCTATCAGATTTATGACATAGTCAAAGATAAGATCTTTAGCTCAGGAAGTCCCTTAGCTGGTCTTACCTTAATGGTGTAACCCTTTCAATGACATCATACATGACTAGGTTACACATGTGTTAGTCAAATGAAGGAAGAAGCAATGTTAGGAAACCCTGAAAGAGAATCAGTGAGTAAAAGATTATTGACGTGAGAAGGTTCAAGAGCCCTCAGTACTCCTGAAAGAATTGCTAAGGAAAATGGACATACAGATTTCCTTCTTTTTCAATTATTTGGTTTCATGCAAATAAAATCTTTGTTCTATACAAACACATTTCTTCACTTTGAGTGCTTTTTAAAAGGGAGTAAAATTGCACTTAATATTTTGTATCTCCATAGCTTCTATTAACTAACACTACAGTGAGTAGATTAGATACATACTCTTGCTAGACATAGTCTGCATATTATCGATAACATACTCTTCTAGTAATTGTGTCTTCAAATATAGGTTTTTAACTTTGATTTAGAATACTTTTTCATAGCAAACATGTGCCTTCTATGTGTCATTTTTATGACCTTTTCTTTCAAGAACGTCTCCACATATGCTGACATTTTACATTTGTCATTCCTTAGACTTAATAATCTGTGTATTTGCCTCCTATTGCCACAGAGTCTATCCATACAGCCGTTTCTTTTTATTGTTATACACTTTCAGGATTCTCCATCATGCTCCTCCCTGTAGCATTCCATTCACTTACAGAAAAAAAAAGGTAAAATTGTCCTTTTTACAAGAGTGACTAAGCTATCATCGCCTTGGGTACTTTTCTCCTTCACTGCAGAAATTAGCAGTGACTATTCATGTTATGAGTACAGTTTTATCTTTAACTTACTGAGCTTATCCAGGTTAATATCAGTGTCTTTTTGCCATTACACCTACTTCTTTGATGGTAATTAATGTCCTTCTTATTTCCTAATCTCTGTTCCAAAGTCAGTAACTATTTCTATTCTTTGCTTTTTCCTAATGAGAGAACATAGGGGAAAACAATGAAATGTATAAAAAAGAATATGTTACTGTTTTTTTATTTTTGTTGTTGTACTTATATCTCCCTCTAAAATTACCAAAGCCAGAATTATAGTAATACATACAATACCTATTTTTCCTTTGAGAAAAATGAGGATTCTTGAACCTTCGTGCTTCAGCGTATAAGCCAGTGATGAACTGATAGGATTAAATAAACTTTCTATCATATTTTTCACATAATTTTCCTCTACAGAGTTTTTCTAATCTTCCCCTGAAGCGGCCAGCAGTTTTTACAGAACAAGGCACACTGAAGTCTGATGTGGAGGAGGGTTTCCTTGGGCATATAAAATGGAAATGTACAATGGGAAATCCCAGCACAAAAGTCAAACATGCCTACTCCTTAAGGTTTTAACATGAAAATGCCCTAAAATGCATTGCTTCTTAATTCAAGCTTCTAAAATCCTGTTTATGTCTCATAGGGAGTGCAAGTTACTCTTCAGAATTTTGCAACATTTAGATGCCTAATTAATAGACAAAGACCCATTGTCCTTGACAGTGTGGAAATAGGGACCACAAGACATCCTCTCCCTCTGATGGAATGTAGGCTAAGTGAAAAGACTAGTAAAAGAGTAAAGAAATTGCATGCTGTTGTCCAAAGTTTATAAGAATTGGAGAAAAGGAAAATTATAAGGAAAATAGGGAAGAAAAAAATAAAGAGATAGCTTTGTGACTAATCATGGACCTTTCTTTTAGAGTATGAAGGGTGCCAGAAAGAAACACAAAGTCTCTGTGTTTGAAGGTTAATAAAAGAAGCGTAGGCTAGCCTTATATCTGGTCAGAGATCAGTATTTTTATAAGAAATGAGAATAAGTGCATATGGGTATCAGCAGTGTTACAGAAGTAAATCAAGAAATGTGGTCAATGAAACAGAGAATGGAAGCCCAGGAATGGGGTGCACAGGGAAATCCCACTGGCCAACATGGCACGCAGTAGGTGGGTTGGATGGGAGCAAAGCTGAGACTGAATTTCACAAAGAGAGAAGGATGTTGCAGTAACTGGCATATGAGATAAGGAACCCACATCAAGGAGGATGAGAAATACATTTTCTTAGAAATGTAATGCAATTCTAATTTTTCTTTTAGACCGAATATGTGTGCAAAGTTTGAGAGCAGGCCAAGTTGAAGATGACACACTCTTCACAGGCCTAGAACACAGGAAGAGGATTTTAGCCCCACTAAAGTAAGAAGCTGGAATTTTATACCAAGACCTGTTAGATTAACATGGACTTCTGTTGCTAGCTGTGGTTTATTTTATTTTCTATAATGCAAATTATGTCAGCATAACACCATGTGTTTTTTGTATTGTTGGAGTTTTATATTAAATTCCTGTCTTCCTATGCATAGGCATTAATCTCTACCTCTGCCCAAAGTATGTACCATGCCAGCATGCACCTCAACTGCATCCTGATAATAGTATCAGATAATACATGAAAATATAATTGCATGTATTACATATTTTTAAAAATATATTAATATTGTTAATAGTATCCAAGATAAAGTACATGAATACATAATTGTTGGGGATTACAACTATCTAGAGTACATCTATGCTATCATATATATTGTGGTTCCTGCATTAGGTCTTCAGAGTTATCAGGTCATATTTGTTTCTTGAGTCAAGATTTATAACAAAAGACTACCTTGAATTTTTCAGGTTGTGCAAATGTAAGGGCCAATGAATGACTTACTTTTAAGAAGCAAGAACTTCAGCTAATCTTTAAATACGTGCATATGCAGAAAAAGGTTTTCTGACGTACTGAGCTATGTGTCTTTGAAGAAGAGTTGTGAGAATGAAATATTTTTGTCCTGACACAGCTCATTTTCTATACCGTCTTCATAAAAATGTTATCAGGCATTTTAATTTCTCAAATTAAACACACAAATCTGTATTTCCTACATCTGTCTCATAATTTTGTTCTGAAATCCTTAAGAGAAAACATACTAACTACTTTTGTCTTTCCCATGCTGGTTCTCTGATGGCACTTACAGTGTCCTCAGAAAATAGGAATTCATCAAATATTACCTGACATGTTCATAAAACCTTGAGAAATCCTTACACACACTATTTCTGCAGTGCTGCATTTCCTGGAAATAAAAGCCACCAGCCTCAGCATGAGTCAGGTAGTTGTAACAGTGTGCCCTTGCTGCCTTCAGTGAGACTTGCACTAGGTAATGAACTGGCCACCTCTAAAATGGAAAGAATGGAGAAGAAATAAGTTTTTAAAAGTTTCAGTGGATGGAAAGAGGAGTACTGTTATGAGGAGGAGGTATTATGTCAAATTTTAATGGTATATGTTGAGTTTTCTTCTATAGAAACCTGGCAAATCAGTGTTTCCTCAGTTCCACATCCTTATTATGCTAACATTTTCCCTGAAGTCATCCTTCTTGTCTGTTTTAACTGGATGTCCTTCAGTGCAGTCTCTTGGGCACTTGAGCAGCTTCCAGCTCAACGGGGGCTGGTGCTCCACTAGAGACTCCCGGGACTGGTCTAATCAGCTATTTATGTACTACTTGCCATTCAAACTGAGCTTTGCCCAGCCCTGCTCTGAAACAAACAATGAATTGGAATATGATAATTTTAAGAAAACTGTAACTGAGAATTAGAGTTCACAAAACAAAGACGATCAGACAGGTCTCTTCTCTGCCACTGGAGGATGTCAGGGATAACTCAGTTATATGTAACTGAATTCCACTGAAGCAGAGGAATGGAAAATCTGGACTGGAGCATACAAAGATGAATGTTTGGCAGAGGAGCAGGGACCCAGACTGTGTCTGAGCTAAAGATTGCTGGCGAGCTGGATGCAAAGTTGTTTGACAAGGGATGTTAAGAGAGAGATGAAAGTCAAGCTGAATCAGCAAATTTGTAGGGAGGATATTAAATATCAATGAATTGGCAATATGAGGGCAATGCAGATTAGCCTGTTGAGACAGAACTGGTTGCCTTGTTTTATCTGACTTGAAAAGGTGCGTGCATGTGTGAGATTATAACACTGGATTAGTAGGACACAAATAAGGTGTTTTTTTCAAACAGCCATAAAACCCCAACACACTCATGTCAAATAATGTACAAACGCTGGTAGTATATTGGGTTTATAAGCCCATGTTACAGACCTTATTTTTCATGGTATCAGCTCCAGTGAAAATACAGCTGCTTTTTTTTTTTCTTTTTTTCTTTTCTTTTTTTTTTTTTTTTTTTAATGGAAAACACTTCTTACATAGCTGTGCATATATTTTCCCTTTTCAGAATAGGTTTGGAATGGCAAGCTTTCACCCAGCTCCGAGTTCACTCCTAGTCATAAAAAGCTTGTTTTAAAAATATGTTTCCAAAGCTATCAATGCCTCATACTGATGTGAAAAACAGCCAGTTCAGAAGCATTGCATATCTTGAACTGATCTGTCCAGCCTGCCTTTGCTCAAAGAGGTGCACCAGCATTCTTCAGCAATGGCACCCACGGCAAGCTGTGCCCACATCACAAAATGCAGCATCTCGGACAACAAACACAGCTTCTCAGGTGGACCTCTTTCTTCTTGAACAAGAGCCCAGGAAAAGGAGAATGGGGTTTCCTGAGGGACCTTAGCCATGGCTTGGTGTGCTTAGGCATAAACAATGCTGCTGAGAGATGAAAGCTTCACTCAGAGTTCCTTCAATCCAGAAAGTACTGGGACAGGTCAGGGCACCCTGTTGGGAAGGGCCTGATGATTTTCCAATTGGTCTTACAGGCTTCACTAGGCTACAGAAGAAAAACTGCCTTTTCATTTATGAAATACCTTTTTTTTTTTTTGAAAGGCAATCACCTCCCATGTAAAGTTTTTTAATTGATTTTTCTCTTTGCCATTCCAACTAGAAGTAAGCCTTACTGCAGACCCCCTGCCTCAAGAGTGTCTATACAACTCCCAAACTCATACAGTGTTCACATCGTGTAACGCCACACATACCAAACTCCATGAAGTACTGCTTCATCAATAGCTTTCCTATGAACGTCTCCAGTAGGGCTGAGCCTTCACGTCTGTGTTTGCTAGATGTTCTAATGTAAAACAGGAATTGGTTTTGTGTCAGCTATTTTAATGTAAATTATGCTGGCTGTCAAAGGTGCCAATTAGACTGGCAAGCCTACAAGTGCAGGTCTCACTCTCCACAACTGACGTAGCAACATTCTATTTCTGTTACTGTATTGAGGCAGCTGTCAGAAACTAATCCAGAATGTGGACCTCATCCTACCAGGTAGAGTAGGATGCAGCAATTCAATCCTTATGCAGCAATTCAAAACCCAAGTGTCATGTTAGTAACAAATAATGTGTTGAACCAGGAGGGCAAACAGAGAGATAAGGATGATTGAATACTAGTTAGCCTGAAATGAAGCAACCCAAGCTTGCCTGCTACCTGAATTTTAACAAGCACATGCTTTTTGTCTTCTTTAAGGCAAGAGGTGGTTTTGAAGGAGGGGAATTTTTGGATGCCTCATGTTACATGAGAGGAAAACATAAGAAAACTGTTATTATTGGCAAAGCTGAGGAAATGGTCAACAACAGAAACAAGGGGATATTCTAGGCAGGTATTTCAAAGCAAAGAAAGACAGAGGAAGGTTTTGTAGTGAATTATAGCTGAAGTGATGAGTAGTGCTGCTAGAATTTCTTTTTAGATGAATAGTTCATTCTACCAGTGAATTCAACCTCTCCGTCCTCCTCAAATAGTACAGACAAGCCAGGAAAAGGATTGTTCCAGTAACCTTTTGGCCATGGCAGGGGAATAAGAAATTTACCTGTGAGGGTGGAGAAAAGTGGTAGCAAATTTTCAAAAGGTTATAGAGGAAATAAGGAGAAAACTTGATCTTTGGTGATCTCTTTAGGATCAAGGAGAAAACTATTGTAAAGAACAAAATCATGAGGAAGATGGAGCGGTTTCTGCAAAAGAAAAAGTACACCTGTCATGCAGAGATTGGGAGCTCTGTTTTGTGCCTGTGGTGACAGGACATCCATAATGAATTCAGAGATTCAGGCCAATATTAAGACATTGTGACATAAGGACCAATTTAAGTTAACCAAGGTAAGCAGAAGAAATTATACTGTCTAGCTATTTGTCCACCCTCAGGGCTGCAAGTGAGTTGAAGTGAAGTAAACAAGAATATTGCTGCAGTTAGCCTCTTCCATGTCTAATTTGTCAGCTGCAGTCATTGCTCTCCATGGCACTATCACAACCCCCAGAGCAAATGACTGCAGTGTTACAGACTGAGGTACATGTGGGGAATAAAAGTAGAAAAAAATTTGTCCCATCTTTAATAATTTTGTTTCTTGGAGAGAAGAAAGAATTCTATTCAGAATTTGTTCTTACATGGCATATATCTTATATTTTCAGAAAGGTTTTGTTAATTTTTCTTTTTTACAGACCTTACTGAAGGTTTTTTCTTTGTCTGTCAGAGACTTCTGTTTAACTGGGTGTTTATAGTCCAGCAAGCCTAAGCACAAGATGAAAGCAATTTGTGTCCTCTGCAGAATAAGGACCATCAGTTGAAGTGTAACTGTTATCTGTGAACCATGGTATAGCTCAGTTGGCTTTCCTATTATTGCATTGGTGTTACAAATGAGAATGTTAGTAAGATCTTTTTAGGCAGAAAATATATGCCAATGGAGAAGACTCATTCTGGAGGAATTACATAAATATAGTACCAGTTTCTTTTGGGACAATAAACAAACTCTCTGCTGTGATCACTGCAAACACAAAACAGAAATTACAAACCTTAGATGGAGACTGCTGCCATAAAGGCCTCCAAATGCCACACTAATTCCACAATCTGAGCAGGCATTGAAGGAAATATATTTCATAACAAATTTCATAAGTCTGAAAAGTATCTTATAGCTTTCTATACGAAGTTTACTTACTTAGAATTATGTATGTGAACTTTCTATGCACTTTGGTTTTGATGCAACTACCATGTTACGAAAGAAATAAATTAAAATGTCTTACAATTATCTAATAAATTATTCTAAAATACATAGAAAGCATTTTTTCTTCAGTATATTCTCTAGTTAGTGAAGGAGACTACTTTCTATAAATTTCTGCAGAGTAGCTACTGACTAAGATGTGTGGAGCTCTCTTACTGTAAGTCAATGATTTCTATGTCCTGGAAACAAATTGTCTGGCAGCTGCTTGCAATCTAGCAAGTGTGTTACCAGAAGTGACCCATATGTCAAACTTTCACTTTGCAACCCTCTGCTGATTGTGAAAAGAGTGTGAAAAAATTCTAAAAGGTTCCAGTTCCCTCACAAAAAGTATACCACATGTAGGTGTTTCAGATCTACAAGTTCTTGTGTCATTAAAAAAAACCAAAACAAAACAACAACAAAAAAAACCAAAACAGCTGAAATTTTCATTAAGGACAAATGTTTGCAAGGTTTCGTGTAATTTACTTTTGTGGAGACTAGGTCCTTCACTTTAGTAACCTTATCTAAAATACAGTGGGCATCTTTTAAAGTGCATCCCTTATCTTCTTCACTGCTTAGACTATTTTAGGATCCCTTGTACCTTGCAAATAACACTGAAAACTGTAATTTTCAAAGGACCACCTTGTACTTCAGTGCTCAGCTGCAGCTGAAACAGGATCTGATGGTTATACTGACATTTCTAATTCTAGTCCCAAGTAGGACCAAAAGAAATTCTAAGGGAGGAAAGACAAAAACTGAATTTTCCTTCTAAAAATCAAGATCAGTTTACTAAGATATTTTTACACAATTCTTCAAAAGTAAACAGTAAATTTTTAAACTCTTCTATCCTTTTACACTAGACTATTTTGTGGTGATAAGTAGGTAATGCCTAAAGTGTTTCTCAGAAAAACAACAATGACAAAAGTTAACAGAGATCACATAAAAGTTACTATTCTGTTCAGTAAGATAGTTTTGTATTGTTAGTTTCCTGGAGTAATTACTGTATTATTTTTCATTTTGAAGGCTGAAGTTCTGAAAATTTTGAAGTCTCTCAGCCAATTTGAATGAAATTATTCATGTTCCGAATCCTTCAAAACACAGTGAAATCAGTAAAACCTCCTTCATTTCTGTGTTTCTTTGTAGGTCTGTGTAGGTTTTTCTTTGCAGAAGACATTGCAGAGACTACATAGTCTCTTCACAGAAAGTACATTCAAGGCACTGCATCTTAGCAGCAGCATCTCCTTGGCCCATCAGGTTAGGTTACATGCTGGTGTACTTGGTCTGTATGGCAAGGTTTTGGTAGTGTGGGGGTTGCAGTATCTTCTGTCAGAAGCTGCTAGAAGCCTTCTCTATGTCCAGTGAAGTCAATGCCAGCCAGCTCCAAGGCAGAGCCACCACTGGTCAAGGCTAAGTCCATCAGCAGCACTGTCAGCGACTGAGTCCACAGTAGCAGAACCCCTGGGTTAACATGTTTAAGGAGAAAGAAATTACTGCACGGGAGCAATTGCAGCTGGAGCAAAGAGGAGTGAGAATATGTGAGAAGAATCTCTGCAGAATCCAAAGTCAGTGCAGAAGGAAGGGAAGGAGTTGCTCCAGCCACCAAAGCAGACAACCCCTGCAGCCCGTGGTGAAGACAATGTCATACTGGAGCACATGGAGGTCCACAGTGAAGCAGATATCCACCTGAAGTCCATGGAGAACCTCATACCAGAGCAGGTGCCCAAGATGCCCAAAGGCATCTGTGATCCTGTGGGAAGCCTGTACTGGAGCAGAATCCTGGCAAGACCTGTGATGTGATGGAGAGAGGAGCTGACACTTGTACAGGTTTTCTGACCCTGTAAGGGATTCACTCTGGAGCAGTTCACAAAGAATTGCAGTCTTGTAAGGGCACACGTTGGAAAAGTTCCTGGAGACTGTCTCCCTTGAAAGTGACCTCACACTGGAGCAGGGGAAGAGGTGAGGAGTCCTGCCAGTGAGGAGGAAGGAGTGGCAGAAACAGTGTGTGATGAAGTTACAGCAAACCCTATTCCCCATTCCCCTGTGCTGCTGTAGTCAGGGAGGGGATAGACAAAAATGGGAGGGAAGGTGAGTCTGGGAAGTAGGGAGAGGTGAGAGAAAGATGTTTTTAAGATTTGATTTTACTTATTGATATTCTACTCTGATTTAATTGATATTAAATTAATTTTTTTCCCAAGTCAAGTCTGTTTGCCCGTGATGGTAATTAGTGAGTGATCTTTCCTATCCTTACCTTGCCCCATCAGTGTTTTGATACGTTTTTTTCTCTCCTTTGTCCAGCTAAGGAGGGAGAGCAATACAGTAGCTTTGTTGGGCACCTGGCACCAAGCCAGGGTCAGCCCAGCACAGCTGAATTTCATACATGCACATATTGGACCAACATTACAAGCAGGGCACATCAAGACAGAAAACAGACCACCAACCTGAGTAAGAAGAGTTCACTGAAATGGTGCATCAACAGTGGTATGCCATTCCATCTGATATATAAAACCAATCCAGTGTAATAACAAGTTTCTTTGATATGACACCACTCTTGAAGTGGCACATAAAGGAATCACAGTAATGGGATGAAGTATAACTACCATTTTTGCAGTTTTCTCAAAGATAATACTAGGACAGCATATGTGTTGTGTTACCTCACACTGGCTCTTCAGGGACTATATTATTTCTCTTGTCATGAAAAGATGTGATCTTTACAAGTAAATGGATGATTACTTTCTACCAGCTCCCTAGCAAGCACAACTTCTCCGTGAACTTTGGATTATTTCTGTGAAGCTGTATTCTTACTAAAGATAACATTGGATGTGGCAACACTGACCACAAAGGTGCTCCCATAAGGTATGGAAAGCTGAAAATGTATTCAGTCCCTTTTGAGTCTTTCCTACAGCAAATAGAAGAATTTTGACTTTTTTTTTCCAAGAGATTTTATCCTCCTTTTTATTTGGTGTTTTTTTTTTTGTTTGTTTGTTTTGTTTTGTTTTTTTTTTTTTTACCTGGAGGTCTTTTTCCCAGAGCATTTATTTTCTCTGACTGTATAAGAGTAATCATTCTGCATGATGTGCCAGATTCTGCATCTGTGACCTTATGAAAGGGTAAGTGTAAAATGGACAACCATAAATTCTCTTTAAGGATCAGTGGCAAGGAATAAAATGGAAGTAACAAAACTGGCCAGAAGGAACTGACTTTAGATAGGAGTCTTAATATTTCTCCCTCCCCATCTCACTGATGTTTTAAAGTCTTGGAAATTTTCCTTCAGAGTGAGTTTAATGTGCAACAAATACTTATCCACATGACCCTCATTAGCATATATGATGAGGTTTTTTTTGTCTTATGGTCTGGGACCTGGCTGTTGAAGCCTGCAAAGGCGTATCAGCAGAGCCCAACCTATACATTACAAGCACAAGGGCTGCAGAAGCTTTTTGTTGTCTTTCCCAGGAGAGAATTCTGATGGACAGTCACGTAGGAGAAAGGTGTCCTGGAGTCACTGCTGAAAGAGACACAGTTTAGGCATTGTAACTCTGGTGTGTTTTGTTGTTGTTCTTTTTATAGGGTTATATTTGTTTGGGGTTTTGTGTGTTTTTGTTGTTGTTTTGTTTTAAGAGCAGATTAGAAAGCACCTGATGTTCAGAAGGCAGTGGACTTTTCCTAACTACTGTTGAAGATACATCTGCAGCTCATATAGAGCCTCTTTGAGGTAACTACAATAAATAAACCACTAACAGAATAATAATGAACATAATGCAGGATGCAAAGATCTGCTGGGTAAGGTCTCAGGGATGAGACTTGCTCTGAGCTCCACTCCACCCTGGCAGCACTGCTGCCTTCTAGTCAGTCAGCTCAGCTTGGCCTCAGGGACAAAAGCAGGGATGGAAAACCACAAGGTCAATTCAGGGCAAACCCTGGATAGAGAAAGCAGAAATATCCACCAGAAACAGCAACTTCTAATAGGAAGGCAGAGGTGTTTGGCCTTTGAGACATGTAAAGGAAAAGTTGTCTGAGTGCAATCTCAGTTCCCCTTTTCCCTGGCAGGAGCTGTGCAGGCACTGACTTCATTGCCACTGCCATGGAGAGCCTGTGGCACAGCCCTGACACCACTCCAGGAGGGGGATAACTGTGTGCCTTCCTGGCACTGCAGGGCTCTCACTCAGCACACTTACTCTTCAGACCTCTTAACTAGCTTCCTTTATTCTTAAGGATTATTCTTTTATGAGCTAAATACAGGATTAGGAGCACCCTTGGACTTGAGATTTATAAGGTTTGGTATAGAGAAACAGACTACCTCCCTTATTTGCATTCTGCTGTAGCAACAGCCTCTCACTTTGCAATGGATGAGAACAGAAGATCAAGTCTATTTTGAGACTGTCTGGAATTCAGTCTACAGATGTTGCTCTTAATATGATGCTTTTAAATGAAATAATTTTTTTTTTTAATTTCACACACATATTATGTTGTTTCTACATCTTCCAAAGCACAATTCCAGCTGAACACAAAACCCAATTCTATATCGATGGAAAGAAAACTTATTTAACTTTTAATTTAAAAAAGTAGATCTTGTACAACAGACTTCTTGCAGAACAGGTTTTTTGACTAAACACAGCTAACATGCACACTTATCTGATGAGAATTTAATATGTGTAGAAGATACAGTACTGTGTCTTGATCCATAATCAGCAATGAGGATAAAACTTTCCAGACTGGTTCCCGGAACTATATAGTTTCAGATATTTTGAGAGAACCTGTGGACATCCAAAATTTATCCATGAGAATGAGTAACATTTTGAGATTTTTTTGGTGGCTATTTTCTGTGCTTGCATATGTAATTATCACTGGACTAAATTTACTTAAAATTTCATGTCACTATTAGGATTTTTGTTTTTAAGTGTGCCCCTTAAAAGTCAACAAATAGCCATCTGCTTTGCAAACTTTATTTTTAGTGCCCCTTGTGCTTGTGACTCCCAAAACTTCAGCAATTTCCCCCCAGGTATTTAAATATGAATTTATTTAATATTGACCTGTTTCACTTAATACACTGATTAAAGAGAATATTGTTAAGCCACCTTCACATAAAATACAAATAAAAATGTTGCAAGGGACTGGAAGCTGCCTCCCTAGTAGCCCCTTCAGACTTGAGCAGTTGAGTAGGATGGGAATCCATTGGGTGTCACAACTCGCCATTTTGACTGAAAAAGGAGTATTTGCAATTTGGTATGAGACACTACAAGATAAGATACTTAGCTACAAGGGGGCAGAGAAGGAGGAAAACTAAGGAGTCTGCAAGCAGCCATGAGGTGTGAGCAGGTGCCACCACCATGGCTGGCAGAGGGGACCTGCCTGTAGTTTTGCATGGATGCAGCAGCAGCTCCTCACAGGCAAAGAAGGTTGCTGGCTGGCTCACTGGCCAGACTGCCCTGGGCTAGCGGGACAGCCTTCAAAGCCAGTACTGCCATTTTTACTGGTTGCTGCTGGCTATATGACTGGTTGGCAAATATCTGACAGAATAATGTTTCCACTAAAGAGACATTTCTATTAAAATTGACACATTTCACAGACAGATGACAGCATTGATTCATTTAGACTTCTCCCATTTGAAAAATGAGGCTTCTCATTTCAATTCTATACTATGAAAACAGTTAATCTCAACCTTTACCACTTTGATTTACTGTGCATTTAAATATTAAATGAGCTGGTATATACACATAATATAGATAAAAAGTATTTCACCATTAAAGCGGCCTAGTGATTTAACTTTATGAAAAAGGTTTCACAGTATCAAAAGCAAACCTTTTGCTAGCAGATTCACACTACAGTTTCTAC
>JAWWTY010000106.1:48652290-48724209 GCA_035222235.1 Margarornis squamiger
ACTTTCCCATGCCAGAAAAACAACAAAAAATTTAAAAAAAAAAAAAAAAAAAAAAGGTGGAGGTCTTTTGAGGGATTTTTTTTTTTTTTTCAGATGAGTGACTCAGAGGATCTGTCTAAACTTGAAGTAGCTGTAGAATAAGTTATGAAACAAATTGACAAAATGAACTTTACAAATTGCCAAGACCAGATGGTATTCACCCAGGAGCTCTAAAGGAACTCAAGGATGAAATAACTGAATTATCAAGGATAGCGTGCAGCCTCTCATTGCATCACTATCTGAGGAACACTGAAAACGTGATGTCAATTTTCAATTAACAGTTTCAAGGGAACTCCAGGCATCTTGACCTGTAATGGGGAAGTAAGGAGCAACTTCAGACAAAAAAACCCTCAGAATTAATAGGCATCTGAATGATCAACTTCAGAAGTCAATATGACTTTGAAGAAAAATTATGCCCTGCAAAAACTCTATTTTGAAGGGGACCAAAAACTTTGTGGACAACACAGATAAAGCTGAAAATACTACTTTTATTTCCAAAAAGATATCTTATTAAAGTAGTAGAAACAAGCAAATACGGGATAAAAGAGGAAGGTGTTAGCATAGACAAATAATCATTTGAAAACAGTTAGAAACAGAAGTTGAAAGTAAAAGGTCATTTCTTGCTGACGAGTGGTTCTACCTGAACTCATGCTAGTTCTCATCCTGATGAAGTACCCAAGAGAGGCTGAGCAATGCAGCAAGAAAGTTTCCTTATTTTGTAGGTATTAAGGTTAAAGGCCAACAGAAACACAGCAGGGCCAGAGAGTTGAGTGGACAATAAAGGAGCAGGGGAAATTTAGTGTAGGTGGCAATAAAGGATGCACGGAAGGAAAAGCACAATTCCAACTTCACATATAAACAATGGTCCTTACCATTTTGCTGACCATTACTACTCAGAAGTGGTATCTTGAGACTATGACAGAAATAGGAATGTAACATATCAATATAAATGTAATAGGAAGCTCCAAGAACACACTAACTTAATTCTTCACAGTGCTTAAAAACTTAAAGTTTAGGCATTGTTGGGTGATAAACAGAGAACAATATGAGACCTATGTGATGCCATGGTTCATTTGGATCATGAATATTATGTGCAATCTTCTCATCTCTTTTGTGACTCTGGAGCAGATTGAGAGGTGAGAAGCAACAGAGTTAGAATACAGGATTAGAGTGCTCAGACACAAGAGATGACAAAAGGGGCTTATGGTAGAGGTGTACAAAATCACAAAACTCATGAATAGGTTAAAAATTGATCATTTGTTTGCCCTCTTTGCCAATAAAATAAATGAGGCATTAAAGAAAGTTGTTTGGAGTCAGGTTCAGAGTAAATAAAAGGTTAAGGTTTATTTTACAACATTCCTTAAGACAATAATAATAGCTGTAGTTGGGAGAATATTCAGGGTTAGCCATGTTTCTACTGTTTTCACTTTTCCACATGCCTCCATTTGGGGCCACTGTAGTAGTTAGGGTAGTAAACCAGACCCTTAATCTAGCTGTAGGGTTTTTTTTCTATTTTCTTATTAAGGTGAATGATACTTCATTTCTAGATTAATCCAGATCTGAACTACGAGACCCACAACTGCACCTTATCTGGATTTCATTATAAATGCTATCCACCACAACATACAACTTTTCAAGAGAGAAGTATCATGGATTTGAATATCATCTCTATGAAAGCATGAATGTAACAGATGAAGAGATCTTAAAAGAAGAGGAATCTCTTGCAATTCTTTCACTGTATTTTCCTCCTGGCAATTGGTAATGAGATTTTCAGTTGCTAAGTATCTGTAGAGCTTCTGTCATTTCACTGCAGCTCCCCAAGAACACCTACCAAAGAATCTCAGAAAGTGAATATTGTTTCTCTCTGTCCTCATTAATTAGATAACACTTGAGATTGTTCCTGGGAATGGGGATGGGATGGTCTATATTGTTTTTACCATGCTCCTATACCAAATAGCAGCATATGAAAACCCCTAGGCACACTTCTAAAGCTCAGATGTTCCAGGGACCTCTGCCAGACCACTTTGCACATGGATGTGCTACTTTAAGGTCAAGGGAGAAGACAGGACTTTTCCACCAAAGAAAAGAATGAAGAGAGGAGGAGGAAGGGAATGGATGCAGGAAGGAAATAGTTAACATCCATTGCTATACGTCTCTACTTAAATTTCATGCTATTGCTACAATTTCCATCCCACAGATTTTTCTCTTACCTTCCTGCCTTAGTACTCTGGCAAGCTCTGCTGCTCAAACACTTTGGTCTTTCTCTTCAACCATTCTGAGGGCCACAGCCCTTCGCACATGTAACACTCTGCTTGAAATCCTGAAAATCCCCCTTTTCCACATTGCCACATCATCTGCAGACTCTCCAATGCAGAAGCAGCTATGGGTACATGAAAAAAGACCAATATTTTTCATTGGTGTTCCCTGTGCAAATGCTAGAAAATCTGGCAAATTTCAGGAATATTCCAGTATTTACAGACATAAAGCACTAGCAAACCATGATTCAAGAGTGAATATCTATTCAATGAACTAACTTTTCAATTTCCTACTACCCTTGCATTTGAAGTAGCATGTATGGAAGAACTCTACAATGACCTATAGATAGTATGCAGTCTATTCACCTACCCAAATGAGTCTATTTCTGGCTTACCTTCTACTGTCAACTTCTAAAGACTCTGTTCTACATAACACGTAACCTGTGTGTCCAAAGCTTGTGTGGCCAGGGCAGGGCTGGAGGTACAGTTCTCACTCACTCCAGGAGACAGCTATGGTGCTGTGAATAGTAAGTTTCTGGTATGTAGCAAAGATTCAAGAGGTCACCAGTCTCAACAGTCTGAAATACATTTCCTTTTGTGGCAGAGAAGCACTGCAACATCTGTTGAACCAAAGGAGCTGTCTAGTGTTCCTGCCACCCTTCACAATCCCCTAGAAATACCAATTATGAAATGTGTGACTCCTTCAAAGCCAGTGAGAAGCTGTGGGTGAGCGAAGGTGTGTTTATCTGATTTACACTGTCCACTGGTTTTGGTGACAGATTTGATCCAACTGAAATCCTGACTGTGATGAAGACTGAAGTCTTCATGTTATTAATATTTCTGTTGGTTACTTTGCAATGAAACAACAATGTAGGAACTTTCATAAATAGAAGAAAGGGCAGAAAGACAGGTTCAGTCAGCTAATCAAGTAAACTTCAGGAACAACATCACACACCCCCAACTCCACACTAAATGGCTGAAGTAAAGAAGTACATATGGTCTCCAGACTTAAGCAGTGACAAGTATCACCCCAATAAAAGTTAATTATTTCTCCTTAGAATAAATAGCCAATCTAGATTCTGTGTGAAGATGCTACAATTTTCTCTCATGTCATTAGAGGATGTTAGAAATCTTTTCCTTATTTCAGACACAGTTATCTCAGTGCCTATCCAAGCCACTTGGACACTGACCAGCTCAGCTGAGATTCTTTCTAGCACTCCTATTCTCTGTTCTTAGGAAACTCCACCCAATTGACATAGCTCAGTTTATGAGCATATGAGTCTATTACGAGTGTTGAACTTTTGGTAATTCTTACATGATTTAGTCTGGCATTTACTGGTACATGATGAAAGGCCCTTTTACGCAGCACTTGAATACAAATATTCTAGCTAAGTCATGCAGAAAATCCACACTTCTTGAGGTAGCTCAGAAACAGTATCCATTACTGGCTCACTCCTAAATTGCAACGCCATAGGCACTTGTACAGGTTACATTAGCCTGAGTAAAAGTGATCGATCCTCTTCCAACATATGTCAATATATACAAATTATATGATCCCACCTGTAGGCAAGACCTCACTCCAGTTGCTTGTTCCACTACCATGAGCAACCTGCTCTGAGCAAATCTGTTCCCCCCCTATTCCCAGCATCACAGAAGAGCAGCTAGACCTGTCAAAGGCTGGGGGTCCATATCTAAAAGAGAGTTCTGGGACTCATGTCAAGATAGCAAAGTAGCCAGTCAAAGGCTCTTCCCAACTTTGTGGTTAGGGAATCCAAGGGGATTGTCTTTCTGCCAGAGGTACTGCTTTGCACATATACAAGTATACACCTTGGATTATGTTGTTGGTTTGTTTGTTTTTCCCCACACACTGCTTGAGAGCTGAAGAATCTGCTTCAGTTTAACCTTCTCCCACACCAGAGACAGCCTGGCTAATCTCAGGGTAGTCCTTTATGTGTTATCCTGCATCTTCTGTTCTCAAACAGAAAAGAGACCCCTTTGAAGATGCAATTGTCAGTTTGAGGGGAAAAAAATAAAAGATTATGTCTACCTGAAGAGTCAAACAAATATATTTTTTCTGTCAGTTTGCATTTATTAAGTAGAAATGCTAAAATGGAACTGATTCAAATAGAATTGACCACATTACATCAGACTTCAAAATCTGTTAGCTCTGCTGTAAGCATAAGAACCTTTATATTTACCTTTGGAAATTTTATTTCTTTTGCAAAGTAAACAACAGTTGGGCACTGTAATTTCAAGGGAAGTGACATTTGTTGTTAACGGGGTTTTTTTAATGTACATTCCTGCGACAAACGGAAATTTAAAGTCAACACTTTCTTCCTGGTAAAACAGCCCTGGATAAAGATGAATAAAATCTGAGATAAAAATAAAATTGAGATATAAATGGAAAAAATAATACCATTTTCTCTCAATGAGCTTAAAGATTCCCAAATCAGAAGTAGTCTGTATGAAAATAAAGATTTAGATAGGAGGGCCAAATATCTACTCTGCTCTAGGAAAGGGTTTTAAATCTCTCTTAACCAGAGACTTGGTGCCAGGAAAAAACATTATCAGTGGTGAAACTGAGGACTGAGAAACGACATAAAAAATTGCGTTAAGTGGAGACTGGGTCTTTTCTAAAAATACTCCTATAGGAAAACAACTCACCTCCACATCAGTTGGATGAGTCTTGAAATGATTGAACATCCCCTTTCTTTTGAGAGCAAAATGTTTGTTTTGCAGTTTTGATTTTTTTTTTCAATAAAAAAAATGTTGAGGGATTCTGGCACAATGTCATTCTATCATATTAACTTTACTGTAAAGTAAATGTGAAGAGACTGTAAACCCACAGAACTATGTTGAACATTAAGACAGGTCAGGAAAAACATAATTTTGGAAAAAGCAACCCCTTCTGTAAATAAAATAATATAAACATAAATGAAAAAAAAGTCACAGATTTGGAGTCCTCTGTGATGAATGACATTTAGTAGATCTGAACACTTTTATTCCATGTGGTGAGGAAATGTCTTGAGGTAGCAAGAGAGCCCTCTGAATAATATATCATAAATATAAAGAGCTTCCTCATTGCACTATAATTTCTGCAGCAGAACACCACTTTGCTTCTTTTACATTTCAAGATTTCTGTCCTTGTAAACACTTCTCAGCACTTCCCAAGTATTTAGAACCCAGAAACCTACCCCTGGCCAGTACAACTCTCATGGCTTGCAGCAGTGCAACACCAGTGGGGTAAATACTGCACTATCTACCTGAATCACAAGGGTTTTCAGATATTCACGGGCACAGAGAAAAGCTTGAGAAACATTTGTGAGGAAGTTTAAGAATTAAACCCATTGCAGTGCCTTCTTAGAAAGGTGGTAATATGGAGAGCAATAATTATTCACCGCTTCAAAGAAGACAGCTCCCAACCCCAGTCCCAAACCTGCAATCATATCCAGGTTCCTTAGCTGCATTAGAGAACCTGGTCTTTATCTTCCAAGAGCATTCTGGACACAACAGCAGACATTTAGGTGCCTTTTCATTAAAGGAGCAAAGGTCTATTAGCATATCTGTCCTACTGAGATTTTCTTTTTGCCAGAGAACAATTACTTTCCATATCTCTGAACTGTCATCCAGCCCTACAAAAACAGCCTTCCACTTACGTCCCACAGTTTTCTAAGGGAATAACTCAGTGTATGGAGGTCAAGCCATCAGTTCAGTAGAGGATCAATTCACTAGCATAATTGTTTCCAGACAAAGCATAGAGTTCATATTTATGTCAGACAAGATCATTGTCAATATTACAGCAGCTCCTACTAGGATTTGCCATCCCACTGTGTGGGATAAAGTACAGAACAAGCAACCCAGGAAGAACAAAGAATATATGGGGATGTGTAAGGTCCAAGAAGCAGGGAACCAAATAAAAAGAGAACATTTTTATTTCTGCCATCTAGGAACTAACTCTAAGTTGCATCTATTAATGAAGTATGTGATTTTGAAATGTCATATTATTGGGGTTATACTCAGTAAAACAGAAAGCAAGAAGATATTAATGAGAGGTCACCTGCCTACACAAACAGGAATTCTGCCTGGTTTGGCCCAGTGCTATTAATGAAATCAAGACAGGAAAGACTGGAATGGCATATGGCTGACAGATGCAAGCATGTAATTTGATGGTGCAGTGGAAAGAATGACTCAGTACATCATTATCAATTTAGTATTTTCCAGTTTCTTAGGAAAAAGACCTCACTAGTGGTTCAGCCATTTAGAAGTCAACCTTTCCATGAAAGCAATGTGTGTGTGGTGCTTTTCAAATGTAAGCTTTATCATATATCATTATACAAAGACATGGTTAGAAAGGATTTTATAAAGTCACCCAGTGTGTGCCTAGGTTCAGCTTTGGTCTTGTAATTTCAGATTAATATTTGTCCAATCTGTTCTTAAAGACCTTTGCAGCCTCTGAAGTCTAAGAATATACCTCATTATCTTTCCTTTCAAGTTGTTGATTTGTTTGAGTTTGATTTTTTCCTAGCACTTGATCTCTACCTCTGTTGCTGTAATTAAAGCTCAGTGAGCAAAATGCTCCATGAACTCAAAAGTTTTTGCTCTAATTTTGAAGCATTGAGATCACATTATTTCGTCATGCTATGTAAGACCCAAGAAAATAACCTTTCTTACAAAGAATCCAGCTTGATATCTCCCCCAGTTTTGAAACTGTAACATTAGCAATCACATCCAGAGAGCAGCTTATCTAGAGGTAATAAGTTTTTCATCCAACCCAGTTTCCAAAAGCCTGCATATCCTAGTTGACTGACAGGAATTTTATGTGAAGTAATGTCAAAAGACCTCTTTCCTTTTAGGGAAGGAAAGGTGCTACCCAGGAAGAACTCTTAAGGTCACAGATAAATACTTTACTCTCTAGCTAAGTTAACTGCAAGCTATAGAAGATGGACAATAGGTCAAACTATTTTTCATTATTAAAAATTATAGGCAGTGACCCTGCAGGTATTTTTCTTGTTCCATCTTTGTTTTACAGGATGCATCCCTTGGAGGAAAGCCCAGAAAGATTATGGGATGGTGGTATAACACTAAGCAGGTCCACCTGAGTTTTTTGCCAGTATTTCATTCCAATCTGGTCTCCTCTTTCACATCACTGAAGCTGGTACTTGACTTTCACTTGGTATTGCAAAGTGAACAGCAGCTTGAATTCTGAGTCATCTGGCAGGGATACTCTCTCCAAAACACCAGCCTCGAAGTTTTATCCTTTCCACCTTTCCTGTCTATTTTCCCATCCTTTTACACATGGAACATTGTGGGAGAGTGAAAAAGGAATTATTCTGTTCAGAAGTGAATAATACTGCATACATTTTGTTTTCAGAAGAATATGAACTGTACCCTCCGCTAACAACTTAGGTATCAATCTCAATAACAGGTATGGGTTTTCTTGCCTGGTAAGTCACATACAGCCTGGAGGATTAAATTACAACAAGCTGAAAGTATAGGGAAATGGGATTTGATACCTGGAGCCAAGCTCCAGTCTTAGTTTGCTTAAATTTAAATTACCTTAATCAATTATTTTCTAAAGAGAGATCTATCACATTTAGCTGTAAGTATTTGCTTCATTGGTAGCTAACACACGCATTTAGAAATTAGAAGAAGAGCACTCTACTAGATGCTAATTACTTGTTTGTTTTTTTTTTTTCTCTTCTTCAAAATGTAGTTCTTAATAAAATACTTAGCTGTGTTCAGGCCAAGTATTTGGTGCATCCATCCAGAAGCTCACCTGCAAGCAGTCAAGAGGTGATTCTGCAAGATCTCTACTTTCTGTAATTGGAAATAGCTAAAGGCAGAGTTGTAGCTCACATTCTCTTCACATCCCGAGGGAAGCAGCTGAGTCTCTGTTAATTTTTCTAGAGTGCAGTGAAATTCAAACAAAACCAAAGGGACACATCTCTTAAGGATTCTCTTATTCTTAGCTGAACCTTTCTTCATGCAAGCAACCCACACATGTACTAGATCAGATATCCATACCTCTCAGGCAATTTAGCAATCCCATGTTTTTACTGCACCCTACACCTGCTTTCTAATCTGACCTCAGAAGCATGGCTTCTGTACCATTACCTCCTGTGCATCTACAGAATACTATAATACTGTATGCTAACCCCAGTGATGAGAGACTGTTTCACTAGCAAGCAACCCTTTTCAGCAAGGGCATACAGCTGTGAGACTTGTAGTGAACTTTCCCTGTATGGCTCCCAGGCTTGATTTCCACACCCTCCTCTACTCCCACCTCCCCATTAGCAAGCTGCCCCAGAGGCAAAAAAGCATAGAGAGGGAGAAGTGGTGATATTTCTGCTTCACTGAATGCTGCACATGCCCCACCTCAAAAGCATTAATGGAGAAGGAGAGTGTCTGACAAAGGAGAGTGCTCTGGCAAAGCTGCCTTTATTCACTGGCTTAGACTGCAGAGGGGTCAGGTATTGCTCTTGTAAGCTGCTACACTCCCCATGCTGAAGCACAATGTTTTCTGACCACTGTTTGCATTCTGGCAGCTTCAGAAAGAGGCTATGACTGGAGCCTGAATCAAAGGAACAGCCTTGAAGGAATTTGTTTGTTTTGCCTTCCGTACAGCAAATCAGATTGACTCTAGCTTAAGTCTGATGATTTACATTAACATGTCATTTGTCTACATACCATTAAAAAAATGTTCCTCAGGTTAGAAAAAGGGCCATGTTTGGGGTCACTAGTTTCAAAGTCTGGAAATGAATCAGCAGTTTTGAAATTACACAGACAGACTAACCAAGCACTGAAGCAAAATATGGTCTGGGACAGTTCTCTTCTTGCCTCTCCTGTAAAATACACTGCAAGCCAAGGCTCTTGTCTAAGACAATCTTTGGGTATTCCAGTAGGAAAGAAATTATTCAGAACCGCATGCCCTTAGGCTGACATTTGCAAAAAATCTGATAACACAAGACAGTGCCAAACAAAATGGCTTTAACCAAACCTTCTCTGGGAAGGGGCTGAATCACAAAAAACCAGAAATGGGAGTGAAGCCCTATGCCTTTACTGACAGAACACCTCTGTAAGAGATCTGGCTGATTCATTTAGAAAAGATGTTCCTGAGCCACCTGCTTGGATAAGATAGCCCTCCACTTTGCGTAGTTTCAAATAATGATATCTTTGAAATCCCAGTCAGAGGTGTTGACAGGAGACAAGTCTCATGCCAGGTCTGTAAAAAGGGTTACCAGTACTTAAATAGATATCTCTGTCAGCACATCTTTGATGAAAATAGTCTCTCTGAAGAACCTTAAAAGGCTTGCTTTGCTCCTGGCTTTTACACACCCTAGACCTGGGCTTCCATAGTTTACATAGATATCCACATACTTCACTTCTGTGGTGTCCCAAGGCCCTGCCAGAAATTACTCCCTAGCTAGGAGACAACTGTCATCCTGACAACGTGACACTACATCTCCAGCCAGCTACAGTGTGTCATCCATGGACAGTGGCAGAGAACAGCAAAATCAAGTTCCAAATCACCAGCCCTTTACAACCTCCTAATTGAGACTGCTCCAGCAGGCAGGTATTGCTCAGTGCAGACAATCCTTGCAGCTGAAGAACTGGATTCTCATTTGTATCCTCTTGCATCCAAAAGCTTTATCTTGAGCTCTTGCATAATCATTTTTACACATATTATGTCTCTTCAAATAACAAGCAAATAGACAAGAGGAAATGGCCTCAAGTAGCACCAGAGGAGGTTTAGACGGGATATTAGGAAATCTTCTTCACCGAAAGGGTTGTCAAGTGCTGGAATAGGCTGCCCAGGTAGTGGTTGACTCACTCTCCCCAGAGGCATTTAAAAGACATGTAGATGTGGTGCTTAGGGACATGGTTTAGTAGTAGACTTAATGGTTGAACTTCATGGTCTTAGACGTCTTTTCCTACCTAAATGAGACTATACTGTCTTTAAATGTGGGGAGGGAGGAGACAACAGGGTGATTTAAGAACTCCCTTTTAAATTGCAAGTTGGCTTTGGCCATGCACAATTCACACTAACCCAGAAATATCTGATACACGCTCAGACAGACCCTTGCTGATAACTTGTCCCAAGTCTTTATTGCCCAGTAAATAACAATTTAGAAATGAGTATTTTATCCCTGAATTAATGCAACCATACTTCTTGTTCTGCAAGCAGATATTCCCCCTGAGATATTGCTCCATAAGCTGATAGCTATGGCAAAAGGCAAAATAACTCGTTGAGCTGGGTGTTACCAATGAAATTCTTATAAGACCTAAAAAATCAAGTCCAAATACAAAGCATAACAAGAAAAGTGGTATACACTCTACTATCTCCAAATTCATAATGCTCCATGTGATATAAAATGACTGCTAGATAACAAGATGATGGTTTTTTTTGGTTTTTTTTAAAATTGGTTCCAAAATATAGACTGAAAGGTTTAAGTGTTATTACCTTGAAATTCTCATCCAAATGATTACAGAAGAATCATCATCTCTAAAAATACTTCACTATAAGAATGAGTGTTTTTTCCCCCACCCCTCCAGCTTCTTCCTTTATGCACAGGAAGACTGCATTTCTTTCAACAAAAATTATTGAACCTACCAAAATTAGATAGGAATACAAACCCAGAACCGCACATTGACTGAATAAGATTTTAAAAGGATTTCTTTTGTGGCCCTTTGTTCATTGAAAGAGAAGATAGAGAAGCTGAAAGTTTAAATACATAATTGCCTAAAGGCATATGAAGGAAGCCAAGCAAGTGACTTGTTTCCAAATGATTTTAGCAGGTCTTCAACCTTGTAGCCCTTATTGAACATATGTTCAGCATGTTGAGCAGTAGCCCTCATACAATTCAGTAATCTGTAAATAAGGATCTCTCTATGGTCCAGTTCCCGCTCCTTAGAGACTTGGAGGTAGTTTTCTCTCATTAATTCAGCTAGTAGTTAAAAGAAACTTTACAGAGAAGCTAATGTAAGAAAATATTAGTTTGAGTGCAAAACCCCATAAATAAAAATAGAAGTCTATTACACACTTGTATTTTATTTGCCTCTTGTGTATTGAAACCCAGTCCATGTTACCAGTTTCCCCTATTGTGCACCCCTGCCCTAAACAATGATGGAGCAAATATTGATTAGTGCAGGCAAACCTAAGACAGATGACAAGCAAGCAACAGATTTTTTTGAAAGCAGATTGAGAATATAGCCTGTGCTTCTCCTTTTAAAAGTCTTTTTTAGTCCTTTTGATTTAGTAAATTTTATAGCTGATGAACAATTTGGTTGCAGAATCTAAGAAAACCAAGAGCCTAAAGCATAACATTAATCAAGTCAACCATTATAGAAGTCCTTATTTACTAGTTGTTTTTTTCTTTTTTTTTTTAATACAAAAAACCATACAACATGTCTTGCAAACTAGAGAAAACTGTGACCACTATGGTAACAACACAATAGATTATAAACAGACTATAAATAGACTGTTATTTTTAGAGCACTGTGTTTCTTAATTGCCTATAAACTTACCCAGTTGTGAGCACTTTGTGAAGACTGATGAAAGCATTGTCCAAATTTCCACAGGGCATAGAGGCTCTGCATTGTATTTTGTGGATGGGATGCTGAGATTAACTGACAGAAGCAGGAACACAGCAAGACAGATCTTTTTAAATGAGAACGGAACAGAAGAAGGAGCCCTATTAGCTCTTTCCCTGCCCCCACCTGGACCTCTGTTCACCTGGCTCAGCTGTGGCTGAATTTCAAATCCTCTCTGGTGGGACCTGGATCACTACAGATTTACATGTACCAAAAAAAATTGAAGCCATATGGGAATATCCTAGTGAGATTCCTATAATCCAGCTTTTGTCCTCACCAGGTATAGATCATGCTGTTGATTTATGCATCATGCACCCTCAGTCAAATAGTAAAATCCTTTTTACCTTAGGAACAGTCATTCTGAGATGAAATGGGTCTGCGTATGTGCATCTGTGTGCCTGCTCATCATTAACAGACAGATTGAAGTGACTGATGTTACAATTTTAATAACAGAATCCAGAAACACCAGCAAAATATTGACAAGTGAAATTTGTTCAAAGAGGTTTTACAAGACTCTTAGGAGAAAAAACAACCTTAATGAAGACAGATGCAATTATTGAGAAAATTACTGGGTGTTATGCACAGTTTATTTCCATCCATGGCAGCAGTGTGGTAAATACTTCAAAATGAACCAGCAGTCTTCTGAGAGGTATTGCTTCTTCCCAGGGAATGAACAACCACTGCAAGGGCTCTGTGGCCTTGCCTCTGGGCACGCTTCCCTGCCCACCAGTCACAGCCCTTCTCTGTTTTTCTCTGCCCCTGTTATGTTTCACCTGTGTTTCTACCTTGGCTTTTCAGGTGTTTCCACAGTTTTCCTGCTGGTGAGTCTTCCCTTGTTTCCAAGACCTTCTCCCTGTCCTCTAAAGTTCCTCCGCTCTACCTTAGCTACCCCCTTGACTGTTTCCATTAGTGCTCGTGGCCTCCGAGGTGGACACCATATGGCCCATGTGCCAGCATCCTTGAAACCATCAGCTTCCTAGCAGACAAGTCATTGACAAAAGGTATGGCTATTTGCTTTACTTAATCCTTTTTTGCAACAGAGGTACTCAAACAGCACACAAACAACGCCCTTTCTTAGGAATTTGAACAGTTCTCTAAGGCCAGATCTGTCTTAAGTATTTTCTGTGGTTTGATAGGTGAGGCAGTGAGCCAATGCCCAGTTTTTGGCCAAGGACATTTCACTAGAAAATGAGCAGCAATGCAGAATTTATTCAAAGATGTAGCAAGTTCTGCACAGCTGTAAAAAGAAGTTTTATCACTATAAGTAACAGTGCCATCTGCTGACTCCCACCACAACCATATTGGGAGGATTCCATATTAGATAATTAAGTAATAAATTTTTCCAAAATCCAATATCTTTTCATAAAAAACAGCAGCTGTTAGGGGTTTTTTAAGTCATCTTATAGGATTCTGGGGTAAAAATAATTTTCAGTATGGCTTATGAAGTCAAGAAATCCTCAGCTGCTTTCCTGTGGACCTGAGAGACCGCAGTCTTTTATTAAATATTGCTCTGACATCTTTAGGATATTTGAATTACTTTACATTACTACACAAAGAATTGGAAAGCTTTGCATAGCTCTCTCCCTGATATGCCACCTCTCTAAATTATTTTCTGGGCCTGAGGAACTGAGTGCCTACCTTTCCAGATGGAAGCAGGACCCTTGAGGTTTGCAGAAACTCAAAGCACGAGGGTCTGAGCTCAGCTGTTTAGAAGAGAAGCCGATGATTTTTGGAAATATAGAAAAAAATCCCCACCAAAACAAACCCTAGTTGTTATGTACACTGGATTTGTTAGTCTCAGGAGTCTAAATCCCAATAATTGGTCCTGAGGGATCCAACATAACAGTTACTAATGCTGTTGAAATCCATTTTAGATGCCACTCTCCAATGTCCTGGTCAGAGTCTCCTTCATGTTCAAGCACATTAGCTGCTTTTATTACGATTTTTAAGTTACTAATCAGTTATTTTTCAATCAAAATGTGCTTGATGGAGCACTTCTTTCCAAATAAGGAAGATTACATCCATACTTGTTCTTGTCTGGGGGAAGCTTTTTGTCTACTGTTCTTTTCACCACAATGCCTTTCAAACAAAAGATGTTAAAAATGAACCCCTAAGAAAAACAGAAGATAAAAAATAACCCCAAAAAAACAATAGCTCCTGGTGTGGGGAAACAATACACCTGCAAGACCTGCTGAGTCAACCTAAATCCTAAGCAAATGATTTTTTATCACATATTTCTTAGCAGTCCGGAGGACTTTGCCATTCACCCCACTATTGCTAGGCTGATGTGGGCTGGTTGCAAACAGAAGATGCAATTTGTTCCTTCCTCAGATGTTCCTTTCCTGCCACCCCAGATGGCTGAGTAGAATCTACAGCTTATACACTACAAAGACCTTTGCTGTGGGCCTGGCATCACTATATAAAGTAATCATCAATTCTAAAATATTATCATAACATCATATCATTTACTAGACCCAAATGGACAGAAAATGCAAGAAAGCCAGATTTACTTGTGTAATCTTTACTCTGTGTTAATATGACAAAGCTTGGATGGGCTAAGAATGTGTAAATTAAAATGCTGAGACAAAAAATCTTGAAAATAAGGAGCAGAAACTGCATACAAAGTATATTCTAAAGATTAAGAAGTTTTGGGCTAGTACAGTGTTGGCTTTTGTGTGATAAGCCAAATTCTGAGATTATAAGGACCACAGTGACGGCTAGGGGTGAGTGTGGGAAGGTAAGCGCAAGCAGATTTCTGAGAGCTATGTCTGCCAAGGAGAAGTTTCACTGAAGGTTTTGGCAGAGGTTTTTGGAGCCCTGACTGAGATGTTGTTAGAGAGTCTATATGAACTAATTAAATAAGAGAAGACTGAAATTAGTAATCCTATTGAAGAGAGGCCTTTGACTATGCAGCTGTGCACACTAGCTTGCAAATACACTGGAGAAGGTTTATGCAGTAACATCTCCTTTTGGGTCTGTTCCACTAAAATCAGTGAGAGTACTGCAATTTCTTCTAGCGAGTGCAGGGCAAACCTGACACTAGGCCAACATTCATATGTGTATATTGCTGTTTCCATCTGGTAACATGAAAGGAGGATGTTTGCTTTTCCTTTCAGACTGAAAAAGAGAATTTGGAAGATGGATTGAACTGTCATAATAATTTGCTGGTAAACGAGGCAATAACCCAATCTCTGGCTTCACTTTCCCCCTTTTTGGTACTGTTTGCTGTTCACAGAATCATCACAATTTATCAGTTTTATTCCTCATCTGTCTTGCTCTTTCAAACAGGAGAGGAAGGAGGCGTTTGATGCCTGAATAGGCCCAGTTGAGTAAATCCTACTTGAGCATCTACTGCCAGTCCAGACAAGAGTTACTTCATGTGTCTTTCAGGCTGTGCTCCAGTAAGTACATCCCAGCATGAAATATGCTATTTGCCTTTCAGTGTGAGGTTTCTGACTCCTTGTTAACTTTTAACCCTTTGAAATTGTTAGCAGAATTCATCCTGGGAAGCTGCTATTCGTGTAATTCGTATGTGTTCCTATATTTCTGCCTTGGCCTTTACTTTTCCGCATTTCATGTCATTTTGAAGTGGGTCGTCAATTCATCACATTTTTCAAATTACTTTTGATTCATAATCCTGTTCTCCAGCATATCCACAGTTCTTCCCAGCTTGGTGCAACCTGTGAATTTAATGCACTTACAATTATGTTGCCTATGACAAGATGCTACTCAAGATGTCTTTTGTGCTGGCACTTCAAAGATCCAGGCTGGACTGCCAGGCCGGGAAATGAGTTCTGTGCAGCATGTTCAGCAGGAAGTAGTGGGTAGGATCCAGTTCTGCCCACACAGCCATATGATAAATACTGGTCATGCTGGGAACTGTGGCAGGGCACCTCAGCTGATCTGTGATAGATCCAGGAGAATGGCTCTGGAGTTCCTTCCAGGAATGCAGGACTCTGATACAATCTAGTCCAGACTTATTCATGAGACATACACATATATATCATTCTGCTTTGTATTATTCACCCATCACCCTGGGACCACCTAGGAGTGTGTGTGTCCCAGGTGTGGGGTGGCTCCTACAGCTATATTTGCACATGTAGGGTGCCCCAGAGGATGGCCAAGGACCCACAGAGGAGAAAGTCCAGGGACTTTGTCAGTGGCATGGAGTCTATCTCAACAACTCCATTTCTCTGATAAGCATATGACGCCTCTTATTCATAATTACATATTTTATGTATTTTGATATGATAACAGACAGAGTTAAACACTTGTTAACTTAACTTCCCTCTTTAATTCCTCACAGAAAACTCTTCCTTGCTAGAGGTACTTTTGTGCCAAGCAGTTTCAATGGTAAGGATGACATTCAAACATTTGCAAACCCTCATTTCTATGATAATTTTTATAGTGGTCCACTACTTGCTCATAGTAGTAAGATGTGTTCTTGTCTACTTCCTTACCAATATTCACTTCTGTTAATCCGCCTGGTTTAAAGTTGTCTTGCAGGGCACCACTGTATACTGATTTACATTAACAGGAACTGGTGAACACCATAATGATTTTAGGTACTGGTAATGATTTTCACTTGTTGAAATAGTTTCTTTTCCTTGAATGAATTATAGCTGGGATTTTATCGTAATCATTTTCACTTGAAAACTAATAAAAGTTTTTTAAACAGAAATTGAACCCTTTGGACCTCCTGCTAATCTGATGACAGGACTGGTACTGGCTGCTTTGCATGAAGAGTGAAATCAATGTAGTTGTAGTACATGGAGTTCTACTACTGTAATACAAAACAGGCTCTTTTTCAGATACCTATCTGCAATAGTGGCCATATTCAGTCCATCTGTACACACTGAGAATTTTTGTGTGGAACCCATATACCCAAACAACTTCTATGCCAATTCATTTCTCCATATAGATGCAAAAAAAGTGCTCACTGAGCAGGTCAGCCCTAATATCTGTATGATGGCTTTTGATCTTCAAATTAGACAAATACTATAAAGCATACAATACATCCTCACCTGGAAAGCCTCACCTATTCCCAGGAGTGGATCTTGGAATTTCCTTTCACAGTTGTGGTTACCTCACATGATGTACATAGGAAAATTAAGGTCTAAGGGTCTGAAGAGGTTCAGATATGGGGGTTCAGTTCCATAGCACATTAGTACTTTGATGCTGGATCATAGTTTTGCCCATCTACAGATAAAGATAATTAGGGCTAGATATACAGTCTCTGCTTATAATTTTTAATTTGATGGCTCACTCTGCAATCTAGACTTATCAGCCTGAGAGGACCACAGATTCTGAGTTATGCACCTGTACTATTAACTGGAATTATCATAGAATTTTAGACTATCCCAAGTTGGTAGGGACCCACAAGGACGATCCAACTCCTAGCCCTGCACTACACAGCCCAAAGAGTCACACCATGTGCTTCAGAGGGTTGTCCTAATGTCTGAACTCCATCAGGCTTGGTGTCATAATCATTCCCCTGGGAAGCCAGTGCCCAAACACACTCTCGATGAAGAACCTTTTCCCAGCGTCCAATCTAAACCTTCCCTGGTACAGCTTCATGCCATTCCCTCTGGTCCTGTCACCGGTCACCACAGAAAAGAGATCAGTGCCTGCCCCTGCACTTCCTCTCATGAGGAAGTTGTAACTGCAGCAAGGTGTCCCCTCAGTCTCCTCTTCTCCAGGCTGAACAAACTAAGTAACCTCACAGACTCCTCACATGGCTTCCCCTCTAGACCCCTTCACCATCTTTGTAGCCCTCCTCTGGATGTTCTCCAATAGGTTTATATTCTACTTATATTGTGGCACCCAAAAATTGGTGTCACAATATGAGTTATCTATTTTTAACAGAATATTACAGGGGAGAGAATACAAAAGACAAGGCCACAGTCAGTATGCTGCAGAGGTGCTATTGTTCTGACACAAGTTTTTGTTTTATTTTTGGCTGTTTGCTGAATTCATCCTTTTGCACTTCAGATTCTACAACACAAAAAAAAAAACCTGGCAAAGTGACATTCTTTTCTAATACCTCTGTGAGTTTAATCCCCAAATTTCTATTTGTAAAACTGACCACAATTTAATCAAAAATAAAAAAAAAAGTATAGTGATTAATAAATTGTAAAAAGCTATTTCAGCTACTTTAAGAAACTCCTCAAATTGCGAACTACTCAACACTTAAAACTGAATCAAATGTATTTACTGCATGCACAAAACCTATTCAAGACTATAAAAACTAACTGCTTATTCTGAAGATTTAAAAAACCCAAAACATAGAGTGAGTCAGAAACATTTGCAACCCTCTGTTGGCTCATTATTCAACCCACAGGTTTAGGATTTTTTGTTTGCCAGTTCTTGTTTCTTCATGGCATCTTCTGTAGCAATGCTTGGCTGTCCTGAAGGCAGCATGCAGTGCTTTGAAGGCAGCACCTCCCCAGGTACAGGAGTACCATGTCTCCACGTCCCTTGTGGCTCCATCTGTTTGCCATTAAAGTGACCATCCATGGAGCTTATACTGCTCCTTTGTAAATCAAATTTTCCAACTGAGAACTATGGGGCAAGATAGAAGGCCATGGTGGGAAGACAAGGAGGCAACTCCCATAGCTACCAAACTGACCCTGTTCTTTCAGTGCTCTTCCTGTACTGAAAGTCACCAGCATCGTCCGTGTGGGGATGTTGCCCAGCTGTTCAGGTGCCATACTGCCTACAGAAAGGCTCATCCTTAGAGCATAGCTGCACCTGAGGTTGTCTGTAGCAAGGAACTGGCGAACACAGTTTCTTTCTGGAGATGACTTCAGATGCGGCTGTGCTCCAAGGCAGCTTGGGCCGCTATTTTTGTCCCTTTTCATTTGCTAGCAAAGTCATGAACACAAGATTATTTTTTCAGATGTCAGCAATACCCAGTGATTATTCCCCTGCTCACTCACTTAGTAGCTGAATCACTTCCCAGCCAGCAATTGTGAGCTCAGAGATGGAGGCATCTGTTCATACAAACGGAGTTGTGGGAACAAATTAACTCTGGGTTTTGAAAGGAATGGGGGGAGTGGGGGGGGGCGGGGAGAGGGAGACTCATTTTAAATACAGGTTTTGCAAGCCCTAAGGCAGGGAAGACAGTCCAGGAAAATGCACGACACCACCCTGCAGTGCTGTTTGAAATGGACTTCTCAAAATCACACAGAAGCAGTTTCTGAACTCACTAATAAAAAATAATGAACAGCAGGGTTACACCTTATTATTGTCTGTTGCCATCCTGGTTCAGATTCATTTTATAGCTTGGCTGAATTAGTTTACCAGATTCTGTCACTGTGCATAGCAGTAGGATTTGATATTTGTTCTGGTGCAGGAAAGCTTTCATCAGTGTGAGATGATTAAGGACTCATCAGTCTGCAATTGCTGGATTCTGCTGACTGAGGTGCCCCTAAGCTTTTGAGCCACTAAACAGAGAGTCCTGTTGGGCTTTTTCCATTTCTTTTGCTCTCCTATATGGCTGTTTGCTATATTTCTTAAATGCAACAGACTGCCTCTCAGCATCCAATCTGACTTCCCACCCCTCCTTTTCTGATGGAAGGCTATTCAAGAACAGTCCTCACAAGCTTTCCCTAAAGCTGTTATGTGGTCTGATAATAGCTTCATGGACAAACACACAATCAGCCACTTAAAAGCAACTTTTCCAGGGGAATACTCTACATTTCTGATGGCAATATTCCCAAGGTTGATTAGAATATATTTCATTATCATTGTATTTCCATCATCACAGTTTCCCTGCAAGCTGCTATAAAGCAGCACAGACCTTTATAGCTTTTACCTCTTACAGTGACAGCTTTAGTCTTGGCAAGAAATGAGCAGGGAGGAGAAAGGAGGAGGGAAGGGGAGAAAGGAGAATGGCCAATCTTGACAGGAGCAACAGTAAGAGTTTCTAACCTTGCAGAATTCACACTGGAGCTTTATCCCTGCAGCCTTTTACACAAAAGCCTTCCCTTGTAGACTAATGCACATGTGCACACACACCACTACCACCATCCCACCACCACCATTGCCACCTACCCACCGTGCATCCTGCATTAGATAACAAAAAATACCAAACCTCTAAAAAATCAAAATCGCTAAGGTTCAGCATAATTTCAAAATAAAATAATGGTGGCTCAAAACCAGATTTTGGAATCTATTCCTTGCAACATGCCTCATCTGGACGGCTTCAAGCTCTTTCAGGAAGAACTGCCACATACATATCTTTAGTGTGTGATTTGCCTCACCAGTGAATATATGTAAGTATTCCCAAAATCTTTTACATCTGTGTGCATTAGTTGGGAGCTATGAGGGATGGTTAATGATTTCTTGCTTCCAAATCCACAGGGACAATAAACACAGACATTCTGCAGTGTGGTTTGGGCTTAGGTTTGCACACATGGTGCTTTGGGTCTGTGTTTGGTTAGGTTTGCTGGTCTCGGGACACCTGGAGTCAGAGCAAACTGCTGTGCTCGCCAGCACACACACACTGTGATGCAATTAACAGTTACCACCTTTCCCCTTTGAGGTTAAGAAGTAGAAGCTGCAAATTAAATGTTGCTCCACTGCTGCTGTTTCTAAAACCACAGGAAGAATTGCACATGCAGCTGACTGAACCAATTTTCATAGGAGCTCACAAAAAGGGGAAAAGCTAGCGGCTGTTTTTTTACATCCCGATAAAGGCTCAGGAAACACTAGAGTTAAGCAAAGGCAACAGACCACACTGCCACACACTTGGATCCAAAGGAAATAAATAACAGCAATGCTGTGAACCTTCGTACAGAGAAACCTCTGCAGGAGCCTCATTTTCAGTTGACTCTTCAAAGCTAAACAGTAGAGCTGCAGGATTTGTCTTTGGAGCGACAACCATGTGAAGGACAGGCATTTGGCACATATTATGATTGGAGATGAAAAGTTATGGTGACTTAATGTCTTCCTGCTTAAGTAATTGGCTTATGAATAAAATTAACTAAGGCAAAAGAAAACTTCTGTAGCAGTTCAACGACTTCTTCCCTGGCTTACAATTTTTGAAAGCATAGGAAAACTGTAATTTTTGTGACCTTCATGTTTCCAGCAGATTTGTCCAAAATTGACCAAACAATGAAGAAGTGATGGGCAGAATCACTGACCAAACTGCAGGCATCCAGGCTTTATCTGCACAGAAAACTAAGGAGCTCTTCTGCCCAGTGCTGGTATTTGGTTGAGCTCCAAAACTGAGTCAGAACTTCTATGACATTACACCTCAGTGTCAGCCTGTCCTCCACTTTGGTTCAGTACTGCAGACAGACAGACAACCAGATGTAGGATGACTCATGAGTTTTGTGAACTAGATGGGCTTGAAAAGACATCCTACAGAAAAGGAGTTTGTAAACAGGCATCTCTGAATTCCCATCAGCTGTTGTGTGTCAGCTCAAAGGTCAGGCATCAGGGTGTAGTCACGGGAGAAACACAAAACAATTAAGGTTCAAAAATGGAGGTAGGGATTCATAGAGGATTGATAATATTTTAAGCAAAAATTATCTTACTGGCACCTAGATAGTAAGGTGTTTATTTATCTTCCACTCCTGATAAAGTTAATTAACAGATCTTAGATAAATGGTTTATTTACTGCAGAGCTGGCTATTTATGTGATAATCACCCACTACTCACGTTCAGTTGATTAATCTCTAGAATAAGTTGAGGCCCTGCGTGAATTTCATAACAGCAGGCTCTCGCATTGGGTGGGATGCTTGTCATTCCAAAAAGTCAGAACTCTGGTAGACCTCACAAATCTTTTTCATCAGGAAAAGAAAAACTATCATCTCCCTTGATATCTTTGGAAAGGTTAGCAGTTAATGAAGGTGAGTGAGTTTGTGCTGATAAGCTGAGCTGGAACAGTACAGCACCACTACAGTCAAAAGAGCAAGAAAATCTTTACTGGTTTTCAGGAAGCCTGTTGTTAGTTAGATTGCTTTAAAAGAAAATTATATCCGAAAAGGGAACAGGAGAATTTAGGAATTAACGCCAAAACAGAATATAAGACAACTTCCTGGCACTTGCTTGCTCTGCAAAAATGCTGTGGTTTCCTCTCTCCAGATATAGCACAACTGCTTCAGCTGCACCTAAACCACCACCACCAACAACAAAGGAGCACAGAAAAAAACTGCTCTGAAATGTCCTGGCATTTAGAGTGTGCAACTGAAATTGCAGGAGGTGGTGGCTGGGCATTTTCAACTGTTTCTGGAGAAGCTGTTGAAAGAGCAGCATCTTGGCTCTGCAGAGCTGGGCTGCAAAGACTAATGCTGAAATATCCCAGAATTAACTCCCAGATGATAATAAGCTGGCAATTAAATTTCTATAGATGAAGTTCACATTGAATCACACACACACTGCATATTGGTCTTCAGAGAACAAAGTAGATAAAGTTAAGTCAATTTTGTCTATTTCTATTCTTGCATTTAACAACATTGTATATTTCAGTATATTGAACAAAATTGTATGTGTGTACCAGAAAACTCCTCAGTTAATACTTTATTTTAGTTATTTCCCACTATCTTTGGTTAATTCTTCCAGAGAAACAAAAGACCCTTTGGTCACTATACAACTGAACAGAGCAGTCACCATGCCAGAAACTTGGCTAGAATGAGGAATTCCACCAGTACAAAACCAGGAAAGCCTAGGTTCCCATAGATCGGTGTCAGGTAACTCCTGACTGCTCTGGCAAGAATAATTATAGCTTTCTGTATCTTTCCAGTATTCCCATCATGGACCATAAATATTTCCTAGGGTCATATATATTTTCCCACTGCTTTCATGCTTGGAGATAATTTTTTGCATTTTCCCATAAGACATCCCTCTCTGCTGACTTGGCATTAGATATCACTACCTCTCAAAATTGTCCAAGCACCTAAGAGGAAACAATACTCTCCTATCTTCTCTAAACCAAAAATACAAGCTGCATAGTAGCTACTGCAAGTCCACCACATGGAACGACCACAGAGTACAAAGCCTCTCTTAACTGATTCTGATACCACCTTTCACTGTTATTAACAAAGCAAATTTTAGTCAAGTGTACTTTATCAAAGCAAGTTAATGAGAAGCTGATAAAGAATTGGAAATTATGAACATTTAAAACCTTTCCTTGGTTTTGATACATACATTTTTCCCCTCTTCTTCCTCATTTCTTTTAAAATATATTTCCATTTCATTCACCAGAAACAACTGGTTATGAGAAACATCTGATTAGGCTTAATGCTTTTAATTAACTCTAATTTCTACACAGAAAAGAGACAAAGTGAGTTAATACCATAAGCAAATTCTGTTCTTTGGATTCTACCTTCTCCTTTTCACTAACTTTAGGTGCCCTACTCACACATATTGCACACAATCTCAGTCCAATGTGGAGTGCTTCCAGTTCTCCAGCTCTGTGCTGCAGAGTTCCATTTCCTACATCCAGCACCCCTGTAATCAATCCCTCCATGCCCTTCCTGTCCCGCTCCATCCTGCTGCCACAACTGGTGTTCAGGCTCTCAATTGCACAAAGAGCAGAAAATCATTGCACAAAAAGCACCAAATAAGTGAAGCACCTGGGAGATGTGTATGTAATGACTGGCCACTCCCTCTCAGTGTGGGCTCCAGCAGGGTCTCTTTCCTCTGCATCTGATTTTGGCAAAAACTGCAGCAACTTATTATCTCTGAGATATTACACCTCATTTGCTTTGCTGAATTTAACTGAGGTGATGCAGCTGATGGAAACGGAGAAAGAAGGAGAAGTCTGGACAAAGACTGACAGGAAGATCTGTCACATCATCTTTGTTTTGACATAATGAACAGACTACCACTGCCAGCCAGATCTGAAAACATGCCCTCAGATGCTGTGCTGTGTTTGGTTTGCCTTCTCCTTCCCAACAATCTTACTGAAAATGAATACCCACAGGAATGACAGATCCATCAGCCACACTGAAGAATGAGAAGAGAACGTATGTATGGTCCTCCATCCTGGCAGTATTTGAACAAGATGCAAAAACAAGTGGGCCTTAAAATACCACACATGCATACAAATCATCACAGCCTGATTCCATTCACCACACAACTGTTTTATAATTTGAAAACAAGCTATTTGGTGGCATGACAAATACAATATGTCAAATTCTGGTTGCACAGATATTCATTGTTCTGTTGCCATTAATACTCTTAATCTACACCAGTAGAAACCATGGACTTGCATTAAAAACACATGAACAAGACAACTGCAAGGATTACTTCTGGCAAGGCATGTACTCTCTACCCCTACTGAGACATTTGTGAAAGAAATGCTCCCAGAAGTGTCCTAGAGATATGTGTGGAGGAGCTCTAACTGTGATGCAGTCTGAGGAGGAGTAGAGACAGTGCTTGGAAACATGAACTATCCCAGCATCTAACCACAAAGCTCTGGGGTGTTTTTTTTTCCATTATGGGGAGCCAGTGAAGTTTTTTGCAGGCACATGGGAAGGAAAGGCCCTCATTGCCCTGCCCTTTACTGTTCTAAAGGCTAGGCAAAGCAGTTCATCGTGTGGCTTTTCTCTCCTGTTACGGCTGTTTTTCTGTGCTTGTCCTCGGAACTCCTTCCTGTCACCCCTGGTCTGGTTCTCACTAAAATGAATCATGCACTATGCATACTGCATGTCCCCAGGCAAAATATCTCATGGAAATGCAACAACAATTTAGTCACAGTTTGAATTAGATCCGCTCAGGCACACACTATGGGGGGGTTGATTTGTTTGTTGTATGTATACTGGCTGTTAATTTTTATTGCCTGTAAACTTTCTCTGTATAAAATCTGTGCGAAAGCTGGACTACCAAGTTAAAAGAAAGTTACAAGATGGGGAAAATATGGTTGATTAAAGTGGCTGTTTCCATGTTTGCTCACTGCTGTGACACATCTTCATATTGGGTAAGGTGATTGGCAGAGAAGCAACAGCAGTGAGCACCGAGTGTGTGCGTCATGTATAAATGCCTGGAGGTGAGTAGGGCTTGGTTTTGCAAACTTCACAGTGCTTCTAAGCCTGATTTATTGTAGAATTTGCTGTAATAATGAAGAGATTTAAAAAACCCCAAATAAATCAAAATAAGTGTAACAGTTTCTGCTTTAGACTACTGAATGCAAAATGAAGAAGAAGCAGGTAGACTGTCTCATACAGGGAATTAATGTTTTTTTAACATTGCAAATACTCTACAGAAGGTGCAATCCTATTTATTTCTATGTATATTAGCTTCCCTCTTTCCATTCCAGAGAGGAAAGATTGTTTTCTCATTAAATCTGAATTTCTTGATCTATCACAGACATTGAGTACTACCTGAAACTCATGTCATCTCCTGTTCTTTCAGCACCCCATCTACAAAACATAGATAACACTTCTTCCCCCTTAGTCTTGAACAGCTAACCTAGCGCAAGTCTTTTCATCAGCCCAAAATTTACCCTGATGTCAAGGCAAAAGCCTCGGAGGTTCACTTTGCATTCACTGCTGGCCTGAGGCAAGGTTTATTTTCATGTGGTGCCTTCACCAGACCTTGCTCACTTTCTCTATTCATCTTTCTCCTGCTAAGGGCCAGGTTCCATGGAATTCCCTAACTTGTCCAAGGACCGAGTTTTTTCTTAGCTAAGATAAGGGCAGAGTTTCCAGAGATGTTCCCCCTCCTGGCCGGCACAGGGATGTAGCACGTGAAAAACAGAGACGGGGCAGAGCAGAGAATTGTGGAAGTATTTAGACAAGAATCCCTTCTGAGCCAAATACACCCCAGGTTTGTATTGAGAAGGGGTAAGGTCACCACAAAACCTGAGCTGACTCTCAGTATTGGAACCAGCCTGCCATGAACCCACCGCTGCAGACCTAAAGCCTTCTCCTCCTGTGAGCTGCTGGTTACAGCTTCTCTAGGAGCACCTGCACATTGCTGAATTCATTGAAAGAACTAGTTAGGTAGTTATATGGCGAATTAAGCCCCCAGATTACCCATCAGGGTCTGACTGAAAACCAAGGTCCTTACCTCCTGATCCCACATTTGCATCCTGTTACTGTGACTACAGTGAGTAAAGCCCCTAGGGAAAAAGTCAGCTCCAGTGAAAGAACAGTATTGGTAGTTGTTGCAGAGAACACCTGCAGAGAGGGAAGATGCTCTTCAACTGAATTAAAAGCTGTGCTGGACATGCATGCACTGTGCAGCAAAAAGCTCATCCCCTGGGCAGAATAGAGGAACAAGGTACATGTAGGTGGGGGTGAGATTAAGATGCATTTCAGAAGACTTCCCACAATGGAATATCAAAGTGAATCTTGGCTGAAAGACTACAATGGGACTGGGTTTTGAATTCCCCAAACAAAAATTAAAGTGAAATAAGGACAAACAAGACATAGCATGGGATATTTTTTGTGGAACAATATAAAATTTAACTTCAGTGTGAGACAAAAAAGTTCACTTCAAGGGAGGCTTTGTCATTACAGCAACTGAGTATTTGAATGTAGCCACTGGCCAAGAATTCAATCCTTAAGGTGTTCCGTTTTTGGGCTTACCTTTTGAGGCTGGATATGCAGAGGACAGAACCTTTCCCTTGACAATTGTCCCTCAATTACTCTGAAAACCTCACTTTAAACTTTTGATTTCATCATCACTCTAATGGTATTTCTGTTAGTGTTTCTTCTGTGGTGCCCATGAAAGGCAGCTTTCTAAGCTGAGAATTCTAGTCTGTAGCTCTGAGGTCAGTCCAGTACCAGTGCTCTGCACATGAGACTGTCCTCTAGGGGTCATTTTGTGGCAGCATGGTGCACAAAACTGGGCAATCCAGGCACTGTAACTCCAGATGCCATGCAGCATTTGGAGATGGACAGTTAGCCTGAATTTACTCCCACATACCAAGTGCAGAACTGATGGAATGAACTATTTCACATTTTTCCCCAAGTTCAGAGCACAGTCTGTTCTGTTTTCAGGTCCACTTAGGCTACACAGATAAAGATTTTGCAAAACATCCTTGACCTTGCCACAGTGTTTTCAAAATGTTTACTAAATTTCAGTGAAAAGAAACACATTCTGTTGGGAATTAACTGGGAGATGGAGCATAATGTTGCTCTAGTGCTAACAGGGGTTGAAATACCAAGGCAAATTAAAAAAAAAAAAATCATTCAACCCCAAGTCAAATTAAAAAAAAATAAAATCAAAGCAAATTTGAGTTTTACAGCACCACAGGAATTGATTAAATGTATGCCTTCTTTTGATAGAGTACTCGACTCTCTCTGCTGTTGAGGGAGGTGCTGGGGGTTGAACTCCAGTTGGGTGCTGTGCAGTGAATAGTGCTGCTCCCATTGCCAGGACCTCCCTGGGTTTCATCAGACCATCTGTGGCATGGCCTCGCAGTAGCACTGTCCTCGTGGGGAAAGAGTGCTTCAAACCTCGGCTGAAAGCTGTATGAGCAAAAACCTTTCCACTTTTGCTCTGAAGAGGGAAAGCTTGAACAGCACCCATGCAGAGCCAACAGCATCTGTGAGCTCTCCCCTGCCTCTTGCCACATCTCATCTATGGACATGGGGACAACCCAGCTTCTCAGCCTACTCATTCAGCTTTTCTGCAGCACAGCTGAATGCCAATTGCCCTGTGGCAACTTCACTCATTGCAGCCTTGAGGTAAAACCTGATGAAATCCCGGGGTGATCTGCTGTTATCCCACAGCTGGGACTGTATCAGTTCTAAAAACACACTCCCTTCTAGCCCGAGAATACCCTGTTCGAGGGTTGTTTTTTTTTCTGATCTCATTTTTTTCCCATCACTGTGCCTCTCATTACCCTCCCTCAAACCCTCTCTCTCCCTCCTACTGTCATGCCTTGCCTAATTCCTCCCGCGACATTATCAGCCGGGATGATGAGCAGCTGAGCTCTGTATTACTGCTGACGCAGGCAGGCTGACAAATGAAAGCATGAGCATGAGCCCCGCTGGGTCTGCTTTTGCAGGGAGCAGGGGAAGGAGGCTACGGGCTAGCAAGTAGCAAGAGCTGTCGGCTCTTGGTCCCCCTTCCCTTTGTGGCTCCGGGCACAGGGGAAAGACCCATATGGTTCACTGCCCTCAGCTTGCCAGGAGCCCCTGACTACCTGGCTGATCTGAGCCCTACCCAGTGCCCTGTTACACAGCCAGCTGGCAGCTTTGCAAAGGGATTCAGTGCTCTTCGCTAGCTTTTTTGTTAGCTGTTTTTTTCCTGTGCATTCATCCCTAGGATAAAGAAACATGCATGGCATGACTGCCCAAGGCCTGCTCTAACAAAAAACACTGTGAGGCAGTGGGAGGTGAAGTGCCATTTGAAAAACAAATCATGCCTTTAATTTGTCTCTCTAGAAGAGAGTCTGGATCTTCTAATTTTCACTGCCCATGGTGGGAAGCAGGGTTACAAGGCTGTGTAACTCCACTTCCTCCATCCACCAGCCCCTACTCAACTCCTGTGATTTAAGCACTTGGGATTTTCCTGAAGTCTCAGTACTTGGCATCAAATGAAAATATGGTCAATCCACCTTTGTCCTAAAAAAAGGGGTGAGTTTCCAGTTAAGCACTTGAAAATGTGCACTGAGTAATTACTGGCAGTAATTTTACAACATGATGATTTTTAGGTGGCTAGTTGCAGAGTCCGTTTTTCCTCAAAGACCAGCACAACACCTTGAGCTGGGTTCATTGCATTTCAGTTGCTGTGATTAACTGCCAGAAAGTCACATCAGGAAAATTATACATAGACAGTATTTCTCCACTCTGTTTTGTTACTATCTCAGCCCCTTTTCCTTGTGTTTTACCTTCCTAGTGATGCTTCTGGTTGGAAAGTGTTTCTTCTTTTGTATTTGACTGATTACAAGAGAATGACTATGTTTATTCTCTGCTTCACTAATAAATCTGGATTTATGTGTGAAAGAAGGCAAAAGAGTTTGGCAAAAATCTACTCTAAAATGAAAACATCTTGAATGTCCATTCCTTTAATGGACTTGTCACACAACATGTAAAGAAAGCTTTAAACTGCTTTTTCCTATAAAATTCTTAGTTAACTCCTGGGGAGCAAGGTGATGGCGGTGGTGACTGTACCCAAGCAGGCAGACCCTTTCTGCATCCCATCACAGGGACAGAAAACCTGTCAGAGAACCATTACTGTCTGCTGTCATGGGCCCATATTATTTTCCATTAGCCTGCATAAAATAAATCCCGCAAGGACAAAAGCTAAAATAAGCATTACTACATACATTCTGAATTAGGTTGTTAAAAGGTGGCAGAAACAAAAATGTGTCACCCAGTGCTCTGTATGGAAACCAGTGGGCAAATGGTGGCCCTTGGGGTGTGATCGAGTGGGTTTGTTTCACCGCTAGATGACACTCGTGTCTCTGGAAAAGGCTCCTGCCACCCCCACTGTGGCTGCAGGTAGCAAAATGTTGAAATCTGAAATTAACCTGGCCCCAGGTGGGAGCTCCCTGAGCGCCTCTCAGACACAGCCCCTGCCTGATTAATTGCAAGTGGTTGCACATTAGGAAACCTCACCTTATTATTTTGGAAAAGTAAGGTAGAGAAAAAATGATGATTTGACTTTTCAAAATTTGGTTTCCCTCCCAAGAGAAGCAAGGTAACATGTGCTCAGTAAGAGGGCTTCTCTTACTGAGCTGTGGAGTCTGACTATGGGTTAGCAAGATAAGGCACGGAGCTGGTTGTTGAAAGTAAGGTGTGCTCAGGGCCCAGGTCCTGCACGACCCCAGACTCACTATGAAACCATGGCCATGGGTGCCTCACACCTAACACCACTATCAGAAAGCCACAGGGCTTCTGTGGTATTACTGATAATACCCAAACCACCGTCTGTGAAACTGGGACAACTTGCCACCCAGCCCTCTCAGGAGACAGAAATCATTCCTGTATGCAAGTGCTCAAATACTGTAAGGTAACGTGCTGGAGCTACCAGTACGATGGAGAACTTTTTGAGTGATACTCCTCATTCTGCTTCAGTGCTTGATTATAAATATTTGATAATGCAAATTTTGGAAAGAGGAGACAGTAAAAAAAAAAAACAAAACAAAAAAAAACCCAAAAGCCTGAGATTAAAGGAGTCAGTAATAAAAAATCCAAGATTAAAATGCAGCTATGGCTATAGGTTAACGCAGTCATCATGTAGCAGGGCACTATACAGGACACAGGAAAGTGTAGAAAATGGTGTTAAGGACAGCTGCAATTATATTTTTGAAAACTCTCCATAAAGAAATGACTATATACTTCTGATTGTGGAGATACATGCTCACTGATGCCCAGACAAATACTAGAGATGAAGATCTGATTTCTCCCAGAACTGAAACGAATTGAAGAACATTCAAATACAGGCTGAGACGGCAGCCATACGCCACTCTCTGAACAACTTAAACATCCTTGTAGTGCCATGCAGAACCCCACAGTATTGTACATTCACAGATCTGTTTCCAAGATGAGAGATTTATGTTTTTTATGGCTTAGCAAGTGATTATAGAGATAACGGGGGCAATTTGTCAGCAAGCTAACCTTTACAGAAACTTCCTACTATGAAGATCTTCTTCTCACATTGTACATCTCAACATGAGTAACAATAGTCTCATGAATTGTGCTATTTCAGGTTTTCCCCAGCTTATGGTCTTTGTTCCTCTTTTTCTACAAAAATGGAAAGCTGCTTCCCAAACATGTTTTCTTGCTTGCAGTGCTGGCCAGGCAATTAACAACTTCACTCACAATCAATACGTGGAGTTTTCCCGAGTGTATAATATAGTGGGTGAGGAGATGAAGATAGATTTTTCCAGTCTAAGCATTCCACAACAAACATAAGTATTTACTTCTCTTGCAGTAAATCTACTTACCTCCTTTTAATCATGATGATGAAATCAATTAAATACATTTTACTTCTCTGCACAAAAACTAATGAGAAGATGATTTAGAGGCAAGCAGGGTATTCTTGATACTGAATTATTAGATGGAGACTCAAGCCAGCCCCTACTCTGCCAGACTGAAAAGTCTTAACTAGACTTTTACAGTGCTGAATAAGTCTGAAGATATGCCAGACACCCAGTCCCTTAAACCTTACTTTGTTCCTGAACAAAGCAAAAGCTGTATGTTTGATTAGAGCTATCACCATACACAGGGAAAACCAGTCCATTCCAGAGAAGCAATTTACAGGAACAGCTTGTTTACTTTCGGACAAACAGTGCTGTCTGTGAAAGCCCCGTCTCAAGCACAGCTCCTGCTGACTTCAATGGGGATCTGGTATGAGTCAAAACTGGAGGCTCAGTAGTGCTCTACAGAGAAGCATAATCATAATTATAGCAAGGATTATAATTGGAGACTTGCAAAGTCAATCAGCCTGCTTCTGTTAATATCAATAGCTGTCTGGTAGCTAAATTGCCTAGACTAATTCTTTTTTAACACCTCAGCCGTAAGACTCATCATTAGACAAATGCCATATCCTAATATATACTGCAGCTTAAACACAATGAGAGCTTCAATCTGTTTTTTAATTTCTGTGATATTCTGTCTTGTTGCCCACATACTGGGGAAAAAAGTTTATTGTAGGCAGAAGACTGCAGGGACTGTTCTCCATCAGAAGGTTCTTGAAAGTCTTGTTGTCCCTGAGAACCGATAGGCTCCTGCAGACCTTTGGTGCATGATGACATTTGAAAAATAAGCAATAAACAAAACTTTAAACAAATGTTGTTGCAGTTCTTGATGCTGCAGCTCAGAAGCTGCTGAAAAAAAATAGCATGCTAATACATATCAGATTCATAAATGGAAGGTAAAGGTCAATCAGCTTAGTTCAGAAATCTAAGCAGCCCATGTCACGATCCAGCTTACTTGTAAAATTAGCTACTCAGCCCATGCAAGACTACTTGGAGGGGAGAAAACAGACCCTTGCTTATCCCATTCCCTATTTTTTCTCTTGTACAACAGGCAGTGTGGATTTGGTGATCCAGCTGAAGAACCTGTTCAGGGGCAAGCAGATGCATATCTGGTGGTGACACACTTGTGCTGTGTCTGCATTCCAAATGAGAACGCAGACACATGAGGGGCTTTCTGGTCATGACCCTCATCAGTGGAGGCAAGGTCAGTGCCACTGAATAGCACCCTGAAGTTGTCTGGAATTTTATGCTTGTTCATTCCCTGGATTCATTCTCTTTCAAAAGGCAAGTGTTGTACTTGGCGACTGCAGATCATGTTTTCAGAGCTAGGCTCCATCAGCAGTTAATTCAAACTGGCCTGATTTTCAGTGCCCCAATTTGAAACAAGTTCCTTAGCGCCTCACAAACTCAAGACATTTTTAGTTAGAGACCTACCTTTTGGTAACTGATTGGGAACATTATGACCTGTCTTTAAACTGTAATGTGTTACAAAATTAGAGGAACAATTTATGGGACAGCAGATACTTTCCTTTGCAAGTTTCTGAGTCCCCAGTGCATTATATCCTTATAATGAGTCAATAAAACAAGCTACAGCTACAGCACAATGAATGTCAAGAGGCACAATGGACAGCGGGTATTTTTAATGATTTACTCTATCAGCCTCCTGAACAAGCACTTTTACTTTCTGGAAGTTCACTGTACTACATTGTACGAGGTGAGTGAGTCTCAGTATTTCGGCTGCACCTCCTGTACTGCAGTGAGATCAATACTCTGCACTGGTGTCAGCCTTGCTGGGGGAGGAAGGTCAGCTGAGTTAAGCCATCATCTGGCCCGAGGACAAGCCCTGAGAACAACGAGCAGAAAAGCTCAAAGGCTTGATGTGACTCAGAGTGGACACAGCCAGCGGCTGAATTCTAGGGGCTGGCAGCACTGAGGGTTCACCCACCGGTCAGCTGAGGTTTGTCCCGGAGCGCTTACACACTCAGCCTTTGAACGGGCAGAGGGGCTGAAAGCTACACAAAATCCTTCCAGTTCGCACAGATTTTCTCTTTCAAAAGTAGAATAGGGACAGGCGAGGCATAGCTCTGCAGGGCCCAAATGAAAGCACGGGGCTTTGTTACTCTGCAAACCAGTGCCTCCCAGTTATTATTTTTTACTTTGTTTATTTATAGCGCTACTCAAAACTGAGTACACATTTTGCTGTGGGGCAAACAAAAGACTATCCTTGCCTTCAGTCTCTCGGAAACAAGTCCAGGTCAGCGAGAAATTCAGCATTTCTCTCCTGCAGCTGCAAATTGGCGAGAGACCGTGTTGGGCCGCGGCCGTCCAGGGCGCAGCTCGGAGCAGAAACCCCCCTGGTCTCCCCCTGAGTGTGTCGCCGTCCCCGCCTTGCAGCGGGGTGGCAGGGCAGGGATGGAAGCGGCCCGTGGGCGAGGAAGGGGCGGCACAGCATCCCCGCCGCGCCGCCGGCAGGATGGGCACGGGAACACCGCCCTCTAGCGGGCACTCCCGGGAAGCGCCGCCGCGGGGAAAGGGCACCATCAGCGCGACACGGCAAACTACGAGCCGTTTAGTAAGAGAAATACCCTCTTAATCACCTCATTCGCAAAGTACATTACCTGTTCGCGCTGACACGATTCATATCTCGTTCTAAAGATTCCTCCAAGCAACAATCATTATGAATTTTTAAAAGTGGCTGAATGACTCAGCCTCCAGATTTAATTGGCCAGTTATGCATCCCCTCTATACTTTCTGTACTATCTTTCATTAAAAAAAAAAAAAAACAAAAAAAAAACAAACAAAAAAAACCCAACCAACCAAGCAAAAATATTACCCCGGAACAACCTTTCTGTAGGTTTCTATTTAAATTCATTTCCATTCTATCCCTATTATTTTCCCATACAGCCAGACTACCAACCAGGGTGACAGTATGAAAGCAGCAATGAATACAGTGGAACCTGTAAAAAAGGGTGGAATAAGGAGATTTTGCATCCTGTAGTTTCAGTCTGTGTTCTGAAAGCAAAGGGCTTAACTGGACTGGCAAGAGTGCTGTCTCACAATGTCCTGCTTTGAGCATCCCGCTAGTGAACTCCTGGCCTCTAGCAAAACTCCAGCTGAATGTCACTGAGCAGGCACTTCAACTTATAAAATGTCTTGCACTTGATTTGTAATTGTTCTGCACTGCACATCAGCACTGCTGTACCAGTGCTGACCGTGTGTTAAATTACAGGAATGATATACTCAGCACACATTTGCTGATAAATATGTGGGGGAAAAATAATAGACCCCTAGTTCATGCTAAGTTTAGTGAGAAGACTGAAAATAGAATAACACCTCATTAGGACTTGCTTTTCCCTGCATCTGGTTTGAAAATGGTAGGACAGGGACGTACATTCTTAACATCTTAGCCAAATTTCCAGACATTTTGTTGTTGTTTTGTGGTAAATAAGTCTCTTCAAGAGAAAGCAGATATAGACATAGAGAAACACACTAAACAGAACTTAAATATCTCAGTCTATGCATAAATGGCACTTCAGAGCATCAATTATCAAAACAGTTTCCATCTACAACATCACAGCTACAATGTGTTAAGTCAGTAATATATATGGAAGACAAAAAGAAAACACTCAAGTTAACTTACCAATGAAGTCTTTGAAACTCATAACACTGAAGAGTTCAGGTGAAAGCCACTCACACAAGTCTGAGAAACGTGCTTTCAGGATACTCACCTCTTGCCCTGGAACAACAGAAGAGAATTCCCTTGCTTTTCCTAATGCTTTTGATGATGACTGGGAAGTGCTGTGAAACACATTCTTATCAAGAGTAAGGAGAAAGTGAACAGGTGTTTCTCATTCCTTCGTTAGCTGAACCTCACATTCCCTCACGCCACATTTTTTGTGGTGTAAAAGAGGAGTACAAGCATTGCTTTAGGCACCTGTGACTAATTTTTAGTCCCTTATCTTTCTTCAGTTCCCAAGAGTTAAATTTTTTTTAAAGTTCTGTGATATAAAGGCTTTCATTCCTTTGTCTACAGCGATGGACTGGGGGTGGAGTAGCTTTAGTCTTTTCTGCATTTCTGGATCTATGATTTTAGCCTTTGCCAACAGTTGACCCCAGAGCCAACCCCAGGTTTCTTTGTAGTAAAAAAAAAATAAAAAAATTACAAACACCCATAATAACTGTTGCCTTGAAGTGGAAGGAGTGCAGTAGAGAAGAGCAAGGTTGGATTTCTTTTTCATTGCCCCTTTGTGTCCCTTTAGGCACTTTCTGATTTCTGTATGTCTGAAGCATTTCTGGTTGCTCATAGCCATGCCACAGCTGAGTGCTTTGACTATCTCTGTACCAATCTGCAGCTGATGTCTACTGTTTTCTGCCACATGTAGAAAGTCCAGCCATAGGATGGAAATCAAATCTAGCACACTATAGGCTGCAAAGCAGTAATCTCCTTATAGCAAGACACTTCATTTACATGACTCATTAGCAAATTAAACCTTACCTAAATCCATGAACATGCAGCTGCTGTATGTCTCCTTGTATTTCCAGCAATGCAATAACTTGGCTTGTACACAGAGTCAGGATTTCTCTTGCCCTATACTTGTTCTTGTGAGCATTGTATGGCATCTGGGAAAGATATCTGCAATGTCCTGCCTGTGAGCACACCATCAAGAAATCCAGCTTTCTCAGGCTGATGGAAGAGAAACCTGGGTATGGCATTCCATGGACTGTGCTGCATCCACTGGGATGCCATGTGCAAAGCAAACACTTCTCATGTGTCCATGGAACAGCGAGCGTTTTGGTGCTTGCCCTTAGGGAGAAAACCAGGTGTTGGGAAGACTAGCTCGGGTTTCAGAGAGCAGCGCATGCATCCAGATCTGCCTGAAGGGACATGTCCTGGCTACACTTGGGTCTCTACATTATCTCATTGCCAGAATAGCCTGCCAGCCCCTGAACCACTGTCCCTAACCACATTCTTGTTGCCACAAAAATCAAAGGTCCTGAGTCCTACACGACCATCCCACCTCCCTAATATTTTCCCTTTTTTTGGCTAGTAACATCTTCCCTGCACCTTCCTTTTGTGTCACTGTCTCAATTCACATGATGCAAATTGTTTCCTTTCCTTCCCTGGCTTTCTGCTTCTCTCCTGTCTTTCTCCTCCTTTGAGATGGAGGACAACAACATCTTGTTTTTCTGCAAACAAGAATATTTAAGAAATTGATATATTACCTGGACTGTGAATCTATTAGGACTGATTCAAGAAATGAATGAGACGAAAAAAAGGCTCTGTGAAAGAGATTTCTTCATTCTGCAAAATGCCTTGTGATTATGCAAAGCTGTTCTCTTATGTTTTTTGCCAGACAAAATATGTAGACAGTTTCCTTGCCTTTTGGAGGGGAAATGCTGTGCATGTGCATAAATACTGTCTCTTCCTTGAATTAAAATGAGACCTTACAGAGCGGGTAAATTGCACATTGCTGGGGTGAGCAGACTGGCAGCTCAGAACCGAGCCTGGTTTCACAGCACATTGCTTGTCTCAGCAGCAAGGCAACCTGGAACAGGCTTGGTCTGGTTTTTGGTCTGTAATTCATTGTGTAAATGCCAGCCAAATTACAGCAAAGCAGATGGGAGAAGTACTTTGAAGATTAATGAAGCTACTTGCATTAAAAAGTAACTGTAGATATATTTTTTAATGAAAGAGATCCTTTCTAATTCAGAATAGCTCGTCAAAAGAAAAGGATCAAGTAGTGAAAACTGCTAAAGCTTAGCAGAACACACCTACAAAGAATTATTACAAGTGATTAACTCTTTACAAAGTTAATCCCTATTAAACTGAATTATCAGGTCAAAGACCTGTTCTCAAGTACTTGCGTCACACTGTGAATCCAGAGTTTCCTAAAATGTAAAAGTAAATAGCTGAACTCTGAAAAATTCCTAAGAGATTTTTTACAATGCAATCTAATATGTTTTCATTCTTCTGTAGCATTTGCAGTGTCCATCTGAACTTTTATAAATTTCTACTGAATAGTGGCATTTTCCTTTGTATAACTGGCTATACTTCAATTGAAAAAGAAATGAGTATCAGGAAAGAGCATAATAAATGAATCCTTTTTGTTTTACTACTAGAAAAAATGCGACTCAACCTTAAATAATCTCTAAATCAATATTCAAAATTCCAGTCAATCACCAAGTATAATTATTGTAAAATATTTCCAGTATTGCCTTAAACTCTGAGCTCACCAAGTTTCTCAAGCTGCTGGTCCACAAGAGGAAAGACAGGTTTGTCTCTCACATGCCACTGTGCTGGTTCCTGAAATGGCTTCTTTTTGTGCAAATCCTCAGCAATGATATTAACAGACTGTTCAAGACTGTTTTAAATGCAGAGATTGGAATTAGCTTCGATTTGGTTCATGAGCTGAAGGTACTTAAGATGTGGGGGAATCATACAAACATAAAATCTTACCATAATATTGGAGACTGGCTCTGTAAGAAGCACACAATCTTCTGCCACAGACACATTAGGATTTCTGAACTTGTGGGATACTTCATTCTGTTTGTCTATGTAAAGAAATGGCTCTTACTATGCTCTTCTTCAGAAGTGGGACTTGGAATTTCAGGAGAGAAGTATGCAACTGTCTAAGTCACAATACAAAGACTGCAGTATTTTGAGATCAACATAGTTATATGTACTGTTTTTCATACTCCATGAAAACAAATGAGAGGCTGTGTAAGCAACAAATTGTGCAAACATTCTGAGGGATGATTTTCTCTAAGAAATGTTAGAAGGCAACTGCTCAACCCCTGCTCCCGCTCCCCCAAACCCTCTCTTCTTTGACATGATGCCACCAGATACCTGGTATAGTATGCTTTGATGCAACCATTGCACCTCCAAAACAACTGCCATCTTAAAAGATCAAGCAATCATGTTTGGAAAAGCTTTCCCTATCTATTCTGTTCTGTAAAGTGCTTGACCCCATGTCTGAGTCCTTTGCTGAAGTTCTTCACTGAGTAAGAAAGCACATAATTTAAAGCTTGTCCTTATGCCACTACTGAATCTGGTCCCATATGGCCAGGCTAAGTATAAGCAGAACTCATGGCTATCCAAATTCCCGAGCTTTTATTACAGTACATTTCTTTGATATAAAGGCAGGTTGAATTTTATAAAACTATGGTGCTTAAAAAGTGTTCTACCCCTTGAGGGCAAAAAAAAAAAAGAAAAAGAAAAAAGAAACATTTTATCCATGTGGACACATAATTTGACTGTTGGGCAACTCAGTCCATAAACTGAAAGCAACAATCCTACCAATTCCAACACACCATACAGTTTTTCTTGTTTTTCTTACAGTAAAGTGCTAAACACTATGGCTCCTTCAATTACTGCAAATGGCTGTTTTGAAATACAGTTACATTTCATTTCAATTTTTGTACATCTTTCCCCACTAACTTAGCCTGTAATATAGTGCACCATGTGAAAAGCTGTCATGGTGTAAAACTGATGCATAGGAAATGTCATCAGTTATCTGCTTCTGAGTCCTGTGTGTACAAATTCTTTGCCACAATCCAAACGAAGCTTTTTCTCCCTCCGGCTCCATTATGAGGTAAGTGAATATTTTGTTCTTCTGGAATATGTACAGGGATTTACTAAAACTGTTACTGTGCTTCTCTTAAAACATTACATATTCCAAAGTACATGCAATTAAATAGTGTGACAGTAATTCACTCCCTCATCATTGTTGAAATGATAAACGAGCCAAAAGAGACATTCACAAACCACATAGCAGATTTCCATGATGCCACATTTCTCTTCAAAATGAGATGATGAAACTTAGAACTGTGTTTAACATCAGAACAAGGTTTAATAATGTAGATCAGGGTACACTGTGTCTAAATCAGTTGATAGCTGATTACATGTGGGGACAGGTTGTGATCATGCAGGTTATTAACTGAATTTTCGACATTTGGATGTCGATAATGCTGGCTTTTGGAACTGGATTGATTTTTATAACAGAATGTTATTATAGCGCTTACAGTGACATGAAGAACAGAACTTCAGCTTGATCTTCCTCTACAGAAGCTCATTAGAGATTCACATGAGAAGACAACCAACACGTGCTATTGCCATGGAAACAAGATGGAATATTATGAAGCATTATATCCCCTATGCCAAAATAGAGATGACAAAGAGCAATTATAGCAAAAGACCAGCAGGCTTTTTATTTGCAGCCTGTATGGGTCAAAGTAAAACTTAGCTCCTGCTCTTTGAAATAATCACCAGTGCAGTTTTAGAATGCTGGTTTCAATTCTTCCTTTTCAAACATGAGAACTCAAGCTAGTTAGTTTAGTTTATGATGTATGGGAGGGAGGAGGCTGAATGGAGGCATTGGCATCACAGCAGGTGTGTAGGTGTGATGATGCACAAAGCACAGACATCACAGAACTGATAGAGGACTGAGTCAAGTACAAGCCAAACAGTGAGGTTCTGATAAAAAAGAGGTGAACAAAACCAGCAGCGGCTGAACATCTGGTGTGTCATTAAGACATAGAAGAAAGGCCAGTTTCAAATCCAATGGCTAGCCACTACCAGTGGCCAGAATAGAAAGGATAAAATTTCTTGTAATTTGCATTAAATAGGTGTGTCTCATGGTTTCTCAGATTGTCTAGATAATGAAGTGCTTTTGGACATGCTGGACATATTGTATGCCCACAATATGTATTTAGTCTAAGTCTCCAAACTTCTGCTTGTGACTGCATACACAGAAAATTCCTTAAGGCATTTAAAACAGCTCTGTTTGGTCTAGAGAAAGTTTTAACAATTGCAAGAGTTTTGAACATTGTCTCTGAGTACAGAGAGATAACTTGTGAGTATGAATGAAAGTATTTTTTTGTGTTTGATGACAAAACCACAAATACAAAAATTCTATGCTAATGGAAGCAAGAGCGTAGAAGAAATATTTGATCTTTTGTATAAAAAGCGTGTTCTATACCAGTTCTACTTTTAAGAAACATTTTTAAATTCCAGCTGAGAGTATATCATAATTAGTCACTTTGAGCAAAGCCACCATGGGCAAAATATAGCTTAGAAAAGATATACAAAGAGAGTAATAGGGTTTTAAGAAGCACTTAACAAGCCTTGGAACGTTGTGCCATAAGTTTGTCTCTACAGAGAGTTACTGTGAGATTCAAAACCCCTTAAGAGAATGATGGATGGGAAAAATATTACAGTAGAGAAAGTTTGTGAGTGCTTAGTGAACCAGGCTTTGGGAAGCCTCCCAATGCCAGTATGAAAAGCATGGCATGACACTATTTAATTACGATAAACCCCACAAACCATCATCCACTTAAGCAGCCAGGTCAAATGACTTTCAAAAGTGACAGATTACATTCACTGTTTCAACTCTGATTCATTCTTGACTGATTCTGTTTTGACAGGGGAAAAAAAAGACAAAAGACACTATGATTTTGGGAGAATAGTCTGAATGGAATATGAATTTTATTGCATAGTTATTCTAGTAAAACACAAACTTTAATAGCAGTCAGTAGTTTTATAAGAAGCAAAGTAACAAGCACTTCGTTAAAAAGAATACTAGATCAATTTTTTCACAAAAAACAGGCAGAGAGAAAATGTGATACAGTTGCCAAAAAGAGTGGAAAATAACATTCTTTCTCCTCTTTGCATATAAACTTCTTTCCCAAACCATTAAATGCAATTCATTAGCAATAGCAACTACTTTTTTTTCCCTGCACCTTTATTGGCCTTGTTCTTCTTTTTCTCTGCTTTCAGGGCTTCTTCCTGAGCTGCCAGTTCTTCTTGTCTTCTGAGTTCAGCCTCTATCAGACTACTTCTGTATGCTTCCCGAATGCTGTGAACTCTGCTTCGTGTTTCATCTAAGGATGCCTAGCCAAAAACAAACAGCAATACCGCCCCACTCAATACATGAATCTTGATTTCATCACAAGCAACTGCATCACTCTGTTTCACTCTGTGACTCTGTAAGTAGAAGGAGTGCATCTCTCCTTTTCTTTTTACTTGGATTTTAATTGATTTCTTGTAGGAAACAGCTATATATCAATCTTTTCACCATGAAGAGGAAGACAAAGTCCATGAAAATCCTTTTAAATTTGCTGGCTTAGTAAGCTAATTGTGTGCAGGGAGGATAGGGCAACAGACTAGTTACCTCTCTGGATCCAGTCCCTCTTCCATTACTGGTTGGCTTTGCTGTCTTAAATGTGCTGAAATGGCTCAGGAGTTTTAGCCTTTTAAATCACATTGACCTTCAATGAGACTTAGGGCAAGTGGGACTTTGACACTTCTTAATACATTTTCCTTTCCATTTCCACCCTGGAAAAGGGGGATGCCCAAATACCTTCAAATGTTTCTGCGGTCTACAGATGAAAGAACCGCAAAAGTGTGCATATCAGCACAGTGTGCATATTCACAAGTAACTGTCATTTTAAATTCATACTGTGAAATATTTTTAATGGAAATACTGGGTAGAAAGACTCAAGGAACTACTCCTGAGAAAAATTTTCCCTTCTAATATATGGTATGTTAGGCATCCAAAATCACAGCGACATCTGAAAACCTGGACCTATATTCGTATTACGATAGGTCACTGCTAGAGAACTGTGACTCCTTGGAGATCTATAGTTGAGTAATATAAATCAGGCTGTCTGGGAACTTGCTGAGGAGACGTTTTCAACTGATTTCTGTAAATAAGTTGATGTGATGTAACATTATTTTTACTGTCTCTTATTCAGCTGTAAGAGCTCTGAATAGTCATCTGTGGATTGCTAGTGTAACAAACAATTTTGTTCCTGTTGATCCTCTACAGTTAAGCCAGTAAGATATTTATATCAATTTCATGTGCAATGCATTGGTTGAGTTAATCCTCACAACGGATCCTATCCTAATGCTACCAAATTTATGATTTCTAGATATGATTTTTTAAGGATTAATAATTCATATTCTTCATTTGCTGGCATCATGCATATTCAAAAACACCTGTATTCCCTAACTTTGCTGTAAGACACATTAAGAGCAACTCGCCCCCCTGTATATTTTTTTTTAATTACTTTCCAAAAAGCATATACAATTCTGTAGCCAAAAAAAAGAATAGTAAAGCCAGAGATGCTTTACCTAATGCACACCTGGTCATGCATAACCATCAATATAACCATCCTTTCATGGTGATATTCTTAAAATAGTGTTTTTGCAGAAATCTGTATCAAGAAAGTACTAAGAATATCATATTAAGGATGTTGTGTAATGCTATTTTTTTTCCTTTAGAACTCTCAGTTTTAACTTTTGCTCAAGCAAAATTTCAAGCTTGTTCATTGCTCCTAACTACTGGTACTGAATACAATAGTTTTGATAATGGTTGATCAGGATATTCAGATTAACAGTGGACATAATCATAATAGTTACTGGAAAGTAAACCTGACAACCTACCTGGAGATTCTCATACATTTCAAGTATGTTTTGCTTCAATAAAGCCCTGTCATTTTCTTCCTTTTGTTTTTGTTCCAAAGCCAGCTTTTGAAGTTCCCTAAAATGGTTGATTTTTTCCTCCTTACGTATCTGTTGCTGTTGAATGATAGACTCATTTCTCAGCACAGATTCAGATCTTGTTTTTCTGAAAGAAATACAAATATATTTGTCTCATTTCAAATACAGCTTTGGGTGTTGTATATTTTGCTTAACACCTATATGCATATATTTGGATTATATCTGGCAACGTCACCATTGTATGGTTAGATATGCTTAAGGAGTCACTTTCCCACTGCTTATTTATAACACCCATAAGAAAATACATTCTTGAGGTCTTCTTATACTTGGGTCTCTATTTAAAAAATATTTGTAAAATTATGCTCATCTTTGAGCATACGAAAAACTTCTATATGTGTAACTTACTTTTAATTTGTAAGAAATATATTTCCAGAAGTTTTTGCTATTATAAATCTGCCTTGAGACAAATGTTTTCTCTGGGTTTTTTGTGGGGATTTTTTTGGCATAATGGCTGCTAAGTGGAGAATATATTTTTTATATTTTGACTTAAAAGACTCATGTAAAATTCAAGGACTTTAAGACAAATTAAATGCCTACAAGATCCAAGCCTGTAAAAAATATTTTGCTGTATTTTCTACTATTTTATTGTTACTCACTTCAGTATAACACCAGTTTCCCTTTCAATTTAGAATTAAATTTGGGCATTTTTTTCAGCCTGTTCTAAGGTCTTTGAAAATCAACGAGATGCAAAAATGCCACATTGAATACAAATTGAATGCACATTGAATACACATTGAATACAAATGGACTTAACCATGAAGTGGGTTCTAGATGCAGAACAGCAAACATACAGATGCATGTAAATTAGCTCAATAAGTTCATGTCAACACTTGTAATGAATACAGTTCTTTTGAATAAGAAATGTAATTAATATAGTCATTTCAGCTGTTAACAGTTATTATTAACTGAACTGCATTTGTTAAATATATTATTTTAAATTACCATAACATCCTGACAAACTTCATATGTGCTCCTTTCCAGATGGACACTGACATAAGCATATTTGCCTGAATGTGCATTCTCCAAAAGTTTATGTCACATACTCATTACATGCAGTGCAGTGATTCAGCTCCTTTGACATTAATTATGTTAGGACAGTTTACCTCATGTAAGGACTAAGGTCTATAAGCTCCCTTTTTTTTTTCTGCATTTGTAATCCTGAGTCAATGGCTGCTTGTGGTACTTTCTTTCCTGTGGTATGAAAATATAAACCAGAACAGATTAACCTGGTTATTCGGTTATGCTAGGAGCATCATCCAAATTCTTGTATAAATTTTTCTTGTTTTGGCTCAGCAAAATACATTATTAAATGGGAATATGGATTGGAGGGGATATAGTATTTCTGCCTTTTTATTTCCAACACTATGGTAGAATCAAAGATGCTGCAGGAAACTCATATATGCTAGAACAAAACTAATATATGTATTTTAGCTAAATCCACTTTACTCAAAAAAATTTGTAAATCTAAAGAAGACTATTGAATTTTCAGTGCCTAAAGAATATAAGAACAACTTATAATCAGCTAGAAATCATATTTTTTTGTTTAAAAAAAATCAATAAAAATCTGATTTCTCAGTACTGGCTGTAGTTTTAAAAAAATATATATTCCCTTTAAGGCAGAAATTCAATTTAGGAAATATCAGTAAAAGAAAAAAAGGTCTCATGACATACTAAAATTGGTGTTCTGAAATCTTAGGGTTTTTTTAACCACATGGATAGTAACTGTGCCATATTTTATAGCAGTGTTCTTGCAACACCACGATACATCTGATATTAAGCATTGCACTGGCCTGAGCTGTGTTGTGATTATTCCAGTGCTTCCTTCTTTTAATTTGTCTGGATGTGCTGAAAATCATGTGAAATCTGATGAGATTTAATGATGACTGAAGGAGTTTTCTTTCATAAAAACTCTCTTATTGCCCTACCTATAACAGTAACCAATTGAAATACTTTAAAAACATTCCTGGAATTTCCTCATCAAAAATAGGAAAGAGGTTTCTGAGCATTAAAAAAATTACTGTCTATATATTTACTGCCTATACACAGCCAAAGATACCAGCCCACTCTGGTGGGCTTGAAGGGTAACTTGGATCTTTGCAAGTGCCTTTGACACTGCCCCTCAGAAAAGTATTCTTCAGAATATAAAAATGCTCATTAATATTCTGAATATAAGAGAAATGTTCCATCACATTATTGCCTATTGTTGCACTCTATAGAATTGAACTGTAACAACTTAAAGACATTCGGGTGTCACTCTTTACTTCATAAAACCTTATATTAAACTCTAAATGCTTAGCTTAGAACCAAGCTCTTGCTAGACAACCATTAATTTTGAAGTACTTACCCAGTAAAACTTAGAGAAAATAATATTTTTTCAAGTAACCAAAACTATGTTTGATAAGACATTAGGTAAGGATTACTTCTGCTTTAAATTTTGATACTTTCCTGTGACAATTACTTACTTGAATGGAGAAATACTAATCTTATGTACTGGTCACAGGTTCTAGTTTCATGCACATGAGCCATGACCAGATATTGTCACCATCAGACTGGGTATTATTCTTTCCTTTTTGTGATGGCCTGATCTCAGCATTATTCACAAAGAAAAGAAACAACAAACAGCTTGCAGCCTTGCACCCAGTTCAGCTTCTCATCAGAGTTCACTAACTGGCAGGAAATACATATGAAGAATCTGTAGAAGCTGTAGCCACTAAGTAAAATTAGCATTTATGGAACCTGCCAGGAAGCTGATGCTACTCAGTATGCACTTTTTGACACCTCACTTCCAGAACACTGTCTGTGAACAGTTCCCATTAACATAAAGAAAACGCATATTACATGTATTAGTCTCTTTACTATTTCAGCTGCTAAACACTTCCTCAGCATTTCTACACTAATGAACTCTGGTACCCGACTTGGAATAAGTAAGTAAGTAAGTACTTTCCACTGAACTTCCAAACATATCAGGTTAATTAGAGGTTAGAATTCTACTACAAAAGCACTACCTGAAATTTGATTAAGGGTATCTGTGTCTGGAAATAGAGGAATGAAACAATTAAAACAAAGAGGGGATAGAGAAGATAGAGACTAAGGTGCCATTGCACATTTGGACACCTTTATTGGGGCTGTTTTATCCATTTACAACTAGTATTTAATGCAGGTCTTTTCTAAGGAGTTGAAGACGATGAACTGAAGAGACAGAAAGCTATACCCTTACCTCTTTCTCCTGAACTAGGTGTTAAATGGGCAGTCGCAGTCCCAGCTCTGTGCTTCTCTGAATCTCTCACAGCGCACTTATTAATAAAACGCTCACGCTCCTGAAAAGCCTAGAGATCAAAGTTTTAATCTAGATAAGAAAATTTCTACTGCATACCTTAAATCCCAAAGAATTTTCAAAAGCAGGATTCTGTAAGTGGTCAATAAGACCTAAAACCAGGGTGCAGTATGCAACTCTGCCTGGGGGTGGAATCAGAAAAGATGCCAGAGTCGCAGTGAATCAGTCCTGAGACACTGAATACTTGCACAAAAGATCACGGTCCAGTGAAATACTGGAAAGTCACTGATCTCTTGGCAGTTTAAAATAATATCTGGATTCAAAAGAAAACCCCCAAAACTGAAAAGAAGATTCCCTCATAGCTGAATGTACAGCTACTGCACCTCCTCACTTTCTCTTTCAGGCTCCTATAGCCTGGTGGTTTAGATTTCCTCCTGAAAAATGGGACCTTTGGGTGCAAACCCTTTCAGATTCAATTACCTTCGATGCCAAAATCAGACATTTCTGTCTTTTGAGAAGGTAACTCTGGCTCACTGGGCATTCTCTTAAGGACTGAGACTGCTAGAATGGACAGAAGCCAAAGGTCACCCTGGAGTCAGGCACCTGATTCCCAGAGTCAGAGGGTCTGTGATCCCTGGAATGGGCAAACATTTTAACAGGGTGATCAAGAAGAAAGGCAAGGGGAAGCTACTTAGGCTGGATAGCAATTTAGATATGGTTTTTAGCGTATTCCATGTGGTTGCTGCAATTTTCTTAATGACTGACGGGACTTTCAAAATGGAACCCTGTAGTTGCAATTCAGTTGGACACACTGATAGAATCAGCATTCTGAAGAGACTTTACACATCAAAAGGGATTCACTTCCAGCTAATCTTCAGAGGCTGGACTTGCATTTTCAGTCTCAATACAACCAATCATAGCTGCAGAGCTGCACCTCTCCTTAGATCAGAATTTAATAGAGTACTGTCAGAAAAAGTTTTGAGCTTTGAATGCACTGAAAAAAAATGAGAAAACCTGAAAGTGTAACTGGGAAGACCCATGTCTGAGGTTCATTTCTGAAAGGTAATATAAAAAAGACAAAATGCTTCTAAGCTGGGCATTCTGTCTGAATATTCCTCAATGGGCAATGGTAGTGGTGGTGATAAAGACATAAAGACTGCATTTTGTTCTTTCTTTTGTTTTTTTTTTTTTTTTTTGCAATGAAGCTTCCAATTCTGAATCAGCAGTGCAAATTCTTGCTTTAGTAGAAATAACATGTATTATTTCTCCATCATAAGAATAAATCACACCAAAAGTACCCAGCTGCAGCTGACAACTGAATTAGTATTGCTTATCCAAAACAGTGAATTCATACAGAACATGTGCAGGCTCATGGGTAACCTGCAGCCCAGCATGAATTTGGGAATCCTGGCTGCAGGGGACAGTTTGAGTGTTGATATGACCAGGTGCCAGTTCTTGAAGAGAAATAATTTTTGGCATGTTTGTAGCAGTTTTTTTCTCAATGGAATCAGTTCATGTTGAACATTAAACCTGTCACAAGCAGTAGCTTTGCAATTGTTAAGAGATAGTGGGCTTTCTAAAGAGAAACTTTTCTATGTTTTGTAAAGTAGAATCTAAAGTCTCAGTGATCTACAGAACCCTGAAGTAGATGATCTGGATTCCTGTCCAGAATTCATGCACATAATCACTTTTAGTTCTTTAAACTGCAAAATTTCCTGTCTTCTATAGACTGGTGAAGAGGAGAGCCCTATGAAGTCAGGCCTCTGTTGGGGCAACTGCTCCACCACCACAACAGCTCCTGGAACTTGTGAAGAAACATCACTGCAAAGACAGCACTCTGAAATTACCTTGACAGCTCTTCCTGGCTCTGCAGACTCCCATGCTTGTTTCATGGCTTTGATCTCATCTGCTTGCTGGGTGTCTCTCCTCACCTCCAGAACATCTACCTCTTTCTGTTCACTAACTACACGTAAGGTCCAGGACGGTTTGCTCGAAGTTGATTGCTGAAAGTATCATAAACACAATGTATTCACTGGTATACACCTATTACCACTTTTTAGGATGAACTTATGTTTTCGTATCCTGGTAATTTTGCATGCATTGTGACACAGAGTCCCTCTTCCTTTCCTTCCACAAGCTTTTTTCCTAGAAGCCTTATTATATTTAACAAGGCTTTTTGTGTAGAAATAAAACTTGTCTTATAAGGTTCTTTTCCAATAACTTCCAAACTCTCTAGACCACCTTAACACATGCCTTCTCCAGAATCATAGAGTATGTAGTGCCTGAAGTGTAGGAGACTAATGTGCTGTCTCAGCAATGAACAATATACCGTTCTGCAGATATTTCTGGAAGCTGTTGTTACAATCCAGCCAAAATTTACTGGGTGTTACATCTTACTTTCAGGCTTCAAGAGATTTTCCTTACACAAACCCTTGTAAAGCTTTTGGTTCTTTGGTACCCTGAGTTAATGCCTGGAGAAAAACTACCCATTTTTCTCTAACAGATTCCTTTTAATTTGGTGAGAATAAAGGTGTTCTGGTAAAAAGGGTTTTACAGACATAAACGTGCAACTTCACAAAGCATTACAACAAGTTACCAAGATTAGCAAGCATTGCTATAGAGAACCTTTTTTACACTCAGTAAACACATGCTACTTAAACTGGGGTAGTTGCAACTTCAGTTAAATACAGAAAAGAAGCATTTAGGCTACCTACAAGAAGTAAAAAATAAAGGAAGAGAGATTAAAAAGAGAGAAAAAGAGGGAAGAAAGAACACAGTTACCATTCAGAAGGTCACATGTTGACAGCTTCCAAGAGAACAGGCCAGAGCCCACAATGAACACCTTGTGCTGCCTCTTTGTCTGCTCTGGTCACTGTGGCCACCCCCTCCAGGCAGGACCTTTGGTTCACTGACAACTTACTGTCCCCTTAGCCAAAGTGAGGGGTACCATGGCTAGTTAGAGGCTCCAGGGGGTGTGGTGTGGGTGGACTACTAGGCAGGACTTCCTTGACTGATGGCTCAGCCTCAAGGTTCCCATGGCCATGTCACCTACAGCCTACCTACTCTCAGCAGGGCTTATGTGCCTGCAGGCCCAGCCCTGCCCCTGCACACACACTCACAGACAAGGTGGCTCTGACCCAATAATAACTGATATGGTATGTAACAGTCACACGACCTGAAGAAGCTTTCAGCTCAAGATTTAGAAGTAGAATTAGGAGTTAAACTCTTATTTAAAGCTAAAGGTGGGCATCTTCTTTATCTGCAAGAGCTCCATCTTGAAACCTGTATCTGTTTCAGTGACAGACTGAAGAACTCCCAAGAACCATCATCCCAGAACTCCTAGAGTACCCCATCATTGGAGCTGAAGGAAGAAATCCGACACAGCCTGAAGCTTCATTGAGTTTCTGTGGCCAGAAAGCTCAACTGTAGCCACTCAGACTGCTGAAAGAAGGATTAAGGATAAAGAAGGATTTAGAACTTTGTATAATTAGGTGTTAATGAGAGTCACAGGGAAGTTTGCAGGTTTAGTCAACAACAACAAACAAACAAAAAAACAAACAAAAAAAAGACCCAGTCGAGATTTCTTCATGAAAAACTCTATGGAGCTGTTCTGCCCTTGAACTACCTACCATGAGGCAGCAAAATTCCCAGCAAAAGCAACACAAGCAACACAAGGAGCTGTCAGTTTCTTCATTGCCTTCCATTAATCTGTTTGCAATACGTAACATCAGTTGCTCCTTTTAAGGTGTAATAGGCTGGCAATAGCCTATTGGTCAGCCACAGAACACTCAGACTATCCCACCACACAGGAGAAGAAATTCCAAGCAAACAAGTAGATACCAATTCTTCTGCCAAGCTTGCATAACTGCAAGCTAATGACAATTGTGATATATGAGACAGGAACTGACTGTAATGGAAAGACCTATTTCATCTCCTTGGGAACCCAAGAAAGCCACATCAATGGAGGTCTAATGGGACACAAATATGGTGAATTCATGGAATTTAGCAAGTCTTCAGCAGAGACAGAAACTATACCAACAAAAGGAACAACCACTGGTTCCTTTATACATAAATAAAGAAATGAGCACATTGCATCTCTAAATCCAGGATGAGCATCTTTTACATTCCACTTTGTAATTCAGCCTTTAGCCTTTACATTCACATTTGTAACCTTAAAAGGTGACAAAGTAAGACACAGAGAAATGCAACGAATACACTAGAAGCACTAACAGTACTGATATGCCAACCCGAGAATACCTTTATGTTCAGTACAATGATTGCACATTCAACAAATCTGATTTTTGTATTTGTTCTCACCCGAAATTCAACTGATCTTCTTTCTTTTAGGGACTTCACTTTTTCTGTCTTCTCAGATACGTTTTGTATTCTGCTTGGTTTAAGAATATTTGCCAAGTCTTGTCCTTCAAAAGAACTGAGTGTTAGAGGAAAGCTGTGCTTCTCATCCTTTCCCCCATGTATTACTCAGATGTAGTTCTAATGCATAATGAATTAGAGAATATCATTGTTATCCATAAATAAAATTCCCCATATAATACTCAGGGTGAAATAACAGCACAAAGCAGCTATACAGAGAGATAAAGAAAAGTCAGGTAATCAGTTGACACTTTCAAGTACTACCAAGAAAGAACAAAACAACTTGTAAAAACAGACTTAAAAGCTGGACATAGTGTGACAGCCTTATCTGTCCTAAACAGCACTTTACGCAGGGCTTAACTGTGAGTTTGCCACGGTCCCTGCCATCAGTCACTGCATTGTTGCCATGTGGATGGGTCAGTATAAAGATTGCAATGCACAGAATCACAGCTTGACTCTTACTTCCCTTATGCAGACCCACACAATCTCTGTCAATGTTATGCACCAGGAAGGTAAGAAGCTTGAAAATAGGAATGAATCCAAAACACTATGAGAAAGGTTAAAAAACTAAGTCTGAAATCTCCATTTCTTCCACCTTCATACTGCTTGAAACATTGAGACAAACACTGAAAACCTAGATTTAGTCAATACAATAAACTAGGGGATTTCTCTTAGAAAAAAGTGTATATGAGTGACTGTTTCACAGTCTGATGATAGTAATAAGGCATCTTTCACTTAATCTACGCTTTTCTAATTTCTTTCCACTGAAGACAAATCACTGTGCTGCACAATTAATGAGCTTTGGATCCGATCTGCAATGTCACAGCTGAGGTTATATGAATATATCAAATTGTAAATATAAAATGTATAGAAACATACTTATAATATACATATAACTCCACATATAAGTACATATTATATGATATATATGTGTATTACATCATAAATTGTACATGTGTTTATCGATAAATGGTATTATCCTTATCTCCTCATGCTACTTAAAAAATGTGTAAGGACACCAAAATCCTAATCTTAAACTGATTCAATCCTACCAAGGCATACATTAAAGAATGAAAGCAGAAGTTAAAGTGATCTCCACAAATATTGAATATACTAAAACAATTCCAGAGGAAATGCAACTATAAAGCAAACAGTGACTACATTATTCAGAGGTATAATATGATTACATAAATGGCTTTCCATTTAATTTCACATCATCATAACATATTAGCACCATAAATCAGGCTGGTGTACATGCATTATTCAAGGAATTATTAATTTTTAGAGATAAATTATTTATTGTTTACACTAACACTCAAAAGACATTCTGTGTAGTTAGCTAAATTATATCAGACAAAGACTTTCTATGTCATGGGATACCACAAGCTTTGTCTGGTTTCTATAAATATTTCATCACTCTGAATTTTAACATTTTGATGCTCTGAACTTATTGTATACTCTGAGAAGTTAGTAAATAACAAGTAAACGTATTAAATGACAGGGCTAGAATAAGGTAACCTACTTTAACTCCAGATAGGAAGGTTTAGAGCAGGATTCAATTGAGCTCTCCTAGCTAACAGTACGCTGCACTGTCCAGGCTCTCCCAGCTCTTCCCACTCAGCAGAGCAAGCAGTCTCTCCGGTTTTGGGATCATCCTCCAGATACACCTGGAGGTGGCACTGGTTGCAGTCTGGCACTATAGCATGCAGCCCACCCGCTCTGACTCAAGAGGGAGATGTAAGTAATTCCTCAAGGTTTTTCTAAGGGCAAAGCCAGGCAAATGCTTTGTATGGAATAAGAAAGTAAATAGATACAGAAAGTAAAAAGTCATTCGAGCTCACAGCTTATGCATAAATCATCACAACTCTCAGTGGCAGTTTTTGTACCTGTATGGTACCAAGAAAAGCTTGGGCATCACACAGACTGACAGTGATGACACACAGTTGGCAGCAACTCTTAAAATTAGCTTCTCTACTACTCTTCAATTATTTATTCAGAAATTAATTTCATCTAATGCCAAAAGGGACTGCAGTAATCATCCAGTCTGACGTCCTGTCTATGACAAGCTAAACAATTACACCAAATGATTCCTATCTGAAACTCCTAACTTCAGATTGAGACGCATCAATTCTCTTTTTTAGGCAAGATAGAGAGCTACTCCTGATTTACGAAATTCAAATTAGAGAGGATCTATCTTATTTATAAGTAAAATACAGTTGAGTCTTTTGAAGCTTTCTTTGAGAAATTATCATGCTCCTGCTGTCTGAAACAGGCCCTGAGCATTTAGTGGTATTACCCAGTAGATGGCAGTAATGACTGTTAATCAACCCATGAGGGACTTTCAGATTTCGTTAAAAGATTGAGAAGTTCAGATGTTGTTTTCCCCATCTCTGGACCCTCGGAAGGGTTCTCAACAGATAGCAATGTCAAAAATCTTTCCAAAGGTGGGCTCACCCAGACACTAAAGTTACAGTAAAAATACACCAGGATAGAAGTAAATCAACAATACGATTGCAGTAGTAGTGTGGGGTTAGATTGCGGCTTAGAGGTCTAAAGAACCATCATGTAGCCTCAGTGATCTATTTGTTCACTGAACACCAGGCAAGCGATTAATCACTACTGACAGGCAAGCTGGGAGAGAGATAAAGAAAGAGAGAACTGAACATCCTGTTAAACATCTCACAGAAACCAGTTGCTGGCATGAGCCAGCAAGTTCTCCCATGGGAAAAGGAAACCTGTGGGAGGAACATTCCCAGCCCCAGAGCATAAAAGGGAATATTTCAAAAGATATTGCCTGTCCTGCCTTTTCAAACCTACCTCTGCTACCTGGATTGGGTGCCCTATCTCCCCTTGCTCCCCCAGCTGGATGATAGCCTTCTCTCAACAACAGCTTATACCCTTGAGTTAATTTAAGGCAACATGTAAAACACGTGCTGCAGTCAGCATTCAGTGCGCAGTGATGATTCAACTTGGGGTGGGGACAGTTGCACAATGAAACTTATGATCTTACTACAGAAACCAAACTACCAAAGAACTCAAAAAGATAATAGCTGAAAATTACATATACAAAACAAATCTTAAAATGATTTTGTTCATACAGTCAAGCAACTTCAAATGGTACTAGCAGTTGCAAGATTGCCTGCTAATTGTTCCCTTTTTACACAAGAATTATGATCCTGATAGTACTTATTTTTGCCTAATTTTCCATTGAAGACTTCCTACATTAACAATTCCCAATGGAAGGGAGAAAAAAAAAAAAAGAGACAGAAAAGAGATAAAATAATGAAGACTGTATAAATAATAAACTATGTGGCACTTTCTAATTTCTGTGTACTTAGGTTTTTCTGGCTAATGCCTTTTTAATGTTTTGTTTTGCAATGTGCTCTTTTAGAAAATATTAAATGGGATTTCACACATAATAAATATGGCTAAATATTATTCACAAAATAACTTTTGCTAACACAATTCTTTTTCAAGTACACACATCAACAAATACAAAATTATCATAACATTTATATGCCAGAGAACCTACTTTCTTAAAAAAATGTTCTTAACAGTGACTATTGATATTGTAATAACATGGGCCTTCATTTAAAGGACAACTAGTTTAAAAGACATTAGTAACTGCTAATACTAATTGAAATATGCCTTTGCCATGACAAATTAGCTTTAATACACAATTAACTCCAGATGGCACTGTTGTCTTACATGAAAAGTGATACTTAAAATGGGGAAAAAATGTTGCAGGAATTTTTCACCTGGCTCACTGCAGCTTTCTTAAAAATCACATGGTGAAATTACATCTTTTTGGTTACACATCAACATTACTATTATACAAACTATGTGTTTGACAACTGGTGCTGGCAGATTTAAATGGTAAAACTCAGTTTTCAAATTGATTTAAGACTAGTTCACAAACACAAAAACGATCAAGTGTTTGCTTTTTCCCCAAAAACACTTAACTATAGTATGCGCTCTAGATAAATATCACTACTAACAGGAGTGTCAAACAAATACTAAGTAGTAAATACAGTGAGTGTTGGTGTTTATAAACTTTTTGATATAAGTTATTTTTAAACTCTGTTGGTGGCCTGGGTAATCTGCTGGTATCCTTGTATAAACAGAAACATCCAGTTAAGAAGAACTGTGAAATGAACTTGTGTTACTTTGAAAGGCAGCAATTACAAGAGGACACAGAAATTACAACACTTTAAAATAATCCTAAGAGAAAAAGTGATTGTTACCACTGACTGTGGCTTTAGTACTTGAATAAATATGTACTTAGATTGATCTACCCTCGATTTCATGTTTCTCCTCTTCTTTCAGTTCCTGAACCAATGGAGAGTGATCCTCAGTAAGTGGCCAACTATCATACAACACCAGTGCCTGAATCATATACCTGTGAGACTGTGAAAGAAAATGCAACATCCTGAAGACATAACAATTACAGCAAGCATTCAATTCCTGTAGGTTAATAAACGGCCAATTATTGAATTCAGCATATAAAACACATAATTAATTTACAAGCTTGCACATAACAGCATTCATGAGAAGCTTAAAAAAATAGTGTTAATTCCACCGATTTTAGTTTAATTCCTGTGAAATCAAACAATTACTCATGTGTTCATCAAGTGAAATGGGCTATACAATAAGGAGCTACATTCCCTTAAGACTTCAGTGTAACTTTCCTATGTATCCCATGTACTAAAACAAAGACTTTTGTTGATTTTAAGCCTACTACAGGGCTTTGAGCCCTAATAATAACACTCAATGATGCCTTCATTTGAGGAAGAGGTGACAGAGTCCATGGGTTGTTTTAAACAGTCTAAACTGAATGGGAAATGACTATATTTAAAAATTGCTTTCCAAATTCTAAAGCCAGTTCTGAGTCAATGGAACAACCCTGGAGGTTATTTCTCAATAATTTTTGTTTTCTTGGAATATTTTGTTGCAATTGAACAACTATGAAGAAAAATTGCAGCAGAGGAAACACTTGGAAATAGAGAAACAAGAACTGCTTTAGAAAATATATGTTATTTTTCTAAAATAGAGAAATAATACTAGGTGACATCAAGAAAAATCCATGGTTTTGATATTACTCTCTGAGAAACTTATCTAAAATAGCAGATATTGTGTGTCTGTTACTAAAGCTTTCACCTGACTGAAAAGAGGTGTTTCTCTATATAAACTATTAAAGATGGCCTTCTTGTACATCATATTTCAAAGAAAGTTCACATTGAAGCATCTGAAGTTTAACATAATTTCTGGCAGTTTTTGGTCCTTAGCTGAAAGTTATGCTATATTTGAATTAGATTTGTTAAATGAAGAACATTTAAAGACAGAATATATCCCCTTGATATGAAAGCCCCTTCTTATAGAGTCATTCATACATACACATTATCTTTTCTTCATCACCTCATTCAAAAGCTACCAACAGTCTTAATTTTGAATTCCTTGTTCTTGCCTCAGGATATAAGATCTCTGCATGTACCAAAAGAATTAGTAATACCCCTTCATTGTGTTGGTTGTTTCTTTTTCCCCCAAATACCAATGATTTGCAATCTCTTACTTGTTGTGGACTTCCAACATTACTTTGAAAGTTTTCCAAAGGAAAAGATTCATCTATTACTGTAGGTGGACCTTCTAGTACAAGTCCTGGATTGGAATAAGCTTTCTTGTTCTTTGAAAATGAACTATGAGTTCTTTTTTTCAGTTGTCCAGGTTCTGATTCCTTCTTTGTACTACTTTGAGTAGGCTGTGTTTTTCTTGCTGCAATATGACACACAAAAGACAAAAAATCCAGAAATTCTATGAATTACTGGTATGAGGTAAACAGATGCCCCCAGAAAGTATAAGAATTAGCATAGTCAATTTTCTCATGCTGCATTATACTCACAAGGTTCCAATTAAAATTGCACTTCTTCCAAATACTACACTGATTTCATTTTGCATGTAAATCACAAATCTCTTCAAAGTAAATAATGAGAAATCTGAACGACTGTGTATATGTAACTACTGCTACTGTTTACAACATATAATTTTTTCCCCTCCAACACCATGCTTCTTTCCTGCTTTGACTACCAAAGCACCATGCTATACATTGCAGAATATATAGCCTTGTACTCTGTATGATGGGATCTCTGTGTGGATAACCTAACTTAAAAAATGATGTACAAATGTGAATGGAAGGGAAAGGTGCATTGGCCACAGTTCTGGCAACTCCTGACCTTGCAGAAGTCTCTCACCAAATCTGTGTCAACCTGACACAAGGACTACAGCTGACTTAAGTTTAGAAAAAGCCAGTCTTGAAAGGAGCTATAAAACTATTTGTGGTCTATCATTTATGAAGTTATATCGTTGTCATCTAAGGAAGACGTTTCTGTGGAAAAACTGTGAAACCACAATGTTCTAAAGAAGGTCTGGCACAGAAGTATTAATCCATAAACCATAAATTTGTTTTCATTTCTAATGCCACTGAAATTTGTGATACTCTCTAGCCTGCATGTCAACAGAGAAAGAGAATTCTAAAACTGAACATCTCATGGAAAAATTTAATAAGGGCAAAAAAATAACACCTCTGGGGAAGGAGCTTCCCCTGTGTTACACTAACAATAGCTGGACCATAAACTGGGAAAGAGATACATTTTGAGTTCACTGAGGACAAAAAGCTTTACTCTTTGGAAGGTTTATTGTAGAAGCAAAGTATCATACTGCATCATTTGAACACTTTGAAAGAAAAACCCACAGTGTCATGTGTGTTGACAAAACACCCAGAAAAATTCAGAGAAGGTGACAGGACTACTAGACCAGATTCTGCAAAATTTACTGGTGGTGTGTCAGTGTATAAATGCCAAATAAGAGGTTAAGTGTGCCACTAGAAACTCAGTGGGAGTCAGGAAATATCTTTTCCTATGCCAAATGCCATGGATTACTTCCTATTGCATCTTTCCTCTGCATAACTCAGTGGTTCCTTGCTCCTAAGAAAATGAGAAGTCAGGAAATGAAAAGAAGACCTTGCAGAGTTGCTTTCTTCAAGAGGACTCAAACTCCTAATCAGAAGCTATGAGTTGCTCTTCTGCACTAAATTCAGGATCTTTAGCACCTGAGTGTCCTTCTTGCTGTTCCTGTGCTAAGGAGACCTGTGAGAGAAACTTGAAGGAAGATAATACATGGTTTCTTCTAACCCATTCTTTGGAGTGATGCAATTCCATGGGTATTACTTTGTAACAGGTATGCCTAAGCAAGACTGTATCTGTGGAATAGTTTCTCAGTCAGAGAGATGCTGCTGACCTTCCCAGGTATCAGTTAACTTCCCACGCTGTGAGGGTGAGAGTAGATGTAATTCACAGTGGTTATATTACTAGGTCTTTCAATGGAAGGAACCAAAATCACATGGCTTTCACTCAATGGAAGTGCATTCGGATGAATAAGAAACATTATCCAAAACCCAGAATCTTGAATATTTTTCTACATCTGAGTCACAACCTGCTGCAAAGATACAATTTGTACTCCAAATGGAAGAATAACTACATAAAGACATTTTCTAACTAAGCAAATTGCCTTTAGATTACCATCTGCAATAATTGCATAAAGGTTTCTAGTCAGGAACGATCGTCAGTGCCTGTGTGAGCACTGTTATCAAGGGCTGGTGCAATTTACAAAAAAAAGTAGCTTTAAAGCAGTGAGACCAATTAAATGTACTCTCTCTTGAAGACAACAGAGAGGTCTGAAGCCTGGGCTTTGGGAGATGTGCATTGCCCACTGAATGAGCTTACCTCTACCTATCAAGGTAGGTGGATTTCAAGGGAGCTTGTGGTCCCTTAGGCTACAACTGGCTTTCAGGAATGCCTTACTATTCTCCTCTTCTCTCACTCCTAAGCCTAAAGAGCTGGCGTATTGAAAAATACTATTAATGGCTTGCCCAGAGGATGATTCTGCCATGAAGATAACTCAGCTCAGAAAGGTGGAATCTCCCATTCCGCTTTTCTTCCTCCCAAAAATACATGCACACCCAATAATTCTACTGATCGTCACCAGGTGGTGCTGTGACACCAAATAACTTTTCTTACTATGTACAAAAATGTTCAGTCTTGGTTTTCCCAAGCAAAGCTCTGACTAGAAGGAACTTCTACCTACCTTGCTTCCAGATTCAAACAAATATCTGAAATATATTTCAATACTTTGCAAGAGGATTGTATCAGACTGACACTGTGGAAAATAAAAGGATTATGAGCGTTCACTTGCCCATCTGTGCTTATAGAACTGCTGTGCTTGTATCAACAAAACAAACTGTGCTTGCAAATGTGTGTGTCAATATGTAATTCCTTTACTGGCAAGCAAATGTTCGAGGTCCAAGTCATCTGCTACAACTCAGAAGAGGTAAATATATTCAAAATCAATTGGTTTAATGTAGTTTTTGAGCTATAAAAGACATTTATAGAACAGTTGTGACTGGAGATGAATTAACAGGTTGTGGCTTGGCAAGGGAGATAATGTTTTATTTGTTATGCTTGCACAATAATGTCACTTAGTACTTCTAGCAACACAGCAATCAATTCTATGAGAGGCAGAATATGTGTGGTAGTGAATAAGTTTTGAATTTAAGGATTGTGTCTGACTTAACTAACAAATTTGGTGTTTTCTGATTACTCCCATTCTGAGAAAACACACTGTTTTAGAAGACAAGATGATACTGACAGTATGAATCTTGCTGTATTGAGTGTCAGTTGTGTATCATTAAGAAAAAGATTCCACAAAACATTAGTCTTAACTACTAACTGATATCACAGGATAAGTGCAGGCTGGGTGAACCTGGCAGAGGCTGGAAGACTTGGGCATGCAGTAGATAGAGAATGGTAGTTTTCTGGACTACAGAAAGTCATTGTAACTGATGACAGTTGGATTTTTGTTTGGTACAATCACCGGTTTCAAAGTACTTAAAGAAAATACATGGATTTTAGCATCTTTGAACACACACTGGTTGTCACCTTCAAAAAGAACTGAGCTGACAAGACTGCAATGTAATGAATGGCAATAAAATTTAAAATAAAAAAAGAAAAGAAAATAATTCAACTTTGAGTAAATAAACTTCTCAGATGCAACTGTTCAGCTGAAAGTATGTAAAGCATTTGCTGTAGCTTTCAAATAAATTTGTTATAGATGAAATTTTGCTTCAATTCAAATACTCTCATGAGTTATAACTTTATCTCAGTATTTAAGTTGCTATGATAAAGAATTGACTATAATATAATGGACATTTATGCCTTTTATTGCAACTTTGCAACTCTGGAACAAGTAGATCTTCCTTCACTGTCTCCTATTTCCATGACTATTATTGTGAAGCTGTAGCAAAGGCAGAGTAAAAAATGGAGAGGTTTTCTTAAGTGTTACATTACTTATTCAAGACTCTTTTGCCTTGTACTCCGGGGCTCATATGATGGATGAGAAACCTATAAAACATGTGCTTCTGCTACAAGGAGTGACATTCAGGTTGGTGCATTTAAACCACAAGGCCCAGTGTAATCTGTGAAATATTTACCATGTCCCATGGTCTGAGTTTCCTAACAGCCAAAAGTTTTGAACTCTAAGATGAAACAAATAATGGCAAGATCTTAAACTAAAATCTATTTCAATTCTCAAGGACAAAGCAAGCACATGCATAAAAATTTTCAGAACTGAGAAGCTACTTCACTATCCACAAAACTCTTTACTCGGTTATAAAACAAAACCAAAAGACAGAGGAAGAAAGTAAGTCTGGACACCTTATTCAATCAATTCTTTCAGTAACTTTCCTCATTTTTGAGGACCAAGGACTTATATTTATTGCTCAAAATGTAGCTGATTGCACTCAATCACAAAGCAAATAGGGATTTATGAAAAGAGTAGGAAAAAGTAATATTTTCTGTGATTACCTAGAGTTACTATAAGAATGTATATTCCTCAGTAAATAAAATTATCAAATACAAAATGCAATACTTACAGTGGGAGTTCAAAAGTGATTCATTACTCAGGAAATTAAAAACAGGGATAAGTGCATGGCCCTTTCCAATGACACTCATAATTTCCTCCTCATTATCTAGGATTTGTAGTTTAATGAACACATCTGACTTAGAGGTTTGTACCTGCACTGTAGCAGTATGTGGAGCTTTGGCTTTTACTGTATACCTGAAGAGGAAGAAAAAAATTACAGTAATATAACCAACTGTACCTGATGATTCTTTTTTAGGAAAGCATGCTGTGCCAAACCGGAAGCAAACATTTAAAATTGAGTTTTTCTGGAATCTGGTGGGCTAAGATTCCTCTAGTAAAGTTTAGTGCAGTGAATCCATGTACAAAGCCACGTGCTGCTTCTGCAAAAAAGGGGCAGTCTAGCCTTTTTTTTTTCACTGCCTTATCAAAAGTCCAAATATACATTTTACCTCCTGCTGTACTAGTATTTGTTGAATAACATGTTTAGCTAGATTAGGAAACAGTATAATTTAAAAAGTACATGAGGGGAAAAAAAAAGAATAGGGTAGAGATATCTCATTTGACAGCAGCTGCTACTCTGGTCAATTTAAAAGACAGTGGCATTAAGAAACTGTACATTTGGAGTCAGAGGACAAAATGTAAATAATTGTTTTGTTGTGATTCACTACTTTATATTTGCTTTTTGTCCATAGATTCATATTGTTAGACTAATCATACCAAACAAGCAAAGAAATGACAACACACAAAAACTCCATCACCCTGACTTCAGCACATGTGAAGCAAAAAATACATAACTATCTAAAAATAATTTCTTCTTTAAAGATTGGTAACATCAGAGGGGAGAAAAGAAAAAAAAATCAAGAAAGAGAGTTTACAAAATTTGAGTCCATCTGTTATGTTTCCATTACATGCTTTTTTCAATTATATTGAAACTGACTCCTTCTGTTGAATAGACATCTATCCCAAGAATAATCCACTGGATTGAAATATTGAAATGAACTTTCCAGAATCAAGGTAAAATGTTGTAGAATCAACCTTTAAAACATACACATTTAATCAGCTCTAAGCACAGGGCCTGTTCTAGTGGAGTGTGGAGTCCTTTGTGTAGAAATGCCTGTATAGTGATTTAGTAAGGGTCAGTTCTGAACTCACTCAGACAGAATTTAATAAACTGTAATCAATTAAAAAAGGATTAATAAAAACTAAATTACATTTTTATTAACTATACTCTCCTAAAAGAATCAGCATGCTAAAATAAAAAGTATGTAAATTTTTCCACCAACCCTGCAAGATGGGAATGGGTCTGATATATCAGGAAAGTGTATTACTTAAAGCTTTATCTGAATAGCTGAAAAAAAGGTATCAAACTTTGTGTTTCCTCCCCACCTGCAAAATCTCAATTTTAATACATATTTAAGTCCTGAAAGTACTATGGAATTCCAGTGACTGCCATATGGATAACCTGAGCTTATGGAAATGCAAGATATTGCTATTATTTAAAAGTTATAGTCTGTGCACTTCACACCTGTTCTTCATTAAGCAGTAGCAATATTTCAGAAAATAACACTTTCACAAATTAAATGTTAAATTTGATAGTCCATAAAATTTAGATATTTGCCTCAATACTATCCTCTTCTAAGAAATAGGAAAGAACATACTTTTCTATCATGGACGACCCATATAAAAACCAGAATTTAAGCATTCTTCTCTCAATATTTACCTAAATATTATATTCTCTTTGTTGGGTATGTAATCCCCTTTAAACATTTTAGTCGAAAAGACATTTTTTACAGCCTCACGAGAGAGACATGGAAGTGGACTATGAGAACTCATGAGCCGGAGCTTCCATTTTCCAGCCGGCACATGTAGGTCACCAGTATGTGCTTCAGCCATGAAAGTGTATCCTTTCTGAAAAGGGAAAACAAGTCATTTTTACTTGGCAATAACACTACTTAAAACACACTCTATGGCTACATGTAACACACTTTCTGTCCATATTGCACTTATTAATAGAATAAGAAGCCCTTCATAAGCAAGCGTCTTATAACTCTGTTCTAACTTATGACGCATCTCTTATTATAGTCATTTATACCTGGCAAAAAGTTACACGACAACTCAAATTCAATTTAATCTTAATTTCAAAGCTGGCAGGTACTTTTAGGGGCAGGTACAACCACAGTCCCAAAGTCACTTTCTTTTCTAACCGAATTATTTGATGATTTAAAATGCCTCTACATCCCTTAAGCAGTGTCGATGCGTTTGCTGCATGGAAATGTAAAGATCAAATTACTTCTGTCCTCAAATTTGAGGTTAAATTAGTATTGCCCCTACTTTTAATAAGGCCGTTGCAAGTAGAACATGAAATTTCAAGGCATTAATCTTACTTTCATGAAGATGTTGATTTAAGAAAAAAAATAATCTAGTACTAGAAAACTCAAGTAAAAAAAAATAATAAAAAACACAACACAATTAATAATTGTGGTGCAAATTTATATGCTCTTTATGAATCCTGAGAATAGGAACATGAGAAACCAGAATATAACTTAAAGAGTTTCAAAATTTGATTAATTTTTATTTGTAAGAAAGAAGGCTATATGAATGTAATTACCTAAAATGCAGGGACAGGAAAAAGGGATATAAGGAGTACAAGGGCCAGTTGTAATGTTACAGGGGAATGCAGGATTAAGTCACTTCTTGATATTCTCTAAGCTAGCTCTACTAACTCTCTTTTAGAAACATTAAAACTTCATGTTCCTCCCAAGAAATAGTCCAGATGAAAATTCCTCGAAAGTTTTTATGTCTTTCGATCCTCTGCTAAATTTCAGTTTATTTAAATCAGTATTTACCAGCAAAAACAGCTTTGTTGAAAAATCCTTGTAATAAATGGGGTTTGATTTCAGAACTACCCAATAATTCAAGGTTTTATGTGAGTCAGGACTTCAGGACTATTTAGAATGAAAGTAAAATAAATTATTCATGATTCCCATTTGTGCAATTGTAACTATAAGGCACTTTATCACCTTTAATCACCACAAGGTAATAGCAACCTCTCAAAGTTATGATTCAGGAGAATATCTAAATATCTAGTTAAGCATATAGTTACAGGCCCTCCTGTTCTTAACAAGCACATTTGGAAACTGAGAGGGATTTAGCCAGATATTCAAGTGCTTTCTGACAGCATGGGGTGCATGAGAAAAATGCTTTTTCCTGTACACCTCTTTATAAAGATAAGGTTATACAATCTTAACGTTTGCTACAAATATACAGAAAATTTAGACTTAAGACTACAAAATTGCTTGAGTGAGCCCTTTCTGAATACTATGAGCCATTAGAAAGTGCAATAACTGAATTTTGCAGCTGGTAGGAACACCAAGTAATCGTAAGTCACTACTGGGAAATAAGAAACTAGATCTGGACAATCCCATCAGATGTATGTCTCTTTCTTAAAAAACCTTTGGGAGGATTCATTACCTACTTAGACACCTTGTTACAGTTCACTGTCTGTAGAATCAGAAAGGTTTCCTAATAAACCACCTAAACTAACTTTTTGGCAAAATAAGATGATTCCCTTATGTCTTTCTGTGACTAGTTGAGACAACTGAGCAGTGTCCTTGCTCAAATACACTTCTGTTTTCCAGACTAAATATGTTGGCAGTGGTGATTTCTTAAGCTCTTATCTATGCAGGTCAGCTGAAGCTTGAATGCTTATCTCTATCCGTTTCTACAATTTGTTCAAAAGACTTGTGAATAATAAAGAGAGTAGAATTAAAAAAACCCAAAAAACCAAAAGAACCAAACCCCCACCCCAAAAACTGTATTCCCCATGAGAAAAAAATAACACAAAAGAAGAAAATGTAATGCAAAATCAAAATACCCAAATAATGCAAAACAAGTAGTCAGTTTCTATCTAGATTGTAATGTCTGCAAAATGAAGACAGACTTCATTGCTAGTGTGCAGATTTTATCTTTGTTGTCAATCATTCTGAAAAGAACTTTAATGTGTTCCAGGAGTGTCTCTGCAGAATAATAACAGTATCTGTTGACAGGATTTCTTTTTAGCTCTGTTGTAAATTGCTGAGTCATAGTTTTGAAGCAGAACAACTAACTGGGAGGTGTATTTAAAATAATACAAATAAATTTAAAGATTAGTATATTTATATAAAAAATATTCTCTAATAATGCTGATATTTAGGAATTCAGGCATACTGTATAATTTCTTGCTTGATGTACTACATTGTTGACTATTTTTTACAAAGTATTGTTAAAAAGAAAGGTAACGATCAGATTAAAATAATACTGCTGTATTCTCTATTTAATAATAATTGTGCGATGTGTTGTCAAAACAGCAGTAGAGCTTCCAATAGCTTGGGCAGGTCCACTGAAACATTAATGAACTACTTACAATAGGAAGAAAAGCTAACTTGTAGAGTATAAGGTTATATTCTTACTGAGGAACTCAAAGAGCAGTGATTGGGAAATGTAGTAAGAAAAAGTAGAAAAATACAGCATGCCTGCACAATTCTATTTTAATACTCTTAAAATCATTCTTTGCTGGTATTAACCACAATCAATATTACAAAATATAAGCCATTAGTTTAGCAAATAATAACAGAAATGTCTGCTTTAAGAGGGGACTTCTTCAATAAGGAAGCATAGGAACAAAATAAAAAGGGCCATTTTCATTAGTTGTTGACAGAAACAAAGGGTATTGTTCTGTACCCATGGGAAAAGAAACCTATTACAGAATGTACCTAGTTGGGTAGTGCATAAAACCCCGAGCATTTCCAATATGAAGACCACTGTACTGCACGAAGTGTTGGTAAAATCTTGTTTGAATACTGCATATGATTTTGGACACCTTTCTTCAAGAAAGATAGCTTAAATGGGAGAAAGTTTCAGAAAGAATTAGTGAAATCAGGGAAATGGAAAAACTGCCTTGTAGGGCAGAACCAGACAGCTGTGTTTTGTTAAGGATCTGAAATAAATCTGAAGTTGTGATTGTTCTTTCCACAACCTGTCACTTTCATGAAAAGCAGTAAGTATTATTCACCACTGAGATTTCTTTTTGCATTCTGCCACTTGCCATTGTCACATTCCAACACAAATTTTCCTGTCTGGTGGAATCCACACCCCGTTTCTGAGGATTCCAATTAGTTTTGAGAGCTTGAAGAGCTTGTCTGCAACCCTTCTTTTTAAAGCACAGTCCTCCAGCAGTAGCAGTCCTTAACTGTCACATTCACCTAATATTCACTATAAACACTAGATAAGGCAAGCTCATTCTAGAGAAAAAAAAAGTCTAATGAAATTGGATGTTACCAAAAAAAAAAAAAAAGATAAGAAATCTGCTCCTAGAGTGTTAGACTTCAAATGAAATCAATTCCTTGTTATTGACAGATGAGATTGAGAGGACTAAAATATGAATAGACAATGCCTTCACTAAAAGGTCGACTATGAACATGTGACTGGAATAGTTAATTATGAGGTAATATTAAAGAGATAAGAGGCAAGCCAGAACAAGAAGTTAAGTAGTAAAGGATAATATAGACTAATTAAGAATTTGGATTAGTTAGGTCTGATGAACTTTTAAACTGTCTGAGGAATAATTAAATAACAGACTAAAACAACCACTAAACGTTTACATTATGTTTGATAATTGATGGAGGACACTAAGGTACTGGAAGACTGTAGACATGCAGTATTGTTTGTTTTTTTTAAGATGGACCTAGGTGTCCAGAAAATTATCACTCAGCATAACTCCAAAGGTTGAAAGCGTCATGAAATAACTAGTAAAATTAAGTCCTTGCAACCCCCTCAACACAGCAAAAAGACTGTAGAGAATAAGTCCTGTCAAACCCATCAAGATTCCTTTTTTAGGAAAGCACACTATGGGAAAGAAGGAGACACCTGACACTGTCTCTTTGATCATTCTTCTAAGCCTAAGGAAATGCTGTCATAATGAAGAAACTACAATTGCTGTTGGATAATCACATCCAGAAAGTACATACTCATGGCTCCTTTTGGAAAAAAAAAAGGATGTAGTCCGTCAGATATCAAAGATCTAACCTAAACCAGACTTCATACAATATTTTTTTTAGTAAACACATATATTTATTTAGATGGTGGAATGGAGAATATATATGCTTAATCAGCTGATACCACAAACTAGGAAGTATGATAGTTTTAGAGGAAGAGAAAATTAAAATTAAAGATTTTTTTTAACTAGGGAAATGGCCTGAAAATATAGCCTTAAAATCAGCAGTGAAATACACTACATTTACTCAAGAATAATAAATTACAGGATTCAGTTCTTCAGGAAAGCACCTAGAGCTGCAGAATTACATGAAGCAGCAATGGCACTGCAAAATAGCGCAAGCATCACAGCTGGATATATAAGCAAAAGTAAAGCCCACAAGATGTAAACGTACTCACCATTTGTATGGCCACAAGTTAAACACTGGTGCAAAGTTTACTGTGCTCAGTGCTACACATGAGAAACCAGATAAAAAACCCCCAAACAACAGGAGTTGGAAAGAGTCCAGAGGAGAGAGCAATCAAGACTGTAGAATATATCAATCACCTGTAAGGTAAGGCTGAGTAGAGTGTCTTCTTTAGGCCAAAGGTCAAAAGGAAGGAGGATGGGAAACTAACTATTTAACAATATAGGTTGGAGTTTTTTCAGAAGCAATTTACATCAGTGCTTCAGAAGGAACGTGCAGGACTTGGGAGGGTGCATGTCTAAAGCTGTATTTAGGATCAATGCTACAATTATCATTAGCACCTGAAAATGCATGGTAATTTAATTACTGTAAGCATGACTTATAAAAGGCTATTCAAACTTGATTTTTAGCTTGACCCTTGACTCTTGAAGGTTGTTCTGTCAGATGCACAGCATCAGCAGCAACCATATTGCCACACAACAGCACCACACAGAGAAGCTAGATAGTATTTCTCCATTTAGCAACAGCAAAAAAGGTCAAAGAAAATTAAGGCTATTCCTTAAAAGGTTTAGCACAGAAGCAAATCAGTGATAATCTCTGTTCAACCTTGCTAATAAATAAGGGTGCACTTTTAAGTAGAACACTATGACATAGCTAAAAATGTCCACAGAATTTGGGCACTTGTTATAAATTTTTAAAACTATACTTCTCAAAACAAGTCTTTGCATTTACCTTATTTTTGGGATAAACATGAGGTGCCACTTTGAAAAAGACATGTGGTATTTCCTCCAGTGTGTCATTATCAACAACATGAAGTCTACAGGAAGGCATAGTGGTATACACCTTTGTCACTATAAGCATGTCTTTTGGAACAATAAATATTTCTCTAAAAAAAATAAATTCAAATTATACCAAAATTATTTTCACAAATACAAGTATCTGAGTAACACAAAGCAACAGGATTTTTATGGTTTAAATCCAGCCAGCAATTACGTACCACACTCCCCCACCTCAATCAAGCCTGGGGAGGACAATCAGATAGGAAAGGTAAACCTCATGTGTTAAGAACAATTTAATCATTGAAACAAAATAATGAATATGCCAATAATATTAATAATTCATTATAAGGAGAGGGAGGGAGAGAGAACAAAAGAAACCAAGAGAAACCAGTGATACACAATATAACTGCTCACCACCCACTGACTGATGCCCAGCCTATTCCCGAGCAGCGATCAGCCCCCTTCCACGTAATTCCTCCCACCATATATTCTGTGGTAGGGGATCTCCCTTTGGCCGGTTCAGGACAACTGTCCTGACCATGCTCCCTCCCAGTTTTTTATGCACCTTCTCACTGGCAGAGTGTGACACCAAAAAGTTCTTGACCTGGGGTAAGCACTACTCAGCAACAACCCAAACATCAATGTGTTATCAACATTATTCCCACACTGAATCCAAACATATAGCAGTGTACCAGCTACTAGGAAGTAGTATGAATGAACAAAATGAAGAAGAAATGAACAAGAAAGCGAAGTCTGCTCCAGCCGAAACCAGGACAAGTATACATCAGAATTTAAGGAAAGTGGGTAAGTTTTTAAAGCAGGTTAGTGAAAAACACAGTGTATCAATACTATTTCCCCATAAGAGTTATATAGGGCTGTATGAAACTCACCTAAAAACCACAAACCACACATTTGGTGGGTGATCAGTATATGTTACATCGTAGTCAGCAAAAGTCATTTTACAACATTCATCTTCATAACAAGGAAACTTTTTAATTAACTTAGAGTTTGTTTTAAACATTTCTCTGGAAAGCAGAAAACAAGATAAATATTTAAATCTAATCAGGAGGGCACATATATCCTGACTTTTACTTATTCTAATCATGAATAACACTGCTTTGTGCATGAATGCAAAACAACAATATGTGTTACTAATGTTTCTCTAGTAGCTGTTTTCTCTCAAAAAAAACAAAAACAAAAACACCAAAACACCAAAAAAACAAAACCAAAAAACCTCACATAGGGATCAGCTCTTTCAGAGCAAACAGCAAATACATACACATATTTCTCTCCACCAGTCTATCCATGACTACAACTGCTTCTAATAGCCCAAAATATTATGGCTTCTACAAAAATTTCCCTCCTTTTTTTTTCTTTTAATAAAAACCAGTTAGCATAACTTTCCTTTCTTTATACTAAGCTGTCAACTTAAAGCTGTGGTATCATTAGAAGATTAAAATACCTTTATTTAATTTTAAAGCTTTTCTGAACAAGAAAGGGATAAAAGCAAAACTTATTGGCCAAGGGGCTAGCTTGTTACATTACATGCAATTCTGTCAGCTGTTAAAAAAAGATTAAGCACAAGCACATTAAATGTATCCCCTGGGAAAATGTCTATGAACTAGCCCCATAAGTTTTAAACGTCTGAAGGCAGACTAAAAACTGCATCTGATCTTTGCTGATTTAGAGATGCTGCAAATCTAAAATGGAGGTCTAATATTTGGAAGAAGGCTGTGGTTACAAAGTCCTGATACCGTCAACGTACAAAGGTTTTACAGGAGTAGAAATACTAAAAAGTAAAATGAAATTATAGTCGATATAAGTCCTGCTCAAATTGCTGGTTATAGGGAGTGAGGATCTATACCCACAGGCAAGAATGAGTAATTATTGCTAATTCATATTCCTCACCCCTGGAAGAACTGATCTACTGCTAGATCAGTTGTGTGAACACTGGTAGAGAGATTTTTGAAGGACTTAATGGAAATATGTCATTCCCAAAAAGTGTCATGCTTGCAAATGACTTAATGAACACTGTTGAAATTAGAATAGCTGTCTTTGCAAAGGCAGTAATAAAATACCAGGGAAAACATCTACCTAGAAATACATCTACTTTCCTTCAAGCAAGTGCAACAGAAAGTCCTCTGACTACATAATAAACTGTGATACAATTAAATAGTATAGCTATTTCCTTTCTAATGTCAACCAGGATTCCCTAACAGATAGCACGAATCAAAAAGTTTCTTTAAATCAACTGGTTAACTGCTTAATTAAGGAATCAGTATCAGATCTATACTTATGAAATAGCCTACAGGATACCAAAAAAAATTAAATACAGGAAAAGTAATATTCTAGCTCAAGCTGTAAGAAAAAAAATCTGTAACATATACCTAAAAATTGGATTTTACTCAATGTAGGTTACAGAGAATAAAGCATAGCATATCTTTACTGAAAACATCTAATCCCTTCCAACAGGGTTTTGTAATTTAAAACTAATAATGCTCTTATCATGTTTATTTTGTGAAACAGCAATTTATGAAAATTCTGTGTTATTGCCTTCTATGTTATTTATTTACTTATTGCATGATTACCTTAACAACATTATAGCACACTGTTCAAAATCTGACTCAATCACAGTCCACAAGTTTTTCAAGGTTTCTTCAACAGTAACGTTTTCTCTAGTACCTGGAAATAATAAAATCAGTCAGAAAATATAACATCCAACATCTGTATTGTTATAAATTTACAACTGCCAAATACTTTTGGAACATAGCACTCATACAAGTAAATTGCTTTATGAATCATTAGTTTTTATTTCAGTGAGACTACTTTTACAGAAGTCTCACCGAGCTGGAAACTTTCCTCCTTTGACAGAGGATACTCCACTGATCATCATCTTTTTACTTTTTAGCACTCCTACAACTCAAAAATGATGTGATCAATATTTTCTCCAATTTAGAGGTTTTTCACTGTAACATGTTTTAGTGATATGTGGCAATCTCTATCCTCAGAGAATAGGCTCTTTAATTCCCAGCAGCTTTCATTTGCAGATACCAGGAAGGGATGTAACTAGGCTTTCTGTGCAGCTAAAAAGAAGAGAATTGGGCAGCTTCAGTGGGTAATTAATCCCACCCATGCAGGACACCTCTCAGATGACAAGATGTGTTGTCATCTCTAGGTATCTACTTCTATCCACAGAATACAGATGAAGACTAGGCAACTAGTTCGGGCTTGTCTAACTTGTCAAGATTAAAGACAGGTGAAATTCTCCTGAGAATAGTAACACTTTACTATAAAGACAAATAAGAGAGAAAAAAATATGGATAATAGAGGGAAAAGAGGAGAAATATAGTATGACTGAAAAAACGCCACAGTATAAGACTGTAAATACAATATCAATTAAAGTAACAAATCAGAAGAAGTTAAGAAAGATATTACAGACAAGTGAGGAAAAGAGTTGGGATACTCATATAGTGCTCAAATGACAAAAATCTAAAATCTAAATTTCAGAAGAACAGCTTCTGGGCTCTAGGATTTGTAGGGATTAATAATGCTAGTGAAAGCTTATGGAAATGCCTAACTTACACAGCACTTCAAAAACAAACATAGAAGAGTACTAGACTACTTTGTAAGAAAGATTAAGCAAGACTTGGCTACAAGTGATAGAGAGAGGCAGCACCAGATTTACTGATGAGGAGATGAAGGTACAAAAGACACAAGAGACCACCTGGTGCAGGTAAATGTGTAGATGAAAGAACTCCAGCAAATATGGTAACTCAGGGAGGAGCTTCCAGCAGAATGGCAAAGACTTACAACAGAGGCAATGTGTATCTTACAATGAAGCAGTTTTCTTAGTCATGATCTTCAGACATTCCCACACTGTGGGGCTAAAAGGAATCACTATGATCTCTCTGTGTAACAGTCCTGCTAACATATTTATATCATAAATAATTGACTAAACCCTTTTGAATTTCATGAGCATCTGTTTGATTTTAAAGTTGTTAGTAGTACAACACCAAGCTTGGTTTACTCCAATAAATACCTTACCCTTTCAAAAATAAATGCCACTTTTTCTGACTTGAAAGTGTTTGGATTCAACTCACAATCTTTGAATCTCAGACTAAAGACCTTCTTGTTAAGCCTTTGGATCTCAGGGTAAAGGCCCTACAGCTATCAAATTCCTTTTCTTGTATGGATACTTAAAGATTGTAGCGAAGTCTTTCTTTATCTTCTCTTTCTGAAATTATGAGGCCCCTCTTTAATCATGATCCTTACAACTCCACTCTCAATTCTGCAGTGGTTATCTTTCTTTCCTCTTGCACTGGGGACACTGCACTTGGACACAATATTCCAGCTGAGATAATAGAATTGCTGAAAAGAAAATGTACTAAAAGTCTTGAACTGGTGTGTAAGATTCCTCCATCTATATACATAAGAAACGATAGTATCAGTACAGTGTCTTTTGAGCACAGTATCAGTCTTTGATATTGTGTGTTCCACTTATTATCCATTATGAGGCTTAGGTTCTTGTATGACTTCCTTTACATTTCCAGAAAAAAACCCCAACATTTAGCCGAGCTCTGAGCTAAATCTACATGAATATAAATTCTGGCTTAAAAAAAAAAATATATATATATATATATATATATATATCTATACATATATCTGGACAGCTGAGGGAGCTGGGGGTGTTCAACCTGGAGAAAAGGAGGTGCCAAGGAGACCTTATTGCTCTCTACAACCTGAAAGGAGGGTGTA
>JAWWTY010000106.1:48728337-48809047 GCA_035222235.1 Margarornis squamiger
GAGGCCGTGAGTTCAACCTAGCACCGGTCTTTTCTATCTGTTACTTGTCAACACATGTTGTACTCTTTTATACTTTTATACTCTTTTATACTCCTTTATATTCTGTATCCCAAAATCCTATAAGTAAAAGAACTCTTCTCTACTTTACCCACATAAAGCTGTCTTGGAAGTTCCCCCCCCCCCCTTTCTTATGGCAACACTACAATGCATTCCTAACCTGTTTTTTCCTGCTCTCTACTTATTTTTCCTTGACATTTCACTTGACTTATGCTTTATTTATTTAGAGTTCTAAACAAAAGCATGCATTTACTCCAATGCAACATTTATTAAGCAGGGGCAAATGCTAATAAAGGTCAAAAAATGTCCAATGTCAATGAAACCAAAGGGAAACAATTAAGTTTACAGTCCAATAAGAATCTTTTGTAATTTAATTCTGTAAAAGCAAATAAATTAAAAGGATACATTAGACACTAGAGGAAACAAAACTGAAAGAAAACTTTCTTCCTCCATACATTCATTCCACTTTTTTTGATTCACTGCCCAAATCTTAAAAAATATTCTGTCACAATGGATCTCGTATTTTAGTAATATATATGAGGTCTTTGCTACAACCTGTCAACTGTGCTAATTATTCAAATCTATTTAGAAAATGTCTTCTATTGGTGACAAGTGTTTAAGGGTTTTTTTCGGGAATACAAAAATCAGTAGCATAGTAATCTTTAAAAAATGTGACAGGTGTTGTTGACTTCAAGTGGCGTGACAAATGTCAATATGCTGACCCTTATAACTTGTCATGGGGTGTGATTCTCCTAAAAATACCTCATGTCTCACAAAATAAGAGAGGAGATTTAGAGTAAAATCCCCAGTGAAGAGAGACAAGTATATGTGCCTTCTTGAAAGGATAAGAGTCAGTAAATATTTTTGTGTAAATTTTTATATCATTTTTTACACTGATTTTCTAGAATAAACGTAATAATCAAAAGGAAGTTAGTATCATTTTGACTGACCAAGTAGAAACACTTTACTCTGTAAGTTCATATGAGAAGAAGAAAAACCTAAGTCCCTCTGAATGGCCTTCAAATGGTGATCATGTATCTTCCTGCCAATTTTTCAGGTAAATCCTTTTTCTGCTGTAGTATGAAACCATATACATAAAGCTTTTATTGCTAAATGTTAATATCAATGGATTAAAAAATTACACAGACTGAAAAATAAGCCTTAAAATGGAAAAGAGCCCTATATTTGGTTGCCAGGCAAACTTAATGCATAATGCCTCCAGCCTGCATACAAAATGAAGCAAAAAGCCTCCAGGAAGAGAATTATCCCTGCTTGCAATAAATCAGTTGGCCTTCCAATGGCTCCTGTCACAGTATGTTTGGGTACACAGCATACCCTAATCACAGGCTGGAGAAGAGGTGGCTGCTGCTATAGCCAGTTCCACGCTGCAGGTGTATGACCAGCCAGCTAACCTGCCAACCAACACAATAATTTCCCAAATAATAAGCTTAAAAAAAAAGCAAGCAAGCCAACAAAAATCAAAATATCCTTTCTCCCAAAAGAAGCAAACGAAAAATCCTCAATCCATCACTAAGTAACAGTTGAACCTTCAACAAAAGTACTAACTTGAGTCTTCCTTCATTCTCATTTCATGAACAATATATGCATTTAAGATCTTTTCAACTGGTAATTTGAACAACAGTGATGATCTGCAGTACGTCAGCAAAAAAATACACCTGTAGCTGTTTCTTAATATTTGTCAATATTGCCAAACACAAGCCAGGGAAGACATAGGGCAATTTTATAAATTAACAAAGGCTAAACAGAATTTTTGGAACAAAGAAAAGGATCATTTCTATTCTGAGATGTCTCAGATGGGCTGTCAACAGTAGAAGTCTTTGGCTTAAATATGAACTGCGCCTACTTAGGCAAGAAAAACCAAGACTAGTGAAGAGTTGGCTTCCATGAAAATACGAATGGGCAGACATATTTGAAGCGAGTAGCAATACCAATACAGTACCTGAAAACACAGGGTCATCTTCAGAAATCTTAATGTCTTCAAAATCCAAAGTGAAAGATCTGAAGGCAAGTTTATATCTGCAAGGAGTCTTCTTGTCTACTACATAATTGATCAAATACCAAAATGCTTTATTGAAAACCTAAAAGCAAAATGAGGAAAAGCATTCAAAGAACAATTTATTTTTAAAAGCTGATTTATATTGCTTCTCGTTATTGTTTTCAAAAACTGTTTAGCTCTTTTCTTCTATCATGTAAAAATGAAGTCTTACAGTTCCTCTAAAAACATAAAGCATCTGAAACTCAGCCCCAGCTGTAGGGCTACAATCCTTCAAGTCAACAATCAAGAGAAAACCTGTTCCATGCCCAGCTTATTAAAATAAGACTTATTCTATGGTGTAAGTGTTTATCACCCACAATATGCTAGTGGCTTATGTGTTGTGAGTTGATGGCCTCATACCAGAGGACAGAAGAACATATTATAATTGCTATCATGGCAACTGGCATTTTAAACTCAAGGTTTCAAAACAGACACTGACAACTGAATGGGCACGCTTACTAGATTAGGAAGTGGCATCACAGGGAAAGATTTGGCTCCATTTTTATTCTTGACATATTGATGCTCTTTAAAAGAGCAGAAATCCAGGCTTGTTGTTTGCTGTTTTTTTTCTCCTTCCAATAGCTGGAAAATTTAGAGTGTGTTTTTCAGAACTTGTTTCACAGTCTGAGTTGAAGAACATAGTGACAACTTACTGAAAAAGATATAATTTTTCTTTTTCATTGTCCTTAATTTATGATTTTTCTGCTCTCTGGAAACATTTTATGTATTTTATTATTAACAAACTATCTTTTATTTTTAATATTTAATGTATTTAATATTAAAGATAGATAATTTCCATATTTTCAGTCTCAAATCACTGTCAACTCAGTGCTTCTCATTTACCCAGTTCAAATTTTTTTTTTCTGGTGGACTTGGCATGAAAATTACCTCTTTCATGAGTGGTGCACCTGGAATCATTCTTTCTTAATTCTGTTGTTTTGCTGTGTTTGAGAATGGTGTCAAGCCCACATATAAAAGCACTGGCTTAGGTGTTCTAATTTTGAATATCAGTAATTATAAAAATATTAAACCCCTTCTTCTATTCAATCTTCTAAAATGCACAAACTAAACTGCATGAGCTTTCTAGGACTTTGATGAAAGTACACCAATCTGGAATATATAAAGTCCTGACTGTAGAATGATCAAGTAATAGCACTATTATCAACAGTTGCATACACATAAAAATTAGCGTAGCTTTTATAAAACTTTTTTAATGCAATCTTTTTATAATATTGAAAAGCCACAGTATAAAGATCTACAGAAAAGTATAACATTTTCATCTTGTATCTAAAGACCCTTTAATTTACCATGCATACAGAGCAGAAAAATTAAATAAGAATGAAAGGAAAACAACTAAAAAATACTATGAGTGAAAAAAATTCATTACTGCCCTCAATAATATAATGTTTTCCTATTCCATCAACATTAGGCACAGAAAAGAACCGTTCTGGCTTTTATGCATTTCAGGTGGTGCCTTTTGAATCAAAAATAAAGTCGTAATACAAAAAAAAGCTCATTCTTTCTGCCCCAAAGTATGCTAAACTACATTAAAAAACCCCCAAACTAACAATTTAGAATGTGCTACTCTGTGCATATTGAAATTTGTTCTTATTAAAAGAAGATAATTATCAGACAGCTACAAGTTATGTTATTTGGGCTTACAGTTTATAAGAAATGCCACATTCAGAGCACGCAGGTGGTCCTTTTTAAATGCAGAGACATTGTTTTGAAGAGGATAATGAAAATGTTAAGCTCTTATTCAGTTTTTGTAGCTTTTAGGTATGTTTTTATTAAAACTGTTTGTTCACCTTGTAGTGTTCTTCAGCCATTCGAGTACCATGGATGCCAGGAGGACAGAGAGTTAGTTCCAATTCATCCAAGGCTTTAGAAAGGTCATCCTTGCTGCTGAAATTATTTATTACATTTCCAACAGCTTTCAGGATAGCTGTAGCCAGTTCTATAAACCGAGAGCTCTCCTGGGGAGAGAGAAAAAATCCAACAATTGTGAAAGATTGCTTTAAGATTTTCTTTTGTTTTCATTCTAGGCTGTGACAGCATGCAAGCTTTTTTCCTGGAATGAAGTACAAAGCTTTTCTGAATTTAAGCAATTGTAATTAATTTTATAAACTGTAAAATCAATTAGGTCTCTGGTATTCAAAAGCATAGAAAATTTTCACTGATTTTAGCTACTGAAATAAAAAGGTTACAACACTCTAACAGGTGCCATAACATATATATATTTTTTTTTTTAATTTTTCCTGTGTCAATAGTCCAAGGAAATTTAATAAAAAATAAGACGCATATAGAGACTTTCTACTGCAGTGACCATATAGCTTTGTTAGCTGAAATGCTGAGCATCTTCTGTTATAAAAGGACAGATTAGTATTTGTATCCCACTGAATACATGTAGCCTTAAGCATCTTTAATCTTCATCAGGATTTCTGTGTAAGAATATGGACACTTTCCTGCAAATTACACTCTGCAGAGAAATTGCTGTCTTCAAAAAGAAGTGCAGAGAAGATCCAAGAATAAAACTCTGCTTTATTTTCTTGATGACAAAGAGCTTTTCATACACAAATTGAAGGCAAGGGAATAGTACAACCACAAGATTCTTTTAATGGCCCAACTTCTTAAACTCCCTTGCTACAATAAATACAATGAATTTGCACAAGGTGCTTCAGTGCCCTATTATTAGGACCCTGAATCTATACTGCTATGTAAAAATTTGTTGTTACAGTCACCTTTTAAAATATTTTTGGAAAACTGTTAGCTAGAAACTGTATTTCCTCCCCTCAGTGCCCATGAAAAATATTTGGGTTTACTGCTTGCCAAAGAAATCTTGGAAATATGGATGACAGTGATATCTGTCTGGATTGTACACAATGAAGAACAAAAGCTGTAGTAATTGCCCCCCTAGGCCTCTTATCTCAGCTATGAAAAGTTGTTTGATTAAATTGCTCATTTTAGATATAAAAGCTGCTCTGGGACCCAGTGAGTAGTATGTGATCTCATGGGACAAAGCTAACTTTACTGATTTGACAATTTATTTTAATAGGAAGGTATTTTTGAATATTCATTAATATCTGTATATATATTTTATTACACACCCTAAAAAGGGAGCTATACGGTACCTACATGTATTTCAACAAGAGTATTTTTAATGTTTTATGCTGCTGTTCTATGTAAACCACAAGACTACCCAGTGCTAACTTACATGTAAGATAATTTCTGCAATATCCACAGCAGTGCCTCTCGTGCTGTAAAACACATATCTTTTATGCCCTTATCCATTTAATATTGAAATTATATATACCATTAAATACAATAACTCTAAATGAAAATCCAGTATTACTTCATTTTCAAACTAAAATAGTCTGAAATACTGCTTTGACAATATTTGATTAGTTTTTACTATGCATACCTTTTCAAGAACTGGCATCACAGCATCCTCTTCTCCAAAGACACATGGCACCATGGTACACAGATGAATATGGTGCCCTATGGGAGAACTTACTGTGAAGAGCAGTATATGTCGCCTACATTCAAGGAAAAAATTAATTATAGTTTTTTTAATTACAGCAATTCTTAAGCTTTTCTTTCCTGCATTTGGTAATACCGAAATCCTTTTCTAAATGTCCTTGTACTTAAAAATCATGCATTCCTTAACTCCTTTCTTTTCAAGAACCGCCAAATGTAGGGAGTAGGTGAAATCAGAGAAGTCACTATTATTTTATTTCTTTAGGTTTTATTTTGATTTTCTTAAGCAAAATAGGTAGACTCACTATTTCAAGTGAAATTTAAATGCCCCCTGGCCACGAACAGACAGTGGGAAGAGAGTGCCTTCCTGCCTTAGCAAGTCGTTTCTCAATTGGAATGAAAAGTGGAAGTGATCTATAAGCCCATTTGTCTCCCACACCTGCTGTAAATTAAATCTGACTTAAAGCCTCCTGGCTCTGCCTGGAGTAGAGAGAATTAAAGACGGGAAGCTTATAAATTTGAGCTGCTTGTATCTCTGTTAGCTTTGAAATTTGCAGGTGCAAAAAGATATACACTTTTGGGCTTCCCTACAGGACAGAGATATGCAACTTTTGGAAAATATACTAGGAAAACATAGGTGGAGGCAGAATTAGCCTATAAACATAACTACTGCAATTTTAGTTTGACTCAAAACAAATAAACAGCGCTATTAAAGATCATTGATTTAATTTCGTATGCTATTAATATTGTGGCATTTTCTTCCTGTGCCAATTTATTTGAAATCTTACTTGATTTTTTAAAAGTATATTTTCTCTCATCTCTGAGATTAAACTGGTGATTCTCCACTTCATGAAAAGTAGAAGGCCTCAATGAATTAATCAGCAATCTTATACATATTATAAGACATGAAGATGTCATTTTCCTGGTTTCCCTGGAAGCATTTTTAGAAACTAATAGATATCATGAGCTCTTGCTTTTAATCCATTTCTTTATTTAAATAATCAATGCTCTACACTGAATATTTGGAGTTACATAGAAAGCGAAAAAAATCATATTAAGCGCTATGTGAATGGGAAGTAAGATATGCAAGGCTTCATGGATAACCTTAGAATTTCTCCTGTCATGTTTCATAAATCTTGTTTCAAGAAAAGCATTGGATCCTCCTATGGTATCATCATGTTTTTAGAGTTCCACTAAAAAATGCTAATTCTTACATGTTTCTTGCTACTCAACGGGACTATTTCAAAATTATTCTAGTTCGAAACACTTTTGAGTTTGTAGGAACTTATTTTTTAGCAAGTCAGCGTGATATTTCTTGTTAAATGCTCTTAAATAACAGCAAAGAACTCAAAATCATTATAAATGGTTTGGTAAATTCATGCTCTTACCAAATCCTAGGTATCAACCAGTTTGATATTCCAAAAACTTATGTTTTAGAATATAAGCTCTTACTGTGTAAAGTAAACGATCAACTCAAGCCTTAAGACTAAAGTGTCAGGACAGAAACAAAGCCTCATACATACCCAACAGGAAGATTTAACACAGTAGCTTTGGTTGCAGCTGTATTCATCTTTAACACAACTTCTCCAGGAATCACAGATTTCCAAGAGAAACGTTCAACAGTCAGCACACCCTTTGAAACACTAGAACATTCTTGTTTAGTATCTAGATTACGGGGAAAAAAAAAACAAACTAAAACACAACCTACACAATATGGGGAGGTTGAATAACTATAAAATTAAGGCAAACATATGGAATCTGTAGCTACTTCACACTCTAATATTAAAGTCTGCATTTATGCTTTGTTAACTCAGAGAAAAAAGCCAGTCATTTAAAATGCATAGGTAGTACAGAATATGGCTTATTTGTACTATTTGCTATAAAATATTTGTTAAAATAATGTGTTAGAAGAATGTGTATATCAGACGTCTTCCAGGTCATTTCAGGCTGCTATAAAACTCCATAAAAATACAGTCTTTCCATGTGCAAAGGAAGCAAACAGTGATAAAAAGCTTATATTTATTTATATTTATAGCTTATAGTTTAATTATTTTAACAGAATGGTCAGTTTGGTTTTTTTAGCCTTTCTTTTGGTTCTCTCTACTCCACTCTAGATGTACTAAAATTACATCCACGTCCAGTGTTAAAATATCTGGTTATCCTCAGCCAGCTATCATAACATGACTTAGATTTCCTGACTACCATTCTATGTTTTTCATGAAATATAGGTGATTTTTATTTAAATTTTCCAAGTTGTTGGATCTTGAAAGAAGCCAACTTTAAATGTACTTAAGAGCTTTCTCTGCACCAGCTTGCTTGCAGCAAATCATAACAAACAGCAAAAGGAGAGATCCTTTCACAAAAATATTCATCATCAATATGAAATAACAATAAAGTATTGTATGAATATTAGTGTATTTCTTAGAATCAAATTGACTATTTAATGCTAAACTCTCAAACTGTGCCCAAATACACAACGGCCAAACACAACAGCAAGACATGTTTAAGAATGGGAAAACAATAATGTGCCCATTTCTGTGCTGGCCTTACCTTCAGTGTCTTCCCAGTGCACTAATGCAGAAAAGCTAACCAAGATTTCAATAGGCATCAGACTGTCCACAAGTAAATAATAGATGACTTGGTCATCAGTAAACTGCATAGAAAAACAGACACTTGTTCATCTTACATTTTCACTGAATGCTGTTCAACTGCCCTTATACAAAGTGACTAGGATTTCAGATATGGTGACCTTAGCTATGGAATGGGAAGTAGGCAGTTAATTGTCATGACTTCTTCCAAATTTCAGAGATGTCTTATAGGCCCAGAGCCTAATGCTGCAAGTAGAATAATGTTCAGTTAAGAGACAAAAAGAAACAGAACAGTTTCTTGAATGAGAACGTATCTACTTGTTTATTATATTCTTCATATGTACCTCAGTTTAGTAGTTCTACTTGCCAAACATTCAATGGAAGATCAAAAGTTTTGTTTTGTGCTGCAACTTTCTGATTCAAACTAATTGCAGCAAGCTTGAAAGTATTCTTTTAATTTGTAGATATGAGTGATTCTCCCTCAGAATGTGGGTTTGGGTGGTTGCTTTGTTCGTTTTTCTTTTTCTGGAGAACTCTATGGAGACAATATTTTTTACTCTTAACTTTACTACATAATTCCTATGCCAATTTAGAAACTACAGAATGATTCTACTGTTCCTAGAAATTCTTCAAAACCGGAAGGTGAATGAGCTTCTTTTCTTCAGAACTGTTGTAATTCATGTCTTCTTGGATTTTCCACAGACATATTAATCCACTTTTTTTGTATTTGATCCTGGAATGTCAGTACTACTACCTTCTTATCACAACAGGAAAATGTTTTAAAAGCGCGATACAGAATTTACCTAATGGTGTAAACACCTCATCTGTACCAATGTAAAAAAATTAGCATGGTTTTACAGCAAAGGGTTAGTTTTTCTGGCATAACAGCACATAGGCTTACACAGTCTTAATGCTGATTATGGCTTCCAAAAGTATATCGTGCAGTCATTAGGAAAATTTCTTGTGATGTGATTACAGAGAGGTGGGAAATTGCAGGTATACTACAATTATGAAGCATAATTCATGTAGTTAACCTTCTCAGTACAGGATATTACAAAAAGTTCACACCAAGAGTTCACATTTCAGTACTCTACAATTACATTTCAGATATTCTATAAAATTAGAGCTGCAATTGGGATATTCAAGGCTGTTGAATAACGTTCTGATAATAAGAACTAATGGCAGGTTTAGAGATTTTTGTAATTTCAATGTAACTAAAGGGTATTTTTAATCCCTGCAACAGGGTGCTGTGAATAGTTAAAGGCCTTAACATTTAAAGAGAAAATGGAGGGTTATGCTAAACAGACTCATGATTTGGGTGACAGGGGAAGATCAAGGAGAATGGAAGGGCAGATTCTGCAGCTGAATCATAATTAAATTTAAGTTAGACACTAAATTGTTACAAGATAGATTTAAATCAAAATAAAAATAGGTTGGAGATCTGATTCACTATCAACTTGCATTATTTGCATAATTCATTTTTTTGTTATTGTGCAGTAGTATTTCACAATATCTTTTCCTTGCCTTAAACACAGTGAAATACTTCTGGATATTTGCTAGCAAACATTGAAACTACAGTAAACTTTGTGCTTCATTATTTTTCAGTAATAGCAGTTCTATGTGATAGACCAATATAATTTAGGATATACATATTACCTATTTACATAAGACTTCAACAAAAATTAAAAAAAAACACAATAGAGTCATATACCTTAAAATCTGTCTTCTGATAATTGTAAGCATATGTATGTGGCTTGTGGAAAACATACAGGTTCCTAGGGAGAAGATAAAATAGAATTATGTAGGAAAATAATCAGTATAAATGATATATTTCAGGTAAATGTCTATTTCACAGCACATTAATTTCACCTCATAAATCAGACTCCCGGGTATTTCTCAAAAATGGTTCAGTATTTTTTAGTTTCATAAAAGGTGAATACAATTCATCTCCGGAGAAAGCAGCTGACATTAATTTCTATCTTTCCTGCATTTCTAGAGTTTTCCATTGGAGGTCAGGGCACTAATTTGTTCAATTTCAATCTATAAATGCTAACATGCTAATATTACTCTAAAATTTCCATGATCACTTGAAAATTACTGTAATAAAGTATAACTGTAAGGAAGGACTATTTTATATAGTTTATTAATGGTCCTTTTTCAGTTCTGTGCTGTCTGCACAACTTCAGAAAGCTACACAGTTCCTGAAAACAATTTTTTTCTGACCTTGATTTCACCAGGGGTAACATAAATGACTTCAACTTTCATTGAGAATGGAATTATGGTGTGAACTCCAATGTTTTGGTTACTCAGAAATGTCACAGGAATCCTGATTCGTTGCTGACATATCAATTCCTACAATGACTAAAAGTTTTCTCGTTTCTCAAAGTCAATATGAACTATGAACATTCATCTTATTTTCACTGTATCTGAGATATAGGCATGTCAGACAAGAAAATGCTTTCATGTGACTTAAAATGAAAATCTTAGGTGCCTAATTTCTTTTGAGGGATAAATTCTTCAAAGATCAATCAAGATGTTTTGTTAACAGTTACTTTCTCAGTTCACTGTGAAAATAAATAAACACCTATTTAGAGATAAGAACAAGAAACTGACAAATGCTTTATACCTTAATTAATATTGGTCTATAAAAGGTCAACAGTACTTAAATACTTGGCTAACAAGTTAGAAAGTTCTTATTTCACATTCTTTCTGTATGACACAGTGAGCAAGGCTTTGAAAGGAAATTACATTGCTTGTGATGTTTTTTTTCCTGAAGGCCTTATCTTCCTGGACCTGGAAGTAAGTAAAAGTAACAGGCAAACTAAAGTGATCTATAATCTTGTACTCCTAATGTTCCTGTACTGCTGGCTGGTATAAAAGTTATACATTCTTTAGAGAGGGAGCAGAGTTTAACACCTGCTAAAACCCCCACCCATTTATGTAAATAAAGGCTTCACAAAGAAATCTCAGTTACAAATTCAAATGAAAAAAACCTGGGTTAATTTTTTCTGATAAAATTACTCCTCTGAGCAAGCTTAGATTCTCTGAAGCATATATATATATATATATATATATACACATTGCACCAGGCTTCTTAAACCTGAAAGACAGAAACTAAAGGTGTGCTACAAGTATGTCAGCTTTTTTATGTTTGCAGAGGTAGAAATACCTTGAAATTATATTGAAAAGGAAATGAAAGAAAGCACCTAATTGACTAAGCTAAGCTGTGCAGATGGGAATAGATTTCCAGAACATTTTTATTTTAGAAACGTCTTGTTCCGAAGCAGACTGTCTGCCCAGTTGCTGCTGGATCAGGTATGTGAGCACCTAATGTCTGCACACTGCATGACCTACAATCATCCACCCCCACTGCAGTCTGACATATGCTTTATGGAGCTGGTGGTTGTGTTCTCCACTGTACTCTGGAGGACACACCTGAGGCACAAAGCAGGGCTGCAGCTCCAGACTCACTGTCAACAGGGACAGTAAGTCTGGTCTGAAGAGTAGCCTTGAAACCACCCTGAAAGGCAGGACACTTATAAAAACAAGACTTGTTAAGAAGGTAGAAATTTTATATAATCATGTTATGAATTTTACCATTATTATCTGTATATTTTATGGAATAGAACCCAAACCCTCCACTCCTTACTGGAAACAAACACAGAAGTCTTCAAAGCTAATCCAGGTTTCCCTGGAAACAGAAGTATTTTCTGACTCTGTTTCTTCTTTTAATTCATCCCCTGTCAATTTCTTCATATCAGCATCAGCTGTTTTTGACACTTGTTTTGCATCAGAACTGATACCCGCACGTAATTTTTCTGCAAGGTAAAAAGACACACAGAGCCAATAGAGTGACAATATGCACATTAAGGAAGTATCATTCTTATACTGAAAAATTATCCTAAAATTACAAGGAAATTGTCCCTACATCTCAGATTTCAAAAACAAAAACTATCCCACTAGCTTAAACAACTCATTGAAACGCTGTATTTCAACTCTATATTGAAATTCAGAGTTTACATGTGCAAGTGCTTAAGTAGTCTGCTTCAATAAACCCTCACATATTGAACTGTGCACTAGAACTTTTAATATGAGCTTGTTAGGTACACACATGTATGAATTCTGCAAACCTAAAGTCATCTATGTAAAGAAAATACATCCCCTCATTCAAAGCTCCTATTCAGTGAAAGGCCGATAGGGCAGCATCATAACATTTTACAACTCACAGAAAATAAAAAATACACAGGAATATGAAGGACACAAAGACCTATCTTGCCTCTGGTACTTAATACTCCCGGTGATGCTACTCACACAAATCAGTCTAAATACTTTTAAACAGAAACAGATTTGAACTAGATTACACAAACTTTCTTGTAGGAAAATCAGAACTAAAGTCAGAATCATACCACAATATAAACACAGATATGTCATGTAGACACATTGTGCAATCACTCAATAACTTCTCAAGTTGTGTTGTAATGTCATTTTCTCTGCATTTACTCTGTGAAATTCATACAAATTGTTATGGAAAATGTCCGACGTGGGGCAAAAAGAAGCTTTGAGAACAGCTCAGATCAAGAGAGAATAAAAGAACTGATCAGCTGAAATATGAACAGTTACTAACTCCGAATACTTGCTGAGGAGATGAGGTAATATTCAAACAGATAAGGTATAACGTATGAGAAAGCTATAAGAAATACACATAGTTTATACTTTAAGGTTCTTTGTAATATTTCATTATCACCAAGACACATAGAACTAATGTGTGGCTAATGCATTCCTTCCAATTATTTTACAACTATTTTTCAAGAACTGCAAGAAATGCAGTATAAGGAAAGGCACCAAAGGCCTTTTTCCTCTTCCTTCAACTATGGAAAAACTACCTGCAAGCTGTAATATCTAGGCTTTTTCTTCAATTTAAGTTAACATGGTGTGAGAGACTCTTTTAATCTCTTTTCTTCCTTTACTCTTTTCTTTCTCTTGTGGGTAACTTAAGATCAATGAATGGTATTTTACAAAGTTGTATGGAGTTGGTGTTTGCTCGTGCTCTAGTGTAATGCTTTTTCTGAGTTACATGTTATTCTGGTGGTACCTTTTGCCAAAATGTTTATTTCCTCACCAAATTAAAAGAAGTTCTCTTAGAGAAAGTTTGGCACCATTTTCTCTGAATGTGAATTCAAGGTAATAGTGAACTAAAGGCTGTTCAAAAGTTCAAAAGGTGGGAAAACTTAAGTCTTAAATATAAGTAATATTCCCAGTTAAGCGTGAGGTTTTGAAACTGGAGTGTTACATACTGGCGGTAGGCTTCCAGTAAAATTACCATAATGCTTGGCTTACAAATGTGTGTATCACAAAAAGGGTGATGAAGGGACCACCAGAGCAGGACTATGACCAATGCCATCTCCCTGTGGCTCAATGTCACTCGTCCTTATTCTGAACATGAGTACTAGAGTACTAGCAAAAGACCTACTTCAGGATCAACAGGTCAGTAGATCTCTGCAGATTTCAAATAGAATATACACACTCCACCCTATTTAAAGTCAGCAGATAAACCTTTCTGTTGATTATGCATGCAGACTGGGGTCAGAGGGAAGATAGCTCTTCCAGTGCAGCTAAAGGAAAGCAAGAAGCGTCTCAACAAAACAGCTGAAGTTCTGCCCCCATCTCTTTGAAGTAGTGAAAGTCTTCTGAAAATGTCATCAAAAAGCATATTTTATCCTTTTTGATCTCTGCAGTCCAAAGACAGTGCTGTTCAGAGCTTCCTCATATAAGAAAAAAGTAAATCAAACTGCTATTGTTTATCATTTATGCAAGTAGTGCCATTTCAACATATGAGAAAACGCAAATATTTGGTGATATAATAAAAATATGATTTATGTAATAAAACAATAAATTTGAAAAGAATCTCAAAAAATGTTCAGTATAAAATAGGATTTTAAAACTTACAAATGGAAGATAACTGCAGAAAATAACTGTCTGAAATGATTACATAATTAATTCCCTGAACAAATGTAAATCCTAATCAAATACACAGGATATAATGTAAGATTATTATGAAGTTAAAGACTGCAGAGAGCTTCAGAAAGGGAAGAGCACATTTGAATTCAAGAATATTATGCTATTTAGAATTCAAGCAACAAAGTTAAATGTTACAAGCAAGTCCAGGAGAAAAAAAGTAATTTGATAACTATGGGTAAACCAAGCACAGAAGTAATAACAAAACATACACTTTAGCAAAAAAATATAAGACAAATAAACTCAGATCAATAACTAAGAGCACAGCAGAATACAAACTAGAATAATCACTCAAAAACTGGAAAAAAAGAAAAGAGTAGCAAATGAAAACAGATTAGCAGAGTTATCACATAAATCCCTAATTAAATGGTAAGAATATACTGTAGTGCTTGAAACCCCCAAAACCTTTTCAAAGAATAATGATCTTTAAAAAATTGAGAAAACACTTTTTTAGACAGGGTAGCATCAAACACTGTCATTGTTTTTGGTAAGTGCTCATCATTTTTCAAGCACTGCCTCTTTACTGAGATGTTTAAACGGAAATGAAGCCCCTCATCAAATCGATTACAGATTTGGGGTCTTATTCAGTACCTGGACATTTTGTAACTAGCCCTTATAATCATGAGTCAGCTCTCTAGGATAAGGCAATAGTAAGCAAATCAAAATGTTTTCTAGCCAAGAAAAAGGAAAAGCACAAGAAAATACTACCTTATAAAGAACATGTTCAAAATTGAAATAAGTCTCCTGTCTCAGGTTTCAGTTAAAAGGGACTGACAGGCTGGCTTATTGGAACACAGGTACAAAACCAGAAATTTTACGTTTACAGCAGAAATCACAAAAACTTAACACAGCAAACCAAATATGAAGATTGTAGCTAATTTCCATAACAGAGAACAGAGATCAGAGCACAGGAAAACTCCAATCCACAAAATGGTATTTTAGATAATATTTTCTACCATGAGTTTGAAGATTAGCAAATGTTTCAAAGAAAATACAAAAAGTGATTTAATCAATGACAGATTATTTAGCCCAATGCCAATAAAACAAATTTCAAACTCAGGCAAACGGGTAGATGAAAGGCAAAATAATTTTAGCCAGGCAGAATCCTAGGTGTTCTGCCTCAATCCAAATTCATTTTCATTATGAAAAGAGTGCTATATACCGCTGCAAAACAGAAGGCAATCAGCCTATCAACTTCAGGTACCCTTTAACAGAATGCAAAATTCTACCTACTTCCATGGAAAAAAATATTGTCCATATGATCAAAGAAATTTTCCACCTTAGTGTACTACTTCAATATATCCTGTATACACTGTGCAGTAATGTCATACTTACTTCCAGCATGCTTATTTGAAATTTCACTTTCTGGTTTTGCCATTTTTAACCTGTAGTTCAGTTTGATTATGTCTCTGCACAAATACTGGAAGAGCAAGATTTCTATGAGATAACAGATCATCATGACAATAATGTGATACTACAAACAACCTCCATCAGATTCAGTATCTGCACCAAAAGCAGTTGGAAATCATGAAAAAGCAGTTCAGTTAAAGGAAACAACTACTTCATTGTAGTAACAACAGAGACAGAGTAAGCACAACTCTATGAGTTTTCATTTTACAACAAAGCACAATTAAGTGTAATTATATGTTTTATGATAAATTTCTTGTTCTGATAGATTTGCAAACGCCTGGTTTCCTAGTCTGAAGAGGAGCAGAGTGATGCACGATATTTTTACAAAAACATGTAATTGCATTTGGTGACCCTCAATAGTACAAAATTTCAATGGACTTCAGCAGCCTAAGTAGATTAACAAGAATATTTTAAACTTTTAAAAAGAAAACCCCAAGACACTGACAGAGAAGGACAGAGAATCCTAAAACTAAAGCTTGACATATTGAAAAGCAACCACTTACACAGGAAAGGTTTTATTTATATGTGTGAGTGTACTTGTAAAATATCATTGTTCTCAACAGGATTATGTTTCAAATTCACTTCAGGTGAACACAAGGAACTTTTCTGACATTAGACTATTCATATTTTTAACTGTCTAATGACTTAAACCAAACTCTGAAAAGATTAAATTATTGAACTCTCATGCCCATACTTGGCAAAATTTGAGCAATTCAAAGTATATTAAAGCCCCCATACTCATAAATAAACTATTTTTTAAAAGATTTACCTGTTTATCTCAGTGTTGGTTCATGATTTCTATCATGAATATCTATCAGATATTTTGTGGAGTTCAAAGACCCATAATGAATCATTTTGAACTAAAACAAAGTAGCACTCATAACCTAACTGAAGTTGGAATAAAGGGATTTTGCATAGAGAAACGACAATGCATGGATGGAGATGGCCTGGAGATTGTGAAGAGAACCTGAGTACAAAAGATTTCAGTACCGCAATAATGTGAATTACTAGTATGCTAGGCCAGAAGATGGAAATATATCTATTTCATCCTTATCCTTGGTTGTGCTGTGGGATCTTTTGTTCAATGGTCATTTCTGGAACATAGTTTTGAGTGAGTAGAAAAAATGGCAATCTGGCTATTGAGATACACTAACTTTAGAATGAAGGAACTGTGACAGCTACAAAAACACTCCAACTTCCCAACATATTCATGGCAGGCATAAAAAGTCATCTACTGCAAACTATTGTATTTCTATTAGCTTTTAGCACTGAGCTGTGAGAGAGTAACCAGTTTTATTTCCAACTCATCAACTTGTAGCATTCTGAAACAGTGAGATTCTGCTGGTTTGGTTCTTTTTCACCAGGATGATATTAATAAAAATAAGAATTCATAAGAAAAAAATACTCAAGCAAAATAGCAGCTGAAATCATTATCAATTCTTAATATAATGAAAACAATTCATTAGTATAGGTTTGGAAGAAGTGTGATTTACACTTACTTCAAGATATTTAAATATCACAAAGAAATTCTCACTCTTCATTATATTTGCGGTATGACCCAGGTTCTTGTTTGTTCCTTCCCCCCATTATAACCTTATTTGTATTACCCTATTTGGTGATTACCAGATGGTAATGGTTGCACATTTTCCCACAATGAAGATAACGTTATAATCTGTGAAAATACCTAAATTTGTTGGGTGAAATTACTGGGTGAAATTACTGGGTTCATTTACTGTAGAAGTTGTGAAGTTGTGCACACGCCTAACTGAGAGGATATTAACTGTATTTTTCAATTACTGGAAGTGGGGATCATAGATATTTTACAGAGAACAAAATAAAAATAAAAGAAGTTTCTAAAAATGGAATTTTCAGCCTTTTCCACTCATGAGAATCAAGCTTCAAAAATACTTAAAAAGCAAAGGTGCACTACATAGGCTTCTACATGGACTGAATAGCTGGAAACCAAACCCAAGGTGAGTGTCACATATATGAATCATGGTGTAAATGATCCATGAGCAATATTCACATTTTTCAAATCTCCTTCTGCTCTGAGATTCACTTTCAGAAAGAGAAAAGGAAAGGTAATTCCTAGCAGTCAGTTTTAGAACCCAACAAATTTGTGCACCAAATAAATCTGATCACTTTTTTAAAGAAGAAGGCTCTTATTTTTAAACTTTTCCGGATCAAATCCTTCAAACATTCACTTAAACAAAGAGGTATTCATTCAGAGAAAATTTTGAGTTCTCTTCTAATACCGATCTCAAACACATTTCAAAGGAAATATTTATTAAAGTTGTTGGCTTTTTTTGCCATTTTTCAGAAATAAAAAAAAAAGAGAAGTGTAATTCCGGGTAATTAAAAAAAGAGCTTGGTGTAGAAAACCCGGTATATTTTACTGGAGAGTAACTTACAAGAAGTGTTTTTTTTTTCAAAATAGTCTTATAAATTAGGGATTTTCTTTTTTAAAATATCAAACTGAAGATTCTACTCTATGGAATTATACATGCTATTACCAGCTTTTTGAGATCTTTTCCTGGAAAACCAGCACTCCCAAATAAGTAAGACTGCTGATATATGTACATGAGAATTAACACGGAGGCCAAACACTATGGGAATGGCAGAAGTCTGACTATAAACTTCACACATACTTACCTTTTCTGGGAATCTCTGCATTTTTCTGGCCAATGGGATTGGTCTCCTATGTCGTGAAAATGAAAAATAAAAACACAGGGGAAAAAAAAAAATTAAAAAATTGCAACAATAATGATAATAGATAATCTTGCATCATTTTGTTCAAGAAAACACTTGATTTTGGGGCAGTCCTTCCAGAAACAGAGGAACAAACTAGCAAGTTATCATTATGGTTTGGGTTGGGTTTCTTAACAAAAAAATAAAAATGATAAATTTCACCGTAATACATACCCAACAGACAGATTGATGTTTTTTTAGAGAAGTACATGTTATCTGGAGTCTGAGATAAAAGCTGTTTCATATGCCTACCAGTTCCCTATTAAAAACTGTTCTTTGATAGTACTGTTTTTTGACAATAAAATAACTTCTATTCTAAAAACTAATCACTCCTATTATACAACCAATTCTGTTTTTTTCTAAGTTTCCAATCTTGAAAAGTATATGGAGAGCTCCTTTTCCAACAACCATTTCTTGCTGTGCAAGTGACAGTATACAACTGTCATTAGCAACAGCATGCTTGATTACAATAGCATCTTTTGTTTCCTATCACTGCGTAAATAAAAGTAGCCTGCTCTTTTTTAATGTTTTTGGCAAACAACTTTATCCTGGTCAATCCCCACTCCAAGGTAGAGCTGTTGAACTAACATGAATGCAATAGCTGCATATACTTAAAGTTGAAATCAAGTTAGCCAGCTTTTCAGAAAGTCCACTCACTAATTTGCAAAGACAGAGTTCTTTTATTTGAGAGATTAACATTTTTGATTTAAAAATGTATGCCTAATCATCCTTCCTTCTGACTGCCCTCTTGCCTGCAATATGACATACACTGAAAAATAGTCACTTCCACAGTTTCCAGTTTATTTCCTATTTGAACATAGTATGATTAATGGGTTAGTTGGACTAGCTTTGCCCTTGCAAAGAGAAATATTAAAGCCTAAAAAGGCTATTGCAAACAAATTTGCAAGCTTCTTTTCATCCCAGGTCTCCCTATAATTAGATTTGTCACCCTTCACCCCACATCTTTACATGTTCTAGTGCTGAAACTGGTAGCAGTGAGCTGGACAACAGCTGGGTACACACAGTGATTTTGTGTTCTGTATTTCAAAGAGGAGTTGTGGGAGCTATGCTGACTTGGAGTTACTTTTATGCTCAATACAATCTAAAAATACATTTTGAGGGGCAGAGTGCCATAATTTTGAGAGTCTGAGTTAGACTGGATGGCAGGTCACAACAGTACCTAAACCTTGCACAAGGTCATTGTGCTGTAAATCCAGGTCTGACTCAACCCTCCCATAACAGACTACCCTGCACATATAATATGAACGGACCTGCGAAGGCTTCCTTAGAGTAAAACTTTATGGCTTTCTAGTTTAATTTCTAGCTGCAGTAAAACTCTTCCTGCAGCATTTTACAGAATCTCCACAGGCGCAGAACAGGCTCAGCCTGTCAAATCTCACTCTGTCAAAATTTTAGGTGATTGATATTCTCTGAATTAACCAAAGGAAAGAGATGAGGGAATAAACTACAAATTTAGGACTCCTTATCCCAAAATAAGAAGTACCAAATAACTAATATATATAATTTAACTGGAATATTGTTTATTGAGAGGATTGGGAAGTCCCATTTTGGTACAGCATGAATCGGAAATTCTATTCCAAATCTGTTATGGGCTTTTTAAAGAATGTTCATGAGTCAAAGCTGAGGACAGATCTAATATAAAGAGCAACAAAGAGAAAAATATAGACATTGCTGAAACTGTTACCAGGTGGATTAAGAATTTAGTAACTGAAATATATTATGCTTTACATGGTTTTTTTAGACTAATTTCTCACTTTTCTAGACCTGAAAAAGGACACTATAGAATCCTGCAAATGTCCACGTACTTCAGCTCCTGCTTCCAGAATTCTGGAAACACAATTGTTCAAAACAAGTCAAGCTGTGGTCACTTGTCATGTCACATCAACAGTCATGCCTCAACATATGGGTCTGAAAAATCTCTAGCAACATATGAACTATCTCCCCTTTAAACTGTGACTTCAGAAATACACATGCATAGAGCTGTCATATTTCTGCATGTGAGACTACAACCTGCAAGATCCAATACTGGTACATTACTTGTAGGAGTCACAGGATTTACTAAACAGATATATGTCAGCTGTAAAATTTATCAAGTTTCTTCTCAGAAATCCTGGGAATGCCTGAAGTATAAAAAAAATGTGAGATCTACTGTATAAGCCTTGGATACTGTAACGTTGTCACAAGTCTAGTGCTTTCTGCCCAACATATAGTTCATGGACAGTACACATGATCCATGCTTCTAATATGGACACATGGTAGCTTAATATACAGCTACCTTGTTGGTATTAAGAGCTGACAGCAGGAAATCCTGGAGAGATACAGAAAATCTTCAAAAGCTGTATCAACAGAATTTCCAGTAAAGAAGGAGAATGTACCCTGGGAAATCTGGATGCTTAGAAATGTTACTTGAGCCAACCTGAGTTGTGAAAGCAATCTAACCACAGCTGTGTAGAGACTCCTGTAGGCTCATTTACTCAGTTTTTGGACCACAAACATAACATAGTCAAAAGCTGTCTGCTTTTCTAATGATACAGGATGTGTTCATCCACCTAAACCTCACTGATTTGGAGACAACTGGAGTGCTTTATTCTGTTGCACTATTGCCTCAACTACAGTGACCAAGACATTGGCAAAGAAAGAGAAAATAAAAGTATTTCCTCCTTAATGAACACATTGCCTGAAAGGTCAGATTTGTTGCCACAGTATCTGATAAAGAAATAAATTAAAAAAGACTTGGATCCAGGTGTAAGATATGGCATGATGCCCATATTCTGGGAGACTTATTTATTGTTTTTCTTCAATGAATGGAAAATCTGAATGTAAATTGTGAGAAAAATTCCATGGTTAACTTAAAAATCTAAGTTATCATCTACTATGCTTTATAATCATTAATGAGTAATTGTAAAAATAATGGTAATCCATAAGTTTATAGTTATCTTCTTGCTTTGAAATACTTGTTTGCATTTTTCAGCCTCCTGCCCAATATGTATACATAAGTAGATAACTGCAGGCCCACCAAAAAGTGTCTCTATATCACAAATGTCTAAATTTGTGTCCCTTTTCTCAAGTCCCTCTTCTAATTAATGTGCCTCATACCTCAAGCATACATTTCCCCTAAAACAATAAGCAAAGAATTTTCATTTTTGTGCAGGCTGAAGTAACTTTCAGAACTATAAAATTTGTAAAGAAAATAGATTTATTTTCTACCTAGCACTCCTGTTGACTCGATACCAATTCACTGGCCTTATGAAATATATCACAAGAAGGATCAATATGAGAAGAAGAAAAAGCTTATTATGACACAATATACTGTAATGTTTATGTGGAACATGAAAAGAGCACAGAACAGAGAATGCAAACTAAATAGACTGGTATCAGTTGTAAAGCAGAAGGCAAGACTGAATTATACAAAAGGATGGGCTAAAGTAAGAAAAATAAGGTAAACATGACCATTGAAGAACAACTGTATTGTGTTTACGCCACTGGGAGAGAGTGGAGACTTCAACACTTTTGCTCTAGAAGAGCTTCACATCGAAGAAGTTAAAATGAGAAATCAAAGTGTTCTGCTTAAGATTTATGAATATTGCAATCAATCAGTCTATTAAAATATCTAGTAGCCATTACACATACTGATGGTAAACATATTTGGATTAGATTTTCTTGCTTAGTTATTGTTCAACATTTCCTCAAATAGAACACATAGAGCTTTCTTCTCAATGGAACTGGAATAACTTCTATTGAAGAATTCATCATGATGAAGAATATTGAAGTTGGCTTTTGAATGGCAGATTTACAAGGAAACACTATTCCAGCATAATCTGTTTCTCAGAAGCGTTTGACAAAATTACTGTTGCATAAAACTGCAAGGCACCGTGTAATTTACATATGATGACGGTTTTGGGGTTTTTGGCCAAAAAATACTTCCACATGTATTTCAATGCATTCTACACATATAAACTACTTAGCTTAGCTTCCCATTGAGCAAGAATAAAAGAGAGCCTCTCCATTAAACAATTTGGTCCTTTGTTATGGAGTTCTTAAACAAAAAATTAAAAAAAATGTATTTTCTTAATAACAGTGATTCAAGATCAACTTAACTACCAAAAATAAGTATTTTAAAAGGCTCTTTTTTCTGAATGCAAATGCAAAAAGATTTGAGAACTGTAAAATCAGAGTGAATGGGAAATTCAGGGGGGAAAGAAAAAGTTTGTAAAAATCAATAATAAAGCAGTTCTATTTTTTGGCACGAGTATTTGGGGACATAAGGGATAACGGAATGTCTTTCAACTTTATATTCTTCAAAGAAGGTACATCCAGCTTCTAAAATTTTATCTTTCATTTATCCCTAGTCTCTGTTTCTGTGACAACAGACCTTAGGAACAGTGATTCAGATATTCAGTAATGTTACTTCATACTGTTTACATTGGAATGAATTGAATATGCCAATTTAAACTTGCTGAGCATCTGGCACAGCAGCTGACTGAATTTCAGTCAGCTTAAAGCATAAAAATGCTGCATCCCAAAGATTTACCAAATCTGTATCAAAGGTTTTAAAGCAGATGTCTCCAGAATAGCAATCACACAGTTTAAAATGGAGACAAATTCATTCACACTCAGTATACTACAGTACAAAATTCTAAAAGTTAGCAATAATCCAGTGAGTTGGGGATATCAAAGTGTCTCTTCCTTTCTTAATCAATAATTAACTTTTTTTTTAAAAAAAAGTATACATGTATATTCATTTCCAGCTTTATAACTATGGAAAGAAAGCTCTCCTGTTAGGAATCAACCAGAGGTATCCACATAATTTTGTTGCTGAAAAGATTTAATCTGTGAAATAAAGAAGATTGTCCTGCATGTTAAAAACCTGTTTTCTTTTCCAGTCTCTACAAATGAAGTTCTACTTGCATACTTCATCTATTAATAGGCATAGCATTTTTCAGTTGAGATTTAAATGGAGGCAAAATAAAGTTCAAGTATAAGTCAATTAGCTGCTCACGACTTCATACATTGCATGTTTGAATCAGACGGTCCTCAGCCAACATTACATTTATGTCTTCTTCCAACCATTCCAGTTTTATCAGTGTCTCCCTTTCCTATATTTTCTTACTTGCCCTTGTCTCTCCTTGACTGCAGGTCCTACCATGATAGATCAGCTTTCTACATCGCTCTTGGACTAAGGGAGCAAATCTAAGTGACATTCCAAACTGCTTTTATGCTTCCAGCACATAAACATCTATTAATTTGTAATTAACTGAATCTAGATTTGAACACCTAGAGACTGAAGTAATGAAAGCAATAATTATTATATAAGATCCTACTGACAGCTCCTTTTCACCTTGCTGCTTTTATAATGATTTTTCCAAGTTGCCACTATTAAAAAGACTTTTATAGGTGAAGTACTATTGAACTACTAAGTAAGCTATTTCTTATAAAATGTACGCAAAATACTGAATAGCTAAATATATATTCTATTGTATTCTCCTTCACTACATAATTGCCGTATTTTAAAATCATTAATATCTAGTAATGATATGCACACATGAACATTTTCTAGACACAAATTATAGATATAGATCTGAAACATAAAAATTATGTAAGAGTGTACCCTGCAGAGGAAACACACAAACAGGCACTCTGAAAGTTACATAGAAAATTATTTCCTATTTATTTCAAAATTTACCAAACAAAAGTTTGTTTTCTTTGTTCATGAAGATACCTCATGACATACTATCCTCCACTGTATGTCTTTGGTCTTCAAACGCGTTTTGTAGCCCTACAGACAGCATGTTATTCCCAATTATATTTATCAGTTTGTTCCAAAAAAAGACAGTAGAGATTTCAAAACAATTAGGTCATCTTTGCTGCTTGACTGTGTGGCTGCTGACTTTCTTTTACACAGCACTATGGATGAATATATTTTATAGGTTATTTTCTATATTGTAATATTGCCATATTGTAATTACACTGAATTTAACATGTGGAAGTAATACTCTTTACTTACGAAAGGAAATAAATATAGAGCGAAGAACAAAAAGAGCAAAAAATGAAAGATCACTTTCCCCAAGATATAATTGGATTATTGAGTCAGATCCACATTCTGAGTATAACATCGCTGAAAGGACTTATAGGTTGGTTAGGCTGCTTTTTCTCTGAGTTTTCTTAAAGTCAAAAAGAGAAACACTATCAAATGCTTTTCGGAGCAGTTTCTTGCAGTAAGTATGAAACTGAAGAAATTCTGTTATGTTCTTCTGTAGCTGTTGAGCAAATGAAGTAACTTCAGTGGAGTTCTGTTTGTTTGAATATTTAAGTATCTATTTATCTATGTTGCCAATTATTTCCCCATATGAAATATTTTTCATGACATAGTGTATTGTCCAGAGACTATTTGAAAGGATAATTTTTTCTCTGTTAAGTACATAAGATTCGAATATTAGAAGGAGCATTTTGTTACAGCTTTACCTAAAAGCAGAATTTGATAGCACATGCACATTCCAATTTGAAAACAAAACCAGAAACAACAGCAAAATCACAGTAATTACAACTTCCCAAAGCCATTCTAGCAATGTTTTACTGAACTTTGGTAAGATTCATCTTATCTATCTTGGAAAATTACAGTGGAGACTTCTACCTAGTAACTAGCATTTGCTTGGGTAGTTTGAGAGAATTTGTGGTCACTGCTGCATCTAGTGAACATGTCTGGAGGAATGTCATTCTCTTGCAGAGTTGCTCAGGAAGCTTGAGGGTCTAAATCATGCCTGAGGATTCCTTTAGAAAGCAAGAGCTTCTGAAATTTAAGAGCAGGCAACCTGAGTATTGAAGCCTTTTTTCTAGATCTAGCCAGAAGTCTTTCCATTAAGGCCCAAATAAGGATGCCATTTTAAGGCATGTGTTTATAAAGTTTATATAGTCACATGCCTAGGTACATCTTTCACTATAGCTGAAGTAAACTAACCATAATATTTATAAATAAACTAACATTTATTTAAAAAGACTCATGAATAATTTTTAGGATAGTCCCATCAAAAGGATTTTAAGAGCAAAACCAAAATATTTGGTATTGTTAGCAATAGAACTTTTATAATCTGAGGAATAAATCATTAAAAAGTAGAAGATTAAAGCAAAAAGAATGCAGAAAGATTTCCCATCCAATACACATCAATACACTCTAAAGTGGAAAGGGTGAGCAAGTTACTCAAATTACAAGGAAAAAAAGCTTACTGAAACGTCTTTTAAAACCTATTATTTATGTATTAAACATTTTCTATTTTTTTTTTTTTTTTACTATCCATTAGAATATAAATCTAGGCCAAATTAGAAAAAAATTAGGAATATTATTACCCAAGAATGATCTTCTGCATTTGAGTGTCTCTCATTTTGATTCATATCCACATTATTGTCATTTTTATTTTTGTCACTTTCATTTTCATCCTTTTCAGTGACAGAGGCGAGACGGGATACAGAAGGAAATCCTTTTGCGATGGTAGACTGTGGAAAGTGGCTATATAATAAAAGAAAAATTAGACACTTTAATCCATACATTTTCTTTTAAACTACAGTCTTCATAACTACTATTCTTAACAGAATTTTGTCAAAATAATTTGCATCTTCTTTATTTTGAGAGCTTCATGGGGCAGCACAGAATCTATATCTTCATACATTCCTTGTCATTACTGGCTTGGCACTGCACACATATCTACGCTGGAAAGACCTCTTAACTAATCCTGAAAAAAGCAAAACCCAAGTCAGCTGAGGAAAACAAGATAATGGCAGAAGTGAATAAATTACTATGGCCCCTAGACAAGAAAAAACTACTACTTGAATGGAGTTATGGTGGGGGGGGGGGGGGGAAGAAATAAATATTTTGTTCACAATGCTACCTCAAAATGGGTCTCCACAGCTACCAGGCGACTAACATATACGATAACCAAGGAAACCTGTGCAGGTCTATTCTGGTTGTAATAAAACAAAGGTCTATTGCTGACTTCACTGAAGGCGGAAGTAAAAACTAATGGAAATATAAATAACTATTTGCTTGTAAAGTGAACTAAGAGAATAAGACCAAAACAATGCTGCATACATGCCAACTAGACTCAAATGTGTAGCCGTGTTATTACAGCAGTAAAGAAAAAATTGAAACCTAAGCAAGTGTTATCTAGCCCCCTTAAGGACTGAGATAATGAAATATCAAGATCTTTTGCAGTAACAGTCACAATTATCTTGCCTTTAAGTGTTTAAAAATATTATAATAAAAGGAAGAGATTAAAAACTTTCAGTCTCAACTGTGTATCTAAGTCCCTTATCTTATTTAGACAGCTATATTACTTTAATGACATGCTAATATCTGTTATATATTTTTGGCTACTACCTGTTAATTAAATCACAAAAGATTACAGTAGCTGATTGTCATGGAAACTTAGCACATTAAATAAACTGTCCTTCACAAAATGGGCTAATTTGACCATGAAGGAATCTATCAAATATGAAAAAACAGTATAAAATATGTTAACATGCAAATACTTCAACATGATAATTATTAATCTCTCATTCTTTGGACAGCTTATCAATGGATACTGCTTAGAGCATTATTATGTATTTCTACTCCTAGTGTTTGAAAACAAAAAGCATATAATTTAAGTATTTCTAACCAATAAAAGGCAACTACATCAGCAAAACAATTATATTCCCAGAATGTTCCAAGGTCACTTCTTCCATGGACAAATGCTGCTGTTCAAAAAACATTTTGAAACATCTAATTGCTTCATTATCAGTCCATCCAGTTATGATGATCAAAATGCAGAACCTGTGATGTATGCAATTCAGTCAGTTTACTTAGAGATGTAGTTAACAAAAGGTGTACATACCCTAAAAAATAAACACGCCTCCAACAATTTACAACCTGTTTCTGGACTCAGCCTCAAGGAAAGAAATATCCTCCAAAATAACATAAACTTTTTTGTGTACACTTGGTATATGATACAGAATCACATAATATGCTAAGTTGGAAGGGACCCACAAGGATCCTTGAGTCCAACACCAAGTCCTGCTCAGGTGTGCCTGAGAGTATCATCCAAACACTTCTTGAACTCTGTCAGGCTTCGTGCTGTGAAAACTGCTCCAGGTCCAGCACTCCTGTTCCAGTGCCCAACCACCCTCCTGGGGAAGAATCTCTTTCTAATATCCAACCTAAACCTCCCCTAACAACTTCAGGCAATTCCCTCAGGTTTTGTCACTGGCCACCACAGAGAAGAGATCAGTGCCTGCCCCTCCTCTTCTCACAAGGAAGTTGTAACTGCAATGAGGTCTCCCCTCAGTCTCCTCTTCTCCAAGCTGAACAGACCAAGTGAGCTCAGCCGCTCCTCATACAGATGCCCCTCAAGGCCCTTCACCATCATTGCCCTCCTTTGGACATTCTCTGAGAGCTTAATATCTTTTTTACATTGCAGTGCCCAAAACTGCACACAACATTCAAGGTGAGGCCGCCCCAGTGCAGAGCAGATCAGGACAATCCCCTCCCTCGACCAGCTGGCGATGCTTTGCCTGATGCCCCCCAGGACAGGGTTGGCCCTCCTGGCTGCCAGGGCACTGCTGACTCATATTCAACTTGCCGTCAACCAGGACCCCCAGGTTCCTTTCCGTGGCACTGATTCACAGCATCTCATTCCCCAGTTGGTACAAACATCCAGGGTTCCCCATCCCAGGTGCAGAATTCAGCACTGTCTCTTGTTGAACTTCATATGGTTGGGAATTGCCCAGCCTCCTAATTTGTCGAGGTCTCTCTGCAAGGTCTCTCTGCCTTCAAGAGAGTCAACAGCTCCTCCCAGTTTTGTGTCATCTGCAAACTTGCTCAGTATCCCCTTCAGTCCTGTGTCCAAGTCATTTATGAAGATGTTGAAGAGCACAGGGATGTGCTCCAAGATGGAGCCCTTTGGAACCCCACTAGTGACAGGTTGCCAGTCTGATGTTACCCCATTCACTCACTCAGTGCTTCATGACAGGAGCTTAGTCAGAATAAAAGAGATTGGATTAATAGTTCTAGAACATGTCTACTGAATGTTCACGTTGTAAGTTGAAGCCTGACAAATGTATTATGTAGTGGGTCATAAAACAAAAAAAAAAAAAAAAGTCCTGATACACAATGGTGATCTTTCATTTCTTGTCAGGGAGCAAGTATTATGTTGACCATTGAATATTGATTGGAAGCCATATATACACAGATTTCTGAAACTTCTTTAAGACACCCTGTATAAAGATTCTCATTTGCAAGGGTTTATAGGACTTCCAAACAGTCTTTAACATGAGGCATTTATACAAAGTTGTGTTTTGAGCACGAGCTTCTCACCTGCACTCTCATGCTTCCTGTAACAACTATAATGAACAGAGACAGTCTCTTTTATTCATAAACATCAACATTAACTGCTGCATGTCAAACGTGATGCCCATGAAAGTACTGACTGGCCTACATCTTTCAGCCCACTGAGCAGAGAATCTGGCAAAGTGCCTTTGCCTGACAGTGCTCTCTGTCCCTCAATGTCAGAAGCCCTGAGAAGTGTGTGTCTGCCTAGGGGACTGTCTGTACAAGTGGGGACCCACCCATCAGGTGTGCATCTTTCTCACCAGTGTGTATATCAGCAGATTGTAGGGAGCAGTAGTTAAATATTAGAGCACTCCAATTTGCATCTCCAAAAGCAGGTCTCCCAAAACAGGTGTGCTTGTAACCCTCAATGCCAGGAGGGTGCACATAACTGCATATGTATGCCTCTGTGTGCCAGATTAGAAATTCCTGGGATTAGCTACAGAAAGGTATTCAGAAGTTTGTAGGTGTTAATTAACATTTTGTAAGCATCTAGTAATTTAGCTGGTTTATTGCTGATATTGATCCTAAGTGTACAGTTCACTGATAGCTGATTAATTACATGACAGCTCTGTCCTGATGTGCTTCAGACATGATCTGAGCAGTTTAAAGCTGTGACACAAGCAAAGATGAGCCATTGCACTTTCACAGTGAAATGAACTAACAATATAATGCTAATGCTGAAACTACATTAAATACTTACGTGTCTGTTGGTATTTTGACAATATTCAATTTGTAATTCAAAAATAGGCTAGCAATCTCAACATGTTCTTCAGGTTTTGTTATCTCAGGCTCTGGAAAAAAGCAACTGTTAAATACATATTAACATAACAAGAAATATTACATATATATATTATATATAAAATTATTATTATCACTACTACCATTACTATTACTAAAAATAATTTCCAATGGGGATTTGTCACCCCTAAAATAACTCTCCAAGTATCATCACATGCACTTGAATGGAACAGAAGAACCAAGGGTGGCTCTAGGTGACATACCAGAAAAAAAGTAAATGCTTAACACTCTGATCCTCAGCATGCAAAGTATTAAAAAGTGTGCCTAACCTATAGGGGTAAGGTTATCCAGGGTAGCTCAGAACAACTCTGGCAGTGTTTTCGCCTTTGCCAATATCCTGTTTCTTACCAGCATGTAACACTTTCATCGCTTAACATGCATGTAACTCCATTACGCAGTATAGACAAACCCTAGCAAAAAAATTTACTCTAAAACTGTGAGTTAATGCAGCAGGACTAGTCACATGCTTCAAATTTTTTAAAGGTGTTCAGAACCTTTCATGGCTCTGCATCAGAGAGCTTTTGTGTTGCTTTGATAACACTCCTTCATTTTCTCTATTAGTGCCTTTTTTGACCTAAATTAAGACATTTCTCAAAGCATTTAAGAAATACTGTCAGAAGGAAGTAATACAAAACTGGCAAGATCTAAATAATAAAAAGTTCAATTGAAATAAAGTTAACAGATGACAAATATAAACCCTGAAAATGTTTATAGCAATTTAATTTGGAGGTTTTAGTAGACAAACCTTGGGGTTCAGATGTCACAACAATTTTCTTTTTCTGACGGAAAAGCTTCCAAGAAGGAAGTGGGGGTGGTTGTGGCGGTGCTACCAGAGGACAGGACCTAGTTCTAGTGATGAGGACAGGATGGCTGTATATGTGAGAAAGCCCATATTTCCTCATCTTCTCTGAAGAATCATCCTATGAAACATGGAAAGATAAAATGACTGGGGCCAGGTCTCCTTTCTCACCGTATCTACCTAATGAAAGAGAACACTATGGACACAAAAGCATTCAACACCTTGAATAACAAATGAAACAAAAATAGTTACCTGACCAGACTATCCAAAAGTATTCTAACTAGAATTTGATATCCAGCAGAAAAAGTATACTTAGAAGAGCTTATCCATATTTTACATGATTTTAACAGAAAACATACAAGTGTATGAATACGTAAAAAAAAAAACAACAGAGACAACATTTTCCCTTAAATAAACATTTAAAAATACTTATCTGAGGGAAAAAGTTCTTACTTCATGCTGAATTTAAAAAGTGGCAGAATTCTAAAATCAACTAGTCCTTTAGATAACTTGTGAAATCTCCATAATACAGTATTTCTTTGAGCCAACATGTCATTGAAGTTAAGCTTTTTAACTGCTGGCTCATTTATAAAACACATTAAAGACACTAGTTGACCTGTATACCAAAGCCCTTAGTAACAGACTTAAGAGCAGTTCTAAATGTGGACATGGAGTGGTGCTCTTCCCATTAAAATAATAATGGTCCAGTATTTAAGATTTGTCACAACTGAAAGCTCTTTTATAAGATTTGTACACCCTTTTTATTTTAAAAACACACCTTCTTTTACACACAAAATAAATCATCAATAACTTATTTCTTTAACATGCTCATCAGCAAGTCTCTGCTTCTACTCATTGTCAAATGTTCCTCAGCTTCTGCATTTATGAACTCCACAGAGAATAATGTAGTTGTGCTTGTCAGAAGAGTTATTTGAAGAGCAGGGAACAAATTAAATTAAAAATGCCAGTTAAAATATCCGAGATTAGAAAGGATTTTGAAGACGGCCAGTTAGGTGCCATAAAAGAGAATTTCTTAACTCCTGAGTACATGACAGACTAGTATGACTCAATTATTGTTTTTTTTTTTTTCATTTTATTTGAGCAAATAAAGACAAATTCAAACCACAACAATCTAAGAACATCCACACTAGAAAGCAAAGCTAAAAGGGGTACTGGAAAAATTCTAGAGGGAAATTCTGGCACAGCTTCGGTCAATGATAAAATTTTCACCAAATTCAGGAGGCAACTCTTATCCCCATGAATCCATTCTTACAAACTCTATTCCTATCAGTGTAACATGTCTCAGCCCTCAAATACAGCTTGGAAATGGGCTTTTTGTTATCCACAGGAAATCCACTGCACTTTTGTATTTAATTTCTGACAACTTGCATTTTTTTATCAGTCTTTACTAAAATACTGGTTTGGATATACAGATTCATCTGCCTCACGGTATTTGGTCTGCCATGACCCTTTTTCAGTAATATATATATCCCAACAGACTGTAGGCAAGATGACACTCAAAGTGTTAGGTGGCAGGAAAGATACAACCCCATGTCACCGTTTCCACTTTGCTTTTTGATGACTAGTATTACTTATTTTTAGCAAAGATACAGTACTGACTGAGACCTTCAAATAAAATCACAGATAAGAAGCTAATTTTGAAAATAGCATAAAATATATAGCACAATTTGAAAAAAAAAAAAAATAGTTCAAGAATTAAGAGCAGTAAAACGTAACACCTGCAAACCATTTCTGGAAATTTCTTATTCTATGAAGCCTACCAGTTTCCTGAGATGGTAGCTCAAATTTTAATGATCTGATTATGATAAATATGATTTAAATGTTTGAAAAAAAAAAAAAAAAGGAAACCTAATTAATAATCAACTCAAGAAAGCCTGATCTGGCATTATAAATAGCCTTCTGAGGAGAGTGAATGACTAAGTAGAAATTTAAGTGTTGGTTTTAACCAAGTTGCATGAAGTGCTATGCTTTCTCCAGCTGCTTTCACCAGATACAACAGTAATGATTGAAATTGATGTAAACACGGTATTTCTTACAGAACAACAAACATCATACTGGAAAATGTACATCAAAGAAGACATTATTTTTGAAGTCTTAAAAAAAAATTAAAATTCATGTTTTTCAAGTAGCCCTTAAAATAATTAGACTTTTCATTGAGAAGCATCTCATCATATTGCATTTTCTAGCCCACATCTAGTCTCTCCCAGGAGACTTCAGCTACTGGGATTCAGAGGAAAGCAGAGGAAAACAGAAAAAAAATGAGCAGGCTTTGGCAGGAAAATGCATGTTCAGAATACAAAAGCACCACAATATAAATTTAACAGATAGACATCACCTAGTGACTGTTTCAGTGTGCTAATTGTATTCTTTTTGTTACAACATAGTTGACACAAAATGAAACACTGATAATAAAATAAGGAATGTTTTCCTGTCTTGAGAGCACAGAATCTTACCATTTGCGTTAATGAAAAAATATCCTCTTCAAACAAATGCAGCGGTATACAGCCAGCATACGCGACCATTTCTGGCTGGGTTGGCACAGGAGATTCTACACAAAACACATTAAAATGTTTTAGAATAAGAAAATAAGTAAATAAATGTAGTTGTACCTCATGCTAAGTTATTCTGGTTTTGCTGCCTTATTTTTCTTTTCTTTGTCTGACTCTGTCACTTTATTCAAAAGAAGAGCTCTCATTGTAAAGTACTTGAAAAAGAAGCCATGGATGGAAAAAAAACCTCATTTTAATCCTTACTTATTTAAATCATCAACAACATTTGCATAGTTCACTTATTTTACATAAATGAATAACAGAAAATACAACTTAGAAATACAAGTCTGAGGTAGCTTTCAATGATGTTCTTTTGTTTTTCCCCTTCGAATTTTAAAAACAGGAGATAGTAGCATAAAAACAACACACACCATTTGGGTAGAGGAAGTAAAAACATCCTGACTGGTCAGTACTTCTTAAAGGCTTCTCACCAGTGAAGGCAAAATTTGATCTTGCCAACAAAAGGATCCAAACTCAGAGCTCTGGGCCACTCCTGCCAATCGATATGAAGACTGAGATTAGTAGTTTGAGAAACAGAGTGCCTGTAAACCAGGGCTACTGCTCTTACTTCTGCCAAGGAGATGGAAAAAGGGAGGTAATGATGGCTGCTTCAGAAAGTGTGAGAGGGTGACCCCATACCCCTTATCCCACATGCCTTACGGGAGCTTGTTTTCCTGGAATTCTGCTACAGGCAGGGCATAGAAGGAGAGGCACATTTATTTTGTTACTCCTAGAAATCTGCTGTACTAGGCAATCACACAATCATCTCATACCCCTGTCTGTGAAAGAACCCATTGCTAACTCCTCAATGATGAAGAGAAGCCAAGGCTGCCTGATAGTCATTTATGCTGAAGGGAAATTAAAAGTCTACAACGTATAATACCTGAAATATAAGTCTCTGGCTTGAATAGAAAGATAACTCAAAAAAAAAAAAAAGAAAAAGAAAAAAAAAGAAAAAAAAAAGGATCTCTATTTTTCCTTAGTCACCTAAGAAAACACGTGAAGGGGTTTCAGTACACACATTGTCACATCTGGTTTTCACCAGAATGCTTTTTTAGGAAAAATTTCTTCATAGAAAGGATTGCTAATCGTTGGGAGAGAGGCTGCCCAGGGAAGGGTTGAGCCACCATCCTTGAAGTATTTAAGAGGTGTGTAGATGTTCACTTCAGGACGTGGTTTAGTGGCAGGCTTGGCAGTACAAGTTAACAGTTGGACTCAATGATCTTAGAGATCTTTTTCAAACTAAACAATTCTATGATTCTATCCTCATTTAACACTCCAGTAAAATGATTTGGGTCTGTCATTGTTCCCTTCAGCTTCACCTCGAATATAGGATAATTGCTTCCTATGTTTAGCAACTATTCAACTGAAAGTTGCTCTAAGAATAGGTATCTCCTGTGAAATCAAATAAAGGAATACCATCTGCATATGAACCCAAAAAAAAAAAAAAAAAAAAGGGAAAAGGATAAATAGGCAAATGGCTGGAAAATAAAATTTATCAGACTTAAAATCCATTTATTTAGAAGGCATGCTATGTTTTATTCTCAAAGAAATAACATATCTTTGTATCTTAAATATTCTTTCAGAAATTCCATTGCCCAATGAAATACAAGCTGATGGTAACCCAGAGTTGCTTTCCAGTGGATTCTTAATATTTTTCGCTGCATACTTGTGATTCCCCTGTTAACCACAGCTTTTGTGTTAGTTGCAAGTTCCAATTAGTCAAAAGTAAGACTACAATGTAGCTTCCGTCTCAGTCCCTACTGCCATATCTGATCTGCTACAAATACAGCAAGAGTAGCTATGATGTCCTACACATTACAGAACAGTATGTGCCACAAGGCATACGATCCTCATTGCTTGTGAGAAGTATTTCCCAAATAAAAGTATTTCATCAAATACCAGGTGAAATCTAAAGCTGTCATACTCAGTTCAGATTGGTTGTGAAATCAAATGTCTGCAGGGCAGACAATAAACAGCAATGAACAAATTATTAGAGCATGCAAATCATTAAGCAGGCACATCATATCCACTTTAATGATACACAATACTAGAACGATTTTGTTCATTATGCCAGTAGCTTAAAAAATTATATTTTATTTGATCCTTTTTCACTGTACAAAAATGGGGAGGATGTATGCAAATTATTTGTGTACTATTAGGGAACTCATTAGTTTAGAAACCTAAATAGAAAGCAGAGTGATGAATCTTTATAGGAACAAGGGGACTAAGTAGCTCATATCATATAATCATGAAAACCGTTTATGAAACAAGGGGACTCCCTAAGTATGAAAGGTTAGTTATTAAAAAGAAAGAGTGATGAGTGGAAAACTGCAGACTGTGTGCTAAAACAGGCCAGTAGGAGGAACACATGAATAGTCTGTGAAAGCTTCTCAAGGAGTGCCTGACTAATAAGCCACAGGACCAAAGAGCTGGTTGCTCTCAGGAAGAGTCCTGACTGATCATATGAAGGACTTGTTATTCTGCTGGATCCACACAATCGGATGAATAGAGAAACAAGTTCAATACTTCAAGGATCCTGCAACTCATACTGTATTTGGTGAGTGTAGCAGGCATTGGTCTGAGTGTGCAAATAAATTAGAACTGTGTGTTTGCATTGGATCTGGCTGAGACTGAGCTAACTTTCATCACAACAGCCCATATGGTGCTCTGTTCTAGATCTGTCATCAAAACACTATTGCCAACACACCAATATGTCAGCTATTACTGAGCAGAGCTTGCACAGCGTTACATCTTCTAACTCTACTACCCCAGCGAGTATGCTGGGACGGGGCAAGAGGTTCAGTCCTAATTCTCTCCCCCATCTCACTGTGGGGAGTGAGAAGGTGGCTGGGGCTTAGCTGACAGTGTCAACCCAGCACATTATAACACACTCAAAATCAAAAGCCTGTAAGAGAAGTTTCCAAGTACTTAGAAGTAAACGGTATGTCAGTGTGTATGAAGCTAAAGAAGGTAAAGAATATACAATGCAATGAATACAGAAGGTTTTACATTTTAAAAGTAAAATATAAACAATATCACGAGTAGTTAAATATTATTTTAGAAGGAGTTCATATTTATCACAAAGAAGAAAAATTCCTTTGAAGTCCTCACACTCAAGAGGTGGAGTGAAAGCTTGCAGCAGGGAAATAAGCACTTTTATCATGCTGGGAATGAAATACTTTTCAAGTCACTTCCAATGAAAAAAAAAAAAAATAAGAAAAAAAATGTTACTGCATTAAGTAAAGTCAGTGTTACAAAATTCCGAAGAACAATTCAGGAATTCAGGAACTTTTTACAACTACTGCCTCTGGAGTCTGACTTTGAACCAAGACCTAGTTTGAGATGTTATTTTATGCACAACAATAGTCCTACTGTCCTGGGCCACTCTGCAGACCATGTGTCTCATAAAACTTGCAAGATTTTTCTATTTTGGCTACAATTTCACAACAAAAATGCACTGTAATTTAGTAGTATTTCAAATTGCAGTTTTTGGTGGGTTTTTTTGTTTTTTTTTCCTCACAGTCTAATAGTCTTATATTTGCTTTGTTATTAGAGAGACACCTATCTCTCACTCTTTTCCGAGAGTCTTTTCTGGTTCAAACTTAGAATAAAAAGAGTTCTCTGATCATCATACTTGAGCCCTGAATTATTAATCTTTGTAAACAACCTCTTCACAGGGCACTACCATCTTTCAGAAAAGAACATAAACTGTGCTTTAAGTGGCAGAACAAAGACCTAAATATCATGCTATTTTTCATATGGAAACACTGTCTGATGGTTTTAAATGCACTTTCACTCATTTTGCACAATATCTGGAATACATCACTTGAATCCTTCTGCTCCACCTTTGCTTTCTTGCTGGAGTACTAGTTAGCCATATTCCTTACATTCACATGAAACACCTCATTTCCTATTCCACACCTACTACCACTAAAACAAACTACATTCCTACAATGCATTTTAAAATCTACTGCTGCTTAATTCAATTACTGGTATATAAGGTAGGAATTCAAATAAATACATTTGCTGATGACAAACAATACTGGTTTGTTATAATTTAAAAGTATTTAAATCACCAGTTTTAATCAGGATTCAAAATAAATTAAATTTCATCCTTGTTACACATTTTTACTTTGTAGTTAGTTATTTCCCTAAAAGAAGATGTTCTACCTATTCACACCTACTGATTTGCAACTACAAACTATTCCATTTAATAAATGTTTTTTTGCTGCTAGTCACATGGAATTGCCACATATATGCAAATATAAGCAATGCCAAAAGCAAATCAGTTTAATGTACACTTGTGAAGATTTTCTATATTTGATATGAGTAAACATGACACATCTTCACTGACTGATTAGTTGGCCAATTAGTATTTAATTGTGGTTTAAAATATATTTTATTGAGTTTTTTAAAAATAATCAATATAAATGCACAAACCAAGAATTTGCTTAATTTTTATGCTATTATGAATGTATCAGTACAATAATTTAACTAATAAAGATATATTTTCTGGAGAAATTATAAAAATTTAAACATTTCCAGCACGGAGTGAATCCTAATGAATATTTCTGACCCCCCACCCTTTAACAAAGAAGCACTCCTGCTTTTTCCACTTGCAATTCACTGCATAAAGAGGATATTTAATGAATTATTAAAGAGGAAACTTTTTAAAATATAGAGAAAAACTATAAGACATTTTACCACTCAAACAAAGTACTGCAATCACAGTCACAGAATATGATCCACAAGGGTCATCGAGTCCAACTCTCAAGCAAATGGCCTCTACAGGGACTGACCGTGACCTTGGCATTATTAGCACCATGCTCTAATACTGTTAATGCTATTCTTAATATAAGTTATACATTTCAATAGGTTTGAGTGACTTCAGTCAGTAATGTGAGCTATAAAGAACTAAAGTTAAAACAAAAAAAGGTGTATATATAGCCTCCCCCCAATTAAGTTCAAAACAAAATTAAAGCAAAGCCTTTGCTTTACATATATCTCCTATCTGTACTTTTGGCTTCAAAACAGTAGGACTTACTTTCACTTAAAGCCTGAGGGCCTTGGGCTTTTGCCATTTGTAGAGACTGACGCGCTACTTTGCTTTTTTCTTTTTCTCCTCTGTTTTTTTTCTTTCCTACTTTTTTCTGCTCTGCTTTTTCTATTAAGCAAAATAAAGATTATATATTTTTCTTTTTCAGATATAAACTTTCAGTCATAAAGTCTCATATGTGTAAATGCTTTAATATTTTAGATACATTTTAAAAACAATCAACCACAAACTCTTCCAAGTCTTAAGAGTTGAGATACAATAAAGAATTCATGTAATTTAGTATAAAAACAAACAAACAAAAAGATTAAATAAAAATAAGATGTAAATGCAGATTTACTGAGAAGAAGCCAGGAAGGTTTTGTTCCCACCTTTCAGTTAGTGTACAACTTTTATTTCCTTACTACAGTATCAGAAATTCTGAATTTCTGGCACTGTGCCACTTTTTTTTTTTCACGTCCTTGCTCTCATGCATCAGTAACTTCCAAAAAATCCAACATAGATGAGGCTAGATTCGCAGTGGACATGGAAGAAGAAAGTCTCCCACATTCAGAATATTCTTTCAATCCTTAAAATTTTGGACTATAGAAAAATTCTTTCTAACGAAAAAAAATCATAGAATGTTTTGGGTTGGAAGGGACCTCAAAGATCACCTAGTACCCAACTCCCCTGCTATGGGCAGGGGCACCTTCCACTAGACCAGGTTGTTCAAAGTCCCACCCTGCCTGGACTGGAACACTTCCAGGACTGGGGCACTCACCTGTTCAGTGCCTCATCACCCTCACAGTAAAGAATTTCTCTCCAATATTCAGTCTATACTTGCCCTCTTTCCTTTTAAAGCCATTTCCCCTTGTCCTATCACTACATGCCCTTGTAAAAAGTTCTTCTTCAGCTCTCTTTTAAGTCCCCTTCAGGTAGTGGAAGGTGCTCTAAGGCATCCCTGGAGCCTTCTCTTCTCCAGGCTGAACCACTCCCTTAGCCTGCCTTCATAGGAAAGGCTCTCAGGCCCTCTGATCATCTTAGTGGCCCTCTTCTGGACTCATTCCAACAGGTCCACATCTTTCTTATGTTGGCAACCCCAGAACTGGATGCACTACTCCAGGTGTGGTCTCAAAAGGGAACAGCAGAGGGGGAGAATCACCTTCGACCTGCTGACCACACTGCTTTTGATGCAACCCAGGATGGAGCTGGCTTTTTGGGCTGCAAACACACACTGGTGGCTCATGTCCAGCCTCTCATCCACTAGATCCCCCAAGTCCTTCTCCACAGGGCTGCTCTCAGTTCTTCTTCCAGTCTCTACTCATATTTGGGATTGCCCCAGTCCAGGCATGGCACCTTGCACTTGGACTTTTTGAATCTCATTAGGTTCTCATCGGCCCAATTCTTAAGTTTGTCCACGTTCCTCTGGACGGTATCCCTTCCACTGTGTCAACCGCACCACTCAGCTTCACAGAATTACAGAATGATTCCTGTTGGAAGGGACGACAGTGGGTCATCTGGTCCAACCTCCCTGCTCGAACAGGGTCACTCCAGAGCACATTGCACAGGATTGCAACCTTGAACCTCTTGAATATCCCCAGTGTAAAGCCATTTGCAGTGAGGGAGAACTCCACAACCTCTCTGGACATTTTGTCCCAGAGCGCAGTTACTCGCACAGTAAAGAAGTTCTTCCTCATATTCAGGTGGAACTTTCTGTGCATCAGTTTCTACCCATTGCCTCTTGTCCTATTGCTTGGCACCACCGAGAAGAGCCTAGTTTCATTCTCTTGTCACTGCCTCTTTAGATGCTTGTATACACATTGATGAGGTCCCCTCTTAGTTGTCCCTTCTTGATGCTCAACAGGCCCAGCTCACTCAGCCTTTCTTCACAAGAGAAATGCTCCAGTCTCCTAACCACCCTTGTTGCACTTTGCTGGACGTGCTCAGGGAGCTCCATGTCTCTCTGTACTGAGGAGTCCAGAACAGTACACAGCACTCCAGATGTGCCTCACTATGATTGAGTAAAGGGTAGGATCACCTCCTTCCACCTGCTGGAAATGCTTTTCCTAATGCATCCCAGGATCCTCTTCTTGGCCTTCTTGGCCCCCAAGGCACACTGTTGGCTCAGGGACAGCTTCTTGTCCACCAGGACCCAGAGGTCCTTTTCTCTCATGGTGACATGGATGGCTTTGTGTCATCCAAACAATCCCAAACATTAAGAGCATCTGAACAGAGCTTTCAGCCTCAGAGTTGGAGGCTACAGTGCTGTATCATAACATAATGGTTCCCTGTTTCTTACCCATTTCAGTTACTAATAGATTTTTTAAGTCTAAAATTTTTAGGCATTTTTACAAAGTCTTCTGGGAAAAAAAATTGCAGCACCCTGTTGAATGAATGACAGTTCTGTTCCCAGTGTCTGCATCCCTGGGAAAGTCCACTCCAAACTCTAAAATATCTACCACATTGATGGGTAGGTCAAAATGATAGCAAAATCTCCTAAGAAGAGACAATATAACCACAGCCAGGAAACATCTACCATTTCTATAACAATTTTGACATTAAGACATAGTATTTGGGATTCCAAGGGAGGAAGTCTGGATTTTTTTCTGAAAATTTAGAAAGAAACAGAAATTTAAGCATATGATCTGTATCTTCCAAAGGCCTAAGAAGTGTTGTGAAATTGCACCTATGCCTTCAAGTTAAAATCAGCAACTAAGAAAACTCAGTCTCAAATAAGACATTGAAGAATGATATACTGGAACAAATAAGTTTCTAAATCTAAGTTTTTTCATTTAAATGTAAATAGGATTAGCAGCTCTTGAAGAAAATTATTACCTATACCTAGTAGCATAAACAGAAAAGTTGCTATAAATAAAAATGCAGGTAGACATTCGAACATACTTGTCAGAACACTGTAGGTAATCACACTTTGCAACACCCATTATAAAATGTATAATTTATTGATGGTCAGAGCAGTATTGCCTTTGGAGAAACTGTAACCCCTCTTGATTGTTGTATCTCTGCAGGGAACCAGTCTTTAAAGAAATGGCTGTGACATGGAGCTGAAAAAATCTCTGCCACAAAGGGAAGTGATTTACATAAAAGACCAGTGCTGCTTCTAATGAGATCTATAACTAAAACAGAAGTATTCTGGATTTGCATCACTGCAACATGTTCAGTAAAAACAACAAACCCACAGAGTTGCATGTGGCAACATATCCAAGACACTCAAATTCAAAGCCAGAGATTATGTTAACCTTACTGATGCTTGGCCTACAAAGATAACATTACCTAAAATTACAGACCTTTGACAGTTTTACCAGATGTCTCCACTTTCTCAGATCTATCTGACTGCTTTTTCACAGGTAAGACTTCATTTTTTAACTCTGAGTCTTTAGTCTCTTCAGATTTTGCATCTGACTGAGTACTATCAGGTTCTGGAGTCTTCTCATCAGGCAACTTGAATTCTGGCACAATCTCTTTCAAAAAGTCCCAGACTTTGTCCAAGTATTCAGGCCTTTAAAAGGAAACGTGCATATGTCAATGATAATGACATTTGCAATAAGAAAGTTGGATTTTCATTTAGACAGCCCTACTCCACAACTGACAGTCCAACTCTTCAAAAAGCTATCTGTGTATTCATTCAAATGTATATATTAAAAGGCAAGGAGGTGTAATTTAAAAAAAAAAACAACAAAACACCTAAATATTTAGTGACTGTATCCTGGTCATTTATTTAGTAAAAAGAATTTCAAGCTGAAAAATCAGAATGTCTGTTCCTTAAAAATATAAAATGGACATAAAACACCTATGAAACAAGAAAAATGCTATTGCACGTAGAAAATAGTATTTTTGGTAGAAAATAAAAGTCTATCAACTGTTACAATTTAAAAGGTGGAAACACCATACTAGCTGACATTGATTCCTTCCAAATTCATGACATATACTTTCTATGGTACATTCAGATATACAGTCACTATTACTGGCAGACATTTTGTGACTGCATACTAAACGAAACTTAAATTTCTCTAACCTTGTTTTCATCACAGTGTTTAGTATTAGTTAAAATAATTTTATAAAGGGTAGGCATCAGCTTATCATGATAAATAGCCTTACAAGAAACTTTGTATGACCTACAAAGAAAAAAACCATGATAAAACTGCATTCCTCAAAGGTACATTTCTCAAGTACCAGAATTTAAAAAGTACACTTGCTAAAACTGATAATGAAGGACTTTGAGGGCTCAGCTTTATTCTTCATAATGCCTTACAGAATTAAATATTAACTAACATGCAATTTGTTTATTAGAAGAACTTACTGAAGAGGAATAACTTCTGGTATCCATCCAGTCAGTGTATGCAGAACTGTAAATTCCTCCAGCTCTCTTTTTCCCATTTCATCTATACTGTAAGACAAAGGCAGATATTTTACAGAATTATAATGAAACCAAATACAGCCAACTCTATAGTCTGCATTGCTTTATGTAGGAATAAGACCATACACATGAAAAACAAGTCACCACTTGCAATTTCAGGAGTTTACCAAACCACTGCTAACTCCTAGCCTAGAAAGTAAATGTCTTTCCATATTTTAGCATGCCCTTTGGTACAACAGCATTTTTTCAAAATTGATAGCAAGCATACTCTGAATATTTGCACACAGTAAAGCCTCTTTTTGCATGGTTGAAGATGTGGATTTGAAATCCCTTGTGCTAGAAGAGGGTTATGATTCTATAACTTCTGTTTCCTAATCAGCTTCTCTAACTACCAGGTTATTCTGCAGAAGTTGGCTCTATTTCCACTGTACCACATTCCACTCTTTCAAACTGAAGCAATCTCCTACTGTCTGGAGAGATTTCCTAAAAGGTTCAAGGCTAAAGATGCCAGCACTTGTATGACTAACCCTTGTGCTCTGGACAATGAAGTATTTAATCACATTCCTGCAAACAGACTTTCATCTTAACAAGCAGCACCTGGCAACTCCCTAGCCTGTGCAGATATACTTTAGATGACTCTTCTGACAACCATAACTTGATATGACCAGAATAGGGATGCTTGACTACCCAGATCAATGTTTTGAATTACTTTCACAAGCTTAGTCATTTAAACACTTGGTCATCATTGCTGATCTCATAGGAATCTGTGGCCATAATCGTCAATCACTGCATCACAGGCCACCTTCTACTCTTCAGGTCAGTTCTAGGCAAGTGGATCACTGTACAGCCCACAAAAGCAGAATGTAGCAACGGCACCAAAAGTAGCTTAAAATATTCTATTTTCAATACTGGTTGAGACAATACTGATTAAGGATGACAATTACAACTTCATTAAGACTTCATGGACATTTCCATTTTGCAGAAAACAACATGTGAAGCTTTCAGGAATAACATCAAACAGATAAAGCAAATAAGGAGAATACTCCAGTTTCTTTGCAAGTTTTCTATGCATAAATTTACAAACATCTATAGAGGAAACACTGCACCTTCTGTAGCTACAGATGATTTTGCTTTACTGATTTACAGTGTCAGCTTTTGGAACTCTAATTGTCACTACAAAATTTTTAGCAAAATATATTTCCCATGTATACTAAAACAATTTTTTGCAAATTCCACATGACTTCACAAAACAAACTGAAAACGAGATGACTAAACATACCTAATATTTGCTACCTTAATGAGAGCTTTGGAGAGCAACATTGGCCAAAGTTCATTTTGACAGGCTGTAGCTGGTAATAACAATTTCTCCTCTTCACTGAAAGGCATAGTGTCATCCACAATGATCTTTCTCCAGCATCCCTATGATGTGGGGATGGGGGGAAAAGAATTAAAGGCTGAGTTTAAGGGCTGGAAAATGAGCATGCATGTAAGAGGACTTGAACCCAATGCTACTGTAATTCAATCTACATTACAGATGGCTTTAAAAGAAGTTCCCACATAATATAGAGGAACGTGGAAACAGTATTCATGGCATTTTATTACTGTTCTGACTTACTTATTTCAGAGATTAATCTAATTGCAGCTATTTCCAAATATATTTCATCTCATGTGTAGTCCATTATTTGCATACATTCACTGCAGTTTCTTCATCTGCCATAACAGATGACTGAGAAACAGTATTTATTAAAAAAAAAAAGGCTTAACTAAGATCCCAGCTTTGTAAAGGCCTCTTTAAGGTTTCAGACTGGAAAATACTTGTGATGTAAGCAGTCCCTCTTGCTTCCCAAAAACTACCTGGGCATGCTGGCTGCAGCGGTTAGTGTCCTGGAAAGCATTAATACAGTATCTTATAAAACACCAAAGGAAACAGCACAAAATGATCAAGTGTTAAAAATAAAAAAAAAAAAAATCTCTACTTCCAGGATAAGAAACAAACAGGTAAGACAAAGTACTGAAGTATCTCCAATACCAAATATTTCATTAGTAAAGTGAGCTAGTATTCCACAAAATAATCTTTCCACCATTCTCAAAAAAGTCTCTGTCCAAGTGATGAAGACATTCTAAGTGAATTAATGGGGCAATAGCAAGTACTTCTGCAAACTCACCCACAAAATGATGAAGAATGACCAAGTCACTAAGTTGTTCACCATGTGTTATCAGAGAGGGCTAAATTACTGCTCTCTGCACGTAACTCAAGTATGGATTCAAGCTGAAATGACAGCTGATTATGGGTTCTGTAAGTCTCAGAAGAAAACAAATTTAGGCCATAGGGCAAAGATAACCAAAAACCATAGAAGAGCCCAATGTTTTTTAGGGTAAGTACTATTTTGTGACAACAAAAACAACATACTTAAGATTTCCCAAGTTTGAAAAGGACCTAGTAAGTGAAATGATCACATATTCATCTCCTCTTTCAGTAATTATTGAAGTTTAATAAAGACAGCAGTGCAAGTTGATAAGCAAAGGAAACGATATTGGAGAAATTAAAAAAAGGAAGTATGTGGGGCAGGTCTATGTGTATAAAAAGATGAGAAAAGCATAACTACAGAAGCAAATTAAATAAACCTCAGGAAGGCAAAATGAACGTACGATGTGGGGTAGAATTCACATATTGCATCAATTATATGAAAAAATATTATCCACAGGTTTGATCTCATGGACAACAATCCCCTCAGGTCTCAATAGAGCATTTTAGTGAATCCAGTTCATTATTCTTCCACCCTTCTTCCCCTTTTAATTTAATTTTCCACTTTCTCCTGTGAAATCTGTTTCTCCTTTATCTCTACTGATATTTGTCTTTCCTTATTTGCACATTTTTTTAAATCTTCCAACATTGACCCTGGTTTTTTTTCCTGCTTTTCTTTCTGTGAAATACAGCTGTATATCCAGAGCAAAAAAAAATTTAATAAACAAAAAGGCCTAAACCAAAACAAACACAAAAGTGACAAAGAAAACACTCTGGTAACTCTTGTACATGATTTAAAATGCAGCCTTTTACTGCATGAAAACACAACATCTGCAGCATTAAATTCACACACAAAATAATGTCCTCTGCTGAGCAATTTGGGCAACAGAATTTATACCCTCTCAAACTCCTGCAACTCTTATTCCCTATGTGAAGGTAAGTTATTCCATATGTGGAGGCAGTAGCAAGGGATGACGAAAGCACAGGCATGTAAATCAGGTACATGCTCCTCCGTACAGGGAAGGTCACTTCCAACTTTCTGTTTCAAATTGACTGTGTCAAAAATCTTTTCAAGTTTGGGCAACTGGAATTTTAATAAGGTCAGGTATAGGTCTTAGTGTTGTCACATATTCTGTTTGCAAAAGACAAATGTAACCAGAATTACCCTAACTACATAAACAACTTCTATGTGATTATTGTCACATGTCAGTGATTATTTCTTTCTGAAAATGAGGTTCAATACAAAAAGTGTTCTCTGTTGAGACTGCAAAATGTGTTAAGATGTTTTTGTCTGTTATCTTTAGAAACTCGCAGGATGCTTTAGTTTTACCAGTGCATCTTCAGTAAATGGCCCTCACACCGGAATTCTTTAATCACCTTTAAATACACCAGGATGTAAACAGCTCTGTAAAGTCAGCCAACTGCGTTACTTAAACAATAAAAAACATTCTTAATCCTAATGCAGCAGAGGGCTGGGCCACATGTCTGATTCTACTAAATATTTGCATCAAACTTACAAAACTACAAAAATAGAATATTGCCTTTGCAAGTAATAACTCTGTTTTATCAAGTTCTAAGTTGTACAAAAAACACATGAATTATAAGACTGTATTTTTATTAACAAGCATCAATAATTTGTCAACACTTCGACTCCTACAAATCTATATATTTTCAATAATAAAATATACATACAGTAACCATTAAAATTTCCTGTGCTAGTTGCATCATATTTATATGTTGTTGGAGGAAACTACTCACCATCCAATAGAGTTTCAATACATATTTCCCAAACTTATTGTACAGTGGCACATGTTCCTTGGTACCTTTACATAAGGCATAAATGTGCTCCCATGGTTTCCAAAAAAGTGTGGGTATTTCATCATTTAAGGATTTTTCATTATATATCCTCCAGACAGCATAAATTTCACTTACAATCCACCTCATCAGCTAAAATCAGAGAAAAATAGAAAATTTTTTTTTCAAGTAATGTCTTTTTGAAAAAAAAAGTCAAGTTATAGCATAATGATCAAAGAATAAAAGAGATCCTGCTGATCCTGTTGTAAATAAAGAATTGACAAAAATTATAGATATGGCTTAATGGAAAAATTAATTTCACTGGTACAACTTCTCTTAAAATCCCTACAATATCTGTCTGCAATAACACAAGACTTCATGAAAGCATGTAAAGGCACAATATAAATTATATTGTTGATAATTTAACAATGACAAATGAGGAAATATTACTTTAAATTATGTTACAGGACTTGTGAACTGTCATTTGTTTAATTGCTTATTACAAGACAGCTGCTAAAAATCAGTAATGGCTTTAATACTCATTATTTATACTCACTAAAAAAACTCCTAAATTATTAAAAATATTTAATAATTTTTAAAACAATATACTTAAAATAGAAGCTTTAATGAATCATGCTTCAGTGCATCTGTCTTTATAATATGCAGATTTCTGATGTATGCCATACTTTCAAAAGTATTACCACTCTGTTACAGCAATTTGTACAAACTAGAATGAAAATAACTTTTTAAAAGAAACCTGCCCTAAAATTAATTAGTGTTTCTGTGGACCTCAAAATTTACATCATCTGTTTTCTGCTGGCTTCCTCCCATATATCTCTGGTGCTGCTTTTGAATTTGAATTGAAGCATTGAATGAAATAGAAACTATGAAGTAATATTACACTCAGTAAGGCACTCAGATGCCTTGAGTCTACCTATTTTATATTTTCCCATGATCTGTAGAAATTCAGTAAACATTTATTCAACTCTGGAGAGACAGAAAAGATTGGGTGCGTGATGGACATTTGCACATACATGCAAGCACACTAAGACTTCAGAAAAGTTTGACTGAAAAATAAAAATCCATTCTAATACAGCCTTTATTTGCTCTTACTTTTAGACAATACTATCCAGTAGTAAACATGTAGCTCATATTTAAATATATATATTTAAATAAAAAAGTTGGGAAAATATCTTACCATCATCAATTTAATTTTTCAAATTCTAAATATGGTAAACCCTAATTATAAAAATCTAGATCATTTCTTGCCATTTTATTCCCATCATTCTTTTTCCACTTAAAAAAATTGTCACAACTTTTTTACAGTGTGAAATTCAAAAAGTTAGAGAGATAAGAAGAATGAATTAATTTTTCTTTTAAAGGAACATTAATGTATTTCTACCTACCTCACTACAAAATATATGCTCATTTGCTGAAATAAGGTCAAATGAGTTTTCATCTCGGACAACCACAGGAACCTAGGAGAAAGTAAAAATTAGTTAAGTCCATAGCTAAATTACCTGGCAAAAAATTAAATTAAAATTAATACATAACTGTAGTGATATGCAAATGTTAGACATTTGACAAACATTTGTTACAGATTTGCAAACTAAAGGCCATCAGTTCACAAATCATGTAGGTGTTTTGGTATTTCTTAATAAAAGTTTGTTAAAATGTAAATGTTCAGAATTCTTAAAAAATATTAATTATTTTTACCAGGATATTTAAAGAGCATCAAATGAAACCATCACATAAATAAATCGAGATTCCCTCATTTTATTAAGAATATTTGCAGTTTTGCATTTAAATCAGGAGTGCAACACTGCCTCAAAGTGAGATTTCCTTAGCCACCCACCCGGATTCAAAGGGATTTATTTCCTCATGGTCAGTTAGATAGGGGTATTGTCAGTATAAACAGTGACTTGGACTGTAGAACATAGTTTTGATGACAATTATCTGTTTATACAACCCATTTCCTTTTTGTAAGCAGTTTAGAAACGTTACTGGGATTGTAGTTTATTGAACTGAATGTATCTGTGCCTCTCATCACATATTGGTGATCATTGTTTGATTCTTTGCTTACCACACTAAATAGGCTTGTTTATGCTTTCTTTTACAGTTACTAACAGATTAGGTAGCAACGTGTATCATTCTTAATAGTCTTTCATCACTTGACATTTTATCAATTTTTAATAACAATATAAAATTTCTGGTAATCATTGCTTCTCAATTCAAAATACATATAGGACCAAAAGAAGCATCAAAATTTTAATCAGGTCTTAAAGAAAACAAATGCTTTCTTCATAGTGCTCTAAAGATAGATTTTAAAAGCTAGTTTTAATATAGATCCATGTTTCCATGGCTTTCTGGGCTGCCAGCTCTCTTGCCCTCATCCTTCAGATACCTTCACTCACTTCATGCATTTTGGCAGCGTTTCCTATCCAATCTTTTGGTCTTGTCAATTACTTCTCTGACCTCCCGCTCCTCCTTCCTCCATTAAAAATTAAACTTGAACCTCTTTAGTGTCTATTCAATAAAAAATGGAACTGACAAGCTGACAAAAGGAAAACTGACAAGCCTGAAAAAGTCGGAAGGATGGTCCAAGTGCTTTAAAACTTCAGTATTTCTTCTGAAGCAAAACACTTTAAAACTTAAGACTGGTAACAGCATTAGAGGACACTGAAGTTTGAAATGCTAGGCTGCTTATTTTCTTTGCAAATAATTGAAAAAATAAACTGAATAAAAGCTACGCATAATTTTAAAATGTTATAGTTACTTTCCAGACAAGTACTGTCAAAGACATAGACACATCCTGTAGCTAGCCCAGAGAAATACAGCAGTTGAAGTGAACAAAAGTACGATCATTCTGGTAAAGTTAGTTCATGTTTTCCTGATAGATATTTAGTTCAGATACCTGCTCAAGGGCAACATTAGTTGGAACAAACAGAAATTTGTCTGTCATGACACTGATTTTTATGTGAGACAAAAAGAACACAAATCAAAATAGAAAGGCCAGTTGTCTTCTAAATGAACATGGCGTCAAAAAGCAAAGCAGATGTGGGAGGATACACTACCATGATGTTTTGCACCAGGAGGTGTTGGTTCATGGTGATCTTATCCCATTAAGAAAGGCACTGAGATTCTGTATAATATCATTAAAAATGCGATTATTAGAGCTAACTGTAAAGAAAGGGGTTAGTATATGTAACATTCTTCCTTTTAGATATTGAGAAACTCAAGCTGTGTGCATAAAGCAGCCCTGTGATCCACCTGCACAGCATTCTAGGCAGATCCCATCCATGGAAAGGGTACCTCATTTTGGTATTATGAACTATGTTAAGATTTGAGCTATGACAGGATATTCTGACAAGAAAAGCACTTCTGTTCATCATTTCTCTTGTAAAATTCAAAGGATGTTGATATAAGAAGTTGCTGCTGTGGGTACATAAGGGAAAGGAGATGCATGCAGGTGATGTAATTGCCAGTAACAGGGAGGAGCTACCTGCAGGTTGCTCTGTTACCAGGAGCTGTCTGAACTTTTCCAGTGCCCTGGGCTTACAGCCAGCACCCAGCATCACACCAGCCTCAAGGCCAAGCTGTGTGTACAGGACAGGTTAGCTGTTACACAGTTCACTAGCTCCTCACTGGAGCCACTGGACAGGATGATCATGCGTGGTCAAGGGGGTTTTACCTGTTGAACTAATTTCCTCAACTGATTTCCCTCCACTTCTGACAAGCTAGGCAAGTAGCATTTTTTATCACGACATTGCTTGTTTCTTACCTGGTTTGCTAAAAACTCTTCTGGACGTTTCCATGAATGTACTTTTAAGGATGCTGGCAATTTTATTTTCCCTTCAGGATCATCAAAGTACTACATAAAATATGTAAGAACAAAAAGGGAATATTTTTTTTTAATTATAGAGTTGTATCTTCCATGAGATTTAAAATAATATATTGTTCACATGATAATTCATTTAAGGAGCAAAATGGCATTAAAAGGAACTAACAGTAACTACAACTGAAGTAAAAGAGCCCAAAGCCTAAAATGAAGATTCAGCACCAACGCCACTTACACTGTCCTGAAAAGTTTATGTGGCTTGACTCTCTAAATAGGTCCATATGAAATGATTTTTTTCCTTTTTCACCTTTCAGAAAGCTCTCCAAATAGAAAGTTTAAGCTTTTAAGTTAGGTGCTCTTTCAGCAAGTTGATTCTATGTAATTTTTCTAACTCATGTATTTTTATAGCTTTTTAAATGGAATACTGAAAGTAAATATCTGAAGTTGTATTTAGACACAAAGCATGTTCTCTGCATTTAACACTGCTATAGAAACCAAAAAGAACTATAATTATAGAGCATCATGAATTAGCCCATTAAATTTATAATTTTCAAACCTGCATTTCTAAAGTGATTCTCATCCTCCTTGTGCACAGAAGGCATCACGATATGTGATATCTGTTTACTTAAGGGCACAATGTAGGATGAGGAGATGCCCCTGATTCAGACCATGATGACTGAGAAACTAATCAGTTATATATATGGTTAATGCCTTTTTATTTGTGCCTGTATTTTTAATAGCTTTTAGGCATGTGTGTGTTTCATAGTCCATGATGTACTCTATCTTCTACAGATCAAGCAAGAGAAAAAGTTGCTGGGGAGGAAAATCTGTAACACTTTGAGTACTTACTGATCAAAGGAAAGCAAAAGTAAACACATACCAAAAGCATAGAAACCAAACACAAACCAAAGACTCCCAAATAATACTTTCCCCACATTTTTTTCTTGTTTCATCGTGTACGTTCCTTCTACATATCAATCTGCAACAAGCTATTTCAAGTATCTGAAGAAAAAAAAGATAAGTTGGGGGGAAACATAAATCTTTGGGAATACTTTTTTTTTTTTTCTTGGAAGTTTAAAGAAAGCCTTGTAGCCTGGAGCACACAGAACTGTATTAGCAGAGTTCATATTCTGCTTCCAGAGACATCCAACCCTGACTTTATGGTGTAACAGGATATTTTAGCTCTTAAACACTAGATAAACCAGAGAAAGGAGACAGGTGGAACGACCTGACACTACAGAAACAAACACTAAAAAAACCCCCAAACCTGGAAAGATACACCTTTCTTTAGCTTACTACTGCAAAGATACTTTGAAGAAGAATATTGTAGCTTCAGCCAAACTTGGCTAACGGAATTAAGTTTAACTTATCTCTTATTTAAGGTGGCTATAAGAGACAACTGCCAGATCTCAGATGTTCATGGTCTAAGGACAAGTTCTACAGGAAGGACATGCAAGAAACAGGCACATGAGAAACAGATAAGGTCAAATACAGTGCACTGCACCTCTCTAAGAGAGGCTATTGTGTAGGGGTGCTTGGTAAAAGAGCTTTAGTGTTACAAGGACAGAGATCACTTCCAACTGCCTCCTTTTTCCCACACAAGGGAACAGGACTGTTCATATTCCTGTTCTAAGTGTACTCAAAGGTACCGGATGCCATTACTAATTCTAACTGAAACAGCCTATACAATGTTGAATTCTGACTACTGAAGAACTAAAGAGTCCAGTAAGCCACTCAGAATGTCTCTTGTGCTAACAAAAGAAGGTTTTCAGATTTTAAAGTCTATCTATTATAATAATGTCTGGCAGACCTAACAAAATACTGCTAGATAAATTTTAAGAGTACAGCCCAAAGGCACCAAATGGGGTAACGGAACAAAAGAAAGATACAAAGGAAAATTAAAAACTGCCATGTTAATGGCAGTATTCAGTAGAGAACTTATACCTTCTCTCAAAACAATACTTTGGCCCCATAGGAGTATAATATATTTCAGCTCAGGTAAGCAAAAATTAATCTATAACACACATGCTAACATAAAAATACATTCAGAAGAAACATATGGACAATGCACAACTGGCATATAAAACAGATGATTAAGAATGGCATTTAATGGATTTTAAATATCACTTTAAAATGCTAAGTTTAAGAACCTCTTTCAGAAACAAATTTACTATTACTCTGCATAAAAGACACACATATTCTACAACGATAACTGGTATGAAGGAGTAAAAACTCCATATGAGACTTATAATTAATTTCAAAGTTGGAAAACTTAGGATTTTTTTATGCCTCTGGTAGGTGCTTGCTTTCTGCAAAATAACAATATCCCCTCAATCCATTCTCTGAATGCTAGAACTGCAGACAGTGTTCCACAGGTCCAAAACCTGAGATGTGCAAAGGAAAATACTTTAACATGCATTTTTCCCACAATTTTAAGTTCACAGAAACTGCAGTGCTCTGGGAAGGGATTGCTCTGACATACTAAAACAGTTCAGCTGTTTCCACATCCCCAGTTTTAATTATGTTAGGTTTGGGGGATGCCTTTTTTTAAACCATTAATGTGCACACACGTAAGTTAACAATTCATTTAAAAATTAATAAATAACGCACAATACTCCTAGTTCATTACTGCAGTTTAACAGGGAACTACTTAAACATATTGAAAAGATATGATTGAAAATGAATATATTTATCAGTAATACATTATTTTGAGGTTGTGATAAATAATCTACTAAACAAGTAAAAAAATTAAGTGGAAATAATGTATGTCACACAACTTACTAAAGCGTGACCTTTTCCAGCTTTTCCAGGTTCCCATTTTTCTGCATTGATATCTGCATCATTCCATTCCGGCCAAATAGGAAATCTCCACTTCTCGTTTGAAGCACCCACCTGGGAAGGTGCAGGCGCCCTGGGAAACACACAGAGGCATGAATAAACATGAACAATATATTAGACAATGGTAGCAGGAAGATTTTTATCATATAAAATATTCTGGTTTTAATGCACCGTAATAGAAATTTTAGTGTTTGTAACTATGATAACTTTCTGTCACTAAGCGTACAGAAGTGCTAGATGGTGTTATTAGGTATAAATTAGCAAAATATTTAAATGCATTTATATGAGGGATCCTGCTGAAGTAAATGGGATAGCTGAAGCACAAAAGCACAATCTGAGGATAGTTTTCTCCCTGTTCCTTTTCCCCTGCTTCAAGATGCATGCTTTTCTTTCCCCTCCTGGGCCAGTCCTAGCATTAACTATTCAGTTCAACTCACTTGCCCAATATGAAGGCTTTCTTTCTTTTTTTCTGACTTATTTTCTCTAAACAACCAAAAGGAGCTTGCCATGGATAAAAGACTTCCTGGGGAAAAAGACTCACTTCTAGGCATCTGTAAGCTGCTGGACCAGCCAATTTTGCCTCCAGGTAGTTTCATTCTCAGGGCCTCTTGTGCTACCAGCACTCTTACTACCACTTTCTTGGGTTTCAGAACTCTGGCAAAAGTTTGCTGAGACTGCAGGGATTTTCACAAGAGTAACACACAATATGTACACAGCCACCAACAAGCACTGGTAGTACCTCTGCACACCATTTTTTCAGTGCATACAATGGCCTGAAATCTGAGTTAGCTAGAATGAGAAGAGAGCAGCTCCTTCATCCTTAAGTGCCACATCTCAAGGCAGACAAAGCACATGCAGGTCACAATTATATTCTCCAAAATCCATTGAAAATAAATTATAGATGTTGTCCACTCAAAAGAGCAATGGGAAGAAGCTGAAGTGACTCAAGAAGTAACCTGCCCCCAAGAACTGAGCAAAAGGGTTTAAACAAACCTTATAACAGGAAAAAAACTTATGGACTTTGACTCTCTGGAAAAACAGAGTAAGGACAGAATTTCCTCTCTGATACTCAGCAGTACACTACAGCATTAACAATATACTTACATGGAAACATGATACTTCTATTATATACATCAGCTATAAAAAGCTAAAGAAATTGTAGTTTTCTCTTATCTTTCCTCATACCAAACACAAACACTTTTTTTGTTGTTTTGTTTTTGTTTGGTTTTTTTTGTTGATGAGGAACGGCAGAATTCCTACAAATATGTCCAGGAGATCAGGAAGTTAATAGAGTTTTGGACTACAGCTGAAGAGCTAACTTTACTAACTGGTGCCAAAAAAAAAAAAAAAATTTATTTTAAAAATTAAAGCTTAATATCTTTAGGAATTGGTATCTTCAGGAGATTTCAAAGGGAAAGCTTCCTTTTTGTTTTTTTTTAATATTTGAGAACAAGGGGTTTTTACATCTCGGACATATTTTACACATCATATCATGTGGATATTTACACTGATACACAGATCAGTGATACAAAACCATACTCACAATTCAGATTCTACAATTATTGCTTTCTCTTGAAATTTTGGTGACTCCATGGACAAAAATGAACTCTGGTTACGATTTACAGCATCAATCTGATTGCACAAAGCATTTGACATTTCAGATAAAATTACTGCGGTGTCATAATACATATATGCTCTTTTTCAGCTGTTGTACACAATACTCATTCATTGTTCCTGTGCAACAAATTTTATGACTACATTCTAAGGTCAAATACAGAATACAAAAATGAGTGTGTAGGCAAAATGTGTAGCAAGCAACACCTGAAAATATAATTAACCCTGATCTCCCAGAAGGTGGAAGCAGGGACAAGTCACTTGGGGAAACAAAGACATTGGTCAAGTGTAGAGTAACGTAATTACAAAAGCAAAAGCTCAGCTGGAGTAGAAATTATCAAAGGATGTTAAGGGCAAGGAGAAAAGCTTCTATAAGCACACTGGAAGCAAAAGAAAGACTAAGTAAAGAAAGTGCATGCCTGCTGCTCAGTGGGATGGGGAACTTAGTGACAAAGAACATGGGAAAGGCCAAGATGCTCAATGCCTTTTTGTGCCTTGAGTTTTGTCGGCAAATTTGGCTCTCAGGCCTCCCAGTCCAAGAGTCTACTTACAGTCTGTGGGAGCAAAGCATTATCTACAGCAAAGGAAGGCAGCTAGACAGCACGTAAGACAACTGGACACACACAGCTTCATGGTGCTAGTTGGGATGTGAGCAAAGGTACTGAAGGAGCAGACTGGAGCACACCAAGGCTCCTGTCAATCATATTCAAAATACCATGGCAACCGAGAAGAGTTTCTGAGGACTGGAAAAAGGCAAACATTATGCTCATCTTAAAATCTGGCATTTGAATCTTTGGAATATCAGTGCTTGGAAACAATTTAAACTCAAATGGACAAGAACCTAAGGAACCTGATGTAAGCTGGCCCTGCTTGAGTAGGGAGTTTGATTAGAGGCATCATTCAATTAATATTTTCTGTGATTTCATAAGAGTTTTGTTGTTTGCAATATTAAGGACAAAGGGATGGGTAAAAATAAAGATTTCTCACTGTCTAGACATTAGCTACATTCATCCACACTACCAGTAACTCTTAATGAAAGACAGCTGTGAAAATTCAGTACCATCTGTGCCTTCTGCTGTGTAAAAAATACCCAAACATAGCTTCTACCTCTCTAACTGGAAGGAAGATGTATTCTACAGTGTAATACCTTGCTTTACTTTCTCATCTTTGTCATTTCAGTAATCTGTAAATTGACTCTCTGTTTGATCTTTTATTGATAATGTAATTTTTTTTCCAGTTTTCTTGAAGACTCCAATGATGCTTCATTCTATATTCAACAATATTTAACAAGCAATTGAAAACCCTGAAGTGTTTATCAGTTCTCTGGTTTACTAGGAATGTTTCTATCTGTTCCAGTTGTTTCAAAAAGCCTGTTGTACCTGCGCTAACCTCATGCATAAAGAGCAATAAAGAACGAAAGTCTAGCTGTACCAACAGGTTCAACCCTTGTGATATTTTGAAACCTGTCCCCTTTTAACAATGATTTAAATACAACTCCTGACAGCTTCTTGCATGTAGTTCTTCTTGTGCTTTTTTTCTTCAGATGAAATATGAATGGCCTACGTAGTGATTTTAAATATTCAAGGACTACTTCTAATTTTTTTTTTGTATCTTTCTTCTACCTCTAAGTCTGCATTTGCTCTTTTAAATATTTATAGAGAAGCATGGAATTTTCATTTATTATAATGATAAAGATACTCTGAAGCCATTCCCAAAGAAAATGAAATAATAATTGCACTAATTCATGGAATCAGAGAACGGTTTGTGTTGAAAGGGACCTTAAAGATTTTCTAGTTCAAACCCCCTGCCATGGGCAGGGACACCTTCCACTAGCCCAAGTTACTCAGAGCTCCTCCTCATTTCTTGCTATAAGATTTCTGAATGCTTTGGGACAGTAATGGAATTTTTTTTTAAAAAAAAAGTGTATTTTAAAAAAGCAACGAGATATGAAAAGACTTTCCTAGCTTTCTATCACACTAAGAGACAGAAAATTACTTTCCACTACACTTTGACATAAGAGAATACCCTCAACATTAACAATGTGGAAGACGTGAAAACAATGTAACCTGTGATCCAGATGCCTACACTAAGTTGGGGAAACACAATGCTACTGAGCCTCTAAAAGGATAATTCAGTAAGACTTTGTAAAAAGTCGTAAATAACTGCAATTTAATTGGTCTCCAATATAAATATATATATAAATAATAAATTAAAAAAGACAGCTGAATTTATTAAAATACAGTATTTGAAGTAAGACTATTAAGAAGTTCCTTTATTACAAAAAATTGAATAATACAACTTACTAAGAATTCTTTGAAATGAACTATAAGACACAAGGCCAATGCAAATTACTGGTATTTTATGCTCAGGCTGGATGGCTTCATTGTGCAACAATATTTTAAAAACTAACTTACTGGCAGACTTCTTTTTAATCCGGTGCTAAACCCTAAAGGAGAAAAAGGAACAATAAACTGCCAAATGAGAGAAACACCATGAAGTTGGCACTAATTCACCTCTGACCCTTTAAGTAGCCCCTCCAAGAATACTAGTATACTTGATACAGTGCCAACAGGGGAAATGGGGGATGCCAGGGTAGACAAACACAATAGGGAAAAAATTTGAGACAGATTGCAACCTAACTTTTTTAAGAGACTTCAGATGTAGTAGAGACACAAGAAACAAGCCCACAAGGTACTGGAAGTGTGCTCTCTCAAGTTAAACATAGCCATTTAAGCCTGTGGACATATACAGTACCCCACTCTGTAAGCAAGATCTTGTCAACATGATCAATGGAGTCTAGGGAGCAGTCTTCCTAAAAGAAGTAAATCTACCCGTAAATTATCTATGATCGCTCCTTACTGAGGGAACGCAGCAACACTGAAGGAAGTCTTCTCAAGAGAATTACAGAAGTACTGGTATTTTGTTTCAGAACAACATGGCTACTTCACCTTCCTTTCCCAGTATTCATCTCATTTTGGATCACCTGACAATAATAATTTTGTAACACTATGCAGTATTCAGGCAGACACTGTGAAGCAGTTAAAAAAAAAAAAAATAAAAAAAAAATCCCTTTCCCTTGACCCTTGATTGTTTGAAGAGTCAGAAGAAACAATTTCTGGCCTCAGTAAGGGCTTTTATATTATATAAAGGGGCAGAGAACAAACAGATGGTTCAAGGTTTCCTCCAAACGTGCCCTGTAAAGAAGTTACTTAAGTTTTTCCCTAGTCTCTTCAGAACTCAAAGACAAAAAGCTGCTTTGAAGACCTTATTTATAGCAGAAAGTTCTTTTGAACTCCAATCACTGAAAAGATTTTTAAAAAATAGCATCTGAATATCTTAAAAACCCACAGTGAAAACCATGGTACTACTGAAGTTCATAAGAATCTAGAAAGGATATGAGAAAGTTTGGTCAAGTATCACTAACTCTGTGGCAAAATGATTTGCTCTTTTTCTTCATACCTTATGCCATTCTTAAGAGGAGGAATGAACAGAATGAGTCACAATCAGACTACGTAATAAGCAACTAAGGCAATGCAGTTTTCTCTTTCTTATTAGAATAGACAGCAGCAATTGCAAAATAAACTAAAAAAGGAATGTGCTGTTTTATAGTGACTTACCATTAGTCTTATCTTGGACACTGGAGCCAAAACTTAAAGGATTCTCTACAGAAGAAAAATACGCTAATCTAAATGCTCAGAGCCCTCGCGTTTGGGAAGCCTCAAGCCATGGATGCAATTTAGGTATGATGAGCAGAACGAATCATTGTAAAAGCATCTATGTTGCAATGATAGCTGCTTGCAGAGCCTATGACAACAGATTTTATTGCCGTTTCACTTTTGTGTACTGGGGTAGGGTCTCTTCCTCAAAAAGCATAGAGTGCTTTGTCTGTGAAGCAAGGTTAAATCATGGAAAATTAAAATGATAGAAAGATGAACACCAACTGATTAGTCATTACACAGATATTATTTTTAAAAGGGTCGGTACTTTAGATCTCTACTTTCAAGTGTAATACTCTCATTTCTAAACATAGTTGATATCCTTGTAGGTGTCAGATGAACTACTAATAGACCTCAGTAACCTGTCATGAATGAGCCTATTTCAAACACACGCACACACATTTGCTAAGAGCAACAGTCACCTAGTCTCACATTTAGCATTGCCAGCTAAGAGCAAGTCACCTAGTCTCACATTTAGCATTGCCAGCTAGAAGTCCATGCATTTTCCTATTTTTATTTTCCTGCATATTAATTAAAAGTGAGTTTCTCCCTCTCGGTTTGCTTCCCAGGTTCTAGGAGCAGGGAGAAAAACCCTACGTACAAAATCCCTTCTGCAAATTGTACATAGTGGTGTGTCTTGAACATTACTTCAAAGAGAAACCAATGGAAAATAGCGGCCTAGAAGCACTGTGCATTTTAAAACTTTTATTTTTTAGTTTGTTTGCCTTGTTCTCAGCCTGATTCCACTTGTTGCCCTATAAATATTGCCTGATCTTTGGTCTTTATAATTTAGAATTCCAGCTAAAATTGAGTGCTCCAGGTGGGACTGTTGCGAGCTGGCCCAAATCCTTTAAGATTAACTGATTTCAAAAGGTGGTAGTGAGAGACCAAGCGAACAGACAACCATGGACAACGAGGGGTCCAAGCTGCATCTTGTAGTCATAGATTTGAAAGAAAGAAACATCTACATCCAATTTGCAGACCAAATTTCTGTTTGATCAATGCACTGTTCTTCCAACTAGCAGAAAATGACTAGGGGTTATGTAGTTCTCAGTTAATGGTAACACTTCAAGACCAGGAGCTTTCTGTCATTACAGCAGATCAATTATGAACTCTTTTCAAGTACAGTCAAGGAAAGCTGTACTGGTTTAAAGGTAAACCAGCAGGAGAAATGAAACTAACTCCAAAAGCGATTGTAAGTCAGAACTACAATTTAATAAAAAGATCACAAATACAACGATGCAGAGGAAAAATCTGTCTGACCGACAAAAAATAGATGTACAACCCAGCACCCTGGGGCATGAACAGAATGGAGCTCACCAGCCCCTGTGCTGAGCACCACATGCTTCCCCCCTCCCCGCCTTAGTACAAAGTAAAAGGAATGAGAAAACCTGTTGCTAAGGATGATGTCCACAGTCTGGTCAAGAGTGGCAGTTGCAGTCCTGTTGAGGTCCTGCTCCTTCTCTGGATCCCACAAGTGGTCCCAGAAGTCCCAAACCCCCAAGGTTATATATGCTTGGGCTCAGATGGGAGTGCCCAGTACCTCTCCCAGGGTGAGGAGTTTCACAATGGGTGATTTACTACACTAGGTGTCATGGGATATTCCTTGATGGCCCATTAGCAGACATGACCCCTCAGGCTGGGTGTGAAGGTGCTAATGACTCCCCGGAGGGGAGCTATCACACCCGAGTTATTGGTGTGAAGACAGGAAAACTTCCTTATCTCACAGAGTTCCTAAACACCCAGCTTGTAGCCTGAGGGGCTATGTGTGCCCTGGGCAGCTGCTGCAAATGATCAATTGTTAGCAGTCCATGAGAAAATGACATAGAGGGTGTAGAATACAAAGACCTGGCCACACCCACAGAGTGACAAACTGGTCCCCGTCACTATAACCAGGACAAAAGCAAATAACACTATGGCACATTAGAAACAAGATGCCCAATACAAGAAATTAGTACAATGCCACTCAGTATAATCAATTTCATGTCCTTTACATGAAAGAGTATATTTAGTTGAGCTACCCTAGCAATGTAAAAATAACTTTAGAAATTCAGAAACAGGTAACAGTTTAGAGCATGGAGGAATAACAAAAAGCAAAGGTACAAAATAATGAGTAGTATAGATAAGAGTGGATTATTTATCTGTTCTCATGATACAAGAAAAACAATGCATCCAATATATACCAGAGCAAATTTAAAACAGATAAAAGAAAACACTAGACTCAGTACATAATTAGCCATCAGAACTCTTTAACATCAGACACGACTCAGATGAGAATAATGATCTGTACCTTTTGGAATAGCCTATCTCAAGTAGCACGTAACTCTGTCAAATTCAGGACAAAAAAGGAAGAAACGGAACATACCACCTGGGAGACCTTAATTCCACTCCACTAAGCTCTGTGTGAGAAACCACTAACAGTACAGTCACAGAGCATCCACTTGTTCAGGTTGTCCTCCAGGAAAGATGAAGATCTCTTTCCACATCATTCAATTCAAAGAGGGAACCTGAAGTCGTATTTCCTCATATTACTGTAGAGCACCTTGGAAATTATGGAACCAGTAATTTTTGTGAATTTGTTTCTCTCAGGATTTCCTACTAAAACAATCAGCTGACCTTAGATTCAGCTATAAGAACACTGAGAGGACTTCAGCACCTCTTTTGACACTAAAATTCAATACTCAAATATATCTTAAGAACAAGGACCATGCTTTGTTCCTTTCTTTGGATTGCTTCCTTGTTAGCTTTGGTAAAAATCTTTTGTCCCTTATGTATGGCACCCGAGCAATTAACTAAGAAATAAAAGTGTCTGCATGGCAGAGCATGCCAGTAGTTCTGTGGATTTAGGCCAACTCATTTCAGAAGCACTTTGCATGCATTGTTAAGAAAAGCAGGAAATCCCATTTCTTCAGTGGTGATTATAGAGATCATGGAAGAAGATAAAGACAATTCTGCTTAAGTAGATGAATAATCCAAGGCAAACAGAGTCTCTAATGTGATATTTTAAGAATGCTCTCTAGTTTCAAAGTGCAATTATCAGTACTTTTCTTTTGACAGCACTTCTGCTATGTAGTTCTGCTGAAAGCTGCTTTTCTCTATTACGCTGTTCATTACACACCTTAATAGAAGTCTAGACTTCTTTTGCACAGTCTGATTGTACAGTCTCCAACCAATGGCTCACAGAGTGTTTGCCTGCAAGATCCGCTGACAGTGCTTTGATTTTCAGGGAAAGAAAACCTAAAACTAAGACCAGGAGGGACTACAGCATTTAGTGTGATATTGTCACTAGGACATTACTTAATGTTTTCATGCCCATGAGTCCATGAAGTTTGAAATCTACAGAACAAGACAGAACAAGTAGGCTGAGCTCTCAGGGGTTCATTGTTTTAATTAGAATTAACTAGAAAAATTAATTTGAATACATAATTTCCTAATTAACATGAAATCTAGTTACTAAAAAATTAAGAACTTACTGGGCGGCTTATATGCCATTTTAATATCTTTATCATATTTAGTTGGGGAAAAACCCATTGTCTCACCACAAAGCACGAAACTAAAAAAGAAAGTTAAAGCTAGACCAAAAGAAGTAGTACCAACAAACTGACTATGTTGATTAAAGTTGTACTGCGTTTACACACTGAAAAATTACAGCAAATGAAGCACAAGTGCTGAAAGCAAGATCTTCGTCTTTCCAGCCAGAAAATGCTAGTGCTAAAAATTATATTTTGGAGACTAACAAAATTACTGCCCTTGGAAATCCGAGTTACTTACAAAACAGACAATAAAAATAAATGAAAAGCAGATCTTTTGTACTGAGGAAGAACAATGCAAACTCTTCAGGAATCTCTCCAGTTTTATTTAGACTTTAGGTATTAGTACAATAGTACAGTAATAGAGCTTGGAGATGGAGAATGATGCAATAAATAACTTTTGAAGAACAGTTATGAACCGAAGCGTTTCACCCAAACCAAACCTAAGACCATGACACATTTATTCACTAACATTACTATGTCTGTGGAAAGCATGTATGTACATTTGCTCAGTGTTTTTCTCTTTAGTTCTGCAGCTGCATGTCCTGGAATCCTGGGCCATTACATATTTATGTTGTTTCTGAATTATTTGGGAGAACAGGAAATGCCTTGCCAATATAAGTAATGCAAACAGCCAATAAACCCTTCAAAAAGGCCATTCAACCACCATTCAAACTGATATAATTCTACTCATCTTTGGAAATATTGCAATTAACAGACTGCTAAATCAGACTGTGATCTCAAAACATCCTCATCTTAATCAAGACAGTAGGTGCAAACTGGAAATGAACAACTGCTGTTACTCAAGGTACACTACAGCTCACTTCCAGTCTTGTGAAGCCTTAACTGCTTTGGTTAGAAAGGATCTGGACTGAGATGTTTGAGACAGAAGAGCTTCCCAAGTTATCCAAAATCAGCTTTGTAGTAAGAGTATAAAAATCTTGTAATATGTTACCAGTTACAATTGTAAAGCAACTTAGGAATGCACTGCAGGTTTAAAATTTGTCATATATATCTTTTCCTTGCAACGTCCAATGAGTAGCTGTACTGGGTTTGGGTAGGATTGAGGTATGTTTCTTCACAGCAGCTTGTACAGGGGGGATATATTTTAGATTTATGATGGAAACAGTGTTGATAACACAGGGATGTTTCAGCTATTGCTGAGAGGTGACTATATAGAGTTAAGGCCTTTTCTGCTTCTCACACAGCTCTGCCACCACGTGGGCTGGAGGTGCACAGGAAGGGATCAGAGGGGACACAGTCCAGATATGTGACCCCGACAGATCAGACACTCTTCACCATATGGTGTCACAGTCAGCAATAAAAGTTTGGAGAAGAAGAAGGAAGGGAGAGATGTTCGGTGTGATGACATTTTCTTCCCAAGTCACCACTACACGTGAAGGAACCCTGCTTTCCTATGGGGTGACTGAACACCCATGGGAGGCAGTGAACGAATTCCTTGTTTTGCTTTGCTTTTTACCTATTAAGCTGTCTTTATCTAAACCCACAAGTTTTTGTAATTTTACTCTGATTATGACCCCCATCCTGCTGGGGAGAAGTAAGGGAGCAGATGTGTGGGGCACAGCTGCCAGAAGGGCTTAAAACACAACACTTGAAACTAATTATATTTTTAAAGACAGCCCAGTTTCTAATAAATGAGGCAGAATTAACCATAAAATGGATACATCTAATCCAAAAACTGCAAACATGAGGACTAGTATTTTCAACGTCTTTTGTCCAAAATGTTAACCCTGCTTCAAGTCTCTAGCACAACTTCATTAAAACCACCAAGCCATACTCATTTCTGATCGTAGCTCATGCAGTGAAAAACAAGCATAAGCATCTACAAACAAATCTAACTAGCTTTTATAAAAATATAGCAACCCCTTCTCTCAAATAAAACATACACTGCAAGACAAAGATGTACCACTGGGCTACCCTCTTGGACCACAAACATGAGAACAGGAGTACTGGATGAGAGAATGGGTGAAGTGTAGCCCAATATCTCGTCTCAAACAAAATTTGCAACTGAAAGCCTACGAAGAGTATAAAGGCATATGTAGTGTATTTGGCAAATACTTTTGACAGTCTCTAATCATTTTTAGCTCAAGGACTTCCCGAGCTGGATGTGGTTGCTATGTATTTATAGAATCTTCAATGGATTTCTTTTTTGCAGACTTGTACCATGTTTCCATGCAAATTTTTAGTGCCCATTAAAACTTACATTAACCAACATGAAAGGTACAGCACAACACTAAAAGAAGCTTCAAGTTCAACCACCATCCTCTTATTGACAAGTCATTAGTTCTCGCCATTCACAAACTTCAGCCAATCTACCAATCCCAATGCAAAACATCAAGAAATTAATCTGTTCAGTATATATTTTCTAAACCACTGTTGTAGTCTAAACCTTAAGTATACTCACGTAAAGAATACATGCTGGCAGTGAATAAAACCTCAATCACAAGCCTTGCCTGAAACCTTACCCTAGGGGAATTGAAGTATGAACTACCAATGCCACTCCTTTTTTCTGCTCTTACTGTCCTAGCCTTTAATCTTAATAATGAACATTAGGTAATCCTAGGCTTTGGTGCACCAATCCACTGTGCAATAGCAGTACAGCAACCTGCTACTCATTCCAATCAACCAGGCACACAGCTAAACTGAAATCACTTCTTCCAGCCAATCCACACTTCAGCCTATCTCTGCTGGCCCCTAAGGATACAACAGCAGTAAATACTTCACAGAACCACATAATATGCTGAGTTGGAAAGGACCCACAGGGATCATTGAGTCCAACGGTGAGCCCTGCATAGGACCATCCCCAAGGGATACACCATGTGCCTGAGAGTATCATCCAAATGCTTCTTCAACTCTGTCAGGCTTGGTGCTGTGACCACTGCCCTGGGAAGCCTGTTCCAGTGCCCAACCACTCTCCGGGTGAAGAACCTTTTTCTATTATCCAACCTAAACCTCCCCTGACACAACTTCAGGCCATTCCCTTGGGTCCTGTCACTGGTCACCACAGAGAAGAGATCAGTGCCTGCCCTTCTTCTTCCCTTCACAAGGACTTGTAGATTGCAATGAGATCTCCCCTCAGACTCCTCCAGGCTGAACAGACCAAATGACCTCAGCCACTCCTCATACAGCTTCCCCTCAAGACCCTTCACCATGTTTGTTGCCCTTCTTTGGATGCTCTCTAAGAGCTTAATATCTTTTTTACAGTGTGATGACCAAAACGGCACAAAATATTCAAGGTGAGGCTGCTCCAGTGCAGATCAGATAAAGGACAATCCCCTCTCTCGACTGGCAATGCTTTGCCTGATGCCCCCTAGGAGGGGGTTGGCCCTCTTGGCTGCCAGGGCACTGCTGACTCATGTTCAACTTGCCATCAGCCTTTGCACTCTCTATAAAGAACCTACCCTGACTTTCCCTTATATACATCAGTGACTTCTGCCTGTGACACAATTGCCCCTAAATCACTCGCCTCTCTTGGCACTGACCATTAACTCCGCACTTTATTCCCTAATAGCCGAAACCCTAACTGAGATAGATGCTGATGGCTCAAATTTAATTCAGAAGATTGGGCTTGATGGTATAGAGCTTCATCAAATTAATTTAAAAAGCATTTAATTCATTACCAATTCTTACTAGCCAGATTCTCTCAGTGCCGACAAGATATCAATTCCTATTCACCATAGCTGTTGAAACCTGGGAAAGATCAGATTCTCAGTAGCTTCTAATGGTGCAATTAAGAAAAGCTATAAGGGCAGCAGTTCTTTTGAACTCTTCAGCCTGTCATCTCTAGCAACTGCCTAGCTCCTGAAAGGAATTGCTACCTAATTAGAAAGCAATAATAAAGAGAGACCCAGTGGACCATTCAGCAGAGACTCACAGGAAGTCTGCCTCAGCAAGTTCAAAGCAATTTTCTTGCCTCCTCCATATGCTTCTAAGGTCCCATTCCAGCAATGCAATATATCCACCAATAATCCTGATTGATTTTCCACAGTGCAGATGTACTGTGCTGACCGTTCTAAGCACTTATGGGGGGAAAAAAAAAAGAAGTCTGATCTCACTAAAAATTTTAAAAAGTGATTGTAAGGGCATCAAAATATATTGTCCAGATGTTTGTGCACATTACTTTCAGAGGGCTTCTACAATAACTCTATCCACAGGAGTTGAAATTATAACACTGACTTTTTTTTTTTTTTTTGTAAACACTAACTGCTTTTGGAATTTTTTTTTACAAATTATTTTTAAAAAATTAGCCTGTTTTATATTACTGATATTTCTATTTAGGATTTTGATCATTAGTGGCATATAAAAACAAGTAGCATTTACTATCAGAAAGCTAATGTTAGTCAAAACACAAAGTATTTTTAACATTTTTATCACTTCAACTGCAAGTGTTTTTTTCTAAAATAAAACACAGAAAACTTATCTTGCAATTGCCACAGAATACTAAACTTACAAGGTAACATTTTCTCAGGCAGCCTGCAAGCATCCATTCCTCTTTCAAATACAGGGATAGTAACATGACAGATTTACACAGTGTATTGTACAGTAATTGTCTATCTCACAAATGTTCTGAATAAACTGGGTAACAGAATGAAAACAAACAGATATCAAGGTATATACTACACCCAGGGTTGTCCCATCCCAGGTGCAGAATCCAGGACTTGTCTCTGTTAAACTTCACGTGGTTGGTGATTGGCCAGCCCTCTAATTCATCAAGGTCTCTGTAAAAGGCCTCTCTGCCTTCAAGGGAGCCAACATCTTTTCCCAATTTTGCATCATCTGCAAACAGTATTTCTTCAAGTCCTGTGTCCAAGTCATTTATGAAGATGTTGAAGAGCACAGAGCCTAAGATGGAGAGCTGCAGAACCCATTAGTGACAGAGCACCACTCTGATATTCCCCCATTCCCTATCACCCTCTGTGCGTCACCCATGAGCCAGTTGCTCATCATATGATCTGTTTATCCAGCTGTGTTGCTGGACACTTTTGTTCAGAAGGATCCTGTGAGAGATGGTATCAAAAGCTTTACTAAAATCCAAATATCTAATAAGTAATTGTTATATCTCAAATGAACACAGCTGCAATCTTGCAGTGTGTGTATAAGATTTATTTCTAATTTCTACAACCCACTAAAAAAAGACTTGGCAAATTGATAAAACATTTACAATCATTACAAACAGTATTTCCTAGTTTAGGAGAAAATCATTACCTGATTAAACAGGTGTGTCCAACACAGCGATTACCAAACAAAACAAGGACTGAATCACAGAGTTACAAGGAACAGTTGTTTATTACCATGCTCAGCCCTTTTTCTCAACAATTATAAACATTAAGAGCACCAGTACTACTCATGTTGTTCCAGAGCAGACTCCTGTAGAACCAGCTCAGTACTCTTCTAATTTTTCTTGATAGTAACAGCACAGATCTAGCCATAAATCAGAAAACAGAATGTTCTCTGCATTTGGGGCTCGAACTGTACTTTCTAGTAAATAAATGACATTTGTATCTTGTTCTCATAGACCAGCAAACACAGTATGTCTTTACTGTAATACAGATATTCCTCATTATACAGCATCTTTCCATTTTCAAACCAAGAAATAATGTATTGATCTGTCTGCTGCCTTTTGCATTCCCATCATTCTGACAACACAAATCCTATGGCAAAGGGGAAAGCAGCCTAGAAGCAATGTGGAAAATTGAAAAATTAAATACAGCCTCCATTTTGCAAAAATCACCGTCTGTAGTTTTAAGTTTTGACCATAAGACTAATCCAAACAAAAAGCTCTCTATAAATGTTAGCAGAGTGTAGTTCATAACTTGAAATGCTTAGTTGCTTGTTCTCTTCATAGAAATTCTGTAGTTTATAGCAGTGGTCTCCAAAGCAGTGAGTGTACACAAGGAAAAAAATATTAGAGCTCAAGTAGTGCATGCATATAACTGATAAAGGAAAAAGTATATATATATTGGAAGGCTGAACTCAAAACCCTCTTGCTAATTGGGTTGCACAATCAAAAAGGTTTGGAGACCATTGGCATGACTAATGAGAAAAAAAAAAAATGTTTCAATGCTTCAGTCTTTTCAGAGTGACAAGGAATGCTAAAGAATCTTCCTGATCCTGGGTTTGGTTTATAAATTCCAATCCATGTAAGGAACAAGGGAAAGAAAGAAGAAGGGCTACTCAAGGTGTTAAAAGTGTTTTCAAGGGTAAACTTTCAGGCCCATTGTGTTCAGTTCCCAACTATCAAAAATTTTCACTGATTTCAGAAACAGCAGATTTTCACAGAGATTTTTGACTAGGGAGTATTAAGATGCATCTGGGTTTTCAGCAGGATGAACGAGATTAAATACTGTAGTATAACAGAGCCTTTAATCTATTCAAAAAGCAAAACTTAGAGCCTAAAACAATATAAAAGTATAGCAAGAGCTGAAGTCAAATTTTCAACTATTTATAGCACCATTCTCTATTGTTTCATGAGAAAATGGGGCTGCTATTTCAGTAAAATTTTTGTTTCAAGACAAAAAATTATGTGCACAAAAGTTCAGTAAGTTCATTGACTTAAATTAATTATCTACAGCTCAAGAGATGCTAAAGGAAAATCTTTCCTGACAACTTAATCAGGTCTGTTGCTGAACTTGGAAAGCCATGCATTGACTTAAACCAACACTTTTTCATCCATTCATCCAAAAGCTCTTAGTAACACTCCAGAATGACAAAAAATGAGTAGTGATAGGTTAGCCAGGAAATTAGTATCAGAGTTGCTGTAACTTTAGATTTCTTTTTTTTGTGTCACAGACTTCCTGTTTTCCCCTTTTAGACTACCAGCATTTCTGATATCAATATTAATTGATTCAAATACAGAAGTAGTTCTGTATATTAAGAGCTGTTCCAACAAATAAGAAAACAATAAGATAAAATTGGTTTGGGTTTTTTTTTTTTTAAATAATCTTATCTCTCCATATGCCTGAACACTGTTCAGGACAATAAGAATCCATATGGAAATGTATACAGCACTGAAATATTTAGATGCTTACTGCTGAGAGTTACCCCTGTTTACAACAGGGGCACTCTGTATCACAGTGGTTTATCTTAAGATAAACCCAAAAGACATGCTACAGTTAAAACAGAATGTACAGGCTTAATAAAAAAGCCCCACAAATACAAGCTATTTATTCTGTGTTATGACAGTTCTGCATTACAATCAGGTTACTGGAATGTGTTACTAGACTACAGAAGAAACTAAGTCACTAAGCCACCACTAGAGCATCTTCAAACTACTCCACCATATGTAAAATAACTTTCCTTCTTTTTCTCCAACAGTGTTAAAAAATAAAAGTCTTCCTGATAGCTTAGGCATCACCAGAAAAATTTTTATAAACTGCTTGAAGCAGTAAATGTGAGGTTGTGGCCAAAACAACAACAACAAAGTTACTAAGTAAAGGGTGCAGTGGGGAGAAGGGAGGAATTAAGATATGGCAGTCTGCAACAACCGAAAAGTTATCAAAATGAGAATCAAAGCATGAAACACAAAACAAATATGAAAATATGAAACAAGGTACTACTGTGAAGTAAAGCCTGGGTAACTAGAAACAAAATAACAAAGTGGCATTTGAGATTGATTTCAAGAGAGAAATAAGTGGTACAACTGAAAACCTTCACATCTGGCAGAAGAAAAGAACGAGCACATACATCAGATACCTTTCTCATTTGAATCCTGACAGCACCATGCGTTCAGGTTTACATAATTTAGGATGAGAAAGCTGCTTAAAATATAGAAATAGAACTCACAAAATCGCAAGAGTGAAAGCAAGTCAATGCTTTCTATTTATTTATTTAATTTTGCAGGAAGAAATATACAAATTCACAGTAAAGACTAAGCAAACAGTGAATTATTTAAAAATAACTCAAGAGATACCACTTACAGAGAAATATTCAAGAAATGAATAGGAAGAATGCTTTTTTAAAATATAGCTGCTTTCCTCAGATTCATTATAACACAAAGAAAACGTTCCAGGCACACGGAGTTTCCCTTCTGCAAGTGAAACTGATGCGCTGTAAGAACCATTAATCATTCTGCCCCACGAACTTCACCTAGTTTAGTTCCTCTACCTGATGAAAAGGTTCTTTTAAACCCATTTCAGCGAACATTTGACTTCTGATGGCTCCTGACCACCAGCTGAGGGCTTGGTTTTCGCGGTCGGGGTCCGCGGCACCCAGCCTGCCAGGCCAGGGATGCTGCAAGGCGCGCACCCCGCCGGCCCGGCAGGACGGCGCTCCCAGACGGGCGCACCCCTGGAGGAAGCGAGCACACTCCCACGCCAGCGGGGACCCAAGAGCAGCCAACTTTCACTAAGCACGCCGTGAGCGAGCAGACTTTCTCAGCACTGTCCCTCGCCCGTGGAGCGCAGCGGGCGCCCCCGCTCCTGCCGCTGCCACGGCGACACGGCCGCAGCCGCAATAAACACGGGCGGCCTCCCGCTCCCGGGGAAGGGAACCGCGGCGGAACGCTTCCCCCCGGCCCAGGGGATCCCGCTGTGCCTCCCACCCCGCCCTGCCCGCCCTCCTGCCCCGGCGGGCTCTCACGCTCTGGCGGCGGTGCCCGACGGGGCGGCGCTGGCGCTGGGGGGCTCCTTCTTCTTGGTGCCCTTGGAGGCCATGGCGGCGGGCCGCGCCCCGCGTTGCCGGGAGACCCCTCCGGGCACCGCCCGGCGCCGCCCTCAGCGCCGCGGCACGGCGAGGGGGGCCGGGGGCCGCGGCGGGTTGGAGGCACCGGCAGGCACCGGGCATCACTCGTCATACCAAGTTTAACAAAGAAAAGTGCCGGGTTCTGCGCCTGGGACGGGTGTTCGTCCAGCCGGGAGAGCAGCGCTGGGGGAAGAGACATGGGGGGGGGGGTCCTGGGCGAATATGAGTCCGTAGGGCAGCCTGGCTTTAGAGCTAGATTGTGCAAGGCTTTGTTTTCTTAATTTCCAACTGATGCAGCTAATTAATGCCTGATGAGCCACCAGCGTGCTTGTAGCAAGCGTGGGTAGAGCCCTTCCCAAATCTTCGTTCGCGAAGCCTAGCCACGATGATCTCTCTCTCTCTCTATACACATACACACACACACACACACACACACATATTCCTGCCTATGACTACCGGAGTGAATAGAGTGCCACCAAGGTCAGGTAGAAACTAACATTAATCTGCTGGTTTTGAATTCAGCAGACAGCTGACTTCAACTTTGTTTATACGCAGACTTTTTCCACAGATTACATTGTTACTAACACTCCTAACTATTAACCTATTTGCTATTTCCCAGTCTGTAGTGAATGGTGAAAAATTCTTGATAAAACTGAACATATTTCTTATTTAGTATAAGTCTTTTTGAAATATATATAAACAAATGAAAACCTATTTGTCAAATCGCAGAGGGCATGAGAAGAAAAAAAAAAGAGGAAAAATACGCAGTTGTTGCTACATCTAGAGGCTTATTTTAGACAAATGTCAAATCTTGATTTATATGAAGATGACAGGCAGCCACATATATACTCACAAATTTCAAAGTGGAGAATTCTTCCATATCTTGGCATTTTCTTCAGCATTATGTCCAACAGCATCCATTTTAAATAAGGTACTTTGGGACACTTCTCACTTGGAAGCCAAGTAAACATTTCAAGTTTATTTATTTCTTTTTACACTGAACAGCTGGTCTTCATACAACTGTGATATCAAATATTGATTAGGGCATACAAATAAGAAAAATAGCAGAGAGAGGTGAGTTCAAACATCTGGTTGCTGATGCCAGCTTGTAGACTGGAATTTACAGGGCTGAGCTTGTGATGCAGAATGCAGATAAAAACTACTCAGATAATGTGTGATTTCCATCTATTCCTCTGAATCTCCTTTCCTTTCTTATAATTACTGGGCAAAGAAAATACTATGGACAAGCATCTGTAAAATGTTGGTGTAAGAGAGACCTGTGAAAGTTTTCCTAGCAAGAAAACTTCCTTCCTGATCCCACTGCAGGTTTGCAACATCCCCAGCAAATGTAACTCCTGTAATACAGTTATGTGAAAGACAGCATAAAAGTTACTGAAACTTGACTGCAACTACTGTAAACGTTTTTGACTGGCAAAGGAAAAAGGACAGAAAGAATTTTTTGGAGGTCACATTCATAATTTTTGGGGTGAATTCCATCACTTTGGGGCATCAATTCCATAATTTTTTTAATCAATTTCATAATTTTGAGAGTCGGTGTATATAAGCTACAGAGCCTTCCATTCTTTTCTCTTATTTAATGGTGGTTGTTACATATGACATTCAAAATGCATCTTTTACCATAAAATCGTACAATAAATTTGTTTGTAAAATATGTATCTAGATGATTTGTGAAGGAAAAAAAGGACACCATGTTACATCTTTAAATTAAATTCTTTCATAAATAGAGAGTTCCATAACCTAACAGCAATGACAAAGACAGCTTGTTTAGAAAGAGAAGTTAATCTGCACTTCAAAAAAGCTAGTTTCCTAACTGGCAAAGAATCTGCAAGGTCACATCAGCTCTTTCACTGGCCTAGTGTCTCGAGCCATGAACTCTATCTGACAGACACACCCTGGAGGGGGAAAATTGTTAGGGTAGAGGCAGCTGGCAGTTAGAAAATACAGAATAAATACACAAGGCAATATAATGAGCACTGTCTGTTAGGAAACCATTGATATGTCACTAAACAAATGCTAAGGTAACATGTACTGATTAGCAATAAAGGGGTGGCATTCTTGTCATCATTCTTCCAAGACACAATTCAAAACATCAGCTTTTTTGTTTTTCCGTAAAGCATCAGATCAACTGCTATAGCAAAAGCAAGTGACTTGCAGGAAAATATCCTTTTACTCCTAAATATTTTGCAGGTTTTTATAGCTACAAGTACTGGTTGGAGAGAGCAGAAAGAGTAACTATGAACAGGAACTAAAACCCCTCTCAGGGATCTTTCAGTTCACAGAGTTCAGACTTAACTCTCCTCTGACTTTACAGAAGGCACAAGGATTTCAGAACAAGACACAAAAAAAAAAAAATTTTCCTTAAGAGAAGGCCTGGGAGTGTGGTAGGGTGGCAAACCTTAATTAGAAATAGATGATGAGTAGGCTAAAGACAATAAGATTCTTCTCAGAGGTGCCAAGTGCCAGGATTAGAATCAATGCGAAAATTTAAATATGGAAAAGTCCTCTTTAAAATAAGATTTAATTTTATTTTTAAATTACAGCGAAGGTGGTCAAACAGTGGAACAGGTTTTCCAACAAGGGTGTGGAGTTTTTGTCAAACTGGACATGACCATGAGCAACCTGCTCAAGCTCTGAGCAGGGGTGTAGGACTACATGATCTTCCAAGGCCACTTCTAATGTTACCTATTCTGTGATTCTGGGAATTTTTCCATTAAAAAAGAGTTAAGGTGAAAATCAGACAGAGGCCTCTGTGAGAACAGATGCTGCATCTTCAAGCATGAGGTTGCAACAAAGTTAGGAGATGAAAATAAAATGGATTTTGATTTTGTGTTTAGGAGACTTTTTTCCATTTCTTTTATAAAATAGTAGGAAAACTCAGGTTCTGAAATTAAGTCATTTAACAAATAAAAAAAAGGCACCCTTACTTTGCTACTCTCTTCTGTCTGTTTATGGAAAGAGTAGGTGGGAATAATATAATGAAGGTACAGGTCAGTAGAAAAACAGTGAACAGAGGGAAGACAACAGTGTAGGGGCATTTCAGGAACAACAGACAGTGATGGATCAGAAAAACAGTGAAAAGTGAGGAAAAAAGGGCAATTGTGAGTGGAGAATGACAATCCCTGAGAAAATGAAAACCCTGCAGTATGTGATAGAGCTTGGGAGGAGCAGTCTGGGCACAATTAGGAACAGTCAGATGCTAAGGTGACATAGGCCAGGGAACTGAATTTGAGCAAAACAATCCTCAAACAGATGGACTGAAACTATTCACAAGCAGCTGTATTCTGGTAACTCTTAAGTAAGCCTGAGGTTAGGAAGCAAAGTGGGAAAATTGATTATGAGAGATTTTTTGAGGGTAAACTGATGGAATACAAACAAGGTGTAGGGGAAGAAAATTGCAGCCAGCTGCATAGCAGAAAACAGTCTTTGCCTAAGCACAGGACTTTCTGCCCAGTGCTGTTTCAAAAATATCTTATGGCACCACATCTCATCTGATCTTGTCAGGAACATGGTTTTTCTACTATTCCAGCCTCCCCTCAATTTGACATGGTGCTAGAAAGGACTGTCAGAAAACGTGCGTCAGTGTGGGCTTACCACATGGTCACAGCCTCCTTCAGACACCTACCTGCTCTGGGGTCAGGTCATCCATGGGCCGCAAGTGGATTTCTGCTCTACCACGGACCTTAGTGGGCTACAGGGATACATCCTGCCCCACCATGGTCTTCACCATGGGCTGCAGGGGAATCTCGACTCCAGTGGCTGGAGCACCTCCTCCCCATCCTTCAGTGACCTGGGTTTCTGTAGAGCTGCTCCTCTCATATATTCTCATTCTTCTCTCCAGCTGAAGTTGCTGGGTTTGTGTTATTCTCCCCTTCTTAAATCTGTTATCTCAGAGGTGCCACTACTGTTGTTGATGAGCTTGGCCTTGGCTGTCAGACACAGAGAAAGCTTATAGCAGCTTCTGACAGAAGCCACTCCTGTAGCTCCCCTCAATACCAAAACCTTGTCACACGCACCCAATACAGCTTGTACATAAAACCACAGAAACATTAACACTACAACTAACCAAATGCTGTCCAGGGAAAAGAGGCTAGAAGCAATCCTTGTGCACAATACAGCTATTTCAATGTTTTAGCGTACTGCATAAGTACTGACCAAGTATAAAATCATGTTTGAGACATAGTAATTTAAAGTTAATACTGAATATGTCTTGATGTGGTGGACTTTTTGCTACTTTTTGCTGAGATAGTACTGTCAATTAAAATTCACTCATTACAATAATCAAAGATGCTTGGACATACTATGAACAATGGAAATGGATAACATGGCCCAAGTACTACACTACTTCAAGACCATAGTCTACAGGACATTTTTGAAAGACAGAAGTTAAAAAATATGCCCATCTGAATGTGAGAGACTGAAAAGTCCATTATTCTGGATGGATACCACATACTACTTTGATACATACCAGTTAAGGGCAGGGGAGTTTAGAAATAGCATGGACAGTCTTAACTCAAATCTTTAGGAAGCCATGAGCTTTCCAACAGGACCAATAATTATGAGCATAAGTTAGCCTTTAAGAAGTCTCAGATTAGAAGTTTGGGGTTTTTTTAACTTGGGAAAACAGTAAACCCAGAAGCCTGTATGTTTTATCAAAAGGCTGAACAATTTGCTTCCTTAACTAGAACCTGCAAAAGATAAAATTCCTTAATGTTAACATGCCACACGAAACATAGCAGCTGCCTTTTAGTACCAGTTACATGGGCAATAAGGCCAGAAATTCTGTATGTTTTAATTTCATTTAGAGTTCAGGCCAAATGAGCCTTTACCCAGTGATAAAGAGAATGAAATACATGTGGTGGTTTCATGTATCTTGGCAAAAGAACAAAGGAACCAAGATTGATGCTGGCCCTCTACTTGTACACTTATCAAGACAAAACTATCTGAAACACCATCTCTACCTAAAAAAGGATATTTTTCTTAGTTTACTTGGGCCAGAAAGCATTCTGTATTTGCGCAGACCAAAATGATAAGACAGCTATCTAGTAACATTTATTCATATGAGTATGAAAGTCACATAGGATGTCTAAGCAACAAGTTTTCACTAAATGAATGCTATATTAGGTGGTGATAGAAGAGGCCATAATCATGTATTTAAAAATACACCAAATACTTTTCCTGTTTATACACAAATTGAAACAGATATGAGCTACCAACAGAGCATCATGATGACCATGTACAATACAGGCACAATTTCTTCCAAATAATCTTCACTATATAGTTATTACATAGTTAGATCTGAATCTAGTATATTCCTTATACTCAATTATTACTTTGCTACAGGACAAAGAACTCTGAAGTGACCTTTTGCGTACTGCAAAGTGAGTATTTCCATTCAGAGTCACTATCATCTCTCTAGGATTTTGTTAATATAATTTTTACCCCGGCATACTGATAACCCCATTTCTTCAATGCTTTAGCAATTCATCATATGAAGGTTGAAAGCATAAACACACTTAGAGAATTGTGTTTCCATAGCTTAAATAAGGTGTTCTGTTTTGAATCAAGGTCAGTAGAAAGATGTTAACACTAAGATCAGGAAGTAACAGTTTAAGAGGAAAACGTTTCACCATTCAATGCCATGGTTTTACTGCACATGTTTCTTTTCTAATATTTCCTTGTACCACCATATATCAAATGGTTACTCAGGCATTGTGTTTCTGAAAATAACTTAAATTATACCCCATTCATGCAGAGGTTTAGAAGTTACATACAGAATAAGTAAAGTGCTTTAATATAACAGCAAAAACTCATCAAGCAGAAATTTAGACATTCTTGAAACTAACCTGCATAGGATTACATTGTCACTGACAGGACCCAGGTGAGATTCATGCATTCAGGTACAGTACCAATGCTTCAGAGTTTGGTCTCCATTCTGCTGTTGAATCTAAATACCAAAATCAAAAAAAGGCACTACAGCTGTTTGGGAAACAAAAAAGACTATCTCCACTGGCTCTTTCCCCAGTAAAGCAGGCATTTACATTTTTGAACCTTTAATTAAAGTTTAGAAAAAGATAGCACATGGGAGATTAAACACCTTATCAAGAGTGAGTTTGCAGTCTAAATGGAGTTGTTCAAGTGATTGAATAGGAAGATTATGGTAGTTTCAGATAAGCTAGAAAGGTTAACTCAGACAAGCCAGCAAACAAGGAACATGGATGGGGTGCAACTTCCTTTCTGAAGTGCTACAGACTTTCAAAGCTAAAAAAATAGCAGTTAAGCTTTACATATACAATAAACCTGCACAAATCTAATGGACACGTTCCTTACAGTGGTGCACAGTAGCAGTGAGGAGACCATGGACATAAATGAAAGTTACAAAGGTTCAGACTAGTTAAACTCTCACGAGACAGTCAGGCATTGAAACAATTTTCCCAGGGACATACATTCTCCATTGTTTAAGACCAGGCAACATGAACAACTAAGCACCCTGCAATGACCTTGCTTGGAGAAAGAGGCTGGCTTAGAAGACATACTAAGAACCCTTTTATCTGAATTATCTTAGGACCTTAAGCTAATTAAACCCAGTTTTAGCTTATGACAAAGCCTTACTGTAGTAATTTTAAATAAACCTTTAACATAGCAGGCACTAGAAGATAAAGTTGTTTTCAAATGTCAGTGAAAGCATTTGAGTATAGTGTGCAACATACGTGAAGATTCGTGTTCTCAAAAGCATACACAAACAACATAAGTAAGATGCCCAAATATATTTATTTATCTCTTAAAAAGTATGTTACTCTTTAGAAAAAAAAAAAAAGACTAAGAAATCTCAATACAGATTAAAGTATATCAAATCCTGCCCATGCTTGATTCTGATGTTTACTTAAACATCAGCACCATCAAACCAGCAAGATAAGACTTCTGAAGTCAGTAGCAATGAGGTACCAGGACAGAAGAAACCCTTAATATAAAGAGGAGCTTCAAAGCCTTTGAGCCAGGCAGAGCCAGAGTTCCAGAATGCATTCAAGAACCATGAAATCTCTCTAATCCTTTTGATCTTCATTTGCTGCCAAAAATACATGAGTGTTATGACAAAGAAACCAGCATCTCAGTATACAGTTACAAACTGGTAAGCCAGTTCATCAGTTCAAAGTAGGCCAAAGAATACAGCATTGTTCTAAAACCAAAAAAGATAGAGCTTGGGGCAGGGGAGTTGACAGGCTAGCATGAACCAGTTAAGCTATTTCCCTCCAGACATCCCTCCTTCCTTATGGTATTCAGAACCATCTCAAGACAAAAGAAAAAAAGTGAGTTCATTATCACAGGACAGTATAAGCTATCTACTTTTTCCACTCTTGTTAAAGTTTTCAGTGTTAGTGCATGAAAAAGTTACTGGAAGTTTATTTCTGGATGTGCATACAGGTGAGGTTACCATAACTATATGCCAGAAGTATAATCGTATCATTAATGTGTTTCATATGTAAAATATTAGCTGAAAATATTCTGTCTTAAATGGCTGGAGATTCATTTTTCTTAAGATCTCTAGAACCACATCTTTCCCTTGTTAAATACAATAATTTAACCATCTTGTTTTTATACTCAGTGGTAAAAGCCATCTACTCCACTCAGTCCTCGTAATCACACTAGGAAAGATACCTCCCATCTGTCATTGGCCCCTGCAAGATTTCTGGGATGTCTCGATCCAGGGGAAGTAGCAATGAGACAGATCCTCATGGTGGGGAATAATAAATAGGGACAATTGTGCAGGTGAGAAGGCTAAAGTGGGACCTTACTGGTGACAGGAAAAGTTTACTTTAATGGTGCAAGTGTCTATTCAGCTAAAACCTTGACAAGTGAGTCCTATTTGGAATTTAGCATATGTCCTAGAAGCAAACTAGACACTGAATGTTGTTTTTGTTCCTTTTTAGGAGTGTAAACACTACCTTATGTTCTCAAGTAAAAAGACACTAATCAGACTTGGATGCAGCCACTTAAGCAAGTGGAATGATAACTCACAAGATACTCAGTTTCATGCTAAACAAGAATATGTAAACACCCAAATGAGTCACCGATTCAGATAGTACCAGACACCCCATATGGATTGTCACAACACAGCACCATAGCAGCATTTTGATTTAAGGAACAGTCTTGCTGCTCATCTGGTCACATTTACTTTATGGTGGTAGCATTAGCAGCACTGTGATTTACTCTCTGCTTTCAATGGATCTAGGTCCAGTTTTGGTTTCCCCACATCGTTCTCTTCATTAGGAAAGGTTTTGTAGTTGGCAAGGATGTTTTCCACCAGGAATCGAGCAGCTTCATCTATGTTGATGTTGTCCTAAAAATGTTGAAAGCAAAGAAGTCAGTGATTTTTTGAAATAAGTCACACATTAAAAACCAGTCCAAAAAGAAAAACTTTTCAGTCTCATCAGCATGAGGAGTTTAGATGCATCAGGTCACTGCTCACATGCTTTTTCTTTTGAAAGAGTTACCAAAAAGGTTTGAGACAAAACTATTCACCCATATTACAAATTGAGCACTGTGAGTCTAATCTAGTAGGCAGTCAGGAGTATGTCACCTGTGTTTGGAAGACTCACAAATGCCAAAGTGCATTTTTGCATCCGGAAAGATCACTGGCAATTACACTGTCCATGGAATTGTAAGGCATTTTGAGGCTTGTTTCTGTTGCAGTTTGGATGCCCTTATTTATGTAGGAATATCTTTTCTTTGAGCCTCAAACCCACAACTATTTCCAAGTGCCTCATCTAGCCACCCTACAGATTCTTGTGCATGCTTTGAAAAGTACCTTCACAAACACTCTAAAGAAGGTGTGTATGCAGCATACCTAGTGATGCACTTCATCAGGATACCCCAGTTACTGAGGGTCCACTGTCTCTAGTACCAAGGGGTCTTTGGCCACAGGTTTGACCTGGCTGGGCCATTTGTTACCTCACCACAGGGCTGCCATGTTTGGAATTGTTCATCTTTGGTTCCAAAGGAAATATCAGCCCAGTACACTCTTCTACCTCTGTATTTGTAGATCTAAACACTACATGAGCAAGATTAGATCATAAGAACATTTGACCCATCACTACTGCACTTTACAAGTTTGTGTTTGTCAGCCACAAACTGCTTTTGGCAGTTTACAGATAGACATTTTTTCCTGCCCAGAGCAGAGAAGGATTCTCTTCATTTTAGTGTAACCATGTCCATAAGGTATTTCTATGAAAACTTATACTGTCTGCAGTTCTTTCACTTTTAATATTCTCCCTGCAGATAGTGGGACCTTTCTGAAGACTAGACTGAAGATTCAAGTATCAGTTACAGCAGAAAAGCAAAAGCAAATTAACAAAATATTCAAGTGGGCAGGACTTAGAACCATAATATGATTTGGCATGCTTCGAAAACAAGAAAGCTGTCCTCCATTTTTGCTAAGTAGTTTTAATTAAACCTCTTCAGAGTCCTAAAGTCAATTAACAACTGAGCTAGGACTGTTATTGTCTGGATTCTTCTCTGCACCAAGAACCTTGTTTTATATGTCTTAAACGCCACCTAAATTGCAAGATGTCACTAGACTTTCACATTAGGTTTTATTTCAATGTTACTTGCATTTATTTTCACCCCATGATGAACTATTATGGGCAGATAAGGCTTCAGGGAAGATGTAACCCAAAGAACTTTGGTATTCTTTTTGAGTAGGAAAAGCCTTAATTTGTGTTTTTAGTAAGAGATAAGTGAGTCTGGGAATATTTGTTCCAATGCAAACAAATTCTTAGCAAATTTATCTAATTCCTTTCACTGTGTATCTTTCCTTATTTTAAAGTGATCAAGAAGCAACTTGTTACTTTGTTTGTTTCTTACATTCTTTTTACACCCGTTTTTCTTTTAAAGAGTTGTCAAAGCATCACTTTGTGTGACAGTTTAGCAGCAGCAGCTACAGAAAGTAGGCAAGCCAAGCGAAAAGTTGGACCTTGAAGCTTAGCTGACTTTACAAGTTATCAGCCAGACCAGTAATTTGGTCTGTCAGCAACATTGTCTTCATCTAGAAGAATTTTTCATTTTAAGGATCAGTTGAGCTTTAAGAAAATGCTGGATTTCATTTTCAACTAAG
>JAWWTY010000106.1:48809147-48891462 GCA_035222235.1 Margarornis squamiger
TTGTGGGTAGGTATCAATAAGTGAACAAATAGCTTGTTCACTTCAAGTCTTGGCATTTCCTACACACAACAGTGAAGACAGAAGTTACAATTTAAAAACCTGCACCTAAAGATATCCTCTATCTTTTAGATAGTTTGAACAGCAATCAGTAGTATTAACATCTAAAGAAAAAACTCTGATCCTCATGCATGCAAGATGAAAAAAGGCATCAAACTCAGATAATCAAGGTCTCCAGATAGTTTTAAGGTTCTCTGAATTTCTAACCTCAGCCAAATGCGTCTCATCTTCCTCAGATGCAAAGCTAGTCTTCACACCACTTCAAATGTTTGCTGAACACTGGAGATTTGACTGTCACTTCCTATACTTGATAATTTTATTTCCGGCATGGTTATATTAATCCATTCTTATGCCAATACTCAAGAGACTGAAAACACGTTTCTATTATGCTCACCTTGGCAGATGTTTCAAACCATCCAACAAAGCCACCTTCTCTGCAGAACTGGTCCATTTGAGATGGATTCTGGCTGCTATCTTTCTTCTGGTCACACTTGTTTGCAAGAAGAACAGCAGGAATGGGGCTGCCATTGGGAAGTAGTACTTTACTGTCCAAATCATGCTTCCATTTTGAAACAGCCTCAAATGTGGAGCCTCTTGTGACATCAAAGACTACAAAAGCACCAACTGCCTCTTTGTAGTATACTCTGGTCATATTTCCAAAGCGCTCCTGGCCTGAAAGAGAAGACAGAGTGTGTTTATATTGAAGCACGAAATGTAGTCAATATAAATAAATTACCATATCAGCTTAGTTCACAGAAGTTTGGCATTTAGGTCTAGTTACCTAGTTCATAAAACACTGCCTCTATGTAAGCTCATTGTAGCGGCCATTATGTATATTACACATGACAAGTCAGATGCTAAAAGTAGCTTGCCATCTCAACTACCACTTTGTTTTTTTTTTTAAACTTCTTTGTTGAGCAGTGTTCTTTGAGAACTAATGCCTAAAAACACTACCAGCACAGCTATACACAAATCATTCATTCATCAAAAAATATCAAGATTTATATCTAAATCTAGTTAATTCAGCTACAGATTTAAGCAAACTCAGCCTTTTGCTCAAGGGTGAGCAACAAGAGTTTCTGGAACCTTCAGGGCTAACAGCCTTCAAAGCATCTTCTGAAGAAGTCACCTCTGTTATGGATTTTTCCTTAAGGACAATTTCAAAACGAGCTAGGTTAACAGTTCTAGCTAAACCTGTTATCTTTGGCTTCATCTTTTAAGTCTAAGATTTTCTCTGGATCAATTTCCAACTATAGAAGTTCTGCAGCAATGCCAGGATTTCAAACAGTATTATCAGAACAGTTAAAATAGTTATTCCCAACAAAAATGTAAAAAAAAAATAAATCAATTGTTAACTAAAAAAGTCTTTTCTTATCAAGTACAATTATTATAGTCAGTATATTTGAAATATAGAATTAGAGTGTGCCAGTTCAGTTATTCTTCTGTTTGGAAGGTTAGACCATCATGACACATTTGCACTTGAGTGCATATAGCAGGGTCAAGTCCTAGCACAGACAAGCTAGGGCAAACAGTCCTAGGATAAACAGATACAAGGAGAACTAGGCATTCTAATCTTCTCATGAAGAGCTAGAAATTCAATAGATGAAGGAACTTGACAAGGGATTCTGTTCAGCAGCATGTTTTTCTAGCTCAATTGCTTCATTTTAATGTCAGTACTTCAGTGTATGATTAGCTCATTCCCTACAGACGTTTTCAGAAAAGGTTGCCTAAGCAGCTGTTAGAATTGCCTGAAAGCAGCAGCAGCCACATTAAATTTCCAGAGAGCCATGAAGAAGCTGACTTGATTTCTGGATGTTCCCTTTAAAGTATGATGCTGCATAAAACAGCATAAAAACAAAAACTAGTCAGCATGTTCTTCGGAATGGAAGTGACACATGAATTTCTTCAGTATCAGCTGATTACCCCATGTGAGAACAAGCACCATTCAAGAGGGAAGCTCAGGTTTTGAAGCCATGGAGTCTAAGGCCAGGCACCAAGTCTGCATCTCTGTCATTATGCCACTGGAAGATTCACATTACTAATACAAGTCTCCTAAAGAGTGTACACAAAGTAACTCACATTGTCTCCCTAGGTCTTTCCAGACTGGACTCTTATGCCTAAAAGGCATTTTCAGTATAACCTTACTACAAGTTGTACCATGTGACTACTGTTTTCACAAATCAAATACCATTACGAAAGAGTTAGGTCAGAAGGCTTTTACTACTTCTGCAGGTCAATTGTGTCACTTCTGAAGAAGCTTTACTTTTAGATTGTGGGATTTTGGGGTTTGGCATTTTTGGGGTTGTTTTTTTGTTTGGTTGTGGTTTTTTAATGGAGTTTTAAACTCAATTCTAGTTATATTAAGTCAATCACTGCACAGGGTACCACACAAGCTATGAGGAGCTCCTTCTCAGCTTCCCCATTTGTTTGGCTGTCAGTCTAACCACCAATTCCTGCCACATGGGAACACCTCAGACTATGCTAAAGTGCTCAAGTCCTCTGTCCAATTCAGGCAGTATATCCTTTCACATCATAGGACAGGCACACAAAACAGTGTAATCTCAAGGTCTACAATACTCTATACCAACCTCAGTCTTCTACAGAAAGAGTTCTTTGGTTGATCCCTGAAATGGCCAGAAATGAACACCACTTGCTGTTATTTACAGGAGACTGAACATGAATCTGAAGCAGCAAGGGAAACAGTCCCATTAATCCTCCCTAGTGGAAAGCTGGGGAACTTTAAGTCTTTACTAAGGCTGTAAGTTTTTCCAAAAACTTCATGAACATTTACATAAGAACATTAAGTGGTATTGATTATTTGCAGAAACGGCTACTAGACTGTTACCAGCAAGGAGTAGACACAGCACAATCTCTATACATGAAAACTAAGTTATTTAGGATTGCAGAAAAGGTTATCAGATAGTTACCATTTCTCAGATAGCTGTGCATGCTGTAGGTAAACATGGCTGCAATGAGTTACCACCGTGAAGGACATTACCACTGACTGAATCCCTTCCTGCCTACTGCCCTCCCATCCAGAAAAGCTTTAAAGAAAAACAGGAAGATAGCCATACTAACCTCCTACAGCAATAACCCTTACTGAAACATGCATAACAGTACATTTAAGGTGTATAAAAGAGGTCAAACTAGTACAGCATTACATATAGCTTCTAAAGAAAAGAAACGAAGTTACAAAGTACAGCTCATAATCAAACTTGAAAAGTCCTAAACACCACCAGTTGGCTTTTCCTAGGGAAACACCAGGGATCTAAGCCTTCGCCAGAAACTCCGATCATCACTCAGCTAAGTTTTTCCACTCCATTTCCAGGAGAAGCCTCAACATTTTACAATAGCCTGTTCTCCCCACCCACCTGGCCCAGTGCCTTGACACGAGTTGGAGAGCTGTGCTGGCTGATAACTCACCAAGGTTGCCTAGCAGGTGGTTCCTTGACACCGGTGACTTCTCATGCCCCAGTATAGACCAGCCTATGTGAAGCTTTAACACCCTGCAATTGTCTGCCAGATACGCTGTAACAACAGTTTTGCAGCAGAACTACAGATTTACAGTAGCTGAATCTCCTCACCAGGAGAAGCTGCTGTAAATGGGGTTGTGCTGCCAACTTGAAGACTGAGGAGTTCTAGAATGATGCAGGTGCCAAGGTTAGTCTTGTACAGTGGCTTTTCTCATCCTGTAAGGCAGCAGTTTTGGTAGGAATGTAAGTCTGCATGGAACTGCATGTTACTTTGTACTCTATAGCAGCCACTTTAGAAACTGTCGGCTTTGGCTGTCCAGAACAATCATTTAAGTATTAGGCTTCTATTGACAGAAGTCAAAACTTGCTCTTATACTACGAGTTTTATATTTGGAAAAACATTAAGACATATTTTTTGACAATTTTAATTTGGGTGAAAGTAGATAACTTATGTGCATATCACCATGAAAAGAGGATTTGGTATATCTTACACTTAAACACACACAAGCTCAATATCACTGTATTTTTAGAGATTAATGCCTTTTAATAGGTCAAGTACAGTCCAGTATGAGTGCTGCCCTTTTCTAAAGTAACTGAAACTCCAAACCAGTTTATTAAAGAGTTATTTTCACCTCTAGATTTCATCCACTAACAAGAAACCTGACCTGAATACGAGCTTACAATTGCTCTTCCATCCTGTCTGGAAGCCTAATGAGGAAGCCTATTTCATAGAAAGAAGACAGAAGCAATAACACATGGCCTGCCCAAGAGCTAAGAGTTCTGTTTGGTAAAAGGTATATGGCATGAAGCAGGAAGAGAATAATATATAGACTGAGTGGAATTTCTTTACAATCCTGTCATTACTAACAATGCATGCTAAGCTTCTTGTAGGGGGATGAAGAACATTCAAGATAGCCTTTAGAAAATTCAGCAGAACTCTCAGGCAGACCTTTGCAAGTGCTTTTCTACTTGCAAAAAACACTCAAACAGAAAAAGCAAACTGTAGAACACACTACTCCTCCAAAGTCTCAAGTCTGATCATCATTCTCTTTCGTCTTAAAACTAAATGTCTCAATTTTTGCCATATACAGTTCAGAGATTTGTCATGCCCCTTTCTATGTCCCACAGGATGTTTGCTGTAGTTATTTCACCATGTGTGATGACAGTCTTGAGCAATACAGAAAACGGATCATACCCCTAGAGGAGAAAAAGGCTAAAAGTGATCAGATTAAACTAGACTTAAAATCTCCAGTGTGTATAACTTTGGAAAGAAGAGGGCAGAAAGAAAACTACTTGCTTACTACAACAGTATAGAAAGGACATCACAAGATTAATCATTCTGGTAGGTCTACCGCTGTGACATAAACCTGATGGGTACCAGGAAGATATACTTTGTGTTTTAGGGCTTCAGGTATGAATGAGGAGCTAAACTACAGGACAGTGACAAGGATCAGAGGTCTTATTTGGGTTTATAGAAGTGACTGCATGCAATGCAAAGCCACAAAGTTTTCACATCAAAATGACTGCACATATCGCCACCATACTTTCCAGTAATTGCAACAACCTTAAGTGAAATACTTGCACAATCACATGCATCAGGACCTAATACAGTTCTCCACAGCAGCACTGCAGGAATAAAGCTGAGTTTAAAACTGTATCAGAACTTGGGACCTATTTTCACTCTTCAGTTTATATTGTAATGGGGATGAACTGTAAGTTAAAAACTACATGAAAAAGGTACAGCCAGGTCTGAAGCTTTATCTTTGTCCCTCACTTCACTGCAAAAGATAAGTTACCATCTGTAAAACTCACACAGTGCCAACCTTGCCTTGAAATACATTTTAAAGAGTTTCTACAGCAATCTTTCCCAGCATTAAGGGAGAAACAATACTATCCTGTTTATTACAGCAGTGTGGCTTATTATGGCAGTTGTTGCCTACAGTTAGCAAAAGATACGCTCCAACCCTATCATTATTTCTGCTCTTAACTCTTCCTACATGATGGAAAAGAGCAATTTAAATGTACAAATGACTGCTGGATATGCATAATACTGAGTTTGTCAGGGTCCCTTATCCTAAATTACTTACTATATCTGTAAGTCTTAATATGTCATCTATATGAACTAACAGAACTTATTCAAAGGGAGTAAAAGGGCTATCTAGAAGCTCCCCCAATTATTCTTTTTTGTTATTAAGGTGACTGTTGGTTTACCTGTCAATAACCACAGTATAGCAAGAATTCCCCTACCCTGTAAAGATCTAAGACTTATCTGAAGCCACACAACTCAAAACAGAATTAAAGTAGCTGCATTTAAACCCTTAATATCTCATCAGAAACAATGATGGACTACTGGACAAAGTTATTCAAAGTCTTTCTCTTCCAGATGAGACTAATAGTTTAGAAATTCTCCAGAAGCTGAGTCATTAATGAGGAAGAGAAAGATGACCAAGGGTTATAAAACCCTGAAAACTGGAAAAATGAGGGAAGAAATAGTTTCTTTCATTGAAGTAACATTAGTTCAAGTCATCACTAACAGGCTAATCAGCTTAACGGGCAGCCAGATCTCAAAATATGATTTTAACAAGTTTGGCAGTTCCACATCAAATATTCTTAACTGTAGATGTGTGGTCTCTACTGTGGTCACCCGAAAGTCAACATACAACTACCTGAAGAGTTTTACTCCAAAGTTGTTTGCTGCTAACTGGAAGACCACTGCAATGAAGTCTTGCAGGTTTGTTTTTTTTCTGGACCCAATAATACAGAGTTGCCAAAAGCCTGATAAACAGCAAAAAGTCCTCAGTTCATTAATAAAGTCAAAGAGCTCTCACAAATTTTGTCCTTCAGAACACTGAAGATGAGAATTCAAATAGCTGAAAAGGCAGTTTAAGTTCAAGGAAGAAGGAAAGAATCTGCCACACAGGAAGTTTGATCTATAAAACCAAGATAAAAAAAATCTCCAAAACTGTCCAGCAATACTGCAGTAGTAAAGAAAATAATCAGGACATTAGTAAACCAAATTCAGTTAGATTAAAATGCACAGAAGTAGCATCCTGCTAGCCCATTTTCCTCCTTCTGCTTTTTTATCAGCAGCTACTATACACTGCAGTGAACAAAGGCATCACAGGATGCTTATTAAGCTATAGTGACTGGCTGTAATAAACCATTTTTAGTCTGGAAATACTTGAACATTCTCTTTCCATTGTGTGAAGGGTTCTCAGATCAACTATTTACCATGGCCACTAATAGTCCTTCAACCAAAATTCAAGAAAGGTCATTAGAGACAGTCAGACCAACTAATTTGACTGCCAAAACCACAGCTCTTAGGTCCTTGCTATCAGCTCCTGTGACCTTATAGGCCACACAGCATGCAAGCACAGTGCCAGTATTTGGGCTTTAGTGCCAAACTCCGCAAGTTAGTAGTTTCAGTAGATTTCCAGGACCATGAGACATTTGGGCTTTTACTAAACCTAGACAGTAAAAAAAAGCACAACTGAACAATAAGCAAATCCCCTTTCCAGGAACACCTGAGTGGCAGTTCCTTATTCACAGTTCCAGCTCTCAATGTCATTCAGTGTAATCAATTTTAGCTAAAGAATCCTTCAAAATGGCTGGCTACATAGTCCAATCCTCTCACTGAGTTAGAATCACTGTCACTTTCAAAACTCACCTAAGCCTTTTAGGAGCCACAGGCAGGAACAGACCACACTTTGGATGCCAGCTGGATGTTTGGCACAATAAGAGAAAAATATCCATAAGTGCCCTGAGTACCCATCTCTCAGTTCTCCAGACATCTAATGTACATTTGAGCATTACCAGGGTCAAGTGTGAGCTGACTGAGGTTCCTTTTTAGAGCAATATATAAACACATTACTGGCAAGTTGCCATTGCTGACAGCCTTCCCCCATCTCCCCAAACCAGCACAGCTTGTCCCAGAACTGTCTTACCTAATTAGATTGGATCTGTGATTCTGCAAGAAGTTAACTAAACCACTATCAATATTACTACTCATGTTCAAATGTGTCCATCTGCTTTTTCCCATGGATAGAAGCCATAGATGGAGTAGGCAGACTCCAAGACTGTCAGTACTAAACAGGTCTCCACTCCTCACTCTCACCCCTCTAAGCTATTAGTGCAAAGTTGCCACATGTTAAAACCACAGAGAAGTTGAACAATACATTTATTGAATGGTACAGACAAAAAGGTTGAGAGCATCCCTTGGTAAATGTGCGGATGACACCAAGCTGAGTGGTGCTGTTGACACACCTGAAGGACAGGATGCCGTCCAGAGAAACCCAGACAAGCTTGAGAAGTGGGCCCATAGAAACCTTATGAGGTTCAACAAGGCCAAGTGCAAGGTGCTGCACTTAGGTTAGGGCAACCCGCAGTATCAATCCAGGCTGGGGGAAGGACTTGAGGGTGCTGGTGGATGAGATGCTAGACACAAGCCAGCAATGTGCACTTGCATCCCACAAGCCAAATGTATCCTAGGCTGCATCAAAAGCAGAAAGGGCAGCAGGTCAAGGGAGGCAATTCTGCCCCTCTGCTGTGCCCCAGTAAGACCCCACATGGAGTACTGTATCCAGGTCTCAGGTCTCAAACATAAGGATGTGGACCTGTTGAAGCAGAGAAGGGCCATCAAGATTATTTGAAGGATGGAGCACATCTCCTATGAAGAAAGAATAAGAGAATCGAGATTATTCAGCTTGGAGAAGAGAAGGCTTAAGGGGCATAATTGAGGCCTTCCAGTACCTAAAGGGAGCCCACACAAAAGAGAGAAGGACTATTTACAACAGCATGTAGTAACAGGACAAAGGCGGGATGGTTTTAAACTGAGAGTAGGTTTAGATTAGGTATTAGGAAGAAGTTCTTTACTGTGAGGGTGGTGAGGCACCAAAACAAATTGCCCAGAGAAGCTGTAGATGCCCCATCCCTGGAAGTGTTCAGAGGCCAGGTTGAATGAGGCTCAAAGCAGCCTGGTCCAATTCCATAACAGCAGGGTTGGAACTGGATGAACTTTAAGCTTCCATCCAACCCTAGCCACTCTATGATTCTATGATACTAGTAACTTTAGCAGTTATTAGAAACCTGTAAAAGTAAACGTACCTCTAGCCTGACTTTTACTTTCCACCACTGCGAAATATTTGGTGTTAGTCACCAGAACCACAAACTCCGCAAGGCTAAAAAGTGAGAACTACTAGAATATTAAGTCTTCCTGTACTAGACAGTACTAGTGTTTCACTGACTGCAGTTCTTACAGTTTCTAACAAACAAAAGCAGCCTCAGGTGATTACAAGTAAACTGCTAGTGTCCTTTCTTACTAAGGGTGGTGTGGGTAAGTTAATTGATCACTGGATCACTGGATGAACCTCCCAACACTGATCCTTTCCCAAACACTTCAGAACGGTCTTCAGAGAAAAAGTCAGTTAATCCCAGTTCATTTGACTGCCACTTTAAGAGACAATCTTTGATCCTCTGGTTATATATATATTGGAGAGTTGCAGGTGCAGGTGAAGCAGTTCTGTTGGATGACGCAGTGTCATGGCATTGCATGGCATTCACAATATACTATATACACACAATATGTATAAGAGACCCTGTAGTCACTGAAAAGTCACTGAAGAATATTAATTCAAGTGCAGTAGTCTTTTGATTGTCTAGATGATATCACAAATGTTCATAGAAGTCACAACTTTATTCTGAAATGGTAGGAAGTAGTTTGCTTTAAAATTCCATTGTACAACACAGCCAGTTTCTAACCTAATAATTTGTTAGCTACCTGAATTTTCAAAATCAGTAACTAGTCTTTCCATGGTTTGCTGTGATTATACTTACTCTAACATAGGACAGTCCTATTCACTACCAATGAAAGTGCAAGAGCACAGAGACAGAAAGTGCTCAGACACTAGACACTTGATTTCCACTAAGAACTCTGAACACATTTATCATCCTAACAGAAAAAGTATACCATTCACTCTCACAAAGAAAGTCTTCAAACAATTGCACAGCTCTCACAGATAATTTTACAGCAAGACTGATAAACTTTCCATAGCTTCCTAAATCCTTGAGCTAATCTAATGATTTAATTGTTCAAATGGACTTTAACTGCTTACTATTTTGTCTTGAAAAAGTTTAGAGACAATACCCTGCACTTACAGTTCAATAGGGTTTGTCCAAAAACCAAACATATAATATGTAGAAGTATGACAGTCATGTTTGTACAAGAGTTCCACCTATTTTTCTTGCATCTTTGCTAAACAGCAAGCAAGAGACAAAGTCCCTGTTTCAGCATTAAATTTCCATCCCCAGAAAAGCAGAATTCAACAAAGCTAAATGATTTCTAAGTACCTGTCAAATGCAGCATGTATGGAACAACTCTCCTTGCATTAGTATTAAAAAACTTGACATAGTCCAATTAGTGCCAGCAACAGCATGGATTGGTAGTTCCTATGTTGCTTTAACAAGACTTACAAACAAGTAAGTTGTCTGAGTTAAACTATTTCCTGCCTGGGCACCCTCTAACCCATATCCTTTGGTGTGCTGTCGTGCAGCCAGAGCTGCACTGTGTACTTAACAGTGATGCTGCATGGCAATATAGCATTTCACATCACACAGGAGAACAATTCTAAAGTCAGTTTGTCTCAAGAACAACTTTATCACGAGACTGAAAAAATGTTAATCTCTAAAATGGTCAATGTGTCATGGCACATTGTGTGTGACTGGAATTTTGTATCAAATAGCTGCCACTTTGCTCTACCCAGCACCCTAGTCTGGGAGCATTTAAAGAACAAGTTCCCACAAGCTGTTTGCAGTGACTTTCAGAGGCTGCTTTTTAATCTATTATTTGAAAAGCTGCTAAAATCCATACAATAAGGAATATTGGTTTTCATTACCTGCTAATGTAGAACACAGTGCTACTGAAACTTTGCCAGCCTTCTCTAGACAGAGTTCAGACATTTATTACTAAACAAGCTCTATAAGTCCCTGAAATCCCACCATTTTTCAAAGCATAATCTCATCACGCCATTTATCCTTTTCCTGTGTTTCCATAGCTAGAAGAGATCTTTGAACGTAAAACATTTTACCACAGGCTGCTTGAGAAGCATGCTGTGCTTTGTAGTTACTGCTTACTGCTCATCATGCAAGCTTTAACACCTGCAAGAATTTCACAAGAGCTATTGAGGTGCTTTCATGCAAAAATTTAAATAGAAATTCCCTTACTGCAAATCACTTCCTTCTAACACACCATATCACACCTCTGTACTTCTGAAGCAAGTATTTGGAGAGAACTGTTTAGAGCAGACTACAAGAGCAAGGCAATGGTTACCACTGGAGTTCATGGAAGGTTCCTCTGACAGCTTGAGAATGAATCTCAGTGGCTGGCTGAAGGGAAGAATCTTACTTTTTACAGCATGCTGAAGTCTTTTCTGGAATCAATCAGCTCAGATTATTTTCTTTCCTGTAGTTCATAAGACAGGTAATCAGTTGAGAACTACCTCTTCAGAGCGCTTGTGGACATGCACTTCAGTAACACCCTGTCCTAGCGTGCCTACAAAGAAAACCAAACTGGCAGGAGGCAAAGTGAAGATGTAAATAAGGTAAAGCACCAAGACTGAAGATGCAACACTGTTGCAAGGAGAGTTTATAAAGCTTGATTTACATTCATGTAAACTCCATGCATTAAGAAAAAAGTGTGTATTCAATATTGCCTACACCAGTTTGTCTCTGAAAGGTAACACGCCTGACTTGTTGAACCAGCTTAATTTCTAACTATTTGAGTCCGTGTTACATGAAGGGCAAGAATTTAGCTAATACTTGCCTCAGAAAAGCTTACAATCCACATAAGATAATTATTTCCGCAAAACTTTTTAGTTTGTTTTATAAACTAATACAAAAAATAGTTATGTTGTGTGATATATACTATTCTCCCTCCTGTCTACTGTATTGCACATAAGAATTTAGGTGTTGTTTACCTTTAAGGTAGCTCCCCCATTTGATGTACACCCATCCATCCTTTACTCTCTTCATAGTACTATTTTTATTGTGATCTTGTAGCAGTTTCTCAGAAGCTTTGTGGTTCCTATGCCATGATCCTTATCTATTTGAAAATAAGGCTGAAGCACAATCTATCCCATAGCGAAACTAAGCTCAAGCACTATGTGCATTTCCATCATTGACAGAAATTAAGAGTACCTACATGACAAATACACTGAACTTTCTTTTAAGCCTGTACTAGATCAGGTGATCTTCTCAGATCACATCTTTAATCACATTTCTTGTAGAACACATAGAAAACCCTATGTGGAAATTCTAAGCGTATTTTCAAAACAGTCAAAGAACATCTGTCTCAATTCTACCATTTAATTGAAAGTTAACTGAACAGTCCTGCCTTGCATAATCAAATTTACCATACTAAACTACCTTACAACACCAACTTCGTGACAGCAGCACTTCCCACATGCTTATAGAATTCAATCAGCACACTGGCTTTAAGTTTAGTTCAGGATAACATACAGAGTACTTGAGGTTCCTACATAACATAGTATTAAGCAAAAGAACCTTCATTGATATGATTTGGTACCCCACTGATAAGACACAGAAAGCCCTTCATCAGCAAGAAAATAACCATACCTCACCTGAGACCATTTCATTAAAAGTGTACCTAAATAAGGAATTCCTGAAAAAGAAAACATTCAGAGTATGTTTGTATTCAGAGATGTCTGAAAGCTGGAAACGCACCAAAACCTCCAAGTTTCAACACATTCAGGACTTAATTGGGTACTTTGCTGTAGAGCTCCAAGGACAGCAAGTCATTCTCAACTGAATTTTCATAACCCTAATCCAGCTATTCCAGAAGAGTCATAAGAAATGACACCCACACAAGATTTCCCACAGAGGGGTGGTTTCTAGACAGAAACATTCAGCACACCTTCATTCTGTTTCTTGCCTCTACTGCTTCTAAGTCAGTATTCAAAAATCTTTCAACATGAGCAGGCCTTCTACTTCCCCTCCTCAAACTTTATCTGCTAGTCTTGCATGTTTCCAGCCAACATCATCCTTAAGTAAATTTTCTCTTATGAGATTTATATTTAACCATGTGTGAACAGGAAGGATTCAGAAATTAAGCCACAAGTCTTTCAGGTCCTCTTCATGAGTCTGTAGACAAAGTCACGTAAAAAATTCTCCAACCCTAAGTTTTCTGACCTGCATCATCTGTTAGTAAAATGATAGCACCCCATCTCCATATGAAGGCAGCTGCTCCTGGAACTTTCATCACCATATAAACTAGGAAATAACCTCAGAAAACTTACCAGTTTCTGAAAAAGGTCTGAGCTCATGCAGTTATTTACGTGCGCATTTTTCAGTTATAATGTGTCTTTATAATGGTGAGCCAAAAAAACCCCACAGCTGAGGGCAGGTTATGTCTGGATCATCCTGCCTCCACCCTATGCTCACCTGTATTAGGCACATAGCTAAGCAACTTTTTCCTGGTTTCTTTGCAGGAGTTTCCATTTTAATCCCTTTAAAATGTGTTGTGGGTAAGGACAAGTTGCTACAAGAACACCTTGCCTACCTTCAGAGACTACTGCCTCCAAGCTCTTCATACTTAGGAGAGACTCCTCTGCAAAGCAATTAGAGAGTACACGTCTCTATGGCACAGAGCTGTATATGGATAGAAAATGGCAGAAGTTTCCTGGTTGCTCCCTGTAGACTTTCAGGGATGCATTAACATCACTTAAAGCTTACTTTAGACCTTATTTAAAAAAACAAGTACAATCAGTCCATAATTCAAGACACAAGTTAATGACCTGGTACATAGAAGCAACTTGACAACCTTATGATGCCAGTGGCACAAAAGCAGACTGAGAATAGCTGCAATATAGAGCTGTTTGAAACTAAGGGTTTTCACACTGAAGTACACTATCTCACATACTGGAGCAGCCTGAATGCCTTTGAAAGTCAACCATATCCATGTATCCCTGCATTCTTTCCCACTTGTTGTTGATTCCTATAGATAAGAGTAAGTTAACTTTCTAAATAACTTAGAAGTTTAACATCAACTCACATATCTAATACTCCTTTGTCTTAATAGAAAAGATGGGTTATTTAAGCTCTTCAACTTAGAATTTAGTCAAAATACTTCATCTGATTGATTTCTCCATTCTCTTGGGGACTCCTATATACCTATAGCTAGAGTTCAGATCTTCTCAAGGAGACAAACAAGATTTTAGTAACAAATTTGCATGCTAGCAGTCTTATCCTTCAACTCCTGAAAGCACGTAGAGCAGATTTAGAGTACTGAAGTACAATAACTCCCCTTCTGTTTGCCCAATTTCATAGCCACACTCTTCCAATTAAAAAATTTCTTTATTTTTAACAAGTATTTTTACAAAGAAATTCTAATGAAGCCCTAGAAGAAGGATGCCCCTACACTGAAGTTAATTCAAAATTGCTCAGCCAAAGCTTTAAAAAAACAAGTTTGTCTACCAGTTGCCATTAGAGATACCCTTCATGAGAAGTCAAGCTCAAGCAGTTATCTATGGCCTTGACCACTCCTGCCCTCCATCAAGTTGTATGTTCATATAGGCTGATATGAGTGACAGTGATAGTCAATGTGATCATAAAGCAGCAGCTAACACTACTCAGTTGCTGGTCTTATTAGATCAGATCAAAAGTTTCTATGATACAGAAAATCCTTCAAGTGTTCTTTCAGTGTCACCTAAGTTTCATCAATGTGCTAGATGCACCTCCTGTGGTCAAAGCAGTATACTCATTAAAACAGCATGCATGTAAAGTAGGAATCTTTAGTGTATTGAAACAGACTATAAAAGCACTTCTCTATCATTAAGATTCCTTTGTTTTGCATCTCTTTCCCACAATGACTCATTCCTATCTGCTATTTATTTTGCCAATCATTTATGTCCTTTGATCAAGGTGGTTAAGGTGGTTCTAACACTATCAGAATTTATCCAGAAAGATATTCATCATTACTTCACACATTAAAAGAAGAAAAAAAATAAAAATAACAACAACAAAAAAAACCTACAACAAAACAAAACAAAAACAAACAAAAAAAACCCAAACCAAAACAAAAAAAAACAACCACAACAACAACCAAGCAAAAAATCCAGAAGTAATGCCTAAGGGCAGCTAAGGTTTAGAAGTTTTGTTCCTGCGTGAACATGCATGTAATCTGTTCAGCTTTTTTGGGAATACTTCATGCTGTAACCAAGATAATATGACAGTGACTGATCAGTGGTACTCCCAAGCTTTTTCATTTCCATTATTCAAGAAGCTACAACCAGTGTCTAAACATTAAAGTGCCTGAAGTCTGAAATACAGAAGTCTAGGCACAACAGTACCCTTCATCATTTCGCATCCCCTCACCTTTGACGCTACTGCAAAAATTTGCATTACTTTATACCTTACAACAAGGCGGCTATTTTCACCATGAGAAAAAAAAAAAAAAAAGGCAGCACAGGCAGTGTAACACTGTCATGCTCGATTTGATAGAATTATCTAATCACTAAAATAAAAACAAAAAGAAAAAAAAAACCACACCAAAACACAAAATCCTCAGCTAGTACAAGAATTTGAAGTCACCCAGGAACTTGCTGCATTGCCATACACACCACAACATTCATCACTTTGCCGACAATCACATCAGAAGCCAGCACAGTATCTGCATTATGATCTTTAGCTGATGAATGAACTACATGGTCAGTTTTTCTCACTGACTTAGGTACAAAACCTTAGATTGCAGCACCCAGCTCTTTAAGGAGAGCTTTTTATTATGAACTGTTACATACAAGCTTTGATCTAGTGAGAAAATAATCTCTCCTTTTACGCTTAAGGGTTAGACTTTAATTAAGAAGCCTTTTTAAATGCATTAAAATCAATTCAGAATGCCAGCACCATATTGCTTGCAGGGAAGTCACATGCAACATTACTTACCATAAGAGTCAGATCTCTTCAAGAGATCTAAAGCTGTTTGCACACACCAGCAGACAAAATTATCTACATGAGCTGTTGAAAGCCAGAAGACAGCTAGGCTGATGAGTTAAAAAGGAATGACTATCACATGCTCACTGTGCTACACACTTCAATAAAGTGCTTTAGGGAATATGTTCTATGACGATATAGAAGCCATCTTCAACCTGGTTCTCTAACTAATAACTTCAATATAAATCGGTTAACATCTTCAGGTAGTTAGAAATATTCCTGAATGTATATATAAACAGTTGCAGAACACAATCCCAGGTTGAGGACTTCAGCAGTTTTAAGACCATCAAATAACCCTTATGGATACTAAAATACTCTTTAATTATTACCCTTCAGACACCAAGTGCTATAGGAGTCCAAATTGTTGCTCTCACACTGGCTAAGCACAGCCCAATCAAAAATTACAAAGTCTAAGATTACTTCTATTCTTGGTCTTGTTTTTTTATTGCAGAAGAACCCCCAGCCCCTTGGAAACAGAATAGCCTAAAGTGTCAGATTAGACTAAAGACTTTGGAGTGCACATTACAGAACAGTTGTACCTTCTTTTTTCATTTTTGCTAGGGAAAGACTAGTCAGGAGTTTCATACAAAAGTACTATGAAATAAGAAAAATATTTCAGTGAGAGGAAAAAAAATTAATTCTTCAATCTATCAGAACAATTAGCACAAGAATCCAGGGATTTATTAGAGCTCTTAACTCAGTCTTCATTCAGCAGTGTCAAAAATACACTACAGACAATAACCAAGAGTGAAAAATACTGTCTTTTGGATCTTGAAATTGACGCACAGATGTATTGACAGAACTTCCCAAAAAGTAAACAGGTTCTGTCCACTTTGTTACAAGTTACAGCTCAGTTTCTGCATATCTTGTTAAAACAGATTGCTTTGGAAAAGCGTACAGCCTATCCCAGTCTCAGCAAGTAAGGGCTGAGAAGTCAAATGCAAGTGTGGCAGCCTGTCAAACCCCAGGATCCCAATAGCCTCCCCTCTTCAATCTCTGGAACCCCAAATTTGCTAAAATATACCCAGGGGACTGCTGCAGCTTGTACTGATACAGTTAATTGATTTACAGAAAGTCAAAGCTCATCTCACAGAAGACACACATAGGAAGAGAAAGCTTGCCAACATTTTACTTGCTCCTTCAAAACAGCAATTAGAAAATATTTTCATTTGCCCTACAGGCTAGCAGCAGAAAGATCCACGGTGTGTTTCAACATATGGCGGTAAGAAGCAGGCTTTTTAGTCTGAGGAATCATATTTGTAGCGTTTTAGAGCAGAAAGACCAAAAGCTGATGTACAGCTGGTCTGTCACAGGGCTATAGCAGCCACATGTTACACTTCCTCATTTCTGAACTTCTCCTGACAAAGCATAAGAGTTCATGGAAACAGTAACTACCATTTTTTTTTCCCCTGTGTCTTCCAGCAGTGTAAGTTTAAACATCAGGATTTGAAATACAGTCTACTTTTTCATATTCAAAATGGGATATATTTTGACCATAGTAGGCAGGACGAAGAGAGCTGCAGGTTAACACCTGGGCTGCACACGAAACCAGAAATGCAATACCAACCAAGGTGATTAAGCAGCTGACAGGACAGACTTCTTACAAGGCCACAGCAAAACAGGGGTTGTTCTGTGGCATTTAACACTGCAGCATAAGCGAAGGTAACCAGGGTAGGTATACCTTTGGAGTCTTTGAAATGGTGGTGTTAAAGAACAGTTTTGAGTTACATAGAGGAAAGGAACGGTGCACAGTTTGGACAACTGAACAGGGCTTTTCTGCTTTCATGTGTTCAAAGTACCTTTCTAATACACAAACTCATGATTTGACTGTAAAAGTAAGCATACAGAAGTTCCATTTCCTCATTCCGTGTTTCAGGGACAAAGTTTATTTTAAATTAAGCAGGTGACTCCAAACATGCAAAGTTTAACGTACTTCCTTTGAGGACAACTTTAGCTATTTGCGTTACTTTTAACCTGTAAAGCATGCTTACTAAGTATTACCTTCTTGGAAAAGATATTTATTTCTTCTAGATGCATTACAGAGCCATAACCACGAATAAATTTCAGCAGCAGCCATGACCAAGGCCGGCAGCGCCCGGACAAGCAGGGCAGGAGGAGCAGTACGAGAAGGAACCCTCCAGGAGCCCTGGACCCAGCAGCCGGAGCAAAGCAGCTGTTTGAGGACTGCTACAAAACCCTGGGCCAAACCAAGAGCCCCGTAACATCAGCTAACAGGAGCAAGCAAAAAGCCTCTAAAGAGTCAAAAGCTCCACTCCCACATCAAGACCTCCCTCTACTTATGCCTCAAAGGCAGGCAAGAGAGGTTGCAGGTGACAGGAGGAAGGAGAAAAACAAGAAGGCAGATTTCACAGTCCAAGCACACTTTCCTCCACAGAGGCCGTGCACCGGGCCCCCGACAGCGGGATTCACAGCCCCCTCGGGGCTCACCCTGCCGGGAGAAGCCCCCCTCGTCCCGTACCTGCTATATCCCAGAGCTGCAGCCGCACCAGGGTCTTGCTGTCCCAGTGGATGACTTTGAGCGCGAAATCCACGCCGATAGTGGCCCGGTAGTGCTGGGAGAAGAGCTGGTGCACGTACCGCTTGATAATGCTAGTCTTCCCGACGCCCAGCTCCCCGATCACCAGCACCTTGAAGAGGTGCTCCCGGCACTCGGGCACGCCGGACCCCGCTCCCTCCCCGCCGGCCATCCTCGGCCCTCCCTCCTGCGCACCGCGGCGGACAGCCCGCGCTGCCGGCCGCGGCTCGCCCGATTCTAAACTTTCCCAGACAGCAACTTTCCTCCAACTTTCCCCAGCCGGCTGGCCCGCGGGGCCGGCCCTCGCCGGGAGGGGGAAGACGGAGCGGGAGGGAGAAGGGAGCCCCGGCCACCACCTGACTGCAGTCACAGGACGCGGAAACTCCGCGGGCTTATACGAGCCCGGGGGAGGGCGGCGGGGAGGGGCAGGGGGAGGGACCCGGCCCGCCCCGCAGGGATACCGGGAGGGGCCGGGGGCACGGCAGGGTGGGATTGGGGCTGGGAGTGCCCCGGGAGCTGCCTGGGCTCCGTGCCCGCCCGGGGACAGCGGGGCGGAGCGCCGGGAGCCGAGCCCCGAAGGAGCGCTCAGGCCGGGGAAGGTTAAACTCCCTGCCGGTGCCATCCTCTGCCCCCTTCTAGTGGAAGTGGCAGCGAAGTTTTCTCCCGTTGAAGTCTCTGAAAACACTCCGGTTTTCTCCCCAGCGTCCGGCAAAGCGTGTTAGGGCAGAGAGGTCCGCGGGACAAAGAGGGCTTTATCGGGATGCGTGTCAGTCGGAGGGTTCCAGTGGCCCGTGCCCGCAGCCAGGAGCTGGCTTGGGGCCCTGTGGGTGCAGGGTGTTCTGCCCCAGTCCCTCCCTGCACTCTCAGGCCCTGCAGCACGGCCTGGGACTGGGCATGGGAAGGGTGGTGCTGAGCTCACCCTGTGCAAACAGGCAGCAGTGACGTAGCATTGCAAAGAAAAGGCTCAGCCAAGGAAGAAAATCACCTTCTCATCTGCAGGATTCCCATGAAACCCACGAAGCACCTACAGCTAGATTTGTTTCTGTCCAGTTCTTAAACTGATCTAGTAAAATACTTTTTATCATGCTTTGGTTGTTTCAAAAATTACACCAATCACAAAATCACAGAATGGTCTGGGTTGGAAGAGACCTTATTGATCATCTCATTCTAACCCACCTGCCATGGGCCAGCAATGTTCCACTAGACCAGGTTGTCAAAGCCCCATCCAACTTGGCTTTGAACACTTTCAGGGATGAGACATCCACATCTTCTCCGAAACAGATACATTGTTAGAACCCAACATAAAATAAGTTTCCTACCCTTGGGACCATGTAGTACCACGCGTGCATACTGTAGGTGCAAGAAAAAAATATCTTTGCTAACCTACTCTCCAAATGAAACACACAACCCGAGGCGTTTGTGCTTGCAATAAGAGGATTAAATTGTGTGACTAAGTGGTACTGTTTCCATTGTGTAATTTGTTTATGATGTAAGTGCTTTAACAGAACTATTTTGTGGTGGAGAACAATGACAGCGACTCCAAAAGGACAGTGTGTGTGCACACAGGATGGAAAGTCAAGTGAAGATCCAACTAGCAGTGAGGGGATGCCTCCAGTGGGAAAAAGCAGTGTTTAAAATACATGGTAGTAGTATTTAAAATATATGGTAACTGATCTGTCAAACAAACATCAATTGCTCCTGATACTGTAGTAGTTTATTCCATATGCTAATTTCTTTGCTATGCTTTAAATCAGTAGCTTCAGTAAAATGATTCAAACTTCTTCAAATGGCTTGGAGAATGCTTACTTTCATGCCATGCAAAGATGGTGTATGCATGGGAGTGGAAGAAGAGAACAGCTGTTCAGCAAAATATAGCAAAAAAAAAACTTGCATTATTGGAGAAAAATTGTGGTTAGAGATTTTGAGTCAATTTGGGTAATTTAAATTGCCATGCTATATTAACTTCATCATAATTGCTCCAATTAGTGTTTATTTTCCCACAGTAATGACATCAGAATATAAACTAGGGAAAATCTGTAACTCAAAAAAATATATTTTTTTTTAATTTTTTTTTTTTTTTTTGCATGGACAGTGTCAAGGGTAACACAGGTTACTGTCAAGAGATGAGACAAACAAGACATTGTCCTTAGCTAGGAGGTTGAAGGTGGATGTGAGGCTGTTATTTTATATTATAAAATAGTACTTTAACCAGTAGGGACTCTGGTAAACCTCTCTAACTGTGTCTAGACTGGTGTCTGTCTGTTTGCACAGCTAGGGTCTACTCAGACAGAGGGTTTGTCTGGCAGGCACTGAAGATCTCTACCCAGACAGGTTCCAAAGTTTCACTTTTCTTGCAAAAAACAAGGTGGGATGGAATTGTCACATGCTTACGTATGGATGTTGCTGGAGTCTAGTATGGATTCAGATGCTTTCTTCTTCAGGCTTAGATGTAGTCTTTGTGCCTTCATTCCCTACCTGTCAAATGGCAATGCCGCTACTTTCCTACCTTACAGGAGAGTTATGTTAATTGATTACTGGGCACATTCTGCCATTATATGGCAGGGAGTGGGAATGCTTACGTGTTCTACTTCCAGGCTTCTCATAAAATTAGATACACAGATATTCTGGTTTTGGCTGGGATAGGATTATCATATCAGATAACTAAGTGAGCAACTGTACTATTATTAGGAAATTGGATACGAGTACTTCAGAATACTTCAGATTTGGCATCAACAGCAAAAAAGAAGCCTGTAGGTTAATTTTTTTTTTTCTCACATACTGATTTTGAGGTATTAGAACCAACCAAACAACCCAGTAAAAGTCATGATTTTTTCATAGAAGAGTCACTAAAAAAAGCCAAGGGCAAAATGTGACTGATAATTTGCCATGATTAATAGTTTGATCAGTACTAATTACATTAAATCATGCCAAACATATAGCACTGGATCTTGCCTGAACTAATAATTTGCCCTAATTTCATTAATATTAATTTTGTTCAAGCTGTCTGATATCTGTGTGGAACGGCTTGGAAAAATTTGGTCATTTGCAGTCCTGTCTCTCTGGTGCAGTAAAATCAATCATGTATGAGGTTACAGAATAATCAACACCCGCCTAGTGCAGGGAAGGTAATCTTCATATTGTGACCTAAATTTCAGTGTCACTTGGTCTTCTACTTGTAATTCTACTTTTTAACTGACTCCCTTTTGTCAGCTGAATGTCAACAAAACCCCTCTGTTGAACAAGGGCTGTTGACATTATGATGCAGTAACTGGGATTACAACATTGTATTTTACCTTTAGGTGCCTGCCCTGGGAGACCAGGAAAGGGTTATTTTGGGCCATATTAGCTATCTTATCTGGTTGGTTGCCTATAAATAAGATACCTGCTTCGTGTTTCAAATATGAAATAAAAGCTATTTGGTTTTGGTGAGGTTGTTTTTTGTTTCTTCACACTGGAACTCTCAAGAATGAGGAAGAGAAAACATGCATCTTACAAAGCAGGCTTTTGATATCCTCTCAACCTGAAGGCTAAAGTTTAATCTGAATAAAAACTATTTATTCATTTTAACAGTTGCAGTTTGTTGGTATTAGCTAGCCCATCCCTGGCTTCATTTCCTAAATCATCTATTCATCTACATGTCAGAACTTTGGCTTCCAACAGCAGCTGCATTCAAGGAACTGGCTGCTCACTGGAAATGCTTCAGAACTTTTAACAGCCTAATGTTCGTGACACAACAAACACCAAAAGACCGGTGAAATAGCTTCGTTTATAAGACAACATTGTAACTTCCTTTCTTTTTTTTTTTTTTTTCTGATCCCTAGTGTCTTTTGTATCTCTCTTCCTTCAAGGCTGCTTCTTCTAATCTTTCCCGTGTTAGTCTCTCCTCTACTTCCTCTGCAACACCAGTTTGGCTTATCTGCCTTCTATTTTCATCATGCCAACTGTAATTCTTTAGTAACAACTTCCCTTTTTACCTTCTTTTTCTTTTTTTCCCCCCTATTTTTATTTCCTTTTCCCTTGAATGTTCTTCTTCACCTGACCTCTGTTTAGGCCTTTATTTTTTTACCTTTCTTTTTTCATTTTTTTCCTTCTTTCTTATGCACCATCCTGTTCTTCTGAGCTTTTTCTCCTCTGAAGTGAATGAGAGATTTTTCATGTTTCTACTTGTCAGCCTGTAGTGAGAAAGGGACAGCAGCAGGTTCAGCCAGTTAGACCAGGAACACCACAGGACTCAATTATTGCCCAAAGTAGAGGGATGCACTTCATTTACTCTTCCCTGTAGATGCATTTGAAGTGAAATTCGTAGCTGAAGGGGTGGTGTGAGTAGCTGAAAAAGGGAAAGAAGTACAACACATTGGCAATTTCCCTGTGTGCATATGAGGAAACACAGATGCTTGGACACTGTGACTGAGCAGATTTGCACACCATGTTATCTATCCCCCCATGCTTCTCTGATCTGGTGGAGGATGTACAGAACACTGCTTCTGCTCTACATAGTGATTCTCAAAAGTCAAGGGCAACACAAAAGTCTGTGTTGTAAAAGAATACTGTCACCACAAACAGAGTGTACCGCTGGAGCAGCACAGGGGACTGAATGTTTTCACTTAACAGTGGTTTTCAAGACAAATGTCCCAAAGTACTGCTTTTGGTGATAGTAACATAACAAACGATAGACACCAAGGTAAGAATGGAAGGCTGGGGTTATTTTGGAATATGCTTCTATGGTCAAGTAAAACATTGGACAACCAAGCATATACACAAGAGGACTGAATTAATGTTGCTTGACATTTATGTATGAGTTTATAAATATATGCCTAGATTTTGCCCACTGAAAACGTTCTCTGTCAGTTGTATGAGAGTAACCATGAACAGAAAGCCAAGATTATATGTTTTAGCCTGCCTGGGGCTGCATTTCCTGCAAGGCACTATGGTACACTGTTGTCTCCTGACCACAAATTTAACTGAATGAGTGGGCTTGAACATACATATACAGCCTGCATACAAGACAGTTCTACTGGTACTTTGAAGATGTGGTTGGAGAAATACAGATACTCTTTCTATGTTGCTTGTAAAATCTATCTTAGATGCCTGCATGCAAAGCTATTATTAGACAACCATAAATGTATATTGGAAAATCCAGAAAATAAATACTAATTTTTATTAAAGCCAGTAAAATAATAGTGTATGCAGTAAAGTAATGGAAGAATCCTTCTGTCTGGAAGAGAAAAAGAAACCAACCATGAAGAGATCATATCAAATGATGTTTGCCAGGCTTGGGCAAATGTCTGGAGGGACCCCTGATTAACCCAGGGAGAAGCCTCTTTCATAAGTCCTGATGGTCTTTCACAGACATGGGACAATCTTCCTCAACTAACTCATCTGTAATCTATGCAAGTAAATGATGAAGTTGGACTGCCATCTTCACATGGCTATCAAGCTTACTTGTTCCCCAGTTACAGGCTTCCTGTTAACCAAATTCTGTGCTATATTTGTTTTGTCATTAATTCTGACCTTTTGAAAAGTCTTTTGTACCTTTTCAGTTTTCAGGAGGTGATTCGATACCCTACTGCTGAGGCTCTGAGGGACTCTCATTCTCTGGCTGTGACTGCGGCACATGAAGGAGGGGCAAGTGGTAGTGAAAATGCTAAAGATCTGCTGATCTCTTCCTTGAATTCTTTGGTAAGTCTACATCTATGTAGAAAATGGACAGAGAGAAACAGCTTTTGAATTGTTTCCACGCAAATACTTATTTTTTCCTCTTTACATATGAGAATGGTAACATTTTTGCCTTCATTATCAGCATTCGGAAGAAGATAATAGTTCAATACTATAATACTGAACCAGAGGAATGAGCCCTAGGAGTGTTGTTGGCAGGCAGATTTGTGGCAAAATTGGTAAATATGTGTAGAGCATAATTGCAAGTCTGAAGACTGAGGGCCAGGAGGGAGGACAGCAATTGACTGGGATTCAGTTAAGTAAAATGGAATAGTTGTTAAAATACCGAGGAAATTACTATGGTAAACTCTTTCTTCCTTTACTAGCTGTTCACTCCAGCTTGTATGTGGACTTTATTTCACAAAATTCTCCTGACACCTTTTCCCACATTCACTAGCCATGTCCTCGTTTTTCTCCCAAATACTCCCAAGCCATGTGCTAGGAAGGGAACAGAAGTTCTTCCATACGTGGCCCTTACTTTCCAACTACATTAATCCCACCTGGTGTCTTCCATAAAGTCCGGGTCATTTTGTTCTTTCATGGATATAGAAGACTAGGCAATGACCTACGTGGTGATGATTAACTAATAGCACCCATAGCAAAATATGGAGGCTGCAGCATCTGCAGGTGAGGAGAGGTGAGAGAATTTCCTCTTGCAGCAAAGAGTAGCATCTCTAGCTGGGCAAGGGCAGACTGCAGTAGGCACTAACCAGACATGAGCTGCCCTAGTGAAACATTTTTTGTGTGTTTTAAACACTTCTAAAACTGAAGCACTGGAAAGAAATTCCTAATTATGCTTATGTTGAAAAGTTATCATAATGCTTTGTGTCATTCTTATCTAAAATCCTTATTGTTCTTAGCTTATCTTTGTTGAGAAGTGTACCTTCTCTTTTCCTGTACCACAAAGCAATACCTGCAGCTACAGAAGTATGACTAAAGATGTAACTTGGAAACACAGATACCAAATTACATAGATACTTAGAGTGACAAGAGTGAAAACTGGATACTATTGTAAATAAATCCACCTTGATCCACATATTTCATTTTAATTAGCTAAAATTTATTTCATTTGTAGCAATCCTTTAAAGCAGCAGCATTTGTTGTATCTTACATGTTGAGCAAAATATGAAAATTGAAACAAAAAGTATTCTGTGGCCTTCTGTACACTAAGTCCCCATTCTGCTTACACATGTTAGGAAGTGTGGAAGTTCAGACACTGTGAGTCATCCCATCCACTCCACTTTCTAGAGGTCATTAATGTGCATGAACTTTCTCACATACAGCCAGCTTCTTAATTTTTTTTGTGGTGAGACACAGAATGGAAAAGGTCAATATTACAGCAGTACTGGAAATACAGCTCATATGCATGTAAACATAGACATACAACACATTTATTCATTCAATACAGGTTCATCTGAAAATCTAAATGGTATATACTACATTCTTTGCTGCACAGTTTCACAGCAATGACAGGAGACATGGAGATGCCCTTCCTCTGTTCCCATTCAAAAAGGAAAGTTTCTCTAACAAAGTTTATGAATGACACTAACCACTTTTGCTGTATTTTTTGTTGACTTCAGTGCTACTCTGCCTTAAACAGACCTTAAGCCCACCTCTGGAGCAGGTTATAATATGACCAAAGTAAATAATAGTTTCAGTCTGTTTTATGTAAAGATTATGATGGAATTTAAGTTGCAACTATGTGTCTTTCTTGCAGCTGATTTTAGTGTGACTTCCTAAAATTATTATTTGAACTGAAGTGTCTAAAAGCATCCTGACCAATTTTAAGGATTCTTTGTTGATACATTAAGTTTGATCTGTATTAACCCTGTGTCAGTTTTCAAGATCCTGCTGCTGAGCATGGGAGGTCAAGCCTTTCCAGTCAAAAGAAAAGCTTTTTATATTTGACTTGGCACAGTCATTTTTTCCCCAAAAATTCATTATTGAGAAATGGCTGAACAGGTCTTGTTGACAAGTTTTAGAGCTTTTCAGCCTGAGGCAGACACCTGGCATAGATGAAATTTGCTTAAGTTTCAAGCAGGCTTAGAAATAATAATGGGGATTCCCAGTCTTCATAACTGGGAAAGCTAGTAGCTTCCGCTGCAATACTGTATTATCTTATCCCCATTGCTGCTCTATTCTCTAGGTATTTGTAAAATGGTTTTATAGGTATGGCCCTGTTCTCAATCACTAAAAAAATTATTCTCTCTGTTTCCATAATGGTGCATTCTTACCATCTAAATGTTCCAGCTGATATCCTTTTTTCTTTAAAGACCTACAGATTTGATGTATCTATGTTAGCAAAATATATTTTGCTAAACAAAATAGTGGATTTTTTTCACTTATCATTTTTCAAGGGAAAGTGCGGAAATAGCATATCTAGAATACAAATACAATGTGTGACTATTGTGACTGTGTGAGAATGAAGCTGCGTTTAATGTCCAACAACTTTACCTGCATTTGCAGATGGGTTCATCTTTGGGTTCATCATTCACTGAGTAAAGCACTTCTTTTCTTGTTTCTTCTTTTTTTTTTTTAGGGGGAGTTTGTTGAGGTTTTTTTCTTTGGGTTTTTTTTTTGGGGGGGAGGTTTGTTTGGTTTTGGTTTTTGTCATTGTTATTGGGGGTTTTTTTTGTGTGTATGCAGGATTAGAGTGACCATTGAAACCATTTTGTTTCTTGAGTGTGTTATCCATCACAGTGTTCTAGTTCTTGACCTGCCCCCGGCTGTATGTGCCTTTTTTTGCCAGGTTCTTCCTGAGGAGCAGCACTACTCAGTCCACAGAGAGCTGGCAGACAGGGAATTGAGGCTGAGCATTTTTGCCAGCTGGCTGATCAGCTGAGGGGCAAAGACAATAGCTTATCTATGCTTTCTCTGGTCAGCTCCCAAGACATTTTTGTCCTTCAGACTGGCGTGACTCTTGGGTCAGTGCCAATTTTCATCCGTGTACTGCTGCTCTATGCACACTTTGATCCTTTTCACTATAGGTATTTATCATTTTTCCAATAATTTTACTTTTATTTGTTGTGATCATCAAAACCACCACTGCCTGTTTTCTGCATTATTAGCAACAGTCAGTGAAACCTAAGCTCCTGTCAGTTGGATCCAGCTAAGCTGCAGCTTTATTCCCTCTACTTCTGCTCTATTGCCTCACACATTATACCTCAAATACAATATACCTCATTGCCTACACATCTCTAAACTGTCTGAACATAAAAGGAAATAGAGTTCAGTCTAGGCATAAGCCAGCAACTGAATGTCTGTATTTATTGCTTTTAATATACTCTTTGAAAAAGTAGCTGTAGGTGTTTTTGTCAGTAAATGCACACTTCCCCATACCTAATGTTTCAAAAGATCAGGTTCATTTGTTTTTGCTTGTTTGCTTTTTTAATCTATTAAGCTCCATAGCTAGTGAGAGAGGTGAACTAATTAAACAAATTGTTCAACCCTACCCATATCAGATTGTGATATTGGAAACTTTTTGCTAACTGAATAACAATCAAGCTGAACATGAGGATGTAAATGTTGCTAATGCAATGAGCACCAATGAGCAAGGAAAGGAGCATCTGGCTTATTGTCTGCTGTCAAGTTATACTAGAGATTATTAATGACTGATTATTATTTGATAGTTTTCAAAGTACTGCCAAGAGAGTACATAAAACTGCCACTGGGTTACATATTTAGGTTCAGGATTGTTCTTTCAACTGGAGTACTTGGAGTGCAGTTACAATCTTTATCTCATGTTCCATCTCACCATGGTAACATGAGTTATGTACCAAATCTTTCTAGTTCCAAGTACTTCATTTTGTGAACACAGTCTGTTTATGTCAGAGATAATATTTTCAGCCTGTATGCTTTAAATCATTTAGAAGCAATTAATTCAGCACAGCTATCTCAGAGCCCAGTCATGATGAAAATTGTGGTAGCCTAAAATGAAGTGTTTCTACTGATATTCTATCAGTACCTATTTATGTTTTTATTATGCTCTCCTATTTTCTCCTGGTAAGACATTCTATTAAAGAAATTTAATTTCTCTAAATATCTTTTTAAGATACTATGTTAAGTTTACAAATCAGGCACTATTACTTTGTCTGTCATTTAATTTTATAAGAACAAAAAGTACCCAAATACTTCAGAAATGCCACAGTTTGCAGTTTGTTCCCTTGTTTGTTTAATCTGATCCTCTAACTACTGATATCGATCTCAACAATTTTGAAGGTGTCTAATCACTTTTGTCATAGAGATAGTTCTCAAACGTTAACCTGGTCTCAAACATCCACACAACAAATTCAGTGGGATAAAGTATCGGGGACGACAAAGCTCAAAGCCACTCCTTTTCCTTGCTGTTGCAGCTCTGAGTTAGTGATTTGTCTCTGTGATACAGATACTAAGTTCTTCACACATAGCTTCCAGATGAAAGACATTTTCTTCCTAATAAGCTGGCTGGTTGTAGAACTCAGGATTCATCTCTTCTGAGCTGCTTTTGCAGCTTCTTGCTGTAATAGATGCAAAATGCCAAAAAATCCATTTCTTGGCAGAAGGAAACTCACTTGTAGAACATAGACAGTCACAGATTGCATATATAGAAGTTCCATTTAGAACTGAAAGTGTTTATTTAAAATGTCCCAAAGCTACAGTTGACATTACTTCCTTTTGCTGGACCTAGCAAACACTTTCTGTCTTACATGTGATTGTATGTGTGCTACAGATCAGAGAGCTTTTCTTTCAAAATTGCTTCTCAGATGTGTATGAAGTTTTAACAACCATAAACAGTCTTTTCAAATAGCAGCTTGTCACACGACATGTATGGATAGCAACCAAGGTTTTTTTCTTTTTGTTTTTTTGGTTTTTTTCTTCTAAATGAAAGCATTTCTTCCTGCAGCCTCTTATAAACTACTTCAAAGAGGTCTTCTGAAGTCCTTTCTTTTTTTCCCCCAGATGACCTACTATTCTGCTTCTTCCCTCCAGAAAATTACCTAAAATGTTTGAAATTTGAGGAGTTTAACCTAACAGCAATTTTGACTTTTTTAAACCAATAATGTATTTCAAGAGTCCTGGTTTTATTTTTAATGATTCTTTAGTTTATACCTCTCCAATACAGTGAAGATATATTTATAAAGGGGTGAGGCCTGGAGCAAGTTTAGCAATTTTTGAAAACTGCAAGACTGACAAAAACCTAGTCTCAATCCAAGTTTGGGATATGCTTAGTGTCAAACTTATGAATTAGTGGGGGAAAGCTGAGATTCCTACCTCAAGCTTACCGTGTTTAAGTTCTGTATCAAATGACTGCTGAGAGAGCAAAATCTACAGCTTACCTACACAGGCTGGCCTCATGAAGCAATGGGAGTTTCTCCCATGCCCCTCATTTGCTGGATTGAAGAACACACCACCCACTGGTCTCTTTAACTCTTTGATATGCCAACAGCTACTACCCATTCTACACAGAGCAAATTCTAACCACGTGGTGTCACTTTGGTGGGTATTTTTCAGATTACTTTTTGCACAGTACAGGTAACTGAAACTACATTTTAGCTCGATTAAGAAATAATGTTCCACTTGAGAAGTCACATTTCAGAATTATGAAATGCCAGAAATGAGGCTGTCCATCCAACTTTAATTTGGCACCATATATGTGCCTGTTCTTAATAGCATGACTATATTCTTTCCCTGTTCCCAGCTCCATCCACTGTAGTGGAGTATGCTTAGAGAATCCAACATCTGTTCACTATATTTTTCCTTGTTGCTTAACTAGTGGCTTCACCATAGAAAGAATGCAGAATGATTTCTTTCCTCATGATCCTTTCTAGAGCATACTAGAGCAAAACAGTGACCAAATGAATCTTGAACTTCAATGATCATATGGCTGCTATGAGATGAAATGCATCATTATCTTCGTTTGATGTCTGCGGAAGTGGAACAAAATTGTCTCTGCAGGCCATGCAGTGAACTAATGGCAGAACTGGAATTCAGGGCCCAATGCAGTGCTCATTCTCTCTCAAACCACTTTCCTCCAGGAAGTGTCAACTAGGCTCAGCTCTCATTGACTTTGCAGCTTTGAATATTCATCATGCCTGTTCACCATCACAGCACTAGTAATCTTAAAAAGCTCAACCAGAAAATAAAAGCCCAAACAGATACTGTTGTTCTACCCCTGAAGCAACAAGAACAAATGCCACAATTAAACAAGATTTTCAATGATATGGTGAAACAAAATAAAACTGAATGTTTTTGTTGCCCTAACGCTTCCCCCTTCTCACTTCAAAACCCACATTTCTTCCTTGTGACTTCTTCAGCATACCCACGGGGGAGACACCACTCATGCTAAGGATGACACAGAGCTACACTTGGGATGACTGTCGGATCAGAACTGGTATGACCACTGATCGACTGGCACACTGTTGCCCAACTGAATGTGAGATGGACAGATTTCATCTGCTTTTCTCTCGTGGGGTTTGGGCACATATCATAAAACCAGTCCCTTACTTCTTTGGAAGTTATTAGGACTCAATTAAGGCTGGAAACCTCTTATGTGTGACTGAAATGGATGAGCTTGTTCAACACCTGGTATGGAAGGGACTGATGGGCAAACGAACATGCATCTTTCCTTAGCAAACAAGGAGCAATATCCACTTCTTACAAAAAATGCTCAACAAGAGTAGGGTTTCTAGCTCTGAGAAGGCCCTTTCAACCACTTTTAGATGATGGCTCTCAGATATTTGCAGGCATAGTAGCAGTAGTAAGTGTTTGCATAGGTAAATCAAAATTATTTTCTTTCATCTCTCATGTTGCTAAACTAGACCATAGAGTGCTAATGTTTTTCAGACACAAAAAATTATCTAAACTGCTTTTTAAAAAAACCCTAGAGACTAGAAGCTCTACACTTTTAGACAAGTGCCTGGGACGAGGTTTCTTTAGATTTTCTGGCAAAGTATGCATGTTGGTAAATATAATTTAGCTCAGTTATGCTTGTTAGAGAATAAAGGTAATGTAACCTGTGATAATCACTGCATGATAAATGCATAGTGATTGTTCATTTTTTGCTGAAAAGTCTTCCTTGCTGCGTTTGGAATGCATATTTTTCAAAAGAATTTTGGAAAATGGACTTACTTCCTGGGCTTGTCTGGAATGTACATTAATAGATAATTAGCAAACCCTTCATCTTTTTGGAAACAGATAATTGGCCTTGATGTGGTATATGCCCCACAGAGTTTTCAGATGAGACTTTAAAACCAGATCATATGTGCTTTGATTAGCAGGCATTTTGGGCAACATGGTTGCATGCACGGAAATTGGCCTTTAGCAGAAATCAGCAGACACTGTAACAAGTCTGGATGAAACACATATTGTGCAGTGAAGTCTTCTTGACTTCCCAGTTCATCACTGTGTGTTTTCTGTCTCTATCATGCTGGGCTCACTTCCAACTGGTTCATGATAATCAAAACATGCCACTGAATTTTCAGAGAATTGAGTGCTTCTTGTGCCATTAGGTACTGCTCAAAGTTTGGATGAGAACTCAGCTTCTCTGCCTACCCTAAACTACCACTATATTACACCAGTGCTTTCCATTTTGCATCCTCACTCCATGAGAACTCTGAACAGTTATGAGAACAATCACCTGGGGATTTCTGGTGTCTGGTACAGTATTCCAAGCAGACTCAAATACTTAAATTGTTGGTTTCTAAGTTCGTGCAGCCAATGTATAAAGACTGAAACCAGAGATTGTAGAATATGTGTGGCATATAATTAAACCTCTTTAATGACACCCACAGAGCTCTTAGTGGAGGAGCACCTCACAGTGGTGGAAATATTTGCAGTTACGAGGGGAAATTACTGTCATTGTAACCATCAAAACCTTGCAGCCTACTTGCATATAGAGAAGACACCAAGAAAGGCTCTTCTCCTACACTGTGAATTTCACAATCTAAACAGGGCCAGTCAGCAAGTTCAGCAGAATTATAAAGTTATGCTAACCTAAAGTACATTGTCTATTAATCTATTTTGCTTTGTTTTGTATTTCACAAAAGAATAAGACCTCACTCCCCTGAGTGGATTGGGCTCATGGATATAATATTAACAAGGGACTTCTAAAGAGGAAATGTTCCCAAGGCATTTAAGGAGCATATTATATGGAAAGAGATCATGCAATAGACTTGGAAGCATTTGAAAACATTTCCACACAGCATGACATGCTGCTAGGTTGTTATTCCATGACAGCTCTCCTTATTTGCAGTGAAACAAATCCCTTCTACAGCTAGTGAACAGGAGGTGGCTGTCCTTTTTCACTCTCCTTTCTGCTAGGAAGGACTAGTAGGACTAGGAATGCCTTCTCTTGTTGAATTACAAGCATTGCTTGATATATTCTTACTGGCTTGACAACGAGTTTCTTGAATTGTAGGGTTGCTGTGAAATGTAATGAGCAGACTGTGCAGATAAGAAACTTCACACCAGAGGATCTAGTTTCATTATGTAATCATTCATTTCTACTCTGCAAGCTTTTGCTTGTACCCCATGTTTCTCAGCTTTGTCACCCTTAAATTAAAAACAAGACTGCAGGGACCTACTTGTATTCAATAACAATCCCAGTAAGATGAGTCTCATAAAGTATGAAAAGTCTATAGTGTAAATTTTTCTCACATACCAGTTCTCCTCTGTAAACTAATCACATTTTCTTATTTCACTTGTTGGAACGTGTAACTATTTGAATGAATCGATTACTCCCTCAGTTCTAAAAAGTGATAATCCTTGTTCTTAATTTAAAACTGCTTACCCTACAATTTTCACCAAACAGCATGAAACATAAAGACAGCATGTCTGCTTGCAGAAGCACAAATCATTACTTGTATGGATGGCTCAAGGCCCCTGTTCTCACAAGATTTTTTTCCACCCTTTTTGAAGTTCACTGTAAGACCAGGTTATGATAATTTTTCATTCACAGTGTCACATTTTTTCCAGTAATCTGATATCTTCTTGCTATGACCTGATTTACAGAAGACTGAAACACCAATGATATATATCTAATTATCATGTTATTATAGCATGTTGTCATTTCCCTACTTTTGTTTATAGTTTGTGTGCACATGTCCAGCTGTTGAATTGTAGTCAAGAGACAGGTGAGGAGAGCCATAATATTGTTCATTAATTTTCATGTTAGAGCTCTGAGGCAATGATAATTTTTCAAATATCTAAAAACAGGTGAAAGCAAACTTGTGCGTAAGCATTAAGAAATGTAGGAAATGACAATCTATTTTATAAAGTTCTAATTTCTGTGATTTTTTTTTCTCCAAGAGGAAGAAGTTGTTCAGACAAAAAGTAATTGTAACAGTAACCACATTCCAGTTTTCTTCCATCTTTGCCATCTTTTCTTCTAAAAGAATTACAACAGCTTTTATCATTTTATAGATGATTTTGAGATATTTTGAGTACAGAGTTCAGATTCTTTTTCCTACGTATTGGCATGTTGCACAAAGGGATATCCCCACCCACATTTGAAAAATATACAAGATCTCCAGATAGGAGGAAGATTCTGCTTTTATGATGAACTGTAGCAAAACCAACTCATTGTCAAAAGCAAAGCATTTATAACTTCCTATTGTACTTTTCAGACAAAAAGTGTTCCTTGTCCTTTGTTTTCTCACCATCATTTTTATGACTTTATTTGCACAGCAGTATGGGTTTTGGAGAAAGGGAAAGTACCAACATTTCTGTTTGATTAATGAAGACCTTTCCTAAACTATTACTCTGCTTCCCTGATGTTCTTGCCATTGACTAAAATAGGACAAGGATAAGGTCCTAAAATGGGACCTCAAGGTCAACCACTGCTGGGCTAAACTGCACTCAGGGTAGAAGTGTTTGAGCCGAGCATTTCAACAAATCATTTGACTTCCTAATGGGATAAGTTCTAGTTTCACAGCAGTCAGGTCAAATACTTTATGATTTTTCTGAGAATGACTAATCAATTATGGTTGCTGTTTTTACAGGCTGACTTAACTTCTACTGTGAGCTTCCAAGGTTAAAGATGGATCAGAATCCTGAGGATGTATCCAGACTGAATGCTGCCCCTTTGGGGAGTAGGTCTAGCATGAGCTGCACAGGGTAATAGTGTCAGCTGGTGCTGCAAAGAGTTGTGTCACCTTACTGGATGACACTATGCAACCAGGCCCTCTTGACAAATGTAACTATATAGAAGGAAGGCAACTTTTGTCAACTTTTATCAGCTCTACTTACATTATCTGTGTGGCTGACGCAACCAGGCCCACAGGGAAGTTATTCTTATATACTGTTTCCACTCAGGAGCTTTGCAGAAAAATCCTTGTTCATAATTAAAAAAAAAAAAAAATTGGTATTGCTTCTTCCATCAAAATCTGGATGTGTGAAACAATAAGGACTGACATGTCTAATCATGTATTCACTAAGTAATTTTTGTATATGTCAAGTCATCTGTTAAGTTTTCTACCTATATGTCAATACAGAGCAATACATTCTGATGATCATTATTTATAATACTACCCCAGTTCTCCCTAGCCTTGCTGACATCTGCTTGTTCTGATCTTGCTTCCCACAATGTAAAGTAGTTACAGCAGTAGAGTCTGTAGTGTAAGCACGAGATCCTTGCCACACCACTCCCAAGTGATAAGGGGTGTGCAAGACCAGCTCAGCTGCCTCTGCCCTGCACATCCAGAGGGGAACTCTGAGATGCCAAGGCAGCAACCTCTGGGTAGCCTGTGGGAGCGAGGCAGGAGCTGGAGTCAGCATGGCGAGGAACTCTGAGCCTGAAGAAGGCATTTCTTCGGCGGGGCTATGCCACACAAAGATGAGAGTCAGAGATCTAAACCAGATCATTGCCTTTGGTTTTGACTCTATGATGACTTAACACTTTTAAGTAAAATTGCATACTACTTAAAATGAGAATAATATTCCACCTTGTCTTATTTTTAAATTTCTCCTGGACTCAGAAAATACAACAAAAGTATTTCATGAAGAGGATAAGGAGACAATGTGCCAGAGGCACTTCAAAGCGAAAAGGAGAGCTAAGATATGACAAGAAACAAGTATCAGATAAATGAACTGAGATTGTCTGAAAGAGGGGAGTGGCTGAAAGGACTTAACGGAGATGCAGACTATAATCTAAAACCTATGTAGTCAGTCTTTGCACTGAGCATGGAGCTAAATAAGCTTTGGATCATAACCAAAGAGACAAATTGTGTACCAAGTAACCCTCATCAAAAGTTTTTACACAGGCATTTTGATCCACTTAGTGAATAAGGTCACTTAGCAATGTCTTTTCTGGTTTTGGAGTTTATTTTGCAACATACTGTGCATATCTTCCTGAGAATTCACAAAATCCATTTTGATCTACAGATGCTCAGGAAGTTTCAATGGACACATTGAAGAACTGTATCTCAGGTACAGTCAACAAATAAAGCACCTCACAACCAAGTCTGATTCTTTCACATATGAATTAGATTAGTTTACAAAAAGCTATACCAATGTAACAAAGATTTCAGAGCAGGTCCAAAGAACACTTTGGAGAAGGCCACAGATGTGTGCTGTAGCCACTGGATGATAATGAGAGTATTCAAGGCTAGGCAGCACTCAGATATTTAGGTGATTACTATATATATATGCCTTATGGTGCTCTTCTTTTTAATATTGCTGCTCTTATTTTTAAGAAGCTTACTGCTAAAGCTGCTATGGAAGATACTAAGAAACTGGACTTTTTTATCACTGGAAAGAATCTTAAAATTATTAAATAATGAAATATTGCTCTGAGCACAGAGAAGTCAGTTTAATATGGAAATATTCACATGCCATTGTAATTCCTTTCTCTCTTAACCTAAGGGAATCACAGTTTAATAAAGTGAGAACATCATGCAGTTTAATGGAAACCAATATGACAAAACCTTAATTATGAAAATAAGGTCAATATAAAACAGTTTTAACCTGGAATGACACCCTCATAAGAGTAAAATGAAAGCTTTACTCAGTTTTAAACATACTAGGAACCTCTCTGAAAATACTTTATCCTGCATGTAATTATTAGGCAAAAGAATCTTTGGTTTCATTTCAGTGATATTAAATTTATTATTATATTAAGTCCAAGAACATTTGGAGGATGGGCATTCCCTGTAATCCCTGAGCACAGTGAGGGGATTCTTTCCATCCAAGACACAAAGAAAGAAACAGGATTATAAAGGATTGTTGTTCTCATTTGATAGAAGCTAAACTGAACACCAGATGATGTTACTTGCACAAAGTCAGTTAGCAGCAGAGCAAATAGTGGTAAACTGGGTTTTCAATTCATTTCAGGTTGGATAAATTGAAAAATGCTTTCCATAAAAAGAGTAATACAAAAAGATTTTAAAAAAATCCGGTTTTGATATTCTGAATACTTAGAAAATTAAGGAGAAGGAAATTTAGGTAAAAGACCTTTACATCATAAAGTCAAACATTTAATTATAAGAACATCAAAAAAAGTACTAACACAGAATTGGAAGTTTCTTGAAAAAGATTGTATAAAATACTCTGGGTTTGGGTTTGCTTACGTTTTCCCCCCTAATTATTTCTACTTGTTTTTTTTTGTTTTTTTTTTTTTTTTTTTCTCTTGGAACAAAAAACAAATAGTTAAACCTACATGTGTTTAAACATACTCCGATCAAGTACTTTTGAAGAAAAGGCATGCTTATTTGTGAAGAGGGGATAAACTTCAGAGCTAGGAGCTAAATGCAGCACCAATGCCATAGTGACCCTATGAGTCCAAGGCTGTCTTACAACTCTGGTCTTTCAAAGCAAATTCTAAGGCTTATAACTGGATTGCCTGGAACTTGACAATATTAATTTTTAGATAGGAATGACTGAGAATGTATCTAAGGAGAGAGTTTTGATTGGAAACTAACTAGTTGAAAATGTAAGAAATCAATGAAATATTTCCATTTTGATGAAAATTTATTGAAAAAGTAGTTGCACCTAAAGTAGTTTTTCTGTTCATAATCAGAATAATATCACAGATATATAATTGCCAGGGAGTAAGTAGAGGCAATATATGGTAGAATGGAGAACCTCTTGATTCAGAACAGGACCTTAAATGAAGGTTTCTTGTATTGCTTCTTATTGCAATGTGAGTCCTAGCCAAGGACTCATCAGAAATTGACACATTTTGTACAAAAAATAAAATTCCACAGCCAAGTGACTAGAGTTAAGAAATGTCTTGAACTTGTCCCATCCCGAATTGTATAGCCCAGTACACTACACAGCTCAGAAGGAAGGAGATGGCATGCATTACATGATGGATTTCAGCATGATACTCCTATATGCTGAGTTTTTCATCCAAATACCTTGTGGAGTTTATTCAACGTGAGAATATCTCTGTCAGTGCTTTCTGTGAGCAGCTCCTAACATCCACTCAAGATAAACCCTTGAACACACTGCAGGATCCCTTTGTCTTTGGTGTTTACCTTTTGGAAAAGCAGTAGAAGCTAGTTACACTATAAAAATTAAAAAGATCCCTGGCAGTGCTCTGAAAATTCCCAGCTACTTATGCAGAAGGGTATAAAAAACACAACAAAAATCCAGTCTTCCCTCTGGCCTTGCCTGCCGGGGGGCTCACATGAACAGGGTGAGGTGCCAATGGCTGTGCTCCCCCAAGGAGGGGAAAGCTCACTCCAGTCTGGCCACTTGTAAATGATGCTGCTGTGTACCTACCTGCCTTCAAGTCCAATCATGTTCACACCATCATACCTGGCACAGAAGCTGACTGCAATTTTGTGTTTGGGTTGAAAACTGCATCATGCTGATAAGAACCTTGATGAGTTAAAGGACACAGGAAAATCAGACAAAGAATTTTTTCTGCAATAACTCTGAGGAGGACCATGGGGAGCATTTCTTCCAAGCACAAGGGAAAGCAGGAGTATGTGAGACCTGTTTTTCCTCAACAGCAGATGGGTGCAGTCTGGCCCGTCCATAGCCCATCCACAGCTGTTGTGTGCTGCTGCTTTTTCGTCTGTGCCATCTCCTATCCTGCCACATGCAATGGATAATATGTCATGCCAAGCTTTTTTTCCTGCACCTGCCTCCCTCTTTTATCTACAGTGTCTCCTGAGTGCAGGAGCTTTGTATGAAGCTGGACAGAATTTGAAGGACTTCAACCTCTTGGCAAACTTTGGAATCCTGTAGTTTTAACAACAACAACAACAAAATCAACATGATAGTCTCCATAAATTAAAAGATTTATGGACTTTTATGATAGAAGAGAGTATCTGATCAACTAGACTGGTGCCTGTGTAACGTAGCATAGGTCACAGCACCCACTCAGTACTAAGGCCAGTAACTAATCCTGCCTGATTGAGAAAGTAATCTGGTTTGCTCTGGGCATCAGTTGTTTCAGATGTGTGGAAAAGCATTGAAGTATATACCTCCTCTAAGGAGAGAAGAAAGTTTTAAACCAGAGAGGACTGAAAATCTTGAAGCTTGAGTAAGCATAATCTATAGCACTTCCATCTGTCTGTCTGTCTTTGGCTCCAGACGTCTGCCACTCTCTAGGTCATTCTGTCACCCTTGAGCTTGAAAATGTTGTGAAATCTAAAGACTATCATTTTGAATTAAAATGATGCAAATGATGCAGTGCCTGAAAAGAGCACTAAGTAAACGACCATCTGCACAGCCTGAAGAATAATAACACTGAAATGCTAATCTATGGATTGGTGTTGCTATCTGCTGTGGTTTCCAGCAACCTTACATTGAATTCTTCACTGCAGCTGATGCCTATTGTCATGTATTCTCTAAAAAAGGCCAAGGCTCAAGACTGAACAGAATTAAGTTTTGGGTTTGTGTATGGTGCTAAAATACACAGCAAACTCAAGAGCATCATGTTTCTACTACCACTCAAGTACAGTCTTGTGTTCCATCTAACAGAAATTTTTACATTTCTTTAGTTTGTCAATCTCAAACCAATCAATTTCAAGGAATAAGGAATTCCACGAGCTGATCTGTTCAGATTTTTTCTTATGAAAGAGAAATTAAGGAGGATGCCATCTTGTTTTCTGGTGCATGCCTGTGAGGAGTGTCTCAAGCAATTCTTGTGTGTTGGCCAAACATCAGTATGAAATAGAAGCCATCCCCAAAGGCAATCCAAGTATGACTAGTTTGTGTTGGAGAGCAAGGAATTTTAACTGTAGATGTTCAAGCTGTGCTGTACCAGTATGATTCAGGAGCAGATATTAGAACTGATTTATGCTGTTAGGATCCCTGTAGCCACTGGGGCTCCTGCATACAGCAGCACACATTGAGCTGGACCTGCAGAAGCCTGCACCCCTGCCTGCTGCACAGATTGCTCTTGCACACAGAAGGCTCTTGTCGGCCTGACAGTTGGACCCAGCAACTGTCCTCATCACATACACTGCATTTTGCAGACAGCCTGACTGCAACCACTGTACTCTGAACACTGCTGACCTGCTCCACGTGGTGGTTGTGGTGAGTATGAAGTGAATTTGAAAGTTCATACAGTACCACATATCGGTAAACCTTGTGCACCTGTGAAGAAGCAAGCCCTAACCCATGTCATCTTCTCAACCTTCCCATCAGAGAGCCTTGCCAATGAGGAGACCTCTATAATGCTGAACCACCTTTTTACCTGCAACTGGCCTTATCCTCACCCAAATTTTCGTGTTAACCTGAAAATTCAGCTTTCAAACTCAGAAAGAAATTGTCCTTTGGGGTAATATAGATGGAAGAAATATGATGAAGAACAATAGCATGGACAAACTCAGATTTGTGGATTCCTCTAGTAGTCTTAGGAAAACGGATTGTGTACAAAATCTAATGGCCTTTTCTTCTATAAAAAAAATCTTTTTTGTGATTTACCACCCTGTGCTCTTTAAATCATATTTTAAATTATTCCTATGTTTGGAACTGCCTTTCAAAGAATACTGATACCATTAATAAAGATGGTAGTCCAAATGTCACTGTTAATTGTCTACTTTGGTCTGTGACATTTGCATATTAATATTGCAGTCTGTTAAACAGACATCAGAAGGACAAAAGCTTTTGACAGCTGATTTTGTGCAGCTTAGATTCAAATGATACTGTGCTTTATTAACAAGCCAGTGAGATCTGTGCCTTTTTCAGTCCTCCTGGGAAAAATTGTCTGTTATGTAGCAGAAGCTCATTTCTGAATTCTTCCTTTTTTTCTTTTTTCAATTTCTTTTTTTTTTCTTTTTTTAATCTAAACACTAAAATAATGGAATGGCTGAATTAAAAATTGACTGCTTGAATTGTGGTCCAAATTACAGCACATAATTAAAGCACAGTCACCTTTGGTGATTCTAGCATTAAAAGATATAATGGTAATAATTTTTTTCTTTTACTGAATGAGTTTTTCAATTATTTAATTTAAATGACATCACTATTTTGAAAATTCACTTTCTAGACTAAAAATAGAATGTAAAATGTATTTTTCTCTACTCATTATGCAGTCCCTAGACAGGTCATATGATATATGACTCACTATCTCGCCATCAGGATCATGTGACAATTTGGAAATTCAACCAATAGTAGCTGGGTGTTCCAGCAGTTCTAAGCTAATCTCCAAAAGCAATAACATCATCCTTTATTTTTGTAATAGCCTCATGTTCAGTCTAGACTGGTCACTTATCTTGTTCCCAGCAGGTGTTCTAGATCATACCCTGTCAATAGTGTCACTATAAGTCCCAATTTCCAAATGTTTACACAAAGATCACGGACATCTTACAGTTTCTTATGTCTCCTAGATTTCATCTGAATTTTACCTTCTGCAAAATCCATACAGCCCCCCTCGGCACCACAAGTGCAATCCTGTGCATCCCAACCTGGACTGCTGTAAAATAGCATACTGCTGCTGCAGATGGTGAGAAAGATACATCAGATGCTGCCTTTACTCTAACAGAAAATGTGGAGAAAGAAAACCATGGCATAGAAGGAAGATACAGGCCTTGGTAAGAGGCTTTGCCTCCAGAGAATGAAGTAAACTCAAAGCTTTCAAACTACAGCTTTCATCAGGCACAGAGAGGTGCAGATTGGTAGTCAAACCATTCTAAAACAAAACTCCGGTATAGTTCCTTCATAGAAAGTGGTGATAGCTCCTCAGTACTGAGGGATATTCCATGTGGACAATTTTAAATGTGCTGAAAATTCATTTTCCTCAAATTAAGTAAGATGCACAATTCTGAACATCTTTATCCAGAGAAACTAGCCTATGCACATTCAAATTCTGAATAAATGCATGAAGTTTCTCCATTTGACATTTTAATGGAGAAGCCAGTGCCCCACTTGGCCTAGAGGGATGGAGAATTTTCTTACTTATTTATCCTTTCATTTAATTCTTGAAGGTATGAAGTGTCCTATGATATAAAAAAGTGGTAATGTATCACTCCGTGTGAGACATTCAACTACTTAGTACAGACTTCCTCCCTGCCTCATCCTGACTTACTGGTGTGGAGCTTTTAATGAAATATTTATTCAGGAGGAAAAGATATTGCTTTGTCAGTTCCAGGTCCTACCCGCCTTCATTAAATCCCTGTCCTCTCTCCTAGGTTCAGAAGACAGACAATAAACAACAAGGAGGTGTTAAATTAATGGTCATAACCAGCTGGCCACTTGCCAAACATCTGGATTAATTTAGTGTTGCAGCCAAAGACTGGTTTTGATTAGTTACCACATTTAGTCACACTTACTATTTAGCTTCTTGTTTACCAAGAGAAGAGCCATCCATGCCTTTAGACAGTATCCCTTTGCCAGATATTTATGGTATTCACTCCCTTTTTGGGAAAATAAGATTTTTCAGAGGTGTCATAGTAAAATGGCACTAGAAACTGGGTAGTGGTAAAAGCAATAGTTGCCTTCAGAACAAGCTGAGCAAATAAATATTAATTAATAAATTAATATTCTCACAGCAAGTTTCCAGAATTATTAAAAGAACTAATAGCTGAAAAATGGGTTCACCAATGTTTGCAGTTTCCCTATTAGTCTGGGAAATAACATGTTACAGGGTACATGGTGCCCTAAATCTGGAAAGAAGCTGTAAGTCTTGCTGGAAGAGGTGCCTCCTGTGCTGTGGAAGTAAGGCAGGAGATGTGCCTTGAGCTTGGATTTTTATAGAATCTCACTCTGGCAAAGTTTCTGTGGGCCTCATGCCCGACATCAGCAACAGTTACTGAGGGATTGCTGTCTTCTCTAAAGGCTTCATGCTTGTGCCAGTTTGAATCATTTAATATTAGATATATTAGGTCTTTAGACACATATTGAATATGTTTGTGTCCATGTGTGTGTGTGTATGCATATATTTATCTTACTGAAGACTTAATACTTTGGCAGTCAGCTCTCAAGTGCTTTGGAGCGCAGCCAAGATAATACTTTTTGACATCTTTTTGAAGTTCTTCTTTTTTGAACTGTGAAAATGCTTCATTTTTTTCACCTCAGACTATTTTTTAAGAGAGGATACTGCCAGCTTTGTCAGCCTTGCATTATATATCACCAAGCATGCTTTGTGGATCACTCCAGATGAAAAGAGGTCTGGCATTCAACTGCCTGTGTACATTGGCATCCTATGGAGAGATTGTGCTCATGGATCCCCTGTGGATGGCTGGGGTCTCTGTGTATCACTCTGGGATAATAAAAGACTGGCTGCTTGGTGATAGTATAAGACCACAGCATCTGATCAATGACCTTTTTATGAAGACTACTGAATATGAGTGATCTGCTTGTGTCTCCCACTGACCCTATAGACACAATGCTCATTAGATACAGCAGTCAAAATGGATTCATACAAGAGACTATTTTTCTACCTTCCAATAACACAAACCATACTCAAGTGCAGGAATAATGAGCTCTGTGTTAATGAAATCCAAAAAAGTGTCAGGTTCACCATCTGTAGGATAAAAGTTTACAGCTCAGAGAGAATCACAAAATAAGATAAGAAAGGAACATCTAAACAAAAGATATAAGCTATATCACAACATACATGGTTTCTGTCTGACTACCTCCAGTACCACTTGCTGTGTTATAAATCACATAAAATGCCCTTTCATCTCTCTCAATCTCTCTCTCTCTCTCTCTCTCTCTACCTATTACTTTTCTCTTGGTTGACATATACGTTTCTTTTAAGTTCAGGTGAGCAAAAGAGGGAAGAGATGGAATATTTCTAAGCTGATGAAAGGTTTAATTAAAATATTTAGAAGTCCTGACTTTTTGTCCTTTATTTTTGATACACTGCTGAAACTATAAGGAAATTGCCTAAGATAACCAGAGTTTACAGCATTTTCTCTTTTTTTCTCCTTGTTTTTCTTCACTGAGGTGCTTCTCTGTCTTAACAAACATGGGATATCTTTTTTTCCAATTTTGAACCATAGGTCTATTTGATTTTTCTTTCTTTTCACATCACAGATGGGAAGGTGTTTTCTTGCCATGGAGAAGCTCACTGAATTTTATTTTAGATGTGAGAAAAGAAGAAGCTGGCAATACCCATTATTTGTCATTTGTAAATGATTCATTAGGGACTATTATATCATGTTACATCTATCTGCATTAGGTAAGTAGTGCCTTCTCACAAATAAGGTGGATTATGAGTTAAAATATTGGAACTTTTTGATGTTCTCATAAATCTGTCTTTTATTTCACAAAAACAGAGACACCAGAGACCTGATGGCTCCTCTGTGACTTCTTACGTGCCCCCCCACCCCCAGCAGCTTATGCTTTCTTCCACAGAAAGCGTCTCATGCAACACCAAGGCCCCAGTGCACATGCACATAGTTAAACCAAAAAGAAGTGGACATGCTGTCAGATGGAACAGATGGCTGCCAGTATCTGTATATCTAAGTACCTGTGAGAAAGAAGCAGCTTTCTCAGTCTCTGTTCCATTTTTTTACATCATTTTGTATCTTGCCCATTATGTCTGAGCACGTGATACTATTAAAAGCTATTGCAGAATATTTTTTGTTAAATTGATAAAAACTGGCCCTGTAAAGGGACAAAATATCAAAATGAACAGTGCCTGGCAAACGAAGAAGTCAGATTTCTTAGATGAATTATAGCATAAGCAAAAAAAAGAAAAAAAAAGAATAGTGACTGCCTCTCACTTGATTAATTGTAGTGGCAACAAAAGCCAAAAAAACCCACCATTTATATTGCCAAGTGGTTCCCAGATAAACAACTTTTCTTTCATCTAAATGGCACACAGTCACAATAAACATCAGAAGATAGTGGATGCCTCTAGATTTCCAACCAGACAGTCTGCTTGACAGTAGTTTGGGATTGCAAAAAATATGCTACTGAACAGGAATTAGAGCAGCAAAACTGTTTTTCTTTACTTCTGAATTTGGCTGATAGTCCACCACAACATGTGTTGCTGAGGAATGTTACCTTGGCATTGCCTTAAAGCTTTACAGCATCTCCTGCTGTAAAATTTTGTTTGAAGCTGCTTGAAACATTATTAAGTTATTTGGGCTGTGATATTCCAGCAGTTCAACCAATCTCAAATTTTAAAAGGTAAAATAAAATATTTCATTTTGTCAATTAAAAAAAAAAAAAGATAAAATTAAAAAAAAAAATATGTATCCAACATCTTCTTCAACAAGCACTGAAATTCAGTCCAAATTTACTATGGGGATTAGGCCTGTGATGTATCTGCCAAAGGGGTTTGAGGTACTGGGCATGGAGACTGAGACCCTCTCCCTGGAGCAGGGAAGCTGTAGGAGATCAGTGAGGAAGCCTGCTGTAAACTCAGTGGCAAAACATCCCACTGTCCTGTAGCACTGGGCTATTTTGGGCGTGAGGATCCCTTATTGCCACTCAGGTACTGTGGGGACTGTGCAATGAATCAACACAGCCCAAACCGGGAGCAGCAGCCACGAGGCTGTCACGGCTCTGCTGCTGAGTGCAAACCCAGCCTGTGTTTCAGCTTGAAAAAGTGGTAAATTCTACCCATAAGAATAGTATTAACATGCACTGGCTGCAAACTTAAACGCTTAAAAAGCATAACCTGGTTTTGTTCCTTTTGTATAGACAAGTGAAGACCGCTTTAAAAGATGGGAGCAAGCACCACGTTCCCATGGGCTGTTTTTCCGTACAATAGCAGGATGGACTTGTTTTAGGGATGAATCAGGTTCATGTGGTAAATGAAAATTATGTGGTAAATGAAAATCGTGTAGTAAATGAAGAGTGGGATTGAAAAACAGCAGATGACTGTCTTTGATCAACTTCAAACATTAGGCTTTATTTCCAGCTTTGGACAGTCCTATGTGGTACCAGAGTAACAAAGCTGTGATATCATTTATGACTTCTACATAATATGTTATAGAAATTGATGTAGCTTTCCCAAAATAAGGACCCCCAGTTAATGGTGTGATCCTTTTCTCTCTGCCTCAGTTTTATATACAGCTTTGTGGGACTAAGTGTCCTCATGTCTCACAGGAGAGTTAGAAAATTAATATGATTAATTCGAATGATGCTTAGTAAAGAGGGCTTTCTCACTTTCTCGTCAGGGAAAAACAACAAAACATTAAGAGACTACTCACTATCTAAACACAGACCATCCCCCGCGCTGAAAGAGAGGGAGAGCTGTAGATGGCAGATGGTTGTGTGGTGACATAATTGAAGGCTTTGACCTAAGAAATGTCTAAAAAGAAATCCAAACTACAGATGAATAATCAGTCTTACTTTGGGCATTCCCTATTGCAGAATGCTATATTTGGGGCTAAATGGTAACAAGTGACATTAGAACAGGTTTTCATGTTCAAGATGAGTATCAACAAATAATCATAAGGTAGAAAGAGGAGAATTATTTCTTTTTTTGCTTAGTACAACAGATTCCCACTTGTGCTACCTGATCCTTCCCTTGGAGCAATAGTTTGAAACATTTTTTTCAGAAGGACACCTAAATCCACTAAAGTTAGATCAACAGCTCACATTTTATATACATACTTATTATCTGTAGCTATCATTAACTTCAGGAGAAGATGATAACTGAAACAGGCTTTTTTTCTTTTCATCCTTTTTTTTTTTTTCCTTTTCTTTAAATGTCAAAATAAGAACTTAGTGCTTAGCTTTAGGAAAATATTTGCAAATGTTGGTGTTAGTATATGATGTGTCAGCCTCCTCACCTGCCAAATGGGGAGGACAGTGCTACATCCCACACAAACACGCTACATTACAGACAGGCTGAATCCACAATTATTTTATGCTCTGTAAAGCTCGAGGAGAGGCGTGCTCATAGACTTGCAAAAGCATTTGAAGAGCTGAAGTATCTTGTACCAGAATAAATAATTACATGAATCTCAGAGGCAGAAAGGACTTGGGGCTACGTTGCTTAAGTGTAAACACAGTATTCTACAAGATGCCTATGCCATCAGTTTAAAAAATCTCAGAAGTGCTTGTGACAGAGAATGCAGACATTTATAAGGCTTAAATCTTTCTTGACTAACTTTAGTGTTTCAGTAGGCATGAGAAGGAAAGTTAGTTTACTCCCTATTTTCCAATGAAAGTTCTGCTTACTGGCAATTAAAAGGTGGACTCATATCTCTTAGTTAACCAGTAACTACTTTTTCTTTGTGGTTCAGTGTGATTCTCAGTGATGAAGACTGACCACAGAAGCATTAATGACTGCATATTGTCTTATAAATATCAAGCTTTCTGTCAGGCTTACTCTTTTCCCCCAAGGAAAAAGCTTCACACTGTTTCATTCTGTATTTCGATCTGTTGTTGAAAAACACCTATTACGTATTTCTAGGGAAAGATACAGTATAAAGTGTAACTTCTTTATGGGTATATTCAAAATTAAGGAAGCAAATCAGATCTAGCTGTTAAGGACTCTTTCTCTTTGTCTGAACCTGGTAACTGTATATTAGCCACTTACAGCAGGTATGAGTTGCACGTAAGAGAGGGAGCTTTTGGAAAAGTTAGCAAAACTGGTCTGACTGGATGATTAGCATCAGGCTTTAGCTTACTGTATCAGGTGTCCAGCCTTAGTCAGGCAACATGGAAAGTCTGCATCACTAAATGTAGTTGCTTTTGTAGAGAAGGAAAGTGCCTTAGGTACCTTAAGTGCCTTAGGAAAAGTGCTCATAATTGGAGAATCGTCTCCCTTTTCTTCTTTAGGTCAGGTAGTACATAACATGCCCCCCAGCTGACGTGAGAGCTATGATGCAATTTTTTACAATCTACTAAACTAAAAATTAATATTTCACTGCCTGAGTGAACCTTTCCTTGAAGGGAGTGACACAAGTTTCCCTTGAATTATTCTACAGATGCAGTGATATTGCATCATATCCAGATTCGAGAAAAAAAGGCTTTTTGTCACTCTAACCTGTAACTTTTATATTAGAAACAGGATCTTGATTCCTCTGTCCTGGTCATTTGATATTAATCAACCTTGTGAAATTTTGATGTTTGAGCACCACTTAAAAATTTTTAGAATGGGTTCAGATTTTCTTGGAAAAGCAGAAGATGGAGAGATCTTTGTCATGGCATTATTACTATAGAACTATGAGGCTTCTAATTTCTTAATACTCTGCTAAGCATTACTCTTAGCCTTTGGCTTTGCCTAAAGCATTAGTAGAAAAATCTTGAAATAACTTGTAACATCTCAACTATTAAGTTCAGTAGCTGATACATCTCTTTTAATAATTAGCTCTTCTTGTTGAGTATTGCATTTTTTTGCCTGCTGGGGCTTCTTCTCTTCTATGTTTCTTCTGTTGTCTTTTCCAGAGTGATCCACTGTGACAGTGGGTACAAACTCAAAGGAAATTCTCAGCTGACAGGGGTGTCTGAGCTTAGCCTGCTCAGGAACAAGACGTAAAGGCCTAATGGACAGTGCACCACTTCTTTCATTCAGCCCAGTCAGAATTCTGGATTTCCATGATTTAGCCAGGATTTCATAGATGTCAGAGTGAAACAACTCACAGAGGCCAGTCATGCAGCTTTTCTCCCTTTCTTTTGGTCACCGTGTGCTGTGTGTGCAATATGCACGCCACTGGGTATTGACACTGTTGCTCTCCCTTCCCACCCAGGACAGTGACAGCAGACCTCCCTCTGGCTCCTGTGCCCTCAGGGACAAGCACCGGTTTGATTTCAGCTAACATTTTCCTTAGACACTGTGTGAAAATGCATCAACAGAGACAGTAGGAGCAAGCGAAAAAAAAAAAATAGCCAGAGTCCTGCAACCCTGTGCAAGCATCTTTCCCTGTGTAAGGAGAGAAACCACAGGGAAGAGCCAGGGCTGGAGCTCAGGAGGGTCTAGAGCTGAAGGGAGGCTGAGTGGGCTGTAGGCTGTCCCAGACATAGCAGCAAGTCCTCTGCTCACACAGACACCATGATCGGAGTCCTTTGGAGGCGCATGTCAGTTGGAAGCTGCCTGTCCTAGCTCTTTTCAAAGGTCTTTGTCCCAGACTGGTCCCATATACATCTAGACTGCATTGGCAAACAGACCTGTGAAATTCCCTGTGGTCTCAAAGAGCCTGAGAGGTCTCCATCTGACCTGCCTGACATCCTCAGACAGTGTGGGCACCTTGTCTACTGTGTACTTGAGAAACCCTCCTGTGGGTCATGCCTGGCCTCTGTAAACCAGTGTTCCCTTTAGCACTGAAAAGCCTTTGCATAGGAAAGTGTCTTTCTCCCCCGTTTCTTCATTCAGACTTGCTCCTTTGTGTCACAGGTGACAAGTTGTTTGTGACAGGAAGATGGGTCATGTACATAATGGAAAGTCTTAACAACTGAACTGGGGAATTAAGGTCAAAAGGTAAATACTGCTTACTGCTGTGTTTTCTGCCAGCTGTGTATTGTTCATACTGCTATGAACAGAGGTGCTGAGGCTCCTGGCAGCCAGCAAGGCTCAGAGAGCTCTAAATACAGAAGGAAAACACAAACAACCCAGATGCCCCCATTCAGTGTACTGTGCAAAGAAGCTTTTGCTACCTGGGTCCTGATCTTGCTCCAGCACTGCCAAGTGCCATGTCTGCCATGGACAGGATGTTTCTCGCATTGAAGTTGCTGACACCTATCTTGAAAAGCACTATTAAGGAATAAAAGATATGCAATATTTTGGAAGTGGTGGGGAAAGGCCTGTGCACAGCAGCTACTGAAGATGATGATACTTATCTTTAAAAAAAAAAGCAACCTAGCAATAAGAAGAAAAAGGCTCAGAGTGTTTTGCAAATGGTGGTATTACAAGCTGACAACACAGCACTATGCTGGTGCTGAGACTCAAAGCCTGGATCTCACTGGGAAAATCAGTTCTCTTCAGACCTGCTGGCAATTCTGTCCTCCTGGGAGTTAACTGTGTTGTGGATTGTGCCTTTATTTGATAATTTATGTGGCTGCAGCACATGAGATAGCCCCAGCTGATGTGGCTCTTGTGCCTTCTCCTTGTGTGGTCTTTTTTATTCCAAAAGCTTTCACAGACATCCCAAATCTTCCTTTAACACCAATGATGAAGTAACTGAAAATAAGAAAAATAAGGGAACCTAGACAAAACTCTTGAACTGGATGGTGCCGCTTCCACAGCTATGCAATATATGCTAGAGAAAGAGGCTGGGTAAGAATGAGCAAGAGTGAACAGGCGTTGAGATGAAGGTGAGAATAAAAGGCCTATGGAAATCTTCATTTATTTATACACCCGGCTCTTGAGTCCAGACCTGAGTTGAAAAGAAAAACTGGCTGAGCTTTTAAAGGTATCTAAAGGATTTCTATGCCCAATTTTCACTTGTGTTCATTGTAAACTGGCACCCAGCTCCTTAAACAACTGTGAAATACCCCTGGCTAGATGAACATCCTGAAGTCACTAAATGAATCAAGAGCTGAGCTGGGGACAGAGCTGAGGGCCAGGCTGCAATGTCCCGAGTTTATCCCCAACAGTGTGACTCTTGTCAGAGTGTCCTGTGTGAGCACTGGACACACACATCTGTGTAAATCTTGATGTCAGGGACTAGAGGAGGACAAAACTTTCTTATTCTGTGTCTTTTAGAGTTAACAACCATATTGTCCAAGGGCAAACAGCAGGTTGGAGGGCAGGACATGCAGCATAACCACCTCTCAAACAGGAAAATAGACTTCAGAAGGAAAATTTCTTGGCACTGCTGGGGAACGGCAGCCTGACAGGCACATCCACCTTCAATTTTGCCAAGGCTGGTGTAAAGGCACCACAACAAATAACAAGAACAATGAGCAACGGCAGAGATAAGATCAAGTTCCTCACAACTGCAAAATGGAGGTTGGGGTGGGAACTGAATGTTTAGAAAACTCAAAAGTTCATGACACAGGTAGTCAGCCAGCTTCTCAAGGAAAATTACATAATTCAGAAACTCAGCGCTGATTCATATACTTTGAGGATCTTGGCACTTAAAGGCTTCAGTTTCTAAATTAGTATCACACAGATGCACATGAAAATCCTGGCACAGTTAATAATTTTGCTAGGTATTCCAGGCATTTTTTTTAAGCAGAAAAGAAAAAAAGCCCAACAACCCAAACCCAACTCCACTCCCCTGAAAAAAAAACAACAAAAAATCCACACAATTATCAAGGTACCTATCAAATAAAATTGCAGTTTAATTGTTCTGTGTAAGTGTTCAAGAAAACATGTATAATATATCCCAGGAAAACACACTTGTCCTTGCCTCCTTCCCCAAATAAAAAGATGTTCATTTGTCAGTGCATTTTTAAGTCCAAAAGGCACATAAAAAAAAATCCTATGCCATAAGTTTCTGAAAACATTGCTCAGATTCAGCTTCCATGAGAGCCATCACTCACAGTGGTGGTATTTAAGCATTTTGCTTTGATAATTTTGCAGTTTTCCATTTTAGCATTACATAACAAGAGTAGCTAAAGAATGAAGGGCCAGCTCTTCGGGTCTGTCAAAATGCAAGTCTCAGGAGATGTCAGTACTTCATCAGAAAGGAAACTAGCTAAAGCCTTTAGGGATACACTGCTGGTTCCACAGCACAGTCCTGCCTGCCTTTCTTGCAAGAAAGATAAAAGCAAATTGTTCTCTTTTTTTCAATGCTCTTCCTCTGTGTCGTTAAGGACAGTGAAGGCTACAGTGAGCCCTCAGTGCCACTCAGACCTGTGAGTGCCAGGAGCTCACGGAGGAACAGGTGTGAAGTTTCCACCAAGCACACGCACGGGGGCTGTAACACACCACAGACATTGGGCAGCATGTGCTGCTGGACATTCTGGAAAGCAATGGCTCATCACCCCCTGGTTTATGGCCATAGGACTGGCAGGTCTGTTTAGCTGTAGTGGGGGAGACCTCACCACAGGCTGTTGGAGGGGAGCGATGGAAACAGCCCTTGTTAAACTATTGACCTATTTCTAGGCCCTGCACAGCACTGAAATCCACATCTCTAGGTGATGGCTTGCAAGGAAAATGTACTCTCAGTGCATTGCAAAGAGACCCTGTATTAAGAAAACAGGGTGTCAGAGGGAGCTGATCAGAGACTTGCCTACCCTGAGCCAGTTCTCCAGGCACACCACCTTTCCTGCAAGGAAGTCTTGCAGATCTGTTCCTGGTTCAGACTCAGTGCAGCACAGGGAGGGAGGAGTCCCACACACCATACCGTGGAGTGGGTGGGGGAATGGATCTCATGCCACCTACATATTGCACGGTGTGAAATAAATAAAGTGGGTGGATTGAATGTCATAGATACATACCACTCCTAAACTCTTATCTGTCTGCACTGGTATCTCTGCCAGCTGCATCTCCACCTACTTAGAGGCCTTTTGGTTATGGAAACCCACAACTCACAATGATATTTTATTTTTTTAGAGATATATTGCTTATGCTCACCTTTGAAACTGAGAAGGCAATAAATGATCTTACTTGGTACAAAAGACTGACCTCTGTCTCAGGTGGGAGGCAGTGTGATTTACTGAGACCTGGTAGTTGAATTAGCAAAGGCAAAGAACACCTTGCTTGTTTTTTTGAGTTGAATCCAGTTTATCTGTAGCACTGGAAATGTCAACCAGTCACTCCTGCTCTCTTTTTCCTATCTCTGTGAGCTTGCAGGGTTTGCTAAAATGTGAGTCCGGGTCTAGATATGGAGCCTGTGGTACTACCACACACTTGCCTGCATGACATTCCTTATCTTCCTTTTTGCTAATATCTCTGTTGGGAATCTTACACAGATAAAAATAGGCATTGATATTCACTACAGCATCTGCTTCTCCTTCCCAGTGATTTGCTTCTCCTTCCCAGTGATTTGCAGGGACTTGCCAAGTGTCTAGTGACTCATTTATTTGGGAAAAAACCCACCACAACAATACAATCTGCAAACCCACACTTTTTCCACTCCCATGTAAGAAGCATTTTTAACAGCCACTCAGACCTTGTGCAGAACAGCTATTAGCAACCTGCTTCTCTGTTTTTCCCCAAAGAGTGATGAATACAACTCCAGGGGCCCAGTTTCCATTGCCTTTTTCCTTTGGTAGCCACTTACTCCATGCAAAGTGTATGCAACACACTAACCTGGGTCCAGAGACCCAACTTACTGAGCAGAGCTTGGGTGGACAGGCATGGACTAGGCTAATGGAGTTGCCAACACTCGGTCCCTGGCAGGAGGCTGGAGACTAAAGCTCCAGTATGCTAAGCTGCTTTGCTGCCCTGTGGTCCTGGTCCAGTCATCCATTTGTCCAGTGTAAAGCTACTTTAGTTTGTTTTTATTTCAGAAGCTTGTGCAGCACTGCACTGGGTGCTCTGGAGGGGAGAAAAACTAAGTGCTGTGTTGCCCTGAGGATGTTTTTGTAATTGAATACACTTGGTCAGCAGAACCTTTACTAAGACATAGAATAAATTTTGAAGCCAAAAAGACCAACCAACCAACAAAAAAAAACAAAACCAAAACCAAACCAAAGCAAAACCAAACAAAACCCAAACCCAAACCCAAACCCAAAGCAACCAAACCAAAACCAAAACCCAAAACAAATAAAACCAAACAAAAAACCTCTATGAACAAAGAGACCAACCTTTTGGCACTTACCAGTGAAGGCAACGTGATTCTCTGTATTCCAGCTGTACAGTAGTTGTAGGTGGACTGAACCCTCAGACGTGGGCTCTTGCAAGGCCAAATCCAAAACAAGGAGCAACTAGAAACAAGCCTATTCACAAGTGTGAAGAGAAAAAGAGCTAGATTCTCTATGTTTACTGCCACTTGTGTCTGAACACATCAGCAGCACTTCAGAAAAAGCATCTTGCTAAGGCACACAACTGTTGAGGAGTCACCAAGAGCCCACAGTGTTTGTGAGTCTCAGAGCAGGAGTTGAGCCCCAGTACTTTCCTCTATAATGAAGCTGTAAAGGTAGGAGGCAAAAAGTGCCTGGGATGGATCAGTGCCTATCACTTACGGCTGTCAGGAAAGCATATTTGAGTTTCCCTGATGGGAGAAGCTGACTTGTCGAACACTATCTCCAGGGAAAGGCTGGTGTTTCCCCATGTTCTTGGGAAGCAAATTTTCCTGTCATTTCCCATTGAATTCTCTTCTACAACTTGTCAGCCTGAATATATACCTCCGGTTCTTCTGATTTTTACTGGGAAACCAAAAAGCTGTTCTCTAAGCAAACCTCCACCATTTCATCCACATGCCACAATCTAATCCATACCTACCTCCATTTGAGTATCCCACCATCTCTTATTCATGATGCAGAAAAACTCTGGAACAATTAGTTACTATACATAACTATTTTCTACTGAGGAAACAAAAAATTAAAAATCTTGGCATTCTATTTTTAAATAATGAATAGAAAATATTTATTTTACAGCATTTTCAAGATCATTTTGACAAAAAGGCATTTTCATCAAGCGTTTGACAGACCAAAAGAAAGAACTTTTACAGAAAGCTTCATAGCTCATACAATTGCATACACAAGGTGAGTTCTTGCTCTTTAGATATATTTACGTATGTGTATGTTTCCAGTTTTAACAATTACAAACTAAAAGCTAATATACTGAATTTCAAGAAAACTCCTACTTGTGATATAATTACATTGCAGTAATAAAATCAGTGCTTAATATGTTCAAAACAGACAGATATGAAAACAATATAGTACCTTGCCCCATTACCATCTCCTCATCTATACAGATCTGTTATGTTTCTTTTTCTTATTTATTTCAATTCTTCAAAGACTGGCTTCCTAGAATTAGCTAGGTCTACTGACAACGTATGCTTTTGGTAACAGCACAGTGGATCTTATACTACAATTATTAGAAGATAGAATTCATTATCAGTGTGGTGATCAGCAAAGAAATTCTGGTATTTTTTCACTGTTTTAATGGATAATCAACATTAAAAAAAATATACCCCTAAAAACATCAAGCAGAAAAAAAAATCAACCAACTAACCCTCAGGCATATTCAGTTCATTATAGAGATACCAATATAGTGACAAAGATATAACCTTGTCTTTGGAAAAAGTCATTTCATGCTACCCACATCAGGATGATGATAGTAATTGCCCACTAGTCACATTGAAAGAAGCAATTGTGAAAAGAGGATGAAGAAAAAAGACTCTATCTGGTTTTGGGCACCAGCTAACCTTCCAATACCAATGCTACCTACATAACTAGGGCAAAACTATGAGATTTGGGTCTTCAGAGAGGAATTGATAACTGGCATCAGGACTATTTAAAATTCAAGTGAAAAGCAAGAAAAAGAATAGAATTACGCTGAATTCAGAAAAAAAATCTGATAAAGTATTCACACGAAGCATGGTTAAAATCAGATTTTGCAACTATATTACCAGGAAGAGATTCCTTTAAAATATTGTTGGATATAGAAGTATAGAACTATGGGAGAGGTCCTCAGCTGAATTCAGCAGCACAAGCAAAGATCATAGCATCTAAAATCCTGACCTGTATATGTATAATAAGAACATTTATGAATAGGGTAATAATCATTAGAATTAAGTTAAAGCCACAGCAATTAGACCTGGACTTTGATCATGCCAGTCATTAGGGAGCTTTGGATTAGGCCCATCTCTAGGAAACACATGAAAGATAGAGGAGGAGAAGGAATAATAAATGAGTGAACTACAGCTGCCTAGAAGAGACCTTTAAGATGCTATATTGTATATTAAATACAAGAAGTGAAATCATATGGAAAGAACATGCAACTAAACATCATAACAAGTTTAAAGAACTGCTTATAACAAAACCTGGGAGTTTATGCACACATTAAGCACTGATGAAATTTCCTGTCTTGACATAATTTTATTTTAAATTATCTGAAGCAGTGAAGTAGTTGAATTATTTTTCCTGTCCCACCTGCAAGACTTCTAAAACAGACTTTTTCTTTTTGTGTTTTCTTTTTTCTTTTTTTTTCTTTTTTTGCCTTTTTTTTTTTTTTTTGTTAATCACGCTGCAAACACGTAAAATAACAAGTTTTCGATGCACTGGTTTGTTAATACCATATGTCTACTTCATAAAATATCTGCAAAACAAAGCACCCTAGCATAAGGGCAACAACTGTCTCAGCTTGTATATGAAAAAAAGAATGTGTTAGCACAGCATACAAACCTCCAAAGATCTATTGAATATTTGTAACAACGCGATATAAAAACATGATTTCAACATAAAAATATTCATAGTATATAAGACAATCTTCCAGTGGTAGTTATTGGACATTACGCTTCACACATACCATACACACGCATACAGATACCGAAACGTACGCTCACTCCACTTTCTTGTCTGGGGCCAGCTCTACAACCCACAGTATGGAATTGCCTGTCTTTCAGATTAACAGTTGTTGCTCTAAGTATACAGCTATTTTGCAATGTATTTGATTCCAAAGTAACACAGAGGAATGATGCAATGACATGGCAAAATATGTTATTTTATGAAAAGATAGTAAATATTGTTCTGCTACAGGAAACATTGTGTAACAGTTTAGCCACATGGTTTGCAATCTTATACAAAACGGCAGTTTTTCTAAGTCCTTATCATATTACAAGTACTACACTGAGGGCTTTCTTCAGAAACATCTTGAGTCTTGATCATATTTCTCACTCAGTTCACAATCAGCGTTAAAAAAGCCCAGATCCCCCAAAAAGCAGCCTAGTGTGAAGAACAAATCTGCAGACAAAAGTCAGTAAGAGCCATGTGCTTTCAAATTATCTCAGCTCCTCTCCCCCAAACACATTCCACAGTTATGCCACCTGTAGAAACCAGGAAAAAAAATATGCATATATATCTCATATACAAGTAGCTTTGTTCCCCCTCGCCACACTCCACTCTTGCTGCTCCTGGGTGTGTTGCTTCCATAGTAGACAGAGAGCAGTCATGAGGTGTGCTAATGACTTCTCCAAGTCACACTTCCCAGAGTCCTTTTCAAGCATTGCCAAGAGAGGGTGTGACTATGTGTGATTATATTCCTTTTCAGTGTCTTTATTAACTTTATTTTTTATTTTTTTTTTGCTATATAAGTTGTCTCTTGGGTTTGTGCTTTGTTATGGTTTACTAACAGTTTCCCAAAGTACAATATTTTTATTTTTAACAGATAGAGAATCTTGAGCCCTCAGAATGGATTTTTATTTTCTTTTTATTTCATTTTACTTATTTAAGTGCAGGATGAAATTTTTGCCCTATCATTTGTGACTCTGTTCTCTGCTTTCTCTCCCCACAGCCCTGGAAGACTTGTCTCCTCAAGTCCTCCCAGTGGGCAGCTGCTGAAGTCCTTCCCATCTTGTTTCTTGCAGCATCTACAGGGTGGACGAGCTTTGCTTATAATCCCTCAGGATGACAGAGGCATAGGTCACATCTGGGGGTGTGCAGAGCACCGACTCTGACACAGGGGAGCTGGGCACAGAGCTGCCCGAAACCACGGAATCCCGGAAAGGGGATGGAGGCGTCAGCGCCGGAGAGTCTTCCAGAGTCAGTTTGCTGGTCACTGGCTCCTCGTCCTCCTCCTCCTCCTCTGTGTTTTTCTCATACACATATCCCTGAATGAGCTTCACCTTCTCGCTCTCCGCTTCCTCAGCCGGGGGAGACAGGGCCTCCTCGCTGAAGGCAGCCACCGGGAAAGGCTGCAGGGGTGGCTGCTGTGGCGGCGGGGGCTGGTAGGGGGGCCGCACGCCATTCCCTGAGCCGGGAGCGGGGAGCACTGCGTTGAAGTCGGGGATGCCGGTGGCAAATTTGTTGACCACTCCTTGCAGCTGGTCCATGAGACACTGTGACTGCAGGGGCAGGTTCTTGGGGGACTGCTCAGGCAAGAAGAGCTGGGTCTCCTCTGCTGTGGCCTGCAGCGGGGGCGTCGTTGCCACCCGCCTGTGCACCACCATGGAGGGGCTGCTGGACTGGTTGAGGCGAACGGGCTCTCTGTCTTCTTCCTCCACCACATTGTACAGAGTCTTACTGCTGATGTCGGTAAAAGTCAGGCTTTGGCCATGGTAGTCTTTAGTGAGGGGTTTGATCACCGCTGTCTGATTGCACCCTGTCTCCTGGTTCTTCACATGCACTGAGAGTCTGTGCCATGTATGTTCCCCTTTGGGATCTTGTCTTCCACCTGGTTCAGACCATGACACAGACTTTCCATTAGAACTATGAATAAAATAAAGATGGGTTTATTTGTATTTACATTACGCACACAGAGGCAGTATAAAAAACAAACCTACAAAAATACTGATTGCTTTGCATCATTAATAAGCCTCCCCCTCCAGTTCTTCAGTCCTCCCAGAAAAAAACTACATAAGGAAACAACAGTGTCTTTTAACAGCAGCAATTACTTTGATTTTCATCCAAAAGTGATTACTTCCTGATGGTTATCCATCTTACAGCCAGCCTGGAAAGACTAGCCTGCGGAAAGGGTCTGGGAGGGCCGGCTGTGATCTGAGGACTCGAGCTATGTCATTTTGAATCTAGGTTTGCTCCACCCCACCTTGTTGGGTGGAGGGAAAGGAAAAAAAAAAGGGGGGGGTGGGGGAAGAGCTTTAATTAAGTCTGATTTAGAGCATATAGGAAACATTTTCAAGCTGTTGGAAGAAAAACAACCCACAGTCATAGCCTTTGGCATGCTGGGTAGGGAGAGGAATTGTTGCTAACCCCTCTTTTCCTTTTTATTTCCTCTCCCCATTTTGCATTTAGGAGCAGATTAGCTATCAGAGAAATGAAGGACACCTGGGGCCTCCATCAGTTAGGAGGCAAATACACTTCTTCCCGGGTCACTGTTATTTACAAACCAGGATAAAGTGCTGGGGCTGAAAACAGTTGGTTTGTGTGGGTGGAGGAACAAGCAGCGACACGACCATGGTGAGTCAAACCCTCTGACTCCTCATATAGGCTGGGTCCCATCAAAGCACTGGGCAGCTTGGCTGAGTGAGGATCTGAGGATCAGATCTGCCTCTGAGGAACTGTAGGTTTTTTTGCATTTCCTTGCGTCCTTTAAGGGGGCAGCATACAAAGCAGGGTGACAACTTGTTAGCAGCTGGTGGGACAGGGAGCTGAGCATTGCTTAAGAGGATCAAGCAACTGTTTAATTGCAGGTCAGGCAGTAGAGATCATTGACAAATTATTATATACATCACCTGCATGGAAAACAGAGACAGAGAAAGTCTGAGATGATTTATTCGAAGCAGCCTTATCTCAGGGTTTCATCCCTCAGGGGCCAGGAACAGAGTTTCAATTTCAGACTCTGTGATTGCACTGCAGGTGGGAGCAGCCTCGCCTCCTGCTACTGCACGCACCAGGGGAGATCGCTTTCCTTACAGCATTGTTCTAAGTATTTTGCTTTTCCTTGCTCAGACTTTTGCAGTTTTCTTTTTCAAGGAGTAAATAATTACCAGTTGAATTTTATTTAAAAAAAAAAAAAAAGACTGACTTTGTCATAGCTGGAAGAGACTGGTACAACACAGTGTTGCAAATCTGTCAAGAAAAGAAATGTACATGGCAATGTGTCACTTTTCTGCTGAGCAGAAAATATTCCTGGAGAAAAAAGAAAAAAGCTTTTGAGATGGATCCAAGCTGGGAAGTTCATCTCCAACTCCAGATTCCAAACACTGGACCTGTGACTCACCACCTCTGTGGGAGCTGGGGCACAAGAAAGAGCCAATATAAAAAATTCATAACTCCCCAAGGCATGTAGTGGGTAGGACCTGGAGCTGTTTGGATTTATAGCTTTAACCTAGAAAGTAAAACAGACAAGTTCCCAGCTGAAGAATGAAAACTCTGTATTAGAGTGATCAATGAAAAGAGAAGAATGAAGTTTTAGAAGCATTCCTTGATCAAAATGAGCTGTGGTATGAATTCCTTTTTTTTTTTTTTTTTTTTTTTTTTTTAAGTGCTATAGAGATAAGTAAATGAATGTAACTGTTGTGTGTGAAAAATTCTTAAAGTAAAATTTTAACATGCCAAGATCTGCAGACTCTTCACACAGAAACACATTTGTCTGCATTAACTTCAAAACAAGTCTCTTCTTGTATAGAGGAAAATAAGTCAAGTTCTCTTATATTGTACTTTGCTGCAAAGGGCTTTTCTGAAAAAAATATGATGTTTATCTGCTGCCTTTTATGCTAAGTCCATTTTTGCATAATTTATTTCTTCATATCTTGTTCTGGTGCATCATCTCACTTTTGAATCCCTCCTCACGCCATCTGTTTAGTCTCTATCTCATTTTGTTCCCAAGATTTTGTATTTTACATCAAAGGCAAGCACTGCTATTTTAAGGAATACACTACTTCTGTCTTCAGATCTTGCTCCTATTTACTTCATTTTCCTCCCCCCCCCTCTCAAATTTTGCTCTTCTGACTTCTTTCTGCTGTAGCACTCTCCATAATAGACTTAACTGAGCTCAAGTCAACAGCCATGGTTAAATTGTGCTGGGATTGTAATACCCAAATGTGGACAAACCACTTAATCAGTGATGCTGCCAATGCACCTTGCATCCTCTTGCCAGTCAGTTTGTGTAACTCTCTGGTCCTTTCACCAGCAAAGTTACAGCCTGAGATCCAGAGCATGGAGAATTAGATCAACTTTGAGTCCTGTGTGCCTGAGACTTACGTCTTTTTTTTACTTGATCATTTTGTGCATAACAATCCCTAACTGATACCATGTGAAATGGTTAAACGGAGTGATATGTGCTCTGATGAGGTTAATTTCAGGAACACACAAATTGGGAAATGGCTTCAGGTACAGTTAGGCAAAGTGTTTGAGAAAGAGCCCTTCCAGTTAAAAGAGCAAGGAATGTTCCTTGACCAGTTAAAGTTCATCCCCTGTTTCATCCCTTTAGGACACCAGAGTGGTGGTCTGTTATCTTCTCCAAATGGCCATGAGCTGAGGGAGGATCTTAAGCTTGCTGAGATGAGGGATACAGTCATTTGGGCCAGGCCTGGTGGTATTAGACAAGATTTAGAGCATAGATTTATGATGTAAGGCCAGTTTTTAAAAAACAGCAATGGCAATTAACTAGAGGAGGAGGTTATAGGAGAAATGATAAATATTATCTTTCTTTATTTCTTTGTCAGACTGATGCTTTGTCCCAACCTACCTCCTTGTAGTCACTATAGTAACTGAAATGCCACAGCTCACAGAAAGTGCTGGGATAACCTCGCAGTCCCTTCTATGAAGTTAAAATCTTAGCAATGAACATAAAATGCAAGCTGAGATGTGCCTACCAAATTTGCCTCCAAAAATTAAGTCCAAAAAAACTCCTAACTACCAGCAACCAAGATGAGGTCAGTGTCAGGTACTCGCCAGTGATGCTCCCACCTTCAGAGAATGGGACACATCTACAGCCACCTGACAGCTGGCTCCAGAATGCAGCATGCACAGGGCTGATCCTGAGTGCTGACACAGAGATGGCCAGCCTTGGGAGGCAGCGGGGATGCAGAGCAAAAGGAAGTGCCCTGTTCAAAATTATGCATTGGACAAAACCTTTCTCATTCCACATAGCAGTTGCTGATGGATGTCATCCTGGGGAAGCCAGTGGAAGAATTTCTTTCTGCCCTGTCCACAGAAAGGCAGTTAGCCAACCACAAGCCTTCTCCAACACTGCAGTCACATAAGAAGTGGTAATGAGCCTGAGCAAAGCTCTGTCCTGCTGTGCCTCACCGTTCCCAGGGCCCAAGCTAACAAGCTTAAAATTTAAGGCTAGTACCCACACTGCAGCACACTGCAGGTGCTTAGCTGGTATCCCCAAGGTCTCTTCCATTATCATCTCCATTTCACTAAGGACACTGGGGCATGAAATTTGATTAAAGGAGTGAGCTGATTTTAATCCAGGGTAGTGGTATCTCCCTGTACTGAACAGCCCCTTGTTTCAAAGCTGCCGCAGCCAGCTCTAATTATCATTAGCAGAGCAAGCCACGCTGGTTAGTGTGTTCCTGCAAGCCTAAATTCCAGAGCATCGCTTCTAGGGACTCATCTCTTAAGCATGGATTAGTAAAACTTCTCTGCATTCTCCCATGAGTGAGGGAGTCATTGTTGATCACAGTCCTTATCTGATGTATGCTCAGGATTTTTGCCTGATATTGTCACCTAAGTGAAAAAAAGAATCACAAACCAATTTTAGCCTTAGTCCTTTTGCACTATAATCTCTATCTTGCTGATAAGAGAAACTTAGAACAGTTCTCACAGCATGATTCCAATGCTTTCTTTGGTGCTGTATAATTAGAGCAAAGTTTAGCCTCCCACTTGTGTTTCTGGAAATTTAAATTACTGAACTAACTTTTCTTTGTTGCTCCCCTCCCTTTTTTCTTTTTTTTTTTTTCTTTTTCCAGGACAAAATTGCCTTGGGTATAGGACACAATATTCTATGTAAATTAGAGTGCTGCTTTAAATGTATGATGAAAACTGCTACACAAAATATAGGAAAGCATAACCCTGTCACACTGTCTTGCCAGGGCAGAACCTGATGATACTTAGGAGTGTTGTGAGTGAGCACAAGCCTGGAGCTGCCTTTCTAACTCCCTGTCTTGCCACTGGCTTATGTCAAGTAAATCTAACATACTCATCTGCTTCTCTAGTTACTCTAATGCAAAAGTTAAATAGTACTTTATCAATTACACATAGGCTTTCTAATGTACATTGACCCTATTGGTAACTGGCATTTTTTTGTCATTGTTTTCTTTTGTGGGTTTTTGTTGGTTTTTTTTTTGTTTTTTTTTTAAATTGAAATGTTAATATTATACAGTCTATAATGTGAATGCAATAGTTATGTCTAGCTGTTGTACCTTATACTGCGATACTGCTTTCTATCCATAGGGTCTCCAGGTTGGGGTCAGAGCCTTGTGGCAGGATCAGAGGTTGTCAGCCCCCCTCACCTCTATGCCCTCATCACCCAGATGGGGAAAGCTGGAGCCAGGGGTGGGGTCACACACTTTACACTTGTAGTATGATGAAACTGGGTTGCTGCTAGGCTCATACCTGGTCCCAGGGGTAGGGAAGTAATCCCAAATACAACAGCTCAGATAGAGCCGTATATCCCTAAAGAGATTTATTCACTTTGAGACTTAACAATAATATTTATTTCCATAATCCCTTTTTTAAGCACCTGTGAATTCAGGGCATTAGGGAATGGTGAGAGATGGTAGTGTAGTTGAAGTTCAATGTAGTTGAAGTCCCACAACTTCAGCATGTATGACAGGCCTTACTTACCCAGCTCAACAAAGGTGTGAGAATGTTGCATTGATAACGTGTATGAAGGTCTGACTACTGATTATAATTACTACTATAAATTTTTAGTTTCATCTAGAATATAGAAGCTATGTCACATTTCAGTTGTCTTAGTGAAAAACATTTGGCTCACCTGTGTGTTCAGTAGGAATTTTGAAAAAATTACCAAATAGCTACTAATGTGTCGATTTGAGAAAACATCTTAATCTAATAGATAATGCAAAGTTCAGGATAATAAACAAGTTGTCATGAACAGCAAGAAAATTCATCCAATGTTCATAAATGAAGACAAGAAATCTGCAAATCAAAGTGAAATTGAAAAGCACTCTTACTAGTGAATAGCTTGAGAATCTGTTAATTTTGTTGTTATTAATAAAAAACCCCACCAAATATTCAGAATTAATTCATCCAACTGAATCACTTTTGTAATTTTTTAAGGATAATGAAGTTAATGCATGAGGAAAAATGGTGTAAGTCATCACAGATCATCTGTTATCAATGGAGAAGCACATTTGTATTATATTAAGACGTCTCAGCTGCACATTCAAATAAATTTATATGACAGTGCAGCCAATGATAATGCCTGAACTGAAGCATTTATTCAGACAGGCTCAAAAAGGAGCACAGTTAATTGAACCTGAAAACTGAAAAGTACAATGTTTTGCGCAAAGAGACCTGGAAAGCTTAGGAACATGGGAAGAAAATGCTAGAATTAAATTCATTTAGAAAAAGTGTAGGTGGATCCAACTAAAGCAAAATAGTATGTAGGACTGGGAGACTATGAAGATCAACAATCTTCAAGAAACATTACATCAAAAGAAATACCATGGAGCTGCTGTTGAATAAGAAACACTAATTAGTGAACTTTGAATATAATAAAACCACAAAAATTGCCCATGAATTCTGTGTTCTGTGCTCAAAAGCACCACACTGTGGTACAGAGATCAGGAGGTCTTTCCTATGAATGCAGTTTAACAGTAATTAAGACAGTTGGAGGTTTTTCCTTGCTTTCTGTAATCCTCTGTGGTGCTGATGGAAACTTCCTTGGGGCACCATGTTTTTTACCAGAAAGATATTGACAAGCTGAAAGCTATCTACTGAACAGCAACAGAAAACACTGGGGACAGAGAAAAGAGTGCATGAGATAAAAGTAAAATAGCCACATATATTCAAGTTTTTTTCAAATATCTTGAAGGCATTAGCACAAAGACTGGAAGGTATTTCACGTGGCGTATAGAGACCCCTAGATGAAGCTATAAAAGAGACAAATTACGCTGAACATCCAGAATATTTCCTAGTCAATAGCTCTATCAGAGCAGGAATAAATTCCTAATGGAGTGAAAAGCCTGTTGCCCTGAATATTTGCTGCCAAAAAAGTGTGCAACCCTTGCGGAGGTAGCATTCTTTCTCCCACTATAACTTGTGAGATTCTCTGGTATACTTGAGAGTAATAAACTCCTAGCAGTTCAAACAGAGCTCAAAGAGGCATCAGACTTGCCTTAACATGCCAGCATTTTGAGTGCAAACTTTACCCTGTTGCCACAGGAAGCTTAGTCATGAGGCCCCTCGTTTGTAATGTACAGCTCTCCATAATATGCTGCAGTAGATAGAGCAGCCTGTAAAGCCTGTGGGTTTTTCGGGTATAACTGAAAGTTTCCATGGTAACAAATGTGCAGCTTCAGAAGAAGAGAGCCCTGCAACTCAGAGCTGATGTTTCTGGGTTTTTTTTAATATGGTAATAAAATTTTATTATGCTATATTTTCATGATTCTGTATTTTAATCATCTCCAGGAGTATCAGGAGAATGGAGATTAGTGAAAAAAACCTGATGCTAAGTATTGTGTGCATCAAAACACAAGACAGTTTCAAGACTCTACATCTAATTGCTTGTAAATGGGAGGTAAGGGAAACCATAGATGATTTCTAGTATGTTATAGTAGCAAAGAAGGGCTTTCCCAAGAAAACCTGGACTTGCAAACTACTCCAATTCTGGTGAATGAGGCATGAGACCAGACAGTGGTGTTGAGCAGCTGGTGATATGATGGACACATGTCTACTGCTCAAACTGGGTTTTGTGGCCACAGGGAGCTTGGGCAGTCGGATGCCGATGGAGGACATGCCCTTCCTCAGGACACGGTGCAGCATTGCCAGGGCTCTGAATGCATCAGCCCTGGCTGGAGGGAGTGGGAAGCCTGAGGGGCAGGGATGGGAAACCAAAATAACTTCATGCTCAGCAGGTCTGAAAAGCTCCACTGCTTCTTAAAGCCTTTTTTATCTGGGTAGCTGCCACAAGGATTTGAAGTCCCACTGACTGGTTGGAGTCCCACCAGAGGTGTTTCTCAGGAGCTCATGTGGATGGGGATTTTTTTTTCCAAACTGAAAAAAAATCCCAAGCGTTGTCATGCAAAAAGCAGGAGGTTAAGCCTTCCATGTGCTCAGGAGTTTCACAGCTTGTGCCCATGCTTTTTTGAACAGAATCTGTTGTTGCATTCGCCTTTGCCTCTTAAAAGTATGTCTGTTTTGGACTCCTGTTTGAATTTCCAGACAGACAATTGGTGATCTGTGCCCTGGGAATCTGCAGCACTTGTTTCAGTCCAGAAAAGAAGGGCATATTGTTCTGACTAGAAGCTAGTAACAAAATGTTTGTACTGCTCCTTACACTGCCTGTGTACAGTTTGCCTTTCAGGGTGTCAAATCTGGTTGCTGCACAAGCTCTGTAAAAGCCATCACTACTTCTCCAAATGTGTGATGCATTCTATGGATTTCTTCTGATCTGCAAATCAGGGGGGTAGATGTGATTGAATTAACATCATTGCTACCTGTGCACAAATTGCACAGACTGTCAGAGACATACACAGAGCCAGAATGCTTTGCACTGATTAGAGCAGAGGAACAGCATTGCTGGCTGTAGCAAGACAGCACCCCTCAAAGTGCTGTGTCAGTGGATCACAGGCAGCTTTTCACCTAGTCACTGCACAACCTTCCCTGGGGCAGGGAGCAGGACTGTTTCACAGCTGCAGTTTATCAGATGGAAATGAGCAAAGATCTGGAAGAAATGAGGTGAAGCCTTTCAGTTTCTGCAACAACTAGCATGTTTTCTCCACCGTGTTGGTGTTTATTCAGAAAGTGCAGTATTTACACTTCTTGCTTCTGAAGAGCTGAACTTTACTATTGTTCACTGAATGCAGAATACACAGAATTTTAACATCTTTCAGAAACTGTAACAGAAAAAATTCTCTGCTATTATTACTGTTTGTTCCTAGGCCAAATCCTACTGGTTTTATTTACATGTGCCTGTTCGTGATTTTCCTGTTCTGCAAATCCCACCAGACAAGTGTTTTCTGTATTCCATCTGCTGGCTCTGCAGCCACAGTTCGCTAACATGCACAGTTAGCAAGAGCTGTGCAAAGCAAAGGGGTCTCGCCATGAGTCAGCCACTAGGCTGTTCTTTAAAGCACACAGGATATTGTCATCTCTATGCAAAACTGTAAAAAAAAGAAGAAAAATATTGGCTAAATGGAAAAAAAGAGATAAAATTAGTAAAAAAAAAAAATGATGTATTTGCAAAGTTGTAGGCATTTAGAAATAAAACCAAAGGCTTAAAAAAAAAAAAAAAAGTAAAACCTGCAAAAAATATTCAGTGTCCTCTTCATCACATCTGGACAATCAGTTTAAAGCATTGTCTGAAACAAGGGGACATAAGCAAATATCCCATCTTTAATGGCATGCACCACGTTTGTCCCATCATTAGACATGATAAACCAATCAGAAAAAGAAAGCAAGGAGTAAAACCACTCTTTGTCATGCAGCTTCTCTTACACATTCACTGCAGTGTGGGATTTTTCAAAGCTGCACATGTGCCGACGGACACTGGCTGGTGGGCGAGAACTCTGGCTGCCTCTTCCTGAAGATTGAAAAGAAAAAGACACCCAGTGAGTGGTTATACACATGTGCACACATGGTGGCTATACCACTCAATAGGTGCCTGTCCCTGACCTATGTCTGAGGGCTTTCCCATCTTTTCTCCTCTTGTCACCTCAACTTCCACATAGATTTCTCCTTGGCTCCAGCACAATGCTGTTTAAAATAGTTTTTCATGGTGTTCATTCCTGTTTCCTCTGCTGAGCCTTGATGTGCTTTACATACCAGATGGCAAGGGTTGCTGTGCATCTAGCTGTCAGAGGGACTTCACCTCTGGTATTCTCAACATAGGATAAAATGATGAAAAAGGAGCATCTGCTTTTCACATCTTATTTACAAAAGCATCACCAAAAGTTTTTGTTGGTGGAGTTTTTAATATATACTCAGCTGCTGCTTTTTCCTTTGTTTCTTATTCCCCTAATCTCTTTTCTAAATGTTTCCTTTCTGTTACTTTTGGAGCTCTAGCTGAATAGTCAATAACTTTCATTATATGTGATTTCACTACTGTGCTTTTTTTTTTTCCAAGGAAACATTTGGCTTATTGAGGTAGACACAAAATGAAGTCTCCTAAGCTCTCTATCTGCAATAGGAATTCAATATGGGATTGCAGATTGCAGTTTTGGCCATTAATGTAAGACAATTTCATTTTCTCCTCTTCCTTACCCTATCAAGCGAATGCAAATTCTCATTTGTCTTCCTCAGTATCAATAAAAATAATATACAAATACGTGTGTGCTTTGACAAAAATCTCAGGTATTTTTGCACATGGAATGTATCAATGAATTTCTGCAAAAAAAAAATTGTCATTGTATTGCAAATAAAATGCAAATCAAAATTCAGCATTTCTCACCATCAAACAATCATAATGCATGCTAGCCAGACTTTTGTTTACCTTAAAACAACAGATTCATGGATGGTATGTGCATGTACTACATACTCAGTACAGCTGCTCATGAGCCAAACAAGCCATTCCTCTCACCACATACAAAAGCATGGAAGCACACACAGAATACATGCATACCCATTTTGGAACAGTAGATGTCTTGAGATGGCTTCTGAACTATTATGAATAAAACACAAATAAGACATTCTGCTGAGCAATTTTGCAAACCTTCTCACTTTGAAGTTTATAGAGTAAAATTCCTTACCAGGTGTAATGAAATCTCTGAGTTTTGAAAATTTAAAGGTGATCATGATTAGGAACTTAGCTACCATGTTCTCTCCTACACTCTATTAAAGTTACAGAGATTATTAAGCTTCTGATTAAACAGAATAACCAACATTTCTACAGACTTCCAGTTTTCTTCATCAATTGAAAGAGTAAGTGCTTTTGACTTCATTTGTGCTTTTTGTTCAGTCACATGAGCTAATTTTACGAAACAAGTAGCAATATGCAGTTGATTTTCTGAGAGAAAAATCCATTTCTTAATGTATTCCACACACATGCAGTGCTGTACACACAACAGAGGGCACACAGCCACAGAGAGCCCTACTCAGGGACCCTGGAAAAGGTGGAAGAGTTTTGTTTCAGAGCACTGCTTGGGTCTTTCTGAGTCAACAGGCTTTGCTAGTCATCATCTATCAGCTGCTGCAGTTGGCTGCCACTCGTGGCTTGCTTAGTTGCATCTGCCCTGTATTCTTACTCATATGTATCCCTGGAGCGAGTTCAAAGCATTTTGTTCTCCTAGCTTTGGGCATTTGTAGGTCTTGTTATGAAATCCTGCTAAGCGAGAGGAAGAAAGAAACCTGCTTCCTCAAGCAGTTCAAAATGCTTCAAAACATGTTCAAAATACAGCAAACTCTTCTCTTACTGTGACTGCAGTTGTGCTCTTCAGTCAAAATCAAACACAGATATTACATGTAATAGAGTATACAACCCCCAAATGCCTGGTCAGGTTTGCATTCTGGAGGAGGTGGTTGTTGTTAAAATGCTGCCAAGCTCCATCAAAGCAGTGGTCTGCCTTTTAGTCGAGGTCAAGGGATATCTGCACATGATGACACACAACATATACACTACAGAAATCAGCTCTAAATCTCAAGGTTTGTACTTCAGTAGAATTGGATTTGAATTTATACAGTGAAATTTAGATTTATAATTACAGGAAATGTAGTGCATGAGTGGATTGTATTTCAGTGAATTATTTTCCAATAATCAAATCATTGTTGGCTGCATAAATAATAATAAATACTTTTGAAACATTCAACTTGAAGTATCCTTGTAGGCTGACTTTATCTTAATAGTAGCGTATGCTAATACTGCAGAGCTGGGATTTGGAATTATCTGTCTTCTTTTATTTTTAATTATGACTATGTATCCCCTCTTCCTCCTCCCAGTCTTTCAGGAAGTGATGGCACTTCACATACATTTCTCTGGTTATCAAAAAATTAGGTAGCCTGGCTGTCTATACAGTATGGGGATTAATGAGTCATTTTAGGGGCAGTGTTCTCCAGGGTAATTCCTACTGAGTGACTATTTGTATCCTGAGCCCAGAGGCAGGATGGATCTTCTGTGCATTTGAACAACGAGCTGGCATACCATGATGAAAGTGTCTGAATTGCTTTATAACAAACCCCTAGGTGCAGTAACAGGGAGTCTGGGAGAGGAAGCAGGGTGGCAGTGCAGACGGTTCCTGAAAGAAGTGGATTAATTGCTTTATTTTATGTTCTTTGAAGCAGAAAAATGCTTCTAGCTAGTCATTCAGAACAGGGTAGGTAACAGGCCTGTTAAATCTGCAGTGAGGAATATAAAGGATCTGAGGGAAGAATCACTTTTGCCACTATTTTTCCTCTTAAGTGTAAATGAATCATCCCACGAGGCAAACAGCTGTGTCAGGATTATAGGAGAGTGTAAATTGCTATCTGCAGTGTTTTATATCTGAACAGCTGTGAAACTAGAAACATTCACCTTCTGCTCTGAAATTACTCTCTGCTCAATCAAACTCCCCAAACACAGACAAACTGAATGAATTTGTCTGGTGTCCAAGAAAACTGAAGTGCAGTACATTGTGTTACCTATTATTTGAAGCCACGGTCAGAGATCTTCTTTGGTAGATGTTTTTCAAGCTGTAAGAAAATCTTTCACATTCCCCCCAGTCAAAAAAAAGAATAGCACAGCCCCAGATTTTATACAATCTCATATGAAACAACTGACCATCAATAACATCAGGAAGAAAGCAAGGTGGGGAGAAAATTCAAGAGAAGTGATGATGGCATCATGCTGATACTTGGAGTGATAGCCCTGGATCAACTCCTCATTTTTAAGGACTTAGGTATAACCCCTAGCTTCAATACAGGAAAGGAGAAGCTTAGTACCATGTGCCCTTGCACAATGCCGCACACTCCAGAGCAGTTCCTGCTCCATCACTCAGACTGATTGCCCTCTGAACTTCCAAGGGAAAGCCCAGCAACACCACAAACTTTCTGGCCTGCTTTTCACCTCAGTCCTCTAGCAGTCTGCAAAATGACTGGGGAGATAAGCATACTTAGTCTGTAGAACTAGATCAGTAAAATGTTCAACTCATCCCAAATTCTCTTGCTTCTCCAATTGTAGCATCTTCCTAGGCAGAAGCATGTTCTTATTCAGATGTTTGTGTCCTTGAAAGGTCAGGTTTTATGTATGGTTGTCATGGCTGGATCAAAACATGAAAAGAAGCAAGGCCACGTCCTTATCCTGTAGTACGAGGACTTGAATTTTTGAAACCTTTTGTATGAGCCAGGATCTGACAGAAGATTTCTAAGCCAATAGATGAAGTTGGGAAGGTGGCCAGGTTTTCAGTGCAAATTCATTTTTAAAAAATAAGTCCTGAATTCCAGTCTAAATGATGGCTAGAAATAATTGCTCTGTGTTTTAAATTAATTACACTAATCAATGGCACAGTGGCAGGCTTTGGAGAGAAAGAAATCATTAAGAGCTGTGGAGCAAAGAGCTGTACAAGTAGGAGGGAGGTTATAGGGTCATTCACCCCTGTGCAGCAGAGTGAGGCATGCCAATAATTATCATCAGTGGAGGACTGAGGAGCAGGAGGGGTTTCATCTCACACCCTCTCTTGTGTGAGCATCTGCCAGAGAGGACAGGAGGATCAAGATCATCAAGGCGAACACCATCCCAGAAGGATGCCCAGAAGGACCTGGCACTGAGCTGCATGGTGAAGACAAAGCAAAGGCCACGAGTGCTTCAGGTCACCCTAGGGCAGCAGTAGCCAGCTGTTTGCTTGGGGCAGTGCTCTGGCCCCGCCTGGCTGCTCCCTTCTGCTGCTCTACCCTCCCCTCTGTGTCAGCACAGTCTGTGGTTCAACCAACTGGCAGAAAATGACAATTAATCTGGGTCACAACTCTGTCAGAAAAAGAAAGAGCAAAAACCCCCTATCAATTCCCAGTTTGAATTCACAGCATGGCTGTCCAGATTCTTGTCCCTGCATAGGTGAAGTAATGGCATGGGGCAAAGGAAGGCTTTGCGTGTCACTTCTAGCTTAGGGCTGCTTAACGCATTTGTGGATTTACAGACTATGATAGCCCAAAGTAGCCGCAAGCAAATCTTTTGGCTGTCCAGAATGGTGGCAGGAGAGATTTTTGAGATAACTTATATAACACAAAGGATTAAGAAATGTGTGTAGCCTTGTTTCAGAGGTTTTGGGAAAATAAAGGAGGAAGAACTGCTCACTGACTGGGGAGCACAGAGATGCCTGGGGTCATACTTTGTTCTCTACAGGCGCCTGTGCTGGCCAGACACATGAGCTCCCACTGCACACACATGCGAGCCCCTGCTACACAATCACCCACTACACCCCGGTGAGCCCACGCTGCACAGGCACGAGCTCCTGGGGACCCTTGTGGAGCTATTTGGTTGCTCACAAGTGCTCATAGAATTAATCTGCCACCTGGGGCATGAGAGCCCACTTCTCAGCAGCATTAACACCACCCGCACGCCACATCTCCTCACTGGGCAGTTTTTGCAGTTGTCTGTGCTGCTGTGTCTATGCTTTCAAGCATAGCTCCTTGTCAGTCTGCTCAAGGTAGATAATCTCTCTGTGGGGATTTACACAGGCTCTGGGATTTGCTTTTTTTTGTTTGATGCTTTGTTTCTTGGGTATGTTGTTGCTGGCTGTCTGGTTAGTTATCTTGTTTGGGGGGCTTTGGGATGCAATAAGTGAGTAATGTGGAGTAAGTCCCAATTTCCAAGCAATTTTTTCTCTGATAATGCCAAGGTTGTAAGCCAGCCAAAACAGGCTAAACTGAACCATCTGAAGATTTTAGCTTGTGCCAGGAAAAGAAATGGGCAGAAAACAACATAAACAAAAATAAATTCCATTGGAGTAGAGGGGAAGACTAACAAGAACTCTAAGTAAGAAAGAGCAAATATTCTTGGCTTTAATACATTAAGGACGAGGAAGGATTAACAGTAAAGAGGAGGATATACTAACTAGAAGGTGGCTTACAGATGGTCTTTTAAACTGAACCTGTGATTCTGTGGGGCTGATCACACTGAAACTGCAAACAGCAGCAAACCGTCTACCAGTGAGGAGTTGCTGGAATCAGATCAGGGGCTCTTGTTTTGCTAGAGTTTAAGATCAGCTTTGACATTTCTGGCTGTGGCACTGCAACACAGCTGAGCTAATCTAATGATTTGCTGCTGAAAGAGTCAACTCTCCCTCCTATTCCCCAAGACAGAGGCATCAGGGACACCTTTTCTGGTGGTGACATTAATGTTTATTTGACCTTGAGATCTGGCTCAAGGGATCCAGCAGACAGTAAGTAGTTTCCTTGTCTTTTTTCATCTCTGTAAGCTTAATTTTACAGGGTGGAAGAAAGCCGCATCTTGCACACCACAAAAGAACCACAGAGCGGAGAAGGGGAAGCAGTTTAATAAGAGATAAACTGAAGCAGTAAGTTAGAAATGGTAAATTGTCTATAATGCAGTAGCAAGAAACCTGGAACTTCTAGTTTTCAAGTGGGCTTTAAACTGACAAATTGTGTGATTACATTATGCCTGCACAATTGTTTGCTGTTTACAGTGATAATGACTTTTAACCTGTGCTTGTCAGGTGTGGGAGGCTGAATGCCAGAGCATATACATGCTCTGAAGAATTAGCTGACTTGTTATTTCAAAATTAAATAGTCTTTAACAACTTTAATGTGGAGGCAGATGTTCTATCAATACAATATACTTTTCAACGTACACTTAAAGTGGTTTCTTAGAGTCCTTTGGCATAGCAGAGAACATAACTTCTGATGCTGGCCATGTTTATTAGTGACTCTTTGACAGTGCACATCTGTGTGGAGTCTGTTCCGAAGATGTCCACACCTTGGTCTGGAAATGCTAAACAAAGATCGGGCAATGATGAATTTGCCCATTCAGAGTCCTTGGGACACAGAGCTAAGAATGGGGAGAACACAGGAGAATGTGATCAGATCTCTGTTCTGGATGTGAATGGTTCTCAGTGTGTTTGGGACAGATGAAAAACAGTATCAGAAGACAGGTGAAAAAAGCATACTACTTAAAAAAAAAAGAATCAAAGTCAAGTAGAAAGCAAAGACAGAGATCTTGAAATTCCTTGCTCTTTCCATTATAAACTCTTAAATCACCAAGGACAAAAATGTAAGAAAGCAAGTTGCTGCATTACACACATCTGTGGGACAGGCATTTAACAAAAACTACATCCAGATTTTGGACTGAGTAGTGCACCATGTCTGCTTTGTCATATCCATCATATCCATAAGCAGGTATTTGTAAATGAATGTGTCTGAGTTTGAAGGTGTTTTAAGAAAAATAGGCTTCTTCAGGTGCCTGGCTAGTGTGCTGTGTCCTGTCCCTGCTGCTGACAGTCAGGCTTAAAGATGTGCTGGTTGTAGTCTCACAAGCGCTCATACAGTCAGGCAGTGGTTCATGCTACTGAGATGTAATCAAACTGAAACTGCTTGACTTTTGTTTCCAAAATTTAGTAAAATTCCCATTGTGAAAAGTACTCCTAGCTCTGGAAGCACAAATGGGAGAGGGGCGAGGGGAGTTAACCTGAGCTATTAGGTAAGCTGGTGAGAAATTTTTCCAAATCCTTCCTTAGGATATGGAAGAGAGGTAGGGAGCATTCCCGAATTGCAGTGATGGTTTAAGTCAGGATAGTCAGGTCTTTGTGCCTTGGTGAAAGCAGGCATCATCCTAACAAATTTCTTTTGAAACACACTACTGACAGACAGAGAGCAATGTGCGTGCTGTTTCCTACAGTGCATAAAATGTATGTGCTAGTGTTATTCACCAAGACCTTTGCAGATATTTTTCTAATGAAAGATAGAGCAATAGAGTTAACACTGTATGATCAGGATAAAACCCTGATTTAATTTCTTAGAGACTGAAAAACCTTAATATTCCCTTAACAGAGATGGACCATCTTCTCTCTCTGGTGGTAGGATTCACATATAAATTACAGAGTCTTGCTGAAAATCAGATGCTCTGTCAGCATGTGATCACAGGATCTGCGGTTTATCTTGCAGTGTTTTGTTTTGTGAAGCATCCCTGGGCAAAAAGCAGTGCTCATCACAAGCAGGGATAAGCTTGGTGGACAAGCCAGAATGCAAAATGCCTTTCACATAAGTGAAAGAGGAAACATCCAAGAATGCTATCCTCTTTGTGGGCTCTTATGTGCCTCTTGTGTGTCCCTAAGCATGGAAAAAGATTAAATAAATTAGCAGCATTTCACATCAGTAACTTTTCACTGAATTGCTGGGATGAATAAAAAAATATTTTTAAGCCATCTTAATCTAAGGAAAATAACAAGCATCAGTACTGTCTACAGATACATATAATACTTATGCTGCTTCATATTCTTGTCCTTATATAAAGAATATCAGAGATCCACATGCTGCCCTTCAGTACCCTAATTTTTGTTCATGTCCAAATTAGCTCATAGATTTATGAAATCACAAAGTGGCTCAGACACCCCTGGAAAATTAAACATTTGCTAATATCATGTATGTTTATCCTAGTAAGTATTTGTACATGAATTATCACGTGATCATGAAATGTCACAACTCTACTTCTCCTGAAAGGAAGCGAACAGAGGCATGGGCTGAAACATTACATCTTTGAGGATAAGAAGGAGTTTCAATGCATTCTTGACTTAAAAAATGTTAAAGTGGCCTCTAGGAGACTTGCATTGTAGCTCTTTATTTCATTTCCATTTTAAAATGCTGAGTTAATTAAATTAATGGCTGTTATATATTTTAAAATTATACTTCAGTCCATCCTCCCCAAAGATGGGATGGTTTTTTGGTTCTTTTTTCCACCTAACTATGTGCTTATGAGAGTTGGAATCTGATTTCTCTATGTAATACAGAGAAATATCCAGGGGTTTAGGTGCTTACCTGAATGCAACCTTCAACACCTATTTGTTTACCTGACACTCTTAAAAGGTGAAGCTTTCTTCCTTATTTTTCTCAGAGAGACAACTCTAACCAAAACAACATGAGATTCTGGTGCCAAGCAGATAAACAATACTTGCTTATCCCTACATGTGAATGCAATTGTTTGTATCACTCACCATTGAGTTGGTGTACTTTTGTAGCATCCTAATAAATAATGTATACAAATACTAAAATACAAGGAAGTGCAATAAGTAGTCCAGTCAAGCAAGAAATTAAATTACAAGTGGTGTCCTTATTTCTGTGGTTTATGCGAAAAAAGATACCAGCTTTGCCCAGGATTCTGTAGTACTGCCTTAGCTTCCCCTCAGTCAGGAGGCAGAGATTATGGTACATAACTGGAAAGCTCTGCTCTGATGTGTTTGTCTATCTATGCGTCATTGTGCTTAAGTATTGAGATTCATTATACAAAGCTGCCTGGTGCTACAGCAGTGCCCCTAAGCAAAGCAACATTTTGTGATTCGGCATCTTGACAGCAGCAAAACAAGAGGAGTTGTAAAGTGAAGTTTTCCGGCAGCCCTTTGGTAAGAACTAGGCTGCTCTCAGAGACTATTCCTTGGATTTATGTCCTGTCAAATTCCCCTGGGAGAGCAAGGTTGTGAATATCCATGAAAAGAAAGTGGCAAAACTGCCCCGGACTTGGAACTTCTGTGAAAGGGAGGAAATTGCATAAAACCTTACACAACAGCCCTCTCATTTAAAGGGACCATACCCATATAACATGACCCTGACTGGTGAAAAAGAAGCAGAATTCTGGATGGGAACTCAGGGTGCAGGCAATGTATCCTGTAAACTTATTCAATATAGCCTGGATTTTGTCTGAGGGAAAGTTTATCCCCACTGCTTTTACTGCAGAACCTCATAGCTTTTCTAAGATATTTCTCTTAAGTCTCAGGCAGCCTCTGTTTGGCCATGGAAGCAAACCCAGAGAACTAAGCTTGAACTGCCAGACCCCTTAGCTTGTACTTGATGACAGATATCCCAGTCATCTGCCCCTGGTCCTTCTACTCAGCTTGCCCTAGAAGTGACATGTGATCAACACAGTTATGCATGTGCTGGGACTCCCTTTAGCTGGTATAATTTGCCAGGAAAACTTCCAGTGCCTTATGTAACCATGCCCCTTACTTCTCATTAGAAGGATAAAAAGAACTCTCTAACACCAGATTAGTTGTTTTGCTCATATATACACAAAGAGACATTTTGGTGTGCAATTTAGTATACATATATGCCATGCCAGGCTTTTGAATAAATAAAATTTTTAGTAGTTATTTAAATGAGAAAGAGTGTAAGTGTCGAAGTGGCATCTCAGTCTTTTACCTAATCAGCATTTTTTTGGTGTATGTGCCAGAACTATTATATGTACAACATAACTAAATGCAAATTCAAGGCTATGGAGGACAATATTAGATATAATTACATAGTTCAAATTTAATAGACAGCCCTGCAGCAGGGCTAGAAGAGATTTCTATTCGATTGTTAAGTCTCAGATTCCCCTCTTATTTTGTGCTTCTTTCCAGTTCTTTAACATCAGCTCTAAGAGTCCCTTTGAAACCATGTAACTGTCTTCTGGGAGTTTTAAATATTCACTTAAATCAATATACCAACAAACTCTGAAAAGCTTGACTGAGTGCTTTGCATTTTCTTATGTGAAACTCATATCACATACACAAGAGAACTGGGTAAGAACTGTCATATGTCAAAGTGCTATGTGTCTACAAAATCATTCATGGCTGAAGACCAGTAAACAGCCCTGCAAAGCCAGCAAACATACCAACCGCTGAGAGAAAGATGTTTGGCATTAACATCTTCAGCTATCCTTTGTGAGGGTACAAGATGCTGTCCCAAAAATGCACTGCAACCTCAGAGAAGGGTGAAGGACTACACTGAATACAGAAGCTGGGCTAGCAGCAGGGAGGGCTGCAGTGGGAGATGAATCAGGACAGACCAGGGTGTCACCTGCCTTCCCTGTGACAGCTGTGTTACCAGGGAACCATGCTAAAGATGACATATCTGCATCTGCACTAAGGAAGCAGATTCCTCTGAGATATGCCCTGAGTGTGATGCAAGGGTACACCAAATGCCCAGTGCTTTTGGAGCCTCATGTATAGCAATAAACTTACAATATCAGAAGTGGAATAAAGCATGCAAGAGATGGGTCTCTGAAGAAGATGGAGAAAACCAGCCATAATGCCTTGAAAACAGGCTTTTACTGTGTTGTAAAATGGATTCTACCCTGTCTGTGGGTTACCTTTCTTCTTCCCAGAACCCTTTGGGAAAACCCTTACTAGTATGCAAGAATGTGCCTGGACAGGTCTATGTGAAAACCCCCCTCATTGGTCTTTTGTTAACCCTTTCCCCATTTGGAGAAAGGTCCATTTGTTAACCCTTGGTTCTCATTGGTTGTGACTCACTTCCCCTAAAGCCCTTTAAATACCCTGACCGTGGGAATAAACTCTCCCTCTGCTTCCTCTCCTGAGGCTGGTGTGTGTCTCTCTCATGGGACATCTTGCGGACCACGTGGCTCGGAGGGATAGGGGAAGGGGGAGTGTTTCCACCACGCTGTCGTACTCATGCCCTGATGGGGAGTCGGGAGCCTCCAAGCCATGGAACAGCACAGCACTTTATGCCCCATGGTGCCACTGGTCTACAGAGTCAGCCCCAAAAACAGGGCATGAACATCAACATTTTATTGTTAGGCCAAAGGAGGGATGCGATATAAACCAAGAGATTATTTAAATAATCAACCTTATCTGTCCTGTGCATTTTTTCCCACTTTTTTTCTCTTTTATTCATTTCAATCTTTGTATTACTTCTTATTTGCAGGAGCTTACATCCTTTCTATACTCTCTTTCCATCCTTTCCAAATGCTCTTCCATAATATGCCATTCCCCTCTGGGGTAAACTTTAGCAGAATGGCTATGCAGGTCCAGCAGGTTTAAGGGTCTTCTTGAAAGTACCTTGGAATGTGATATTTTCCAAGGTCTGTAATGGTGAAAATAAAGGGCTGCCTTATTGTCTGTGCAATACTACTGCAGGACTAAATTTATGCACTGCATCAATTTTCTAAATTGTAAAGGCGTTTCCTATGAGATTCAGCAATTGTGTCTATACTGTTTTAGCAATGCTGTAAGAAGATAAAACTACACTAGATGGTAATCTGTATAACAAGCATTTGAAGATAATTCTTATATCCTGCAGGCTAGGTGACACACTTCAGGACCATAGAAAATACTTGAATATATTTCAGATTTCTCACATTGGCCTCGTGTCCCAAAGCACAGGATTTAATATATTCTCTTTTACAGGAGAAGGGACAACGGTGACTATTTATTATGAGTCGTCCTTGCACTTTCCCCTACATCTTCTAGTTTCAAATGTTTTGATGCATTTCAACAAGACAGAAGGAAATATTCCCTGTGTGGCTGTGCCAGGCTGAGATAGATTGGTTTGGCTCAATTTCACACACTTTAGTCTGCAGAGATCAGGACAAAAGCCATTGTTTTACTTACATTAAGTGTTTCCATGTCTTCTGTTCACACTTTTCTCCCTCCCACCCCGCTTCCATAATCCTTGCTTAAAGACAGAATATTGACTGTGTGGAGCAATAACATAGGAATGAGAAGGTGTAGTACTCCTAAGCATCAATTCCTATGACAGGGCACTCAGTTTGGACCAAGTGACAGGCTGTGAAAGATCTACATTTGAACAACTGCAGTTGAACATGCTGAACATTTACTCCCTGTTTCTGGAAGCTCCAGCTCTTGCCATACTGCACTGTACATTTGCCTCCTCCCACCACCATGAAAACCAGTGAAAATGAAATGTCCTGCCTTACGGGCATATTTAGCTAAGATTCCCCTCACCTGATCTCTGTGGGAGGCTTTGAAAATGAGGGAGCTGAAGAGCCCAAAAGCCTTTGTGGACTGTGAGTTGCCAAGGAGTCTCAGAAAAACACGGCTTGTCAGCACAGCTTGCTCAAGGCAAAAAGGCAACTCACCAAGTCAGTTTAAATGGAAAGAGTAACTTAAGAATGCCTGGAGATAATTTCATAACTGGCATGGCTAAGAAACAAGTGGTTCCCTAAGCCATGCTAAGGGAACAGATGTGTTACTAGAGGTAACCCTGATTGCCGGTTAAGAAACTGTATGTAGAGATCCAGCACAGAGGGAGAAATGACAAAGGACAGGAACAGGCTCCTGTAAAGGAAGCAAGGAGAAGCTACTAGGGGATGTTGGGTTTTCTGGAACTTTTTGTTGGAATAAAATAAAACCATTTTGATAGATCCTTGACCCAGATGACTGCCTGGGCAGTGCTGAGAGTGCATGCCTGTGATAGCAATCCAGATGCCAAACCATGTTAAAAAGATAAACCAGATGTTTGGAAATATTTAAAATCAGCTATTCATTTCTGAGGGCAGACAGCCCTCAGGAGGAAAAATAATTGAATGCAAATATATTAAAATTACAAGAGGGAAGCAGGTGGCCTACACATTAATGTGGAGTCCTGGCCATTCAGTGAGTCTTGCTAGTTGACCTTCCTATCAACCTAGATTTTGCTACAGAACTTATATTGAGAACTAAATCCCTATTTACCCTGATTCAGAAATGGTGTCCAGACCTGGAGTCTCAACCATAAATTTAAAATAATTTATACAGGACAACCGAGGCAGCAGCTAATCATCACTGCCAAACCTGAAGCTAATTACCCAGGGATACAAAATGAACTCTTCCCCCTCCTGCAGCACTGATCCTTCTCATGCTACTGCAGCCCACAAGAAGCGAGGGAGAAGAGGTGAGCCTTGCTGTGTGGGTCAAGCTCTATTTGAATTGTGTGTGTACTACAAAAAGGAACTCAACAGAACCTGCAGGCTGGAAGCCTGTCTTAAGTGACCTGCACAATGAGTTGGGTCCATTTGAAGCAGTGACTGGGGAAGGTATTTCCTGAACCCTTATCAGAATTATCATCTTAAATGTCACTGGATACCTTTTTTCCGCATGTAGTACAGAAAGGACTGCTTCCTCAAGGAAGTGATCATACAGATACTGTGTAGGAGTGCTACTCTTCAAATTCATTGACCCTTGGAGGCCAAATATTTGTGGTCAAGAACAAGGCTAATCATCACAGCAAGATCCATCTCCAAAAGTTGCAATCTTACAACTAGGAAAAAAAGGTAGATTCAAAAGGCTCTCCTAACAAATGCTGCTATATCATCATCCTGTAACAACCAGGATCTTGTAATACCATCAAGCAGCAAACTAACAATAAATGTCCCCACAAAGCTTCAATAAAGGCAGCAGATATCACTCTCTCTTCATCTCTCCTGGTGGAGCTGCTCTATTTTTTATACATATTTAAATATTCATTTGACAAGAGGGAAAGACTGACAGTTGCTTGGTACTGAAGACACTCGCAAGGGATCTCTCAGACCCAGATTCAAGCTCTCTCACAGAATAATACAAAGTATTTCTCCAGGGTTTGCATCAGAATGTTTTTCCTCTGTTCCGAAGCACTGCTGGATGAAAATATACAGAAAGGAGACTTCCTCTGGGACACTGCATAGTCTAGTTATAGCACGTTCACCTGGGAAGTGATGGAGATGCTCTTAACCCAGCTGAGTGCTTTAACTGTTGGGCTGAAGTTCCCTCATGCTTTCCCAATGCTTTCATCTCTCCATGGAAAAAAAAAAAGTCCCCCTGGCCCAGGGAGAATCCCTACCATCAAAGCCCAATTCCATGAAACATTTTGAGAGGCCAGAATTTTCTGAAAACATATTCCACTGGGCAATTCCCAACCAGCTCTATTGAAAACAATGCTGACTGTAATTGCTTGTAGTTTAATTCAGTCAAAGTAAGAGAGAGTTCAAATCCTCAAGACTTCACATAGCATCTTCAGAGTGCAACAGAGCAGTAAAGGCAGTGTGCATTTTTATTTAAGTGAAGACCAGTGTTACCAAGTAATTTATTTTCACTGAAACTGTTGGCAGTGCTGGGACAGGCATTTTTCAACCTCTCTATGAGCAACAGGGGTAGCTGAAGGTTTTGAATTGACTAATAGATCCTGCTGATAGATTTCCCTGGTTAATTCTTTTCCTCTGCTTTAGAAAGGAGAAAGGAAGAGTGGCTTGGCTTACTCCAGTCCCCAAGCTATACTAGTTAAATAACATGACATTACATGTGATTGCTTTATCAAGGATTATATAAGTCAGACTTGCCCTTGTAAATGTAAAATAGTTTCTGTTTTAAAACTAATTCAATTTAACCCTGTACCAGCACACCAATTTAATTTAGATAGATACCACTTTTCTGTTTAGGAATTAGAATTCACTGGATTAAGCAGAGAAGAGGTTTGATACAGACAGGAAAAGAGATTAAAATTGAAAAGCAGAAAAAGAAAAATAAACTTGGAAGACAGACAAGTGATAAAAAGAAAATAGATGAAAAATTGTTGCAAGATAGCTGGAAGAGAAATCTTTTGAGTTCAGCACTGCTGGCCAGTTATGGACAGAAAAATGTGGCCATAGGAAGGGACAATTGAAGAATCTAGAAGTAGAGGATACATACATACAGGGATCTGACTTATTAAAAAACTGGGAAATAAATCCCAGATTTTGATAGGGAATGAACAAAAACCCAGAACCAAAACTACCATAGAAAATCAGTTGGAAGGCCATTCCTATGGGCTTTAATCATGTACCAGTAATTTTAAGTCCTGTTTCAGGAAGGACCCAACCACACATTTGAGCCACCTATGTGCTTTAAAAGCTGCAGGAAATTCCACTTTTTTCTTATTGGTTTACTCAGTGACTGACACTTCGTTATCTGTGTCAGCACAATGTCCTCATAAGCTTTGCAATGGACTCAGCTAGGAGTTAAAAAAACCCTCCAAAACCCTGGAATTAGTTTTTGTTTTGCCTTGTGACTTTATTTCCAAAGCTTCATGTTTGTATAGTAAACTGCTTGCCATTCTTCGTGGCCAAGTACAGAGAGGTACACTGTCCTTCTCCATCAGCAAGCCTAGCATGCCTCTGCACCTCTGCTGGTTTAAGTGAAGAATACAACAGTAACTGCACAAGAGTTTTAGGTCAGAGGTTGGAATTTGGCTGTGTAAAAGATGTGAAGGAAACTCTGTAGAGCTTATTTTCTTCATAACGCTCACAGAAGATCAACAGAGGGGTAAAAAAATCTTACTAAAACTATGTAAAAAACAAATTGCTAAAAAGCTCAGGTAAACCTTGTTGTGTTTTAAAGGTGACAGTGTTGAGGGGGAAGCTCAGCTTTTGAACAGAATGAAATGTTTTCTCATACTAAGAACTGTATTCTAAGTATATTGCATTCAGATATTTTTAATTCCTTTTTATTTTCTTTTTTTTTGTTTTTAATGTGTGTGTGTAAAAGTAGAACAGTAAGGACAACAAAGAATTGTTAAGCTTCTCATGATCTAGAAGACTCAAAAGTCCTTCTTTTTTGAGAGACATCTTAAAGAAACCAATTTTGTCAGCCAAAGATGACACTGCAGAGAGATCACACTACTTTCTAGCAGACATCTTAGTCCCCATCCAACTACCACAGAGTGAGAGGAAGGTAGATCAGGCTCC
>JAWWTY010000106.1:48899224-48930380 GCA_035222235.1 Margarornis squamiger
AATGCATTGAACTCTTGTGATAGTCACTACTAAAGTGCAGCAATGCTGCTGAGTTCATTAGCAGTCTTAACAGCTTTATTAATGCTTCTGTAACTGAAGGGGAGGAACATACCATGACATTTCTTCTTGGCAGAAATTTTGCTGTCTTTATTGTCGCTGCTGTTGCACTAAGCCAAAAGACATATCACTTTTCACTCACTCTAAACTGCACTGAAATGTGTGTCCAAGTATGTACCTTTAATATCTCTACAAGCTGCCGCCTTACTGTCCACCACAGAGCATTCTCCTAGTGCCCTGTAGGAGGGCAATGTGTTTGGAGGGGCACGTCCCTACCTGTCAGGTCAGCATTCGGCCACCAGCCAAGCTCACAGGCTTTACATGTGAATTCATCCTGAACAAATTCATTCTCCTTGCAAGCAGTGCAAATCCAGCAGCAGCTCACTTCTCCTTTCCTGATGACCTGCAATGCAAAATACATCCTCAGTTATAATCCTCTATAAGATAACAAAGAAGCACCTCCAGCAAACAGATAACACATGCATTGTTTAAAATACAACAGGATTCCTTTGTAATGGCACATTTCAAACAGCTAAAAAACATGAGTGATGATTTTGTATCTATCTCTGCATACTAAAATTTGTTTAGGAGTTCAAGGATAATCTCTGGGGACAATTCTATTTTGTTTTGGGGAGAGCAGTTCTGAGTTAAAAGTACAAAACAATTTTCCCCTTGGTACAGAGGCATGATGAGTGCCATATTTTCAATCAGACTTCAAGCTTAATCTGTGAGGTGGTTGCAGTCAGGACAAGTAGTTTAGTGCACACTTAATATCTATTGAATAGTAAAAAACAGTAAACAAAGTCAAAGGTTAGAGTAAAGGGTGATATACATATATATGTAGATCTACACATAAGCTCATTCACATACACATAAATTCCAATTTATGTGAAAGTCTCTTTGGGGCTCATTACACAAGTGCAAACAGAAATTCAAATAAGAGCAAATTAAAAAACATCCTGCTAAAAGGATGTATTGGGTCCTAGTAGAAAATAAAACCATTATGCTGTGACCCAGTGCATGCTTCAGAACAGCTCTTTTACACAGAAATGTCCCTGAAAGCTTTCTTTCTTCACTGCGAGTGCTACTAACCCTAATGATCCAATGCTGAAAAGATGTTTTCCTTGTCTTGACTCCTAGTTTCATTACTCTGAGGCTGAAAGAAAGATTAAGGATACCTCCAGCTCAACAAGGCTCTGACAAAGACTCTGGCCCTGTTTGTCAGGAAGGAGGAACCCAGCCTTCTCTTCAGGATCTTCCTATCCAACTATATGCAGGGATAACTACAGTAGTGAAATGAAAAATGTTTGTTTTATTGAACGCTGGCTTCATGGGCTTTTTTAGTTAACATTTCCTCCTGCAGTCTGTGGAGAGAGTCCAATAGACTTCAGAGAGATGAAGCTGGCATTTTGTATGCATGGTGTTTACATATACACACATACACAAACTGCACAATCTCAAAAACAGGAAAAAGATGTTTTGAAGGGTGGTAAATACCAATAATGTTTCCTCTCCAAGACTGTTGGATTATAACACTGTGCCTTTGCCAAATCATCAATCACTTATTGCTTAGAGTAGCAATATAGAAATAAAAAGCTGCAAATGTGCTTATTAAATGAAAATAGGAAGGTCTGCTCTAAGGAGATTTTCCCGAACGAGCGTCTTGCCGTTTTAAACTTACTGCATCCATATAATTTTTATGGTGGTGGAACATGTCTTTATGTCATCCAGACATGACAGGTGGCAAATTATTTGTAGCCTGATGCAAGTGCTACTGTTTGGTAAACAGAGAGTGATTTCATTTGTGTTTCCATACCTCCTGTTGGGAACATGGGATACAAATAGGCACCTTGCACCTCCCCCCCCCCTGCCCAATCTTTTCCTTGCAGGTGTTATTGCTGGAACAAAATACTGGATTCCCATGGGTCATGATATTTTCAGGATCAGCCCCCAAGCGAATCACAGCCACTAAATGTTGTAGGCAATGACTAAGTGAAAATCTTGTTCTTTCTCACATAAGGTGAAATTCAAATCCTGTCACACTAGAAGATTCTTCGTCCCTACAAAGGGTAATTTTAGAAAACATGGGCCTGTATATGGGACCATTAAAGAAAGATGTGAATTTAGGAGTCTTTCTATAACTTTGGCTTTCCTAAAGAAACGGAAGTCCTATCCCTTGGCTTAAAAAGAAGCTTGCTTGGCTTTAAGGAAAAAACACTGAGTGGCTATTCACATTTCTGTAGCAGAAAGCAAATGTCTGAGGCACACCTTAATCTGGCCCTTCAAGCAAGGCTCACTGCACACGGATCGGACCATTCCGCTCTTATTCATCTGAATCCTGTAGTCATCAATGTTGAGCACACCCTCATGCCAGGTCCCAATGAGGACGTAGTCATAGCGATTGGGCTCTATGTACTGCAGGTTCATGATGTCATACCTGCAAGGGAAAAAAAGAGAAAGTGAGTCACTGCAACACAAAGAGCAAATATTTACCTTGCCCTTCTCCCTCCTCCTCCAAATATTCATGTTATCATTTAACACCAAGGACCTGAATTTCACAGAAACACCAAATCCTGTAGGACTTGCAGCAGAATCATGGGAAATGACAGCTCTGGTTGCCACACAATTGCTAATTGCCTGCTCTGCTTGCATTAAACTGTTGGTAAAAAAGTTGTGCGTCCAGAAAGAGCTGCATATCAAAGACAACAAGCTCTGCTAAAGGTACACATGTACAATATGCCCAAATGGTGTGTTTTCAAACCATTTTTCGATATACTTTGTCATTTGTTTGGTGTCTACGTACAGGTGGGTTGTAGTATAGACCTTGCTGGGAGCTCTCAAGTAGAAATGCTCAAACTAACTGAACTGGTTTGCCGTAAGTTCACTGCAAGTTCAACTGTTTATGTTACCCTGTCCAGTAAGAAGGTCAGGAAAACTTAGCAGCTCAGTCACAAAATTTATTTCTACACCCTGGGCAAGTAAGCCAGCGCTTCCCAAGGCCAAGGTAAGGGAAGCATAAGAAACTCCTACAATAAACATCCAGCCTCCATCATTGCCTTCAGTGTGTTAGACCTGATGTGTATGCATCCCTTACTGCTAATTATTCTGTTCTTTCTTTTACCCACAGCCTGTGACTTGTACAACCAAGAATGGAAGAATGAATATTGGTGTGTGCACAGAGAGGAAGAATCACAAAAGAGGCTAAACCTACACCCTAGTCTCTCAAGATGAGAAGGGGGAGGGCTTTGTTTAACAAAGGACAAGACAAAGACAACTGAGAACCAGAAATCAGCACTGGAGCTGAAAATAATAAAGCATGTTCTGTTTTCCAAGCATGAGAATTACTGTGTTGCTTTTCTCTACTGGGTTGTCTCAGTCTGGAGAAAAAAAATCTTTTGTTTATGAGCCATTAATAAAACTGTGATGCTTGGTAGTGAGTGAAGAGAGACATCTATTTCTTTCTTTTCGATTCTGAGGTTCAAACATGCAAAATTTCTACTCTCTATGCTTCACAAAGGAAAGACATGCTAGAATTACTCTCTAGTCCTCATGTTTTTCTTAACTGAGCCTTTGGGTTCTTTCTAGTTAAAGATTATTTAAAGAAGTGCATATTCATAGCTGTAATTAGACTTTGGTCTTGCAAATATGCATGCTCAGATAATGCCAGTGCCACTGCAGAGCTCCACTGAATCACTTGTGAAAAGGGATTCCTGCCACTGAGTTCAATGGAACTCCAAGCAGGAGGCAGCTCCACTGGTTGTCAATTCGCTACTAATAAAGGCATTGCTTAGAAAAGGAGTAATTTCCAAATTCATTTGGAAAAATTGCTTCTCATATCCCAGTTCTTACAACGGAAGTACATAAATAAAGGAATGCTGTTTCCAGTCTTGTGAAGAACTGGGATAGCAAGAAGCAGTGAGAGTCAGGCACTTCATAATGGAGACTTGGCAGACAGAAGTAAAACTCAGCAGGAATCTCTTCCTAGCAAGGAAAGTCTACTTGGATTTTAGTGTGACCTTGTATTAGACTGATATAAAATCAGTTACTCTGGGCTGGAAAATTAATTCAGGAAGGGAAATAAAAGAATACTAAAACCTCACATTCCCTTAATGGAATTTTTGAGCCTGCACGTATTGTTTCCATTTTTACAAAAAATATATTACTAGGCACAGAGTGGCATTAATGCAATATCAATTAAGAGTTTCTTATGTTTCCTTGCAATACTATTCCCTTTCCTATAGGTTATCTGTCAAAGAATAAAGTATGCAGACTAAAAGCTCTGACAGTCTTGTTTATGACAAGTTGTACAATATTTGCAACCTTCATACACAGCTTGAATCTTAAGTGGAAGAAGTGTGGTCTAACTCATAAACTTGGTATATGGAGACATGCTTAAGTTCTTTATCCTTTCCTTCTTTTTCTTAATGAAGAATTTCTGCTTTGAGCAAGGACACGTTCAGTATTGGAATGTCTCCCTCTACCCCATTGCTCGCATACGTACAACTGAAATAATTTTCATCTGTGTCCATGCTAAGAATTATTATCCCACAAGAAATGGATTTGACAAGAGTTTGAAGCTCTAGGAGAGGGAGGACCATGGAGGCAGCTGTATTTCACACACCTATGGCAGCATTTACAGAAGCCATTAAAACATTCCACAGGTAAAAAAATGACCCTTCTTTTAATATAAGAACAAGATGCCGGTATATTGGGAAATTATGTGACCAAATAGGTTCTATGATATGAACAAGCTACTTGTAATGTGAGCCAGAATGTTAGTCAGCTGGTCATAGGCACACTCTTACTCTGGTTAATCTGAGATGGATGAAGTTACTTTATTCCCATAGTCATAGTACCAGACTGGCAGTGATGCTTGCTATCTGGAAAGGCAGACTGGAAAACATCAATGCCAAGCAATGCTGGGATTTAAATGGACAAAATAAACACTCATGAATCCAAACTCCAAAGCAGCAATGCATATTTGGCGGGGGGGGGGGGAAACAATCCTTTACATACAAGTTTGAAGTCTTTGCATTCAGCATTTGATAATTTACTCAAAGCAGTAGAGCTGGCAGAGTTGTCATGACTGAAGTCAGAACAGCTATTGGAAATTTTGAGCCAGATAGACTTACATGGTTCTAAGTCCAAGCCTAGTTAAGATAAAATTTTAATTAGGTGAAATATTTCTCTTAGTTTGCAAACATCAGCATTTCTGCACACATTTGTAGGGGCTGAAAATTCTCATGCCCGTTGTCACAAAGTATTTCATGGTCAAAGGTCTATGCAAATTGTTTGTCCTAGAGAGATAAGGTTCTTCATACCTTCCACAAGGTAAAAGGAGACAATTACCTAGAAGAGATCAGAGCTAAAAATATATCTGGCCACTGCCCTTTGCATCAGACCAGAGAAGGGTGTGTTGTTGACTGCTGCATCCTTCACACCTTCTCCAGCCATTTCTGAAAGTTTGCATGATATGATTACTACAGAGAAAGGAAGCAGGAGCTAACCAATGAAAATAAAATATGCAGCAATTTTACCAGCATCTTCTTAATGACAGCAAAGCAACTGAGTACGGTTGAGTTTCCAGAGTTACATCCATGTCATTTTTTCTCAGAGGCATTGTACTCAGCTAAATGGCTGCATTTGTGTCCTTCTGATAAAAGTCTGCATCACATTTCTGCATTAAAAAATCCTCAAAGAAAAGATTCTTCACAGAAGAAATACACCTTTGAAAAAGTGCTTTGTGTTTTCTAATCTCATTTTGATAAAAACTTGAAACCATGAATTGAGCCTGAGATAGGAAAAGAGGTCAATCTAAACAAATGGTTAAGGTTTCATGAAGATGTAAGGGTTTCAAAACAGGAGATTACGTGAGTGCCAGATGAACATAACTATGTGCAACTCTATCTGTTCTACCCATGATGATTGCAATTTTGTGGGAGTCAATTGCTCAAAGAATCTCACAGATTTTGAGAATAAATTATGAGGAAGGTTAATTAATATTAATTTATTCCACCTTGTGAAGTTGATTTGTTCACATGATATGATGACAGGATATATAAAAATTTTTTGCACATTTGCATGACATTCTTGCACTGGCATAGAAAAACCAAAAAGTAGGAAATTTCAGAGCAGGAACTCTTTGCATGTAGTGCTTATCTTTTCATTTTGTTGAGACACAAAAACTCTTTTGCATGTTGATACAGTGCTATGGTCTCTTCACTGATCCCCAAAGAGCCTTTCCATGTGAAGTTTGGAAACATTACAGCCAATCTGAAACTAAATACAATTCTGTTAAACTATTGTTGCCATCCAAAGTTTCTGACAGACTGTGCAGATCACATTGCATATACACATAGCCATTCTCAGATATGATATTTCCTGTGTCATAAATGCCACAGACTGATCCAAACATTACAGAATGAATAACAAAAAGGTTAATTGAATGTCCTTGCTCAAACTTGCTAGCTCCAGTTTTGAAGATATAAATGAGAAACAAAAACACAAAAAAAACTCCCTACCTAAAATAACCCATTATATTCTAAATAGGCCAGGGAATCAAGAGAAATTAACCTTGCTGTAGACTAAAATGGAACAAATTCAATCTTTCTGGTATACTCAGAGAAATATCCTGATAAAAACTCTCTTGTATTTTGAATTCAGGAACTGTTCAATCTAAATCTATGGTTGGTACTGCTGAGAGCTGTGAAAATGTTCTTGGGTGACAAAATAATAAATAAATAATAAATAAGCACTGGGCTAAAATTGGAAAATTACATCTAAACATCAAACAAAATAACTAACAGACAGAAAATGCAGTATAAGCAAAACTGGAGTAATGCTTTTTATGGACACAAGTGCTGTGTAAAAAGCCTAAAGCTATACTAAGTAGTAATTTCTCTGTATTATCTAAATTATATGTGCAAAGACTTGATTTACTCATTTGTGTCGATAAGTATGTGTTTGAGTGTAAGGGAATTGCTTGCCTCCACTTTCCAAGTCTGACCTAGCCGATGTGTATATTTGACTAAAAAGAATCTGAAATATACAATGCTCAACAAGAAGACCAAACTGACTGACTAGCTTTTTATTGGTGATTAAGTGTAACCAACTGTTTAAATGTATATACTGTCTAAATATTTCAATTGAAAAAAAATGTAACAGTATAGAAAATGGTAAAAAGCAGTCCAGTTTTCCCAATAAAGCCTAGTAAAAGAGATGAGTTACCTCAAGACCACTCTGTCTTACGAAGACTCTTTGAAGGCATGTGTCAGACTAAACTCTTCTTTGTTCCAGAGCACTCCCTTTGTGCAGTGTTGACACTCAGATGCATTTATGCAATAAGCCCAAAGATGGAGTGAGAGAGTCTTTTATAACACTTTAATAATTCAGTAGGAAAACTAACTTCAATAAAGCAACCCCTGAGTATGTTTTAGTTAATAATGGATTTTGTACTTCAGGAGATGAATTAAATGTATTTATAAAAACCAAACAAATTAAAAAACTCCATCTGTTAAAGTGGTTTAACAGAATCTGCAGACTAAATGAAAGGAAAAGGTCTCTGTGAGCTCACTCCCATGACAGAAACAAAGGTGACATCCAAGTCCACAAAGTTGCTGTCTTGCCCACTGTTGGGGTACATACTGTGTCTGCTAGGGAGGGCTAGACAGTAGCAGCTACAACAGCTTGACAACACTCCAAATGAGTGAAACACAGAAACTTCTGCCAAAAAAACCCAATCATTTGTCCTGCCCTACCCAGACCTATCTTTAAAGTCTGGTTCTGAGCTGATCATATTCAGAGTGAAACAAGTTAAGGAGACCAAACAGGAGCTCACCAAGCAGTCACCAAGGTAAATAGTCTTTGGCGAGGTTTCAGCAGAGCTCTAGTCAAAAAAGGATGTGCTCTATAGCCCTGCCTTCAAAACTGTGGCAAGCAAATGCTTCACTCAATTGCATTCATTTGTATTAGACTTTATACATATTAAAACCCTGGTGCTGAGTTCCAGTCGTACCTCACACACCAAAAGTTTGTCAAGGTTTGTCCTCTCCTAAAACACTAGAAATTTTATGGGCTATACTGTAGTTCCTGTCCCAAAATAAGATGTAGCTATCAATACATCATGTGTTACCAATGTTATTCCTGGCCGTTGGAAAACCTGATCCAGATAACTCCATTTATGTCTAACTTTATGTTAGCATGTTTTATGTTTCAGCAAAACAGCCAAAGAATTCTCCATCATCAAACCTGGTAATATTCCCACTTCCCAACCTTTGGTTTAATTAGTTGAGATGAAACCTCTTTACCTTCCAGGGGCATCTCCCTTTTCATCAAACCAAACTTCTTCTCCAGAAACACCGATGAATGAGGATTTAAGGAGGAACTCCAAGAGCTTGCTGCCATCAATTGGCTTCATGGCATCACAGAGTCCAACATGTCCAGGGCAAAGGGAATGATGCATATTCTGTAGCCCATGAGCCATAGCATATATAGCATTGATGACAAATCCCATTTTACTGTCCTGCACATAATTTTCTTCTAGGCTCTCATTGCCTGCAATAATAGGAAAAAAATCGTATAAACCAAGATGAAATAACATGAAAATACAAAAAAGCAATTATATGTAAAATGGGATTATTTCTCTTATAAAGCTTTAAAAGCATAAACAAGGAACCAGACAGTGATTTTAAATAAATAAATAAATAAATATATTAAAAAAAAATCACTTCCCTTGTCTCCACCCTGGAAATTTTTAATGCATTGGATGTGAAATTCTTCATGAGAAAGCAACAGTTAATTAAATTGTCAGCTTTCATTTGTTATTTTTTTAATTCTTCCTTGTCATCCCACAATGTTATTTATGCTAAGAAAGGTTGAACAGCCCAGTATCAGAGTGATACGTTTCAACTGGAGCAATTTTTAAAAGCAATTTCCTTGTAAATTTGACTTTTTGTTACATGTGAAGACTTTTAATATCATGTTTTTGAGGGTCAAGATAGCAATGTCCCTTTCAGTGTTAATAAGTAAACAGTGTAAATCAGCATCACTCCTTGAGTTATCAGAAATAATCACTTTAGATAAGAGTAGTAGTAGTTTTGCCAAGTTGGGATTGCTACAGAAAGTCAAACAAGATTGTTATGTAACTGCACCCAGAGCAGACATTGGAGTCTCTGTCCGCTGCTTAGAAACAAGGTGGTAGTGAAGGTTTTCAGCACACATGTTTTATTTCTGATCTGCAGATGGGCCAGCACTGTCATGGGGTGCTGTTTGTGGCTGCACCTCATATCAGCCCCTGCTGGGTCCTGGGCCATTCCCTGCTTCCCCTCATAAGCTGCTGAACACTGCCAGTGTCTACCCCAGGTCACTGCAAACCTGCACTGTGGGGTCCCGAGGCAGCTGGAACTAAGAAACATCCCTGTTTTGTTTCTTTCCCCTTGAGTCATTCAATCACAATATGCTCCAAACTGCAAGATGCTTTTATCTGCAGCCCTCCCACGTTACTCGATGTTTAACAGGCATTGGCAATCCAGTCTCTGTTACTTTCTCACAGTAACACCTTGTCTCCACCAGGGAAGTAGGATGTGTGAGAGACTAGGTGTTAACTGACACTTCTTGAATCCAGGTTGAAGATATCTGCTGTTTTAATATGAAGAAAAGAGTTAAAAATCTACAAGTTCACTGAAAAGTTCAAGTTGAAAGAATAGTTCCTTACCCTAATGTAGATATAAGGCTGTCAAATAAAACCATGAAGACCATCCTTACATTTATTCTTGGAAATGGCTCTGATTTGGTAGGTCTTCTCAGCTTGTTTGCCCTACAACTCAGAAATGTCAGGTGGGAATTCATTAGGACAGAAGAGATCCCAAAGGCAGGGACGTTTAGCTTGCTTTCCCTGGGTCTCATTGCAGCTGGGCAAGAAAATCTTGCTTCAATAACTACTTTTCCAGATAAGCTGAACATAGCAAACAGTTGTGATGCTGAATTAAAAAAGCCTTGTGAAAATAGCCTAATCTGACTGAATGAGTTCATGTGCTCCTCACTGCCATACATTCACTGCCAGCACCATCAAGCAAGGAGCAGCTGGAGAAATTCTTCCCAGAGGCAACATATCTGCCACTTTCTTTGTGGGAGAAGGTTCATAGCTCCCATTTAAATCATATGAAACCAACACCACTCAGATCAATGTTCAGAAACACAGAAAGAATAAAAACCTTATGTGCAAGTTGACAGAGCATTTACCCAGGGAAGCAGAGAGCGTGCCAGCACATATGTACTCTCCCTTATGTACAGCATAGCCTAGACATCTGTTGCCCCATACATTAATATTTAGTCTCAATATACTATCATTGGGTGTGTTTTATCTGCTGATTAGTCCCATAGGATTAGCACACTATGAATTTATCACTGATTCTGCTTTCTTGTAGATAAAAAATGAAAGTGTTCTCCATCCCTAAGGGAATGAGAGGCAGAAAGCACCTGCCCTCAGTGCAGCACTCCTCTCTTTCTTGTGAAGCTTCCAGGCAGCGGGTTGTGGAAGAGATCGCAAAATGACGGATAGTGCACTGCACTCACTATTTGATGTTTTCTACCTGAAAGTTTATCTCAGATACTTCCTTAATATCTCAACTAGTTAAAAAAAATAAAAAAATAATAGAATAAACATCAATAATGTTTGCAGGAAATAAGGATAGCATCCATATGCTTTTCCTAAGGCAAGAATTCGTGTGAGTGCTGGAGGTAGAAAGCTAAATGTAACAGAACTTGCCAATGTTTAAAAAGAGGCCATTTCCCTCAAGTACGTATTAACTCAGCAAAACATGCTATGATTTCTCATATTTCAATATAGTTTGCATACCTCCAAAGAGAACAAATATTTGATGCTGGGAGGATTTGCTTTGGATTGTTTAGCAGTGAACATCTAGCTTACACTAAGACTCCAAGCATAGTACTACACTGCAGAGGTGACTGCCTTAATGTCACCTATAGAAGTCGTCGTATTGTAGTGGAAAGAAACATGTGAAGCATTACATGGTAATGAATTATCTCCAGATCAATAATATAAACATCCCTATGTATAAAAAAAGACATTTTTCAGTAATTTTTTTATTTAAACTTAACTTCCTAGAGTCAAAATCCACTTTATTTTCATCATTATAAGTTATTGATAAACTCATGCATTTGAACTTGTAAAGATTCATTTATGATGATCAGTAAGAATCACGTGGGTTTTTAAAACTAATGAAATCATGTAATTATGTTCTACCAGAAACAAAACAGAGGCAATTAATGTTCAATTAAGTTTTCATAGGGCGCCTTTTTAATAAATGCTAGAAGTTCACTATATCTGTTATGGAGCTTCTCTGTAAAGTTGTCTTGTTCCTCAGTAGGTCTTTGAAATGTAAGAAAGGGCTAAGCAGGACTCTGAACTGTGAAACTTTTATTTTTTTCTTCCTCTCTTATCTTTTGGAAAAAAAATGCCATTGATCTACAAAGACTAATTTGAACACTAATGTTTATTAACATTAAAAATAAAAAAGCATTTTGGTAGTTTCCTTCCCCTTTTTTTTTTTTTTTTTTTTTTTTAATTTTAGAGGTCTTAGCTTTTGCTAAGCAAAGAAAAGTTGCAAGTCACGTGAGCACTGGATTAATTGAAGTCACTCAAATTAGGCTGTTACTTTTTTGAATGACCTTGAAGAATTCAGGTGTCCTAAATTTCATACTTACTTATCTTTGTATTGGGTGTAATGTAAATCTTCCTTTAATAACCTAATTTTAACACTTTCTCAATAGTCTGGGTCACTTTTTTCTTATAGCAGTTTTAGTTTTAGTCTTTGTTTCTGTCAGTGAATCTTGAAGGTGTATACACACATACACTACTAAATGAAAAAGAAAAAAACAAAATTAAACAAACAAACAAAAAAAAAAACACCAACCAAAAAAACCCCCAAACCCCACATCTTGGCTACACGCAACTGAAAAAGACTTCAAATACTGCTAAAAGTGATGTGCCTATGTACAGGGGGAAGGAAAGAAGAGAAGACAGGCCAAATTTTCATGAAACTCACTTTGAGTCTTTCCTTTTACCATCGCGTGCCTCACAGCTAATTAATATTTGCTTCAGCTAAATACTTAAAAAGACCTGAAGCAATCATGAATGTAGTCTAGTGCTTTTGCTGTGAAGTCAGTGTACAGCTAACGGTGTTCTTGAGAGCAGAGAGCATATTTTGCAAATCCCACTTGATAAACTGAAATAAAGAAAAAGTAAGCTATCAGAATTATGGTAACGCATGAGTTAACTTTCATATAAAAGTAAAAATAGGAGAAATCTCTTAATATTCAATATGAAACTAAGAACAGAGGATTATTCCTTTGCAGTCATCAGAAATGTTAGGAAAGGAGAGAATTATGATGGAAAGATATGTAAAAACATTTTGGTTGGGGAATCTGATGAATACCTAGCCAGTTGGCAAATTTTGAATAAAAACATGCATTTGATAAAGAACACAGTCTGTTCACAGATGACTCTTGATTAGATTAAAAAGCCAAAATCTGTTGAGTCAAATTGTTATAAATTAAAATGTTTCATCTGGAATAGGCAAATAGTTTTATGGTTTGCTACTGTCCTCTGCTGAATATTTAAGGTCACATAAAAATCTCTTTTGGTGTCTTTTGGTCTAGTTAGTAACTGTTATGAGAACTACCTTCTTTTCTAGTGGTCCTGACAGAGGTATGAAGTATTAAAAATTGTATATACAGCTTTCTTTATTTGTAGTGGTTCTTCCCAGGATTGGCATGCTTTATGGGTAGACCATATGAGATTTCAGCTTTGTTGCAAGCTGCAATATGGTGATGGTTACATTCAATACGAGTGCTAATTTATGCAAAAAAGGTATTCTGGAAGGACAGTTGGGGCTAAATTTCACTGGGGAACTGAAATAAAAGAAATTTTTCATACTTTGGTTGCATAGTTGGCTTGTATGTGTAACAACTTGGCACAAAGGTATGCCAAAGAGTAAAGAGGGCTCCCCCTAAAAAAAACCAGGTAGCAGAGCAGGTGTGAACTAGTAAAATAGTACCCAAGCTCATAGCAATTGTCCATTTGCATTGGGCAAATTATGGAGGTGGGTTTCTTATGCTGTCCTTCGCTCCCAACATACACCAGGTGTAAAACACTGAAAAAGACTTCTTAGAGAGGTGGTCAGTGCCTCAAGCCTGTCTGTGTTTGGAGCCATTTGGACGTTGTAGGGCCCTTCCAACAGAACTAAATTAAAAAAAAAAAAAAAACACAACTCCAACTAAACAGAAGAAACCCCATAGGTTCTGAGGAAACATTCCATCTGGCCCTGTACGGGTTTGTGTAGAGATGTGCTAGTGTCATAGTGTGTCCTTGGAACCCAATGGATCAATATCCTACAGTGTCTCATGTTACAGAAGACCTGACAAATGTTGGCCACTCATAGGATCTTGCAAGGAGCAGGGCAGAAGGTCAACATGTTGAAATGACCAGTCATTTTAAATCTGGGAGACCCTAAAGGTAAGAACTAAAGATTATTCTGGAAACTAAATGACACATGAAAGGTGATAAACAAACTTAGTTTACAGTAAGATTTTAGGATATTTGGCTACTTAGAAAAATTAGAGAACTTTTATTTAGATGCTTAACTAATTATTGTTTTGTCTTTGGATACATCGGAGAGAAAATGTAATCAATTCTGTTTTGTTACCAATTTCTTGAGGTTTTTTGTTGTTTTGTTTGTTTGTTTGTTTGTTTGTTTCATTTTATGTAGAAGCATAGAATTACTTAGGTTGGAAAAGTATTTTGAGATCATTGAGTCCAACCATTAACATGACACTGCCAAGGCCACCACTAAACCATGTCCCTAAGTGCCACATGTACACATCTTTTGAATACCTCCAGCAATGGTGACTCAACCACTTCCCTGGGCAGCATGTTTCAATGCTTGATGATTCTTTCAGTGAAGAAATTTTCTCTAATGGGAAAGGAATGTAGGGTGCATTTGACACCTCATTCAGAGCATTGATAAAGATGTAAAGCAGAATTTAAGTCCTTGGCAATCCTGCTAGAAACCAGCCACCAGGTGAATTTAACTTCATCCACCACCACTCTCTTGGTCTGGCCATCCAGCCAATTTTCTACCCAGCAAGAAGTACACCTGTCCAAGCCATGAGCAGCCAGTTTTTCCAGAAGAAAGCTGTGGGAGACAGTGTCAAAGGCTTTACTATAGTCCACGTGGACAACGTCCATCACCTTTCCCTCATCCACTAGGTGGGTCGCCTGATCACAAAAGGAGACCAGGTTGGTCAAGCAGGACCTTCCTTTCACAAACCCATGCTGTCTGGGCCTGATCCCTTGGTTGTCATGCATGTGCCACATGATGGCACTTGGGATGATCTATTCATTCCATAACCTTCCCTGGCATCAAGGTCAGCCTGGCAGGCTTATAGTTCCTCAGATCCTCCTTCTGACCCTTCTTCTGAGTAGGTTTTACATTTGGCAGCCTCCCGTTGACTGGTACCACCCTAGTTATACAAGACTGCTGATAAATGATGAAAGTGGCTTGAGCATCTGCCAGCTCCCTCAGTACTCTTAGGTATATCCCATCCGGCCCCATAGACTTGTGGGTGTCTACGCAGTGTTGTTGGTCACTGATCATTACTCCTTGGATTATGGAGGCTTCATTCTGCTCTCTGTCCCTGTCTCCAGCTCAGGGGGCTGGGTACCCCAAGAACAACTAGTCATACTATTAAAGACTGAGGCAATGAAGGCATCAAGTACCTCAGCCTTTTCCTCATCTTTTGTCACTCTGCTTCCCCCCTGCATCCAACAAAAGATGAAGATTGTCCTTAGACCTCCTTTTGTTCCTGATACATTACTACATACTTGATTCTCTTTTCTGGCAGTAGTCAGATTCTGTCCTACTTGGGCTTTGGCCCTTCTAATTTTCTCCCTGCATAACCTCACAACATCCTTGTAGTCCTCCTAGTTGCCTGCCCCTTCACCCAAAGGCCATAAGTTTCAGCCAAAGATCTCTGTTCAGACAGGTTAACCTTCTTCCCTGATGGCTTATCTTTCACCACAGGGGAACATTTAATAATAACTAACCCTCTGAACAACGTTGCCAAACTAAGAGTCCATGAAATAACTTTTGCAAAGGGTTTCATTTGTTTTAACTAATTTGCCTTTACTGGTTTGATATTTTACAAGTATTTTCAGTTTATTCCCTCTTGTATTCTATTTATAGTGTTTTTTTATGCTAACATCAAAGGTAACAAAAAATTATGTAACAATTGCACTTTAAGGCACTGCAAAATGAATGATGCAGATTATAATGTCTCTAGATGTGATTGGTACAACGATGGTGTGTTCAAAACCTGTGCACTAAATGGCTTTTTCTCTCCATATCACTTTCTTAGTAACAAATGTATTCTGTTCAATAACATTTTATGGTTGAATGAAATCCTCACATCTTGATGGTATAAACAGAACTTTTGTTCATGCTACTGTGCACATTATGTCCAAATATAAGTCACAGGCAACAAGTCAGTTATTCTAGATGAAAACATCAAAAAACTCACCTCTTCCAGCCCACAATCAAATAACAAGTAACAAGAACTTCTGAAGTTTTATTTTTGTAAGTAACTGCTTGTTTTCTGGACAATTCAAGCTGACTGCGTATGAGGGAAAGGCCAGGAAATGCTGTTTGGTGACCAGAACAAGCAATTGTGGATCAGTGCCACAGGTTTCACTTGTCATGGGCTGTCTTGATGACTGCTGTCTATATGTCTATATGTGACCAACAACAATTTGTGGAAAAATTATTATTTGTGTGTGTGTGTGTTTTGCCAAGCCAAAAGATGGTCATAAAAAAGAAGGTTTTGTTACAATCTCAATTAAAAAACCATTTGTAATTTTCATGAGAGAGGATTAATAGGCTGAAAAATTTGTCAGAGACCATAATAAATGTTTTATTCGACTTACAACAAATGATTCCATCATGGTAAATTGTTTCTTTTTTGATTTCTGCTCCCAGGAAACCAGTTATTATATTGTTCTCAAACAAAAAAGGACCACATGTGTAATGGTTACCCCTTCACTTCCTACTTTGATGTCTGTATCTTTGCAGCAGGGAGGCAAGTCCAAGAGGCAGCTAAATACAGGGAAAGAGAGGAGAGACAGGACATACATGGAGGATAGTAAAGCTATCAGAAGGATACAAGATGAAATAGGTAACTCAGTTCCCATTGTATGTGAACTATTTGTTTGACTGGATGAAGCCCCACTATTTGTCAGGTGAGGGTGAGGCAGGATGTATTATTTGAGAATAGAGATCTTTCCTTCATTGCCTCCTGAGCATCATGTCCCCACTATACAGAAAATAATGCATCTCTCTGTAGAGAACTGCAAATTGTTTTGCCCTTTGGCAAGAAGAGAGGAAGCAGGGGGCAGTTAAAAGGAAGGAATATCTTACAATATGCTGGTTCTACACTAGAATTCAAAACATGCTGATAAACATTTGACATCTTACAGTACTCCTGAAGCAAGAAATGGAGTTCACAGGTTTGCAGACTTTGTTTTCAGGATGTCATTAAATCAGAGAGGTTTTCTTCTATTCTTCAAATGATTTTTATTTCCCCAAGCAAAGAGATTCAATTCATGCAATTACATTTGATGTATTTTCCCCTGAAAAGCTAGGATACAATTACAGTTACCAGTGGAGATACCCTGCTATTTTGATTCTGAGCATGGGGAAATCTATGAGACTCCTAGATACTACTGTTTTGTTACATCTACTGAATGGTGTTTTTTAATTGGGATTATTGTACTTCTATTCTTGTATATAACTGGAGAGAAAAGAAAGACATTCAAAAGCTGGGTGTTCAGCAAAAGCTCCTCAAAATTTTACACTAGAATTCTCTAAGACACTAACAGGATGGTGATTGTAGCAATATTTGTAGGTAAGGTGTTATTTATTTTCTCTAGAAACATTGGTCAAATCATTGATGAACTTTCTTCTCCTGGAATAAAGTTGATATTGAATTTAAAAGAATTTGGCTTGCCTTTTTTTTTTTTTTTTTTTTACTTATTTTTACCAATCTTAACTTTCACAAATGTCAATGGCTAAAGGAAATCAAAATATGAATTCAAGGCACAGGTTCTCCCTCATTTCAGATGTCTAGCACCTAAACTTTGGAAGATTAGTCCTCTTTTTAGATATAGATCACCAGTGTCTTCAGTTTCCTTGTCTATTTTTATGATGATGCCACATTATTCCTCCATGTTTGAAAGGAATTGTCTTCCTTTTGTCTCTCACTGTGTGTCCAAAGCAGTGGGAAAAGATTATAATTAAATTTACTTTCTTGATTCTCCATATCATGTTATGTAAGCACATTAGGGCTTTAAGAGCTTAGTGTCAAAGACTCTGAAATGAGTCTGGTATACACAAATACAACCGTGCCACAGTGAAGCTGAAATATTATGAGGAAAAATGACTGCACAAGTCACTGACTCACTCATTAACCAGATGCAGATGGATTCTCAGAGTCTCTAGGCACAGGACAAGAGAAAGGGGACTGAGCAGTGCTACCACCCTTATGCCAAGTCTGAACTCACAGGTCCAACCCATCCACCATGAGACTTGGGAGCAAAATAAAAGGAAACTGATCTCTGCTCCTTCATTTCCCAGTCTGCTAACTTCATTAAACAGTTGCAAGAGTCCGAAGCTTGCTTTTCTCCCTGCCCTTTCTGCCTCTTCCCATGGACATTCAGACTCTCACACAATTATGACTCCAGGAAAAGCAGATTTAAGACATAAACACCAAGTGACAATGCACATAATTCATGCTTACACTGTGGGAAACGATAAAGTTATGTTCAAATATGTCTTTTTCCAAAAGAGCAGAGGGAGCTTTCCTCTTGTGTCTCCTTTCTAATGGCACAAAGAAGCTAAGCAGGGGATGAGAAGACCGTCATTTTCTTAAGGCTGGCTGCAGCTTCAAGTGAATGTGAAGATTGGACATGCCTGATGTGTGAACATGACAGCGCAGGGATGAGCAGGCAGAGCACGTCTGGGTGAGATATTACATATTCACAAACACTCCCAGCTGACGTGCATTGCTGCAGTCCCTGTCTGCCTTCAGAAGAGGCTAGAGGGAGGCTGGAGACCTTGTAGCAGCTGCCAGTGTGGCTTTACCAGAATTGCATCCCTGGAGTGGGAGGCAGTTGGGGGCAAAATAGGCCTGCGGTGGAGAAAAAGTTTCTTTTCTCCTTCTCCATAAATCTGCATTGCTTAGTCTAGGCTAGCAGTAAAAGGAAGGACTTGAAGGAAAATATAATGCACCACCTAAGGGCTAAGCACAGCTGTCTGCATGCCAGCTACACCAGGAAAGTGCTGTCTCTTCCTGCACTAGGCTGCCCCTGGCAAGGTGTAGCTCTGTACCATCACAGGTTTACAGCGTACACACATTGTTCCCATGTATTTATAATTCCTACCACTGAGAACTGAAAGAAGCCGATCACAGAGTCGAAAAGTTGCAAGAATACATGTCCACAAAAGTATTTATAGCAGCAGGAAAAGGAGCAAGGAACAAGCAGAGAAATTCCACAACTTAATGTAGAGGGGACACGCTGTTAAATTCAGGTCTGGAGAGATCCACTTAGAGCAGATGGCCTGACAGAAGCTCATCAGCCTAATAAAGGTTCTGTAGGGGATGACAGTATGGCCTGAAGCTTCTGTGTTTCTTCCCACTGGGCTAAAATTCTTCATAAGAAATTGTACTTTTAAAAAAATCTAGGGTTTATGGGCCTAAGAGGATGATATGCTGAGATTCTTTCTTCTCTAAACAAGCCTGCAAGCTGGCATTTGAAACCTCTTCTGTACGTATGCACTGCTATTAGCTGTTAAATGCTTGGCAGGAAATTTTAGCATTGCTTCCCTTTGTTCCTAACTTTTACTGGAATAAGCATGATGAAATAGCTCTGCAGCAAAGACTGTTTTTTAATGAAATAGAAATGGAAGAATCTACAAAGTATAGCTCAGTACAAGGCAAAAAAACCCCAGCTCACTTAAAAAAAAAAAATTAAAAAATCCATACCTGTGATATTTATATGTGTACTTCAGTGAGATCAGCTTGAGAAATACAATTCACAGAATGTTCGCCAGTGAAGCAACATAACAAAAAACTGCCAAAAATGTTGAGTTTTAAGGTTATTGATTACCTCATTTTGGCTATTATCTGAATTCCTATCCTTGGGAATTAATAGACTAGAAAACAATAGAAGAAAATAACCGCCCCTATTTGAAATAAATCAGTTTCTGTATCTCGTACTTCCAGGCAAAGTATCAGTACAAAAGGTTTGCAAAAAAACATGACTTGATATTTATGAGCAATCATTTTCATGGTTGCATTCATGGACTAAACCAGAAGTATACTTAAAACTGCCACAATGCACATAAAATTATGAATGTTCATTATTATGCATGTTCTAAATTAGGAGGTTTGGAATTAACTCCATCATGAATCAAGTAAGCTGGAAATGTAATTCACCTACTTGATGACCATAAAAAAAAAATAGTCAATATTTGCCACTTACAGCTTATGGAAGTATATCCCTGATTAAAATACTCTGATCACTTATTGGAAGACTCATGGAACTGATCTGAAATCACATGGAAATACAGTGGCTTATTACAGTCAAATACCCAAATATAATACTCAACACTTAAAACTAGAAATCAATAAAACTCTGATTGTGATTCTGAACTTGGCAATATATTGTCAGAAGGAATTTAGGCTTTAAATAAATCTACTCTAATTCAGATAGTTAAGACATAACATTAAATGACATGTCCATTCCAAAAACAGACAACATAGAAGATTATCTGAAGTGATTCCAGCATCACTTTTAGAGATAGAGATTAATTATTAGGAGATCTTGACAAATAATTATTATGACTAATTTGGTGTTCTTGAATGCTGGACTGTGTGCAGTCTGCCTGCAAGATGACCACAGCATGTTCTATTACTTATTTGAAATTATTATTTATCTTCTACAGCGATATATTATTTCTCAGCTTCTATTTTAATTAGAAATTAATATTTAATCTAAAAACCAGGAGTAAAATATGTCAGATGATTTTTTCTTTGATTGAACGGTTTGTATTAGTAATCAGCAGATGCTGATTTGAAATCGTAATATAGCATTTGAAATCCATCTTATTATTTCATTTACTGACTAAAATTTAATGCTGACAAAGGCATTTGAAAGGTCAAGCTCAGGCTTTACATTTAAAGGGCATAGGCAACAACACAGTTATTTTAGTGGAAGATTCACAAACAGGCTGAATAGAATGGAAGGCTTTTGTCCTGTCTCATCCTGGTTTGAGGCCATACTCTGACATGGCATCATGATCCTCCAGTCCCAATTTAATCTTTGACTGTGATTGTTTGTTTTGTTTTAGTTTTAATAATTTTCTCTTCTTTTCTTCTGTCTCCTTTCTTGGGAATATGACGGCAGGGGATTTAATTTGTTTCTCTTACTGTGTGTTCTATAGATTTTTCTGTCGGTCACGGTTCAACAATGAACTATCTCTGAGCCTCTCCCTCACAGGCTCTGCAGAGTCCTGCAACTGCCCATGGTCTGAAAGCCTCAAGCACCATTTTAATGCGATTATTATTTAATGCGGTTATTATCACAGAGACCTTGGATGTGCCTGCTTCTCTTGCTTTCTTATACAGCCCCCCTCCAGTGCCATCCTGGATCCTGACCAAGTCTGTGTAAGGACAAGATTACACAGAGCCTGTTTTCTATGTGACCTGAACTCCTGTGGAGAAACAATTAAAAAGAAAGAAAACCCAACCTTCATTCTTCCACTCTCCCTCATGTAGCTATGTAACCTCGCTGCCTTGTTCACACACTCAATAAAAGACATATTTAGAACTACTATTCTTAGCAGATCCGTTATTTGGAACAAGTCTAGCAGATAATAAGTTGCTGCTACTCTTACACGAGACACAATATCAAATTAATTTACAAATTTAAAGAAATATTTGCAGATTTTTATGTTATTTGGCTAGCTTTAATCAAGCTTTTCACTCTCAATAAAAAGAAAAAAAGTCGAGTCAGGTACCCGTACAGGTATTCCATTGTAATACACAATGATGGAAAATGGAAAGTGCAGGAAGTAGGACTGATTAAATTTCAAGTTTCATGCTTTTCATATGAAGCCTGAGGCTTTATCTGAAAGAAAGAAACAAAGCTCAGTAATTGTTCTGCAGCTCTAGGACATTAACCACCTTGCAATACTTAAATTAGGAATCTGGATACATATTCAGGCACCTAATTAATTGACTTGATTAATACATGAACTTCTCTAGCTGCTGTTGACTTTCATGGGAATTACAGGAGATCAGTACCCTTAAAAATCAGGCCAATTTATCTAGGTCTCAGAGCATGCACTTGAGGAGCCTAATTTTGAGCATCTTCATCAGAAAATGCTGGTTCAGAATTGAAAATAATCAACCTTCATATTAACCATAGAATCCGTTCCCACTGAATGGGGCAAAGGAGTTAATAGAAATCTATTCTCTGTATATGTTGAATATTCAGTACCAGCATAACACCCAAAACTAACAGTCAGGGTCTTTAGATTAGAGTGGAAAAGTATGATGAAAGTAATAAAACACACATATGCAGTTCTTTTCAGAGAATCCCCTGGCTTCCCAGGACCAAATGCAGATGCTGCAACTGCTCTGCAGCTGAGGAGCAAAGTGGTCTCAACCTCATTAACCTGCTGGACCATGTCGTAATGGAAGAGTACACTCAGCTTTTGGTAAAAGTAACCATAGTTTTCAAATGTTTGTTAGGAGGATCCAAATATTCCTGTGTAATCCTTGCAATATTCAATACATTAATCCCAAATATGCAGATCACAAAGATTCACTCTATTTTGCCCTTAACTGGACATATGCCCAGAGCTGTATTCAATTACAATATCGCAGAAAAGATCCATCTTAAAACTAAGCAAGGATCAGGAATTTCTGAAAAATGTCTGCATGAGGACAACGCGTCACTGATTAGCAGCAAACTAGAGCTAAGCAAATCAGAAGATAAAATAAGTGGCCCTAACCTCTATTCACACATTAAATTAAACAGAAAAACAGAGGCAGGATTCTTTCAGATTTTAAAGGATTTGAAAAGCATTGATTTTGGCTCACGTCCTTTTTTGCTGGGTGTATCCAAATGTGACCATGCAGAAGATAATGAAGTACTTAAGATCTCACAAGAAAAATGTGCCCTTGTGATTGTGAATTTTTAGATAAAGTAAACCTGAGAAAAGCAGCAGAGAAAAGCAGCCTTTGCAGAAAGTAGACAGTGCACTGCATAGCATGATGTGTAGAGTGCTACTGCTATGAAGAGAACAGCCCTGCTTTTCCATTCCTGCAGAGATGAGCCTGAATGCAGAGCTAAATTAAGGGTTTGAACTTGTGGGTTCCTTCAAAACTGCTTTCTAATATATGAATCTCAAAAATATCAGCTGAAGGAAACCCTTGGAAATCCTCTTGTCTAGTACTTTGCTGTGCTACAGTAGCCCTCTGACTCAGACAGCAACCCAGCCCAGCTGCAGTAGCTGCTTCTATAATTTTTCCCTAGCTCCCTCCACACCAGCAGACTTCTGCACTCCCCAGACCTCCCAGTATGAGTGGTAAAATAGAAGTCTATTCTAGCAGCACTGTTCTTCCATCAGATTATTCTCCCTATAGGTGTCACTACAGTTTATTCTGAGTAGGAAATGCTGTGGTTTGCAAGGTTCAGGTCTTACCACTCAGGCTTATAATTTATTGTTCTTTACACCACTGCTTGCCCACAACCCATTAAGAGGAGCCCATTTATTTTATTATCTCTACTTGGCTATTTTTCAGAAAATATCCTTGTGTGCAGAGTATCTCTGGGTGGCAGCTAGATGTGTGTAGGTCTGTGCCTACATGTGTTAGCCATTACTGCTTCTCCTTTGTATCTGTATTTATGGGGTAACACTGCAAGTAATGACAACCTGTAAAATTGCAACCTGAGTTTAAAACTTTCCACCTGCAGACAAATGAGGAAAGGGAAGATACCACCTAACAAAAGACATGGGGGTTTGACAGAAGGCAGTTGGCCTTGTTTTCAGATCAGTTACTTCTGTAATTTCATCTGATTTATTTAGTGGTTTGGTTAAATGTTTATATCTATGCTAATCGTTCTGATGAGCAACCTGCACAAACAATCAATTTCTAGGAACAAGTCAATTAATTTTAATTGTGTGCTTTTGTCCTCACCACACTCCTGGCAAAACTTTAAATCACCTGTGGCAGTCTGAACAGTCAGGAGTGCCTCTGTCTCCCCCTAGGCATAGGAGACAGGACCCCTAAGGAGGCACAATTCATGTGTCCTGTTCCTTTGCAGTTTACCCATGTATTGGAGAAGGCTGAATGTCACAAGCCTACGTGAGGATCATTTTAATCCCAGGAGTGCAAACTTTTACTGTTAAAACACACAATGGAAAATGTAGGTGTAAATATTAGATTCGGAAAACTTTTGTCACATCCTGCTGTAGTGTGTATGTTTTCTGCAAACTGTCTTCTATGCTGTTTATACTGTTTACAAAGGAATGTATATATTGCTTCTTTCCTTTATTTCAAAACGATCACATATTTTGTTATGGGTGCCAAAAGAAGAAAAATATTTATTTTTATTTTATATTGATTGACAGTTTGGCTTTAAAGTATTTTTGGAAATATAAAATATTAGATAAATGTATCAGCTTTCTTCTAAACATGGAAATAAAAAGCTAGAAGCAATAGAACAAAAAAACTATCCAGAATGTCTTCTCCAAATAATTCATATGATTTATCACAGATAAGTCCATTATTAATCTTCCTCGTCTTTAAGCCTTGAAAGCTGTCTGTAAGCTTGTCTGGGAAACAAAATGAGACAGCTCTCCTGTCTTATCTGCTGTAAAAAAGCCTTGACTAAGAAGTATAGCAACTAGAGTTTTTTCAGACAAGATGTCCCTAGCAGGCTTCATTCTAGATGTTCATGAAATTGAGATCAATTTCGATCACTAATATGGAATGAATCCTGGGATCTCCTGTCTCATGCTGAGGACAAACAGTGTGACATAGGACCCAGCTCCTTCTCTACTCCAGGGACCTAGGTATGTAATGGGAATGTGTAGAAAGATGGCGCTGATAAAGGAGCTCCCAGAGTCAAAGACACATTCTTCATAGAAGTATGGTCAATGCTCCCTATTCATTTATTAATTACACCATTTATATAAGGTTTTACAAAGTCCATGTATAACAATTTTTTACAACTTATTGGCTAAAAGTTACTCGCTTATTACATTTCTATAGCTTATTGGCTAAAACCTGTTCGCTTAATGTTTCTACTGTCTATCTTTCAGCTAACCTTGCAATAAGCAGTTCTACTGCCTTTCCCATACACTTTCTTGGTTTCTCATCCGTCTTCTTATTTTACTTGTTGCCATCTTTTACATGTCCATTGCTTATGGATACATCACCTCTGCTTCCCAGCACGTAGGCTAAGTGACTGTCCTTGATTTCCAGCACGTAGGCTGGATTGTGCAGACAGGCCTGTATTAGGATCTCATGCCCTGCATCTGAGCGCATATCCCCAACAGGAATGCAAAGCAGAGTTTAGGGAGAGCAAGTCACAGGTTACATAAGGTAAATCTGTCAAATAAATCATGACATGTCTATAGCTTGATTACTTCTTCAAAAGCTTAAAAATATGTCTCCTATACACCACACAGGTGATTTACAGGCAGTGACTGACCTGACAGAGTGTACATCAGTCTGTTGTCATATAATTAGTTTTTCTGAACCATTGTAGTGGAATTAGTTCCTACTGCACCTGTAGGTGCTTCTCCTGATGAAAAGTCTCATGGTACAGGTGCTCCATGGGAAAGCCTAGCAGATGTTGAGATTAAAGGCATGTTCTCAGAGAAGCACCTACAAGCATGTCTGACACAGCAGAATGAGTCCTGATAATGTCTGCTGGATCTAATTTGTTCAACTCCAAAAAACAACTCAGGTCAACTTTCACTGGAAATGCACTTCAGAAACAAGAAGAAAAATCAAGTACATGTCCTGGAGTGCTTTGTCTACTGCTATGAGAAAATGAAAAATCCAGGTTATCTCATATAGATTTTGAGAGATAAATTCTTGACTAAGAGAAAGTCTGAACTACATTATTAGTGGCCTGGATGTAATCTGAAAGATGCATTAGCAAAGTACAACTCTCTGAGGATGGGAACAGGCAGCCATCAGCATTTGTCTTCCTATCTGGTGCAATAAGTGCAATCAAAGAGAACTTCACAAACAAATACATAAAAACCTCATGACAGGCATAAGTAGAGGCCCTGTAGATCTAAAAGACGTAATTATGTCAGAAAAAAAATCCCAGCAACCTCACTAAAATTATAAGGACTCTATTGTCTGGATGAGATAAAACCATGGGTGATAACGGTGGCAAAAACTTAGGGATGCTTTTCATAAAAATCTTTACTAGAGACAAAAAAATCAAGCCAGCTTTGGAACGACTGGCTGAAATTATTTGATTTAATAGCTTGGGTATAATATTCCACAGGCATAAATAGAGTACTCTTGTACTTGGACTGGTATGTCAAACAACACTGGACCACTCTTTTTGTTGCTATGTGGGTCTCTGATATCTGAATCACCTCTGCACCATGCTCCAAATCTCTTTCAGATTATGGCTGTAACAAGCAGAGTGAATGATCCAAGGTCTTTACAGTAATAAAAGAATCTATATTCCCTGTCATTATTGTCTCAAGAAGTATGACTCTGCATTATACTTATCAAAGCATAAATACCTCCTGCGGAATGTTTTGTCTTCTTCACAAGTTTTTTTCTGCCATCCTTATGTTCAGCCCATGATTTGACATGCTATGAGATTTATGGTGGACATTCAGGTCTACTCAGGTGTTATGAAAATTTATGTCCTCTTTCTAAGTGAGTCTGCTGATGCAGAAAGGAGAGGGGAAAAGATACATCTTAGGACCAAATTTGACATAAGGATAGGGTGGATCCCTGGTAGGAATGAAGGCAAGCAGCATCCTGGATTGTAGCAACAGCACAGCCAGGGACTGCAGCATGTGATTACCTCACCACTACCACCACCATCCTTTACTTGGCACTCATCAGGCTGCATCTAGAACAGTGCATATGGTTTGTGAATCCTTAATACAGAAAGACATCAATAACCTGGAGCACATGCAGCAGAGGGCCATCAAGATGATCTGGAGCTGCAGTGCTTGCCCTTTGAGGACAGACTGAATGACCTGGGCATGTTCAGCCTGAAGAAGAGATGCCTGCAGGGGCACCTTAAAACAGCCCCTCATACCTATGAGGTGGTTATCAAGAAGCAAGAGACAGGTTCTTCATGGTGAAGTATGGTGGGAGGATAAGAAACAATGGGCATAACTTGAAACAAGGAAGGTTTATACTGGAGATGAATCTAAACTTTTTCACATTCAAGTGGTGGAACATATTGCCTAGAAACACTGTGCCACCCTGGAAGTTTTCAAAACCCCAGTGAATAAACCTCTGATCAACCTGGTCCAAACTCATAACTTAACCCGCTTGGAGAAGGGAGTCAGACTACAGTCTTCCTGAGGTACCTTCTGAACTGAGTAATCCTGTGATCCTGTGACTGTGGCTGCACTCAGACTGATTGCAGTTCTCTTGGACCAAGACAGAAATTAGCAGATAAAGCAATCCTTATGGCATGACCAAGGTATGAGTAAGCAACCTAAAGGGGAACTTGGACTGTGACCTCCTTTGGAATCACAAAAACTACATTTTTTGTTCTTGTCAGCCACTGTCAAATAATCCTTCTTCTCAAACTTCAATTGAATCAATGAATGAATCATGAATTGCCCACTTTGTTCCACTTTGCTCTATTGAAAAATGTCTGTGCTGATTGCCTGCCAATGTATTTTGTTGTCCTAGCAGATGAACTGCTGTGAGCGTACTCTGATATTTGCATCAGTTCCGTTACCAATTTCATAACTGTCTCTTGTGGTGCAGAGGAGTACACATCCCACCTGGTTTACATAAACTACAACCATTGTATTATCTGCCAGGTGGAGAATAAGGCATTCTATAAAAGAGCAGTTAGACCTCTGTACAAGTGTTTGCATTGCACTGAATTCTACACCATTTCTGTGTGAGTGTGATTTGCATTTAATTCTGCCTATGTGGGCTCATCAAGTCCAACAGAGATAGATTTGTCACTGTAGTTTGTGCAGAAAAAACAGTTCCATTTGGCCTGCTTCTATCAGATCACAGAGGAGAAAACATCCTACAGAACTGTTGGAAAGGTATCTGAACTCTATGACCCCACATACACAGCCTATCATCTAACCTTGCTGTCAGCGTGCAGTCTCCAAAATGTGGAAAAGGTGAATTTGTGTGATGAACTGAGACAAATAGTGACTATTACTTAGGGCAGTGCCTGAGGTTGTGTACTAAGGGAACCTAGTGTCACTCAAGTCCGTCCAGAGTTAGATACCTCAAATTCTGAAACAGCTCTTTTTTTTTGTTAGGGCAAAAATTGTCTGCTCTGTTTTGACTTTTCATCTGAAAAGCATGAAGAATGGTGTGAAGTTCTGAATTTCACGAAGAGTCAGGTGTCCATGCAGATTTGCAGGACAAGCTTTGTTTCCTACAATTACCTCATTGAATACATTGAAAATACCTTAGTGTCAGGGACAGTTTAAGAATAAATTTATATTGGAAGTGGTTTTGGCCTGATGGATATCAAGAAAACTCTAAGAGAATTACAATATACAAATATGTCATTTCCACTTTGGACTTGGACTGGCTGGGAGGTACCCACAAAGCTGAGTGGCTTCATTCCCCCTCTTCAACAGGACAAGGGAGAGAAAGTAAAATTAAAAACTCATGGGTCAAGATAAAGGCAGTTTAATAAAGAAAAGCAAAGACCATGCATGGAAATAAAGGAGAATGTTCTACCTCTGTCAGCAGATAATATTCAGTTACTTCCTGGGAAAGGCAGCCTCAGTATGTAGCTGTTGCTTTGGAAGACAAATGCTTTCATAATGAATCCTCCCCCTACATTCCTTGCCCTTCTCTCATCTTTTATTGCTTACCATGACATCACATGGTATAGAAACTTCAGTCAGTTTGGGTCAACCATCCTGGCTATGCCCCCTCCAAGCCTCTCACCCACTCCCAACCTACCACCCTTGGATGGCAGGCACATGGGGGTAGAGAGAGCCTCAGTGCTGTGTGAACCTTGCTGCTCAGCTGTGCCCACAAAATGCTGTTACCAATACCTTTATAGTTACCAATACAAAGCACAGAACTGGGAGAGCTGCTATGTAGAAAGTTAATTCCATCCCAGACAGATCAAATAAATTTATGTATAAGAAAATTTCTATCCCTTAATCGTTTTATGTTGAGGAAGAATATGTCCTATAGCAGATAGAGCGAGGGGGAAAAAAGAGGACAGGAAAAGAGACATTCACTTATGAGAGGCATTTGACTACAACATTGTGAAGAATGAATCAAAAGCAGTTCCCACTCATTTGGCTTCCACCCAAGTGGCAAAAGTAAGTTGTTTAATTTTTGCATGAAGGCATGATCCAAAGGAGCAGTCACTGCAAAACTCTTGATGGTTTTCTTCCCTTCCCAAGGATTTGTGCTACTACTACATAGTCCTAGTACCTCCAGATAAGCTATTCTGAAAATGTTCGACATCCCACAGACTTCATAGAGTAGAATATGCTTGGACTTGCTTCCTTCCAACAGTGCTTAAACCAAATAGACATTTTTCTCCCAAAATATGCACGTACATTCAGAGCTCAGTGTAACATGAGAATTTCTGAAGGACAACATCATTCTTCTCAGTAACTGAATGAGGAAATTCCAGCAGTAATTCCTGTCATCAGAGAAGGGAGATTTCGAGGAACTAGCTTTCCTTTTCATTTTAGAGAGCCTACAATCCCAGCTAGTGCTGACTCAACAGTAACAGGGTGTGAAAAACTGGAAATGCAGCAGCTGCAATTGCTTGAGGAGAAGTCCTTGCCTATCCATGAATGATAAAAATTGAACTTCATATGCCAGTGGCAATTCTGAATAAATTACTCAGCAAAGTGATTAGATTGTATGTGAGCAAATTATAATGGGCAGGCGGTAACTGAAGATTCTCCAATACAAACTTTTGAAAAGAAGTAATTAAACTTCTTTTCAAAATGGAGAGTTTCAAGTATTCTGAATCTTTTTTTTCATAGGGTAGTAAAAAAAACCCAACAATGCTGCCTTTTCTATTTTTGTTTCTGCCTGCTCCTAGGCAACCCCCTGCTTGGTAACTGCAATTGCACTATGCTTCCCTAGATATCAGAAGCATTTTTGTCCTTGGTTTTCTTTTCCATTAGATAGTTTCCAGAGATGTTAACTTTCCAGACATGGAAGATGAACTTGAGCAGTACTGCCTTTCAATCAATTCCTGTCTGTGCCAAAATATGGGAGTGCTTTTTTCTCAATAAGAACTAGCAGTGCACTTCTGCAATACAGAACAGATTGGGATGCAGAGATAGTCACAATACATGCTAATACTGTGCGTGAACTCCTGGGACCACAGAGGATTCAGCTTTTTCCATAATGAAGGACCCAATATGTCTTTTCACAGGAACATTGATGGAATACTTGAGGTCGGAGTGAAAGCTCTTAGATATGCTGAAGTTAAGGTGCTTGATACCAGCACTGGTAATAATTTTTCTATGATAATGTAGTACTAGCAGCAGTACCTAAATCTGTATTACCACAAAAAATCAGAACTTCATCTATCAGCAATTTTAATGTGTTTCAAATATTCCTGCTTATTATATATTGAGCACTATGGATTCTCTCGTTCAAATTTGTATATGGAGATACTTTTGTGAAGAAAGGAAAAGGCATTCCAGACTCCTTTTTTTGACAGAGAGTTTGTGAAAAGGCCTGCCTCCAAATCTGTGAGAGGTAAAGAATGCAGTTTCTTGGCACTGTCTTACTAGTCCTCCTTGGACAGAAAGGCTCCACCGAAAAGCTTTGAACCTGCTACTATTTGAGGTGACATTCTTAATCTTGCAGAAATGTCAAAAAAAATGTATGCATAGAAAACTCTGATCGTGCCAGACAGTCAGAGTCAGATCTGTGTAGTTTAAGAAAAATTGATACTATATTGTATTGCACCCAGATTTGCTGGGGAACACGTAGATATCTTAATTCTGTAGGTATGTCATTATTGGAAAGAGATAACTTACAATGCTGCCCTTTGCTGATATGAGATATTTATGAACTTTTTTGTTGTGTGTGATAAGCCTGAGAGTTACCAGTGGTACACCACCAAATTTAAGAGTTGAGTGCTTTCCAGCAAAGCCTAAGAAGTATCACACATCTTGAGACTTCATACAGAAACTTACAGTTTTTAGAGGAGAGAAAAGTCTCTGAAGGCCTGAATTGATACTTTTAACTATCAGAGTCTACCAATGTAGAAAAATGATTTTGTGTTTCATTAGTATTATCAGAATGTAGTGGTTCCTGTCTCTGACACCTGACACCTTGAGAAGCCAGGAACACAGAGGAGACATGGAGTGATATCTCTTCAGACCCACTCCAATTTCCAGCAGCTTCAATCCTGACACTTACCAGTTTTCTTCCATGAATTTAACTGGTTTTTGGCTTAAGCACAATATTGGAGTCTAGAGCAATCACTATCTGAAAACTCACCTACATATTTTGTGCAGAGGTACCCCACCTGGGCTGTTTTGAACTCACCACCTGCTACTTCACTTTGATGCAGCAAATGAAGAACGACTATGCTGGTTAGGACTCAAGTTTTTAGTTTCATAACCAAACAGAGGCTGGATAACAAACTACCCATGTTTACAACAGCTGATATGTCTCAAAACTAGGCCTTTTTATAGAGTATCATCCTGAAATGTATTTGTTTAAATGGAATGAACAGAGCAGTGCAATTTTAAGCTTTTTT
>JAWWTY010000106.1:48930480-48944350 GCA_035222235.1 Margarornis squamiger
GCCTTTTTATAGAGTATCATCCTGAAATGTATTTGTTTAAATGGAATGAACAGAGCAGTGCAATTTTAAGCTTTTTTTCATACAAAAGAGGGCTGTGCAGTTACACTATGCATCAGTGACAACTCTCCTTAGCAATTGTTGCTCTTGTTGGCCTATATTAACTCCTTTGTCTGAGCTGAAGCAGCCTCAAAGCCAATTAAATGTATATACCATAAATCAACCTTTTATTAAAGTCAGTCACAGTATTTGGTGATGTGTCCCAGCTGTGAATAAGAGAACTGGGAGGAAATGAAATGTACTTTAGTAAGGCACTTGTTAGGAAGTATTACTGATGGAGAGTGGAAGAACTGGAAATTTTGAGAATCAGCTCAGGGAGCTGTAAAGAATAGCACCAGAATCCAGAGGAAGACAGGGTTCACTAGGTTTTTTTCTAATGAAGTTACTTCCTTACTACCAAGTATACTTTTTTGACTAGAAAGGAAGTATTTACAAACTACAAACAAAATATTTGCAAAAAATATTCAAGCATGTGTTTTATAGAAGCGTAACCACCTCTCACTCAATTTACTAATAAATTTGATCTTACTGAAGCATTTTATATTACTTTCTCAGATTCTGAATGGGAGAGAAAACCTGTCTATGCACAAATACAGTAGAGACAGTAGGACAATGTGTTTTGTATAGTGGAAACAAACTACAAGTGTTTTAATTGGTTAAGAAAAGAAAGGGTGAAGCAGATGACTGGCCAAATTTAACACTCCCTAATATTCCTTAATTTTTTTTTCTACCATAGTATTTTCCGTGAATTTCCTGATTATTCAGTTGATCAGAAAAGCTGACTTTGAGGGGGGAAAGTATAAATTTCTTCCTATTTTTGTTAGAATTTAATGATTACTTATTTTTTACAAGCTGTATTGCAAACTTGAACACTTCTGTCAGCTTTAGCACAGCCCTAAAATATGAAAAGAGAACAAGTCACTCCATAACAGAGAAGAACTAAATTGAGTGGAGGCTGTACAACCAATATCAGACATACTCCCACCAGAGTTGAGATTAATATCTGTACAATTTGAGATTGGCACTTTTCAACTTTTTTTTTTTTTTTTTTTTTTACATTAAACAGTGAAACAACAACACAGAAAACCCCAAACCAATATCATAAAAGATCCAAAACAAAACAAACACACACACACACACACACACACACACAAAACTTCACAAGAGAAACTCCCAAAACTCCAGAACCAGAGACAAATTTTTGCCAGAGCACAGATTCAACAGAAAAATAATTGACAGGTTACCAGTGCAGTTCTTCTGGAAGTTGGGATTCTCTAGTGGGTGCCCTGGGATGCGGCACTGAAATCTGTGCTGCCAGAACTCAGGAAACCAAGGATTGCGGGTGTTGGTGTCCAGACGCAGCTTCAGATAGTAGTCATCAAATGCCAAGACCTCAGGAGACTGCAGTTTGATAGTAATGCCTCCATTTGCTTCAGGTTCATAACCTTCAATGACTTCATCTCTGTCTGCCCAACCATCACTGAAAAGAGGCAAAAAACCTTTATTACACAAAGACAGGAAGCTTGTTTTGAAGAAGCAACCAGACAAAGGCAGGCCAGCACCCTTGGAACCAAGTGATTAAGGGGGAATCTAAAGATGTAAAATTCAGACAGAGAAAGCAGAGTAATAGAAACTTGTAATGAGCAGTCTGACTGATTTCATGCAGAGTCCTCATTAACTCATCTGGAATAATGAGGATTTATCCTTGTCCTTCTGGAAAGGTTATTGGGCATATAGCTTTTGCTGTGATGTCTGAAGAGATTCTGCCTTATTTCCACTGTCCTGTAAGGGGTGGAAACTGAGAAAATTAATGTTGATAGAAAGGAAACGGAGCCAGGATCCTGGATGTTTTGCAGAATAGACTGCAGCGTGCATGGATTTTACAGCAAGAAGAGCAATTCAAATCAAACATAAAGTGAGAAATGCATTGTGGTGGAAGAGAAAGGAATAAGAATACTTGACCAAACTAAAAAGAAAACCACATGCTATTCTCACACTGCATGGGATTTGTGATACCACGCTTTCTTTTCCTCCTTTTTATTTTTAATTAACAAATACTGGCTTTCTATTTTATTTGTCTGTTTGTTCATATATGAGATACTTTTAAAAACCTGAAGCTAAAACTCTTTTTTGACAACATTATTTCATGGAAAGTCTGTTTTAACAGGTTTGAACAAAGTCCATTGGGCTTAGGATTTGAGTTTTAGTCTGGTTCCTTTAGTCCTTTTTCTTCTTCTGTAGAAGTCCATTGATTTAGTGTCATTCTCAAGTTCTTATTATGGTCCCCTAAGAACAGGGCTATTACAGTCTAATTTAAGTGCAAATATAAGTCAGCCATTGCTTAATTTTAAAATGCTGGGCATGTCATGAGAGAAATAGATTATTCTGGCACCTCAGATCTCGTTCCATCCACTCACAATCAAATCAGTGGCACTGCTTCTGTGAAAAGCAGACAGATGAAGCACTTCCAGCAGCAAAGAGCTCAAGATGAAAAATGCAATTGACCACAAGAGAACTCTCTGATTCACCCAAAAGAGGATTTCATCCTGAATTTCAGACAGACTGAAAGAAGGTCTTTGTTAGAAGTCTTACACACAGCCTTGAGGAGAGTGTTGTGGTGCAGACCATTACCAGCTGAGGGCATTTATGAGACACTCAGCATAGATGTGCCTGGGACTCCACAATGGAAAATAGACACGGTTTGAAGTAGCAAGCTCTGTCACAGTCCTAGTTAAGCAGGTATAAAGGGACTACGCACTGGGTATGTCTTAGTCCTTGGTCCCCAGCCATCAGACTAAACAGCTGCATGGTTTAGCTGGCGTTCACATTAACTGCTGCATCTATGCTCTAGACACCTGGGGAAAAAAAATTACACTTTTCCATGAAAATACAGGAAAACCCATGTACTGAATGTTTTCCACATGTGAACAGACCCAAGCCTCTATTATGGGAAGTTATTTAAGGTGTGGAATATCTGGCAGTGCACAGAGTGATCAACAGATTCCTTTCAACCTGGTCTCAGGGACTCACAAAGCTGTACTTTAAGATGGCACTACATGGCACCTTTGAGACAGGATTTCCTGTTTCCCCATTTGACAGGGCCTTGTAGTAGAACTTCCCAAAATTTCTGACCCTTCAAACCAATAACCACTATCTTCATATAGCATGAGATACATGTTTCATTTCACACGTGGTACGAGAGCAAAGAGCAGGGGGAGTTGCAGGGTGTAGGTCACAGGAGGGAGACAGCAATGGCACAAGAGTGCCAGAGTACCCAAAAGTGACTCTTTCTGTCAGGCTGAACATGGCTACTTCTGGCTGGATCACTTCCTGCAGCGAGCAATGCAGGTTGCCTAGCTTCTTGTTACCAGTATAGCCCAAATGATAACCACCTGGCAGGGCCTGAGCCTGACAGCTACATTTGAATTGCCACAGGGGTGCACGGAGTTCAAAAATCACATTTTGTCCATCCCTGCTTCCTGCCCAGCTAGACTGCCTCGAATTTTGAAGAGGAAAAAGAGCCACAGTCCAACCTCTCTGCATCCCCCCACTCCTCACTTGTCTGTATTCTGAGTGAAAATAGTAAAATGTACTGTGCAACCTGACTGCTTCAGGACAGAGCATGGCCTAGATAACACTGATACGGATAACCCTGCAAAGGTAAAACCATGAGAATTAACTTTCTAGATTTCACATAATTCAAGCTGAAAATTGGCACCAGAGGGGAGAAAAAGACACAATATTTATTTTTTCTTATGTGGGGGAAAAATAAGCAAAAGATCACTCTAACAGCATGAGTAATTGAGTCCTAATTGCATGATTACTTCATTATTTGTCACAATGTTTTTGCCTTTCAAACTGTAGACTCAAGCAGAAACATAAGCAAGTCAAAAACATTAAGTAAACCAAGCCATTTTTTACAAGACCTTCTTGAAAGTAGGTAATTTCTCTACTGTTTGGATTTCTACCAGCCAAACAATAGTTATTTATTCCCCCCCCCCCCACCTCCCCACACACAATATGTTTGGCTTGGAAAATTTCCACATACATTCTGAAGACAAAGCAGAGCAAATCTGCAAAGACAAGAGAAAGTGTATTTTGAGTTCTCTGAGGGCAATTTATTGAAAACTGGAACACAGATAGTCACCTAATATTTCTTGGTCTTTTTCTGGCCCCAAATGTTTTTTTATTCTCTCTTCAACTTCCTCCAGTCTGTCTGATAAGTTTTGTCTTCAGCTAAATATGAAGAAAAAGCACTGGAATCAGAGAAAATAAAAGTTCATATGTGTTGAAGCTCATATGGGAGCTTTACTCTAGTTTCACTAAAGTGAAGGAAGCCAAGATAAGTCCTCTGGTCTCTTAGGGGATCTCTGCCATCCTGGTGGCTGCAGGCTGACTGAGCTGAAAGATGTGCTAAGGGAGGTGTGCAGCCCTACCAGCAGCTGTGGGAGGATTATTAGATACATAAGAGTCTATAATAATATCTTTCTGTACTCCTTTTTCATGTTATATATATATGTATATAAGATTGTCTAGAAACTGTGCATCCTTAGTGCCTTATGAATAAATGGATAGTGCTTCAGAAGACAATGTTAAAAAACCTGACATTGCTAATGCTGGGCAAGAGCATGATACTGAAGTCCAGATGACTATGTGCATATCAGTGACAAAATCACAAGACCAAATGCTGATTCAACATAAATTTGAAATTTCGTTTAAAAAAGGAAGCACATACTATTCTTTTGTTGTCAGAATCAAGCACTTTCCACCTACTATTCTTCTTTCATCCTGCTAAATAGCAAGTAACACCCCACAGAGCTCTTGTTCCTAGCCCACCTTTCTGTGTGCCTTTATTACAGATTTCAGGAGGTGGCCCAATATCCATCACCCAAACTGCCTTCCCTGATAAGTGTTCATGTGTGTGACAATCTGGCCTTGAACCGTGCTGGGTATCTTGTGCAACAGTTGATCTGAAGCTCCATGAGGGGGTTTAAAGTGTGATGACAGAAACAGCGAGGGAGGGAAAAGCATGTGGGTGTCAAACTAGCAACAACTCTTTTTGCTCTTAGGAGAGAAAGAACTGCTTTTGTTATGGTTTTGAGTTGTTTATCACAGTCAAAACGGTCACCGATACTCTGCAAGCTGCTTTTAGTCCAAGTCCCAGTGTGGTGGCTGACATTCATGAAGCCAAAGCCAAATTTCAGCATTCAGTGACAAACAAAAATCAGGCAGGAAGAGGAAAAGCCCAGGGTTACCCAATCTAGAATCAGAAGTCCTATTTCCCATTATCACAGACTGTTTGAAGAAACAAAGCTATTTTTTTCTCAATCAGTTTACTATTCTGCAAATATGTGACAATGGACATCACTGAATTGTGGTGTAAGCCTTTTATTCTCCCTATATTTTCTAAACTGTACTCACATATATTCCTGTGACTGAAACACCAGGGGAAATGGAATGGATTTCCAATTTCCTCTCATCTTCCAAACATGAACACTGTCAGCTGCTTTTCACAAGGGCTGATGAGACAACCAGCAATCAGCCTTTCTATTTTCATCTCCTCAGGGCTTAACTCTTAAGCGGTGCAGCAGCGGCTCTGCTGTCCTTCCCAGCACAGCACTCAGAGAGTTACTACTCCAGATCCTTTTTCCAAACAGGCAAACTCACAAAAGTAAACATTCTATTGCTTATGAGGACTGCTTGTCTGTGATTACTGTGGGAGGTAGCATCCTTTCACAGGTAAAGAAAATGAAACACATTTGTTAGTCATGGACACAGACTGCCAGTTTGATCCCTGCACCCTTATAAGGTTTGATCTGAATGAGCAAAGCTGTAGAGGGCACTTGATTTAGACTCCTCTGACTGGAGAGCTGCAGCTCCTTTTGCATTAACTGAGGTAGTACTTTCTTAAGAAGTTGTCATTCATGATATTTTTTTTTCCTCCTGGGTTGGATAAGTCATGAAATAAAAGAAATTAAGAGCAAAAAGCCCTTTTTAAATGATAAATGAATTATTTCTGCAATAATCTTTCTGCCTACAGCAGATATATTCTTGTCATTATAAAACCAAATAAATCCATCATGTTAACATGACTTCCATCTCTTTTTTAGTTATTTTCCTGTTCCTGTGCAAGTGAATATTCTTATCCACTTTGAAAACAATACTACACATAACTGTATCTATGTAAATTGGAAATACTAGTTTCAAATTTTCAACCTTCACAGAGATTCCCTGCTTTTATCCCATTCAGGCAGAATAGCAGGGCACTAGGTGACCCTAATTGTCACACAAAAGGATCAGAGTCTACTTTCTTGCCTTCTCTCCCTTCCACAAAACCAACGCCCCTGTCAGAATACCTCCCTTGTCACATCAATATACATTCCCGCAGAGCCCACTGCTGAATGCTCTTTTACCATTGCTCTCAAGGCTGCCAGCTGGCCTGCTGTTATGTCAGATTTCTAATAGATTTAAATATGAGGCCAGCACCACTCAGAGAATTCAACATTTAATAAAGTGCCATGACATTTTTTATATATGTCAGTATCTATATTTTAAAAGACAATTATTATATGCTGGATTGTATATATATGTTTAAAAAAAAAAGGCTGGAGATTTTTACTTGGAGTCTGCTTTTTGCAAAACCGTCTTTCTGTGTGGTAGACAGACACTGCTTTTTTAGAGGCTCAGACACTGCTTATATAGACACATTTCAAAACTCTACAAAACACTAAATAGTGATAAGTAGCATTTAAATAATTTGCTATTTGGTTCTGGTAAATGTCAGTGCTCTAGATTTTGAGAGCTTGTCATAGTTGGAAACCTGCAAATTTCTCTTTTTATAGAAGTCTTTTCTGACAGCACACCACTGGAAAATCCAGCACGGATTCTCCTGTCTGCATGTCAGAGTTGTATGATTGTGACGACCTCCTGCCTGTTTTTCTGGCAGAATGGACAGAAACTCAGAGCTTAGCATAAGACCAACCCAAAAAGTACCAGTGTGGCAGGTGAAATAATTTCATAGGAAAAAAAAAAAAAATCCCTGTTGTCACCTGCTATGATCACAGGTGACACAATCAGGTCTGGAGTTATTCAAAAACACCACTGTGGCTGACTGCTTGTCTGCCCTCTTCTGGGAGCAGACTTTTAATAAAATTCTTTATTTCACCAGCCTGATGTACTGGAAAGAAAAAAACACGATTACTTTATCGTGAAGGAGGATGGGCCTATTCTCTGGTAATAAGGAACACTACCAAAGATACTCAGCATCTGTGTAATACATGCCTTAAACAGAAGATGCCATGTAAAGAAAATTGAAACTGTCTAATATTCACAAGCCAGCAACCAACTAAGAGACTTTCCTCCTTAGGCTTATTCATTGTCAGTCAATCCAGCAGTCACCAATGTGCCAGCTAAAAGATGCTGACCATTATTTCTAATGAGCATTATTTCAAACATGAGAAACAAAAGGTCATTTTTGCACTTACTCCTTCAACTAATTCACCAGTACTACCTACTTGCATTGAAAAAAATCTCATTTGAGCTTTCCCCAGTTGTCAACCATAAATTTTTAAAAAACATAGTTTTACTTTTACATATGTTACAAGTCCTAGCAGTATTAGGAGAATACTCCCATGGCTGTAGATAAGCCTGTATCTCACTGTTGGTAAGACCTTGCTGAAAGTCTGTATACTGTCATGCTAAAACCTGAGGGCTGCTGAGAACTGACTCACTTTCTTAAAACCAGAAGAATCAAGTTCATTAAATCTTCTCAGCTGAAAGGAAAATAAAAGGGTGATAACACAGAATAGCTTACACTGGAAGGGACCTTAAAGGTCATCTAATTTCAAACGTCCTGAAAGGACAAGGACACCTTCCACTAGACCAGGTTGCTCAGAGCCCCATCCAGCCTGGCCTGGAACACTTCCATGGTTGGGGCATCCCCAGGTTCTCTGGGAAATCTGTTCCAGTGTCTCACCACCCTCACAGTAAATAATTTCTTCTTAACATCTTATCTAAACCTACCTTTTCAGTTTAAGGATATTCCTCCTTGTCCTATTACTACATGCCCTTGTAAAAAGTTGCTCTGCATTCTTTTGAAGGCCCCCTTTAGGTGGGTGCTATACACCGTGAAGTCTTCACTTCTCCAAGTTTAACAACCCCAGCTCTCTCAGCCTGTCTTCATAGGAGAGGTGCTCTATCCCTCTAATCTTCTTGGTGGCCCTCTTCTGGACTAGCTCCAACAGGTCCAAGTCCTTCTTATGTTGAGGTACCCAGAGTTGGACACAGTACTCCAAGTGGGGTCTCACAAAAGCATAGATGTGGAAAATCATCTCCTTTAATAAAGGCTTCAGTGTAAGCCAGTAGTTTTGCTCCTGTAGGCATAGATGGAGGTAGGCAGGAGTCATCACTCCCAAGGTCTTTTTCTTTTGCAGCAGGCATCACGAGGTACTCTGGGATTTCTGTTTCCGTTTCCCAAAAATTGTGTCGGGCTCAAATGTACCTTGAATTCCAGCGTCTAGATCTCTCCAGTTTGCTAACCTCCATAGGTCAGTCCTGACTAAAATCAGCTGAAAGCATCATGGGAATATCAGTTCTGCACATTGGAAGCACGAGGAGAAAACCACTGAAGATCTTTGTGGGAGGGCGAAGTAAAGGGAAAGAGCAAACTGCTGCCTTGACAATCTCACACACACACAAGAGAAAGTACAAAAGGAGCATTTGGTGCCAGACTGTGAAGTTACTGATTTTAGACTCACAGCTCACACAGCACTACTGTCCCAACGTGGATTGTAAACCCCCATTGGACTATAGATTGGAGAGCATGTCAAACCTTGTCAGGGCTTGGGGTGGATGTCTCTAGAGAGGACCAGTGTAACTGAAGAAGAATTGCTGTGATTTATCAGCTAACCTTGTTCTCTTGGAGACAGCTATATGCGCCCATTATGGTTTCAACTCTAATGTCCTGCAGGAGGCATTGTTTTATGAGAGAAATTGAAAGACAAGGTGTAAAAATAATTCCAAAGGCCACTTCCTGCAAGTGATTTGTCACATTTCTTAGTAAAATTTCTGTTGTTCTCAGGTTCTACTTCATGACATTGCATACACAATTTTTCACTTCCCATCCATGACTATTGAAAGGTCACAGTCAGTTCTTATATTTTACAGAAACAAAAAATATTGGTAAGAGCTTGAAACGTTTATTTACTGAATCAGTGATTATATTTTTTTTGAATGACAATCTGTAAAGAACCTAAGGTTGATAAATGAGAGCTCACTGTTTCAAATTATTATGATTCACTTCTGTGTGAATGTTCAAAGTTTTTGCACTGTTCATTTAAAAAATGTAGATTATAACCTTGTGGACCGTGATGGATTGTATTTTGCAAATACATATTTACAAATGTTTTAATTATCATATGTTGTGCATATATTTGCATACAATTTACATAATGTAATTTAACTGCTTATCATGCAGGCAATATCATGGAGAGTCTTTACTGTGAAGATTCTCGATATGTTTGGCATGGGCAGCTTTTTGTAAATGTAGTTGCTGTTTTTATGCAGGAAAGGTTTTAGCATTCTCAAGGGTTCACAATGGGGCATATCTTGGAAAGTCAGCAACCATACATATATTCTCTAAGGAAACAGCTGATTTTTCAAAAGGTGTGCACATGCTTTCACCCCAGACTGACAAGTGGATTGAATCCTTACTCTGCATATTTGAAATTCATAACACAAAGCATCATGAGAGTGCAATATCTTGGGATACGTGAAATTAAAGTACATGTGTAAAGAAGAGAATCCAATTTTCGACAAACACACATGAATAGGAAACTTTAGTCTTAGCATTATGGCTTGTCTAAGGTGCTCCTTGGCTTCAACATGTGGAGCCAAGTCCAAGGTTTTTAATGTCGTATTAATACACCCAAATCTGAAAACAGTTTGAGTTTTTCATCTCTGTACCAGTTCCTGGGGATTTTTTTTCCCCTTGCTGTGACTGTGCTTTGAATTATGAGCAAAAAGACTCCACTGAAGAATGAATATGGATAGTAAGAGGTTATTCTTGCTGTGAAGAGTCTGACAGTAATCTCTTTTCAGAAAGGATAATCAGGAAGTACTATTCCTGTTAAGATTTCCATCTTGTCCTAATGTTAGAGAATGAGGTCTTTTCTGTGGAATCATGCAAAGGCATGAAGGGGAATAGAAACCTTCCTTCTTCTGCTTCAGCCAACTACAACCTACTTAAGTATTGGCGCCAGATCTGGAGGACTGGAAAGAGATAACATACGGAGGGGAAACAGGTTTGAAACGCTTGGAAAGGCACATGCATATATATAGGAAAGAGAACAGGTAAATACACATCCCTCTCTACTCCATGCCACTGCAGTAGATCTTGCTGGATGCTTGGTCCATGCAATTTCCCTTGAAGTATTTCAGCTCATTCCTGTCATTTTCTTAAGGTCATTAGAGAAAGTATGAGTCATGTAACTAGGGAAACAACAAATCTTCTGCTATAAATTAAGTCTTACACTTTTATTTAGGAAGGCAAAACTTCTTTTATATTTCATTAATCTATTGACCCTAGAAACAATCAAAGTGTTCCTAGGATCAGATTCTATTAATTAGTGATGATGATACAACTTACTAAGAGAAAACTGAAGCAAACTTTTTAAAAATAGAACCTGACTTTGTTCAGCTTTTGCACAAAGGCAAAAAGAAAAGAGTGAAAGAGTGTGTAAGTTGCCTTTGCTCCTACATGACACAGTGACAGAGACCTGTATTTCCTTCTCCCTTCCTGAATCGAGCCAGAGAAGAAGAATGTGTATGGACTAACAGAAAATACATACTTGTGAATTGCCTCATGCAGTATTGGGATATGCAAAGAAAATCTGACAGGCATTATGCAGAAACTTTCCTTGAGTGAAAACACTGCATTTATGGGCAAAGGTAGAAGAGTAAAAGCCAAATAGCATCAACTAATCAGGGGGCCAGCTACTCCCTGAGGGCTGGGGAGCTGGGACTGGAGGGAGAACACAGAGCAGGGCAGGACAGGGCCTTGCCAGCCAGGGCTAGGTCCAGCTCTGCCCAGGCCAGAAGGGCCAGGGAGACCCAGGTGTCCTGGCCAGGTACAGCCAAGGGTTGAGGAAAGAGGGCTGTGTCCATCAAAGAGCTGACTGATGCCACAGCAGAAGTGTCCCTTCTGTTTTCAGATTTCTGAATGATATTTTTAGATATCTGTTTAAATGGAGGCAGGAAACATTGTTTTCTTAGTGTTTCTGTCCCACAAATACAATTGCTATAGTCATCACGAACACGCAACACATGAAGGCAGAAGGGAAAATGACCCTCATGACAAAAAAAACAGACCAATTGCCATTTCCTGATGATAGGAAAGAAAAGAAAATTCAAAAGCATGGAGAAGGCAACAAGTCCCCGGTGTTGTTACTTCCTTTTACTCTGTGGTTGAATGATATGAGAAATGTTAATAATCCATGTCAGAGAAATTGCTCAAAGAAATCTACTCTACCTCTACCAACAAACTCTGAAAGAAAATCTTTAAACCCATGTTTATATATGAGTGCCAGAGAAAAACAGTTATTTCTGAGGAAGCATTCCAATTAAGAAATCCTTCCTTATGTTCATACATTGAGATACCAACAAAGCATACAGAATTCAAGGTAAGGCACATGCACACACATGTTTTTTAAAACAAAACAAAAAATCCCCAAATCTTAATAACAACAACACCCAAATGGAACAATGAGGGAAAAAAATAAAGGAAAATAGCCTTTTCAATAAAAAGACTGTTGTTTGTATGACAAATCTAAGAACAACAATCTGAAACTTTGATTGTTTTGATACAAGAACTGTTGCTCACAAAAAGTAAAAAAGCATGAAGGAAGAAATATTGATGGAGGAGACAGAGCCAGATAAAGAGCTCTATAGATTTTCTGTATTATATCCTGTGAGCTGTAAGTAAAGGAAGATTGCACAGTTGGTACTACCTCAGGAGAAAACTGGGATGTGATTAAAAGCCAAACACGCAGAGAGCTTTCAGCTGTTTGCTGCTGTCTTAGAAAGGACAAATGTTTGAGTTTTCCCAGGTGCCTTTTATCTTCTACTGATGGCCACCTGTGCTTAGTCATCTGCCTTCCTCTCTGCTCCATTTCTGGTGCATTAAAACTCCTTATTTCTCACCCCACTGAGAACTAAGGCATGGGGAGGCTTAATGTGCCCAAGCAAACAGAGTGGACACATGGGACAGTCCTCTAGAAGGCTGAGCCTTGGAGGACCAGCAGTTCTACATGGAGCAAATGTCTTATCCCTCATGATTTCCATGGGATTAATTCCGAATCCTCTAACTGTGATCTGGTAACGCTCACACGTCTCAGGGCTGCAAAAGGGACTAAATGAGATTGCTGTCAGGATTAGTAAACATTGGTCAGTTAAAGAGATGAAGGAATATAAGGATAGTATCAAGGTCACCATCATCATGGTCTTTTTCAGAAAGTCTGTGGTGGGCAGAGCACACAACAGTTGGGAAAGAATGCAGATGTGAAGGTGTTTTGACAGTCCTTAAGACATGTGTATACATACACCTATATAAAGCCATTGGCAATACAATAATTTTCTGACTGACATTATAACTAACAGAGAAGTGAGAGAAAGAGGGAAAAGGAGTAAATTCCTACAGAACTGTCAATGCTATTTAAAATATAAATAACAGTCCATAAGCTATTCAATATATATTATTCCTATTTCTAGTTGTAAGAAAGGAAAGATATTTAATGTAATGCCCCATTTGACATTTTATGAAACAACGATAATGGAAAGAACAGAAGAAAAACATTTTTGATACAACATATTTATGAAACACCATTTTATGTATTCACTTAAAATGGAGTAAAAATGTAGGTCTTTGCCAAATTAACCATTTTTTAAAATAAAAAAAAATATACTAATTATTTATAAAGGCTCATATATTTTAAAAATTTGTTCAGTAAACTTCCTGCTGCCCTTGTTATTGGGGAAAGAAGGAGAAGGTGGGAGAGTTGTCTGGGTATGAAACCTATGTTACGTGTATGTAGCAACAACAGATATAAGTCAAAAGGGAATTTGCATGCATGGGATTGCCAATCAGTTTTCACCTCATGACACCTGCCCTCTAAGTCTTCTGTGTTGTGATAGAGGGTCATACACTCTGTCCTGGACAGTGACCCCCACTATGGCCAAGCAATCCCTTGTCACTCCACCTTTTTTCCCACCTGCTTGTCTGTTATATCCCCAGCTATTCTTCCTTTCTACACTGCATGACCTTCACCCTTTCACACTGTATAGCTAGTGGGACTTCATTTCATAGAAGCCTCTAGATATTACAATGATTTAAATGACAAACAAACATAAAACTTCTTAGCCTCTATTTTTTGCATGCACAGCCAGTGATTGCACACCAAAAACTGTAATTTAATCCCTATTGAAATAAAATAGAAGGATGCTGCATCCGTTAAAAAGAAATAGCCATGACAGACTGTCATTTTAATAGAAACTACATAGTTTTGGCAGACGAAGAACTAACCCTGAAAGACTGACCCAGTACAAGAAATAAATCACTACAATGTTATTTATTTCCTTTGTTGCATTAGCATCAGGTTTAACTGTGCTACAAGGCATACGAACACCAATAAAATATAAATACATGCTTGTGTTCTAAAGAGTAATTTTCAAAAATCTGTTTAACAAAATTAGAACTTGATCCAGTATTGGTCAAGGAGAAGCTTGAACTGTCTAAAATATAAGTGGTAGAACATCATAA
>JAWWTY010000106.1:48944450-48969059 GCA_035222235.1 Margarornis squamiger
ACAAAATTAGAACTTGATCCAGTATTGGTCAAGGAGAAGCTTGAACTGTCTAAAATATAAGTGGTAGAACATCATAACACTTTTACTGTGAATTCAGTTATGACTTGGAAAATATATTTTTGCACAGAGAATAGAAGGAAAACAGAAACTATGTTTTGATGATAGGAGTAAGATATCACTTCCAAAAAAGACATCCTTCTGTCATATTCTAATCCTATATATATAATGTATGCGTGCCATATAATTTTCCAGACAAGAAAACACGACGGTAAGAAAGGGGTTTTTTGGTGAAAAAAAGTAGTGCAATTAGCAGACAATGAAAGTAATAGTTACTAACTCAGTTTTTACTAGCTTGGTGGGGAAGTCTCTACCTTGGGTCTCAAAATCCGTGAGCATCAATGAATTCCAGTTAAGGATTTTTTTGTGTAATTTCCAAAGAGAGCAGAGGAGTGTCTTTTTAATGTGCCTGTCTACACTGTCCAGAAGTAGCAAGGATTGTTTTTCAGGGCAGGTTTGACATAGAAGTGTGTGATGGGAATTGGTTTAATAAGAAAACCTTTCAAAATGGTATATTCAGGAAATTCTTAGAGAAGTGCATACGAGTATTCTTTTGATAGCCTTCTCTGTAAAAATATATTTGTCTTTTAAAAGAAAATGAAAATAAATCATGAAGCTCAATAGAGACAGATTTGATTTCCTCTTTTTTTTTTTTTTTTTCCTTTCATCAAGTCCCAAGGTCTAATTAACTAGGCCTGGAGATTTTGTTGTGTTGAAACAGAAACTCATTTGAAGCCAATGAGCCCATTCAACAATAACGGAAATAGATACTGCTTCTCCATTCTTCTCTCTGACACCACCTTTACCACATACCATCTCATCACTATAAGTCAACTAACATTACCACACTGGTCATTAGCTGCTCTGCAGAGAAACTTCTATTTTCTTATTTATAAAAAGTGAAAACATAATCAGGAAAAATTACTTCTTTACACTGCCTTAGAAACCAAGGTGCGAAAAACAGTCTATTGTACAACAGTAATTTATTCTGCATCCCAGCTAATGCATGGTACTCAAAAACATGATGCTTCATCCTCAGATGGGTTGCAATGTGGAAGTATTTGTTGTTGGCTGTTCACATCTTATTCAAGTAGATAGTTGTGGTGACTTTTACATTATCATTAAATCAAATATCTGATATAAAAGTGTAGGGTGTGTACAGATTAAGATATATTACAATACACAACATTTTCAGAGACTTTTCAGAGTCTTCACGGTTTACATATTTCATTCTTTGAAGGTTTCTTTGAAATCGTAAGAGTTAAACAATTGTTTTATATTAAATGAATATGAAGATTCTTGTGTTGATGAACTTCTAGAACTAGAATTGAACAGAAATACAAAATAATTCATAAATCACAAAATTGGCTGCTCTACTTCTCCCCACCACGGACAGAGAAGCATGCTTAAGCTAAGTGCAGACAGAACACTAGGGCTAGGAAAAACCAGCATTTCATTCCCCAGTTTGCTGAAGTTAATTTCCCATAAAATCTGTTCTCTAAAAGCAGAAAATACCAATGCAAGATATGCCTACTGCACAGTACTGCATAATATATATTATGACAATATAAAGCCATTCAAAATCTTAACTTGGCTTCTTTATGGTACAAAGCCCCTTGAGTTCTTGGACTGATCCTACAGACTCATAACAGTTTTGTAGCCCAGAAAGACAGGGCACCAGCTACTCCTTGGTGTCTTACTAAGGCCTTAATTATTCAGCTTTTAAATGGCAACTCCTGTAGGGCATGAACCTTAAACAGCCATTGCTATTCTGGCATTACAGAAAGAAAACAGCTTTCAACATCCCAAGAATATCTAGGACAAAGAAGGAAAAAAAAGAGTAAAGAGCAAAATTATTTATTTATCCAAGTTGAAAAAAAAAAATATTCTATTTTTCTTGGTTTGAAAAGAAGTCTTTAGAACCAAAAGTGTATCTGAGATCCAGTATCCAAAATAAGATGGAGGAAAGTAAAAGCAGATGGAAATACTATCAGTGATTGGTTTTACATTTCAAAACAGTGGGACCTGCTCATTGTTGCACGATGGAATGTTTATGCTGAAAAATTGTTTCTAATTTCGAACTTCACATTTACATAGAAATAGACTTGGAATTTTCATCCCTCCACTTTACATGGACTTGTCAGAATCTTATAGTCTCCTTAACAATCTTCCTCTAAATATTTTTAGATTGTAATTTCTTTACATGCAAAAACATAAATTTGAATCTTTCTTTTTGCTGCCTCTTTACATCCTGGACATTATTTCTCTCTGTTCATTTCTACATTTGATTTCTTTCTCTTATATCAGCAGATATATTTGGAATGTCCTTCAATAATTTTTATATGCCTGTGTACCTTATCTTCATTTGTCTTGAGAAAGATTTAAACAGCAGCTAGTTTAGTAATTTTAAATTTATTATTTTCTATCATTATTCATGAGTTTACTTCCTTCCTGCTATTTACTTTTTCTCATAGTAATTGTACAAGCCTTTTCAATTTTTCTTAACACACCTGCTATCTCCTTCTATATATGTTGTAATTTCTTTTCTTCATACACTGTTCTGTAGTGGCTTACTGTCATATCCTTCCACTTGGCAAAAAACAAAAATGCTCAAATAGCCAAGCTGAACAAATCATATTCTTCATTATGCACAGCATCTTATTGATTTGCATTTCTTATATATATATTGTTCTTGTAATTTATACTGCAAGTTCCTAGGAGAAAAAAAGGATCTCTCTTTGGGATTTCAGTACTTAATTTAAAATAATGCAAATCAGAAGCAGTGCTTCTAATACATATTTCATTTAATCTTCAGGCAAATGTATATTACTTAGTACTTGAGGAGTATGCACCTTTACTTAATTAAAACATTGAAAATTGGTCACCTATTTACTGTAGTAATTTCTTTCCTAACTGACCCTATGTTCCCCCGCCACACAGAGATCTCACTGCTTAGCTCTGCTCTGTTCCTGTTAGTTTGCCCAGTACCTGTCTTGGACTTGGCAGGAACAGTCACCAAGCTTCACTGAGTGCCAGCACACACGCTGTCCTGTCTCCCCTGTGGATTTGCGCTTGCATGGGAGATGGAACGAGGAACTAAAGGACGTTACTTCTGGCAGCTCTTCTCCAAAACACAACATGCCACAGCCAAAGCTGCAGAACTTAGCGCTGCTCAGTTCTCTCTCTGTCAACTCAAAACATATTTTAACCTCTCACCATGCATGCAAAAATATCTGGGTTCATGGGGAAAGAGCTAGGAGAAGATGAAAAAGATTTGAACTTTGCTATCTGAGCACTTTGGCATACATGGTTGAAAAAATACTGCATATGGGAACTGGGAGATCACTGTCTTCAATTTCTGGATTTTGTGAATCCAGCTCTTTGATAGTGTTAATGGCCTTGAAAAATGATTCTGAATGTTTCTGCTTCAGAACTTTAGTCACAGAGATGAAAAAATCCCATCAGGATAGTGCTGTGCTCAGAAAAAAAGCCCAAACCCTCTCACTTGTAATCCATTTCTCTTTCCTGAGAGAGACATAAAGCAAGCTGTGGGTTTTTGTGGGGTTGTCACTCTACCTGACTGTTTTATAGCACTTAGTGAAACTCAAAGATTAAGAGAAACAGAGAAAAGGTCAGTAGGCAGTGGCAAGGGAGTCAGTCACGGGCATAGTGATTACCCAAAAAAAGTCCTTTCCTGTTTATCTTATCTCTAGCTAAGAGTTTGTGCCCTTGTGCATACCTGGGTGTGAACAACAGTCCCTTTAGAAATAAGAAAAAACCTGAGTACATCTGGTGCTTCTGGTTTCTGCTGTGAGGCTTGCAAGGCATGTCAAGGCAAGCAGCAGCCATGTGTGGTAGCCACTGACATGTTGTTAGGACATGCAAACACAGGGCACTGGTTACATTGGCATCCTGTGGCTGACCAGTGGCATCTCCAGCTCTTGATGAGGTTGGCTGCTACATAGATGTGTGTGTAGCAGGAGGTCAAATCAGTGAAAGTCCAATATATAATAGGTCTGGTCTACACTGTTTTGTCAGTGTGTTTTTTGGAACTTACGCTGGTTACCTGCTATGGATTTTGTCTGGGTTGTTCTTAAATGTGTGGTTCCAAGGCTTCCCCATTGCATACTGAGTACCGTTGCTTTTCAAATTTGCACTTACTCCCAAAGGTCTGGCTAAGTAACCTTGAAGGTGCTTGTAAGGACTTCATAATGGGACGGCATTTTTGGGCCAGTTTGTAACAGTAGACTATGAGTGGCGCTCCAAACAACTGAATTAGAAACCAAAATACATAGTGGAAAATCCAGTAGAACTGAGAGCTTATATTGGGAACCTAAAGTAAGAGATTTCAACTGAAATGAAAAAATTAAAAACATTTAATTGAAATAAGTAGGAACAAATATTTTGGCCCAAACTCAACTTAAAACATTCTGCTGCCAGCAGGAGAGGCAGAGGCTGTATGCTGTGAAAGAGCCCAGAAAGGGTAACATAGGACCAGCTATGTGTACATTAGTCATAGATCCTGTTCATTTACAAATCTCTAAGCCAGAGACAGAAACTCTAAGAGAATCTCAACCATTTAGTTAGCAAGAGAGATTAGAAATGGCCTCTGAATATGTACCACTAGCATTGAAAGGAAATCTGCCTTACTGCTTGTGTTTAGATCTAAGAGAACTAAATAGATTGGAAAAAAAAGCCAGAAGGGACACAATTATCTTTTACTAATTTAAATATATGTCTGCCTTGCCTTTACTAATCTCCCCAGATAAGAGGAATTCAAGGCAAGCCATTTTCAATGCACTAGGCAGGAGGTAGTAGTCTCACAGGCTTCCTTTGGCTTAAATATACTCCTGAGAATTTTCACTAAGTGCTACATATTTCTTGAAGGAACTGAATCTATTGAAATGTATACAGATGATATTCTGACTTTTGAGAAAGCAACAGAACATCACAAAATACTAAGTGCATTTTGACAGTACTATGAAATAGGACCCAAATTATACAACAAATGTAAAGCTTCAGGCTCCAGAAAAGGTTTGAAAGGAGGGCTAAAGAAGGCAGTGAATTCCAAGCTCTTCCAGACTTCAAAGATGAAAAGACAAACGAGTGTGCATAGATGGTAAAATTCATGCCAAGCTTGACAGTCTTTATTAGTAGCTGTCAACCACTTAGAAGGAAGAGCACACAGTGGTATTCAAGCTTGGACAAAGACTTTCAAAGCTTACCGGGTTAATAAAGTTCCTATTCTCAAGTATTTTGATACCAGCACCAAGACCTACGCATTTTCAGATGCTTTGAAAAATTGCTGAAGAATGGAATGTTTACCAAACAGGCTGAATGCAGGGCATTTGTCCCTATGCATTATCTGAGAGGAAGATGGCAAGTGAAAGAAGTTTTACATGTTCACTTATGAAAAACTGGAAATAGAAGGAACTCGTTATATAACATTTGTGCTCACAGCAAAGGTGGAGCTGGTTACATATAACTGTGAAATAAGGCAGGGTTTTATTGATTCTAATTATAGTATTTGAAAATACAGCATAGACTAGGAAACACACTGATGGAGACACTCACAACATGAATTCTCAAGAAGAAAGGTGTATTATTGTACACGGAAATAGTAAAAACAAGTCTGTCTCAGAAAACATATTGTTGGATTATTATTTGTATTACTATAAGGCTACATGGAAAAATTGTTTTCATTTTTTTCATTGGAAGAATTAAATCTGCATTTGTCAGATATGTCCTAGAAATTCTGCTCTACCACCTGATAGGCAGAACTAGATTATAGATTTCAACATGTAACCTGTCAAGTTCCAGACATCCTTAACTGAACAGTCTGGTGGAAAATGCCATTAAGACATGTAAAAGGTTATTCACAAGAAACTCTAGAAGAGATGTATGGTTATTGCTGGTGAATATGTGAGCATCAAAAGGACTTTGACTTGTGAAACTGTGCTTTGTTCAGCCTATGCAAACTTGGAAATATACTTTTATAGGAAGCTTGAAGCCATTGCAATATTTTTCTGATTTAAAAAAAATAATGGAGGGGAGGGGAAGGGAGGGGAGGAGACAGAAACAACTTTTCCCTGAAAACAAACTGGAAGCAGTATTGGATTGCAGAATGGTAGAAAACGGGTCAAAGTCTGAAGTGCTCTTAAAAGACCAACAAGAGCATGTAGAGCACTATTAAAATAGTTTAACATTTTTTCTTATCACTCCTGTAAAAGGAAATTTAGGGTGAGAGCAACTTCTGTTTCAAAAAAAAAAAAAAAGAAAGAAAGAAAAATGAGGAATTTATATGCTGTCCCTTTGAGAATAAAATAACAAAGAACAAAGTGTATAGCCTGAGATCATTAAACTGAAACCATGAGTTCTGAGGAGAAAGCATGTTAGAGTCAGAAGAGAGCAAATCTGAATCCTCCTCTTTTTATAGTGAAATTTAACAGGAAAGAGTAACTGATAATGAAGAGGTGGCAAAGACAAATTCCATCAATTATCTGCTGGCTTTTAGTTGCCAGCTGCCAGCTGAGCCTGATTTGACCCAGTAGGTCCTTTTCTTCTCTAGTCCAGCACAAAGAGGAAGTGTAAACACTCACATATGACTTGTCTTTGGGCTGAAGCAGATGAGCTCTGTTCAGGCAACATTGAAAATGGGAGAGATGGTTTAAGAACCTGTTTCTTGCTACTTCCCAGTGATGTCACTGCTTGCCTGCTAAGCAGTGTATTTATCTTTTGTCCTATTGGTGTGGCACATCCAAACACCAACAGGGAAAATGCTTGCCACCATGGGCCAAATATGTAATATAAGCATATAGTTTTGCATACAGTTATAACTGCAATGACACTTGAACCTTGGTTGCATAGATGTCTTATCCACAACAGGTAGAATAATTGCCACCATATCAACAATCTCCCCAAAACCTGTGTACAACAAAGCTTCATGGGGTACATCAATCAAACTTCATGGATGTGACATAATTGACAGGGATCAGGTAGCTGTGGAAGTGTGAATCTGGTTGGAGTCAAACAATTCTGCAGCAATTATACTTCAGTTCTCATTCAAAAATGGTGGGAGGTGAAAGATTCCCATGATCTATGCAACCATTTTAGCTCCATATCCAACATGTAAGCTGATTTCTCACCTTGCTGGGACTACGATCAATGAGAAGCAGCTGAAATTAATAGAGTTATAGAACCATGTAGTAGAAGAAATTGTATCAGGGCTTATATCTATGTACAAAATTGGATTTTTTTTTTTAACTTTAGAGTTTTCAAAGTTCCTTGACATGAAGGTGAAACCATACACCAGGATGGTATTATTTCCTAACATTCAGCTGCACTCAGCATTAACCTTCTGTCTAGTCTGTTTCTGCTCAGAGCAGTTCAGAGACAAGAGGTAGCACAATGCAGGAAGCTGGTATGCAGAGACACAAAACAGACACAGGGCCAGATTATTATGGCTACTGCTAGTCTGCTCTTTGGGCCAATTATGCAACTCCTTTCTTTCCCATAAGCATGAAATTTCCTTTTTGGAGAATATATGCTTGGGTTACCTAGGGGATACTGCGCTGATGCAAATAGGTGTAGAAGAGTAGAGATACAATGATATTATCTTGAAAAAACGTCTATCCCCATCCTGAAGAACTAGAGCAGTTCTTGAAATAGGAAAGAATAAAAATGAGAATGATAAAACTAGCAAGACCTCAGAATATGGAAGAGTGTGTTATCTTACAAAACCAAGAGAAGAATCCAGGTCAGTGTTACTTGTGCCATCACGAAAACTAGCAAGCAGACACACAAAAAGGGGGAGAGTGGAAGAAAGGTTTACTGGGCAGTGTCAGAATGATTAAATGTCAAAAAACCACCCAGTCTTCATAAAAGATCAGTGATAAAATTACCACCCCATACAGGTTGAAAATAGCAGAATACCCTTACAGGAATAAGTGTCCCACTTTTCTGAAAGCGACCTGTAGGATGAATTACTAAAATCTTAGCATAGGTAACTGAATATCAGAAAGACAGCATGTAGCTATAAGTGAGTATGTACTGGGCTAAAAAGCTTAAAATACACGACTGAGGAGGCTCACAGGATAAGCCATAATACATTTAAAAAGCTTTAGATGTGAAAGGACACATCTAAATGTGTGATGTGAAAGTAACAGGTAAAATATCTATAAAGTGGTGTTATATTTAGAGGTAGATGACATATACAGCAAATTAAGAGAAAGTAAATATCTTCCAGCATTTTTGTTCTCTAGTGAAATAAAATTCAAAGACAGTTTGTGACCCTTAAAAAGATCTGGTAAAAGTTGTAGCAGCATGTGAAAGGAAGCAACAACAAAACAAAACAAAACAAAAAAATCAACCCAAAACAGCAAAAAAAAAACCCAAACAAACAAAACAAAACAAACAAACAAAAAAACCCCCAACAAAACAACAAATCTGGTGGTGGATTAAACCCAAACTCTTTTAATTTCCTGAATTTATGGTTTGAGTCATTCCATAGCTGTACTTTCAGATCTTTCATAGATGTGCACATTTCTCCTAATCCAGGTTTTTATATTCTCTGCAGTGAGCCAAGCCCACTGTAATCAACCCCATTCTCTCCTTCAACTGGATCTTCCAAAGCTTGTTTGTACATGAAAGAGCTTACCTAAATCACTTCTGCTGCTTTTCAGAGGACAGTGCTGACTTCACTATCTCAGAGGTGTCCATGATCCTATCAGAAAACCAAAAATTTTTTCCTGGAGGCTGGAAAAGACTAACCAAACTCCTAATTATTGTGTTAAAGAAGCAAAGCCTTGTGTTTTTAATCTAAGAACACAAATTATAAACAATCAATTACTAAATCTGGGATTAAGGAATTTAAGCCATAGTTACATTATGTTTTCTTAGCAGGAATTCTAGGGGATGGAAGATAAATCCTCTGAAAGGAGAAAAAACTACAATGTGTAAGGAACTACTGTGCCCTGCCCAGATCTAGGAAGCATTGTATTAGGTTATGAAGTACTGCATATGTACTTATATCTAGTCACTGAAATGTGAAATTGAATAGAAGGCATGCTTGAGAAGAAAAAATTCCTGACAGAAACATTTAAACAGTCTGGAGTAAGTACTCAATGTGTGTGTGTTACCAGCTATATATGTTTAGCTAAATGAATTTAAAACACATAGAGCACCCACACAGGTTTTTCTAAGATGCTGGGGCACCATATGATTATTCATTTACTCATCTTTAAATGAAACTAAATTCCCAGAAAGCAAATGTGTGAGATCTTGCTAGAGACAGCTTTAGTGTTCCTTCTATTCCCTTCCTTCATTTATTCCTGGATACAATCTCACACTGGACTCGTTTTCAAAAAGCTGTAGTAATCATTTTGCTGAATGATGCAGGGACTCACTATGAGTTTCAAGACTGCACTAATTTACAGTCAAGGATAAAGCCCTGTCTGACACACCAAGGACCAAGCAGGAAATAGCTGATATACATGGAAGTTCACTAAAAACTGTTAGCTACATGAAAAAAAAAAACAACCCACCCACCAAATTTGTGAGAGATAATAGCAGCAGAGTTTGAGGGTTCTGTTATACAGTATTTCCTTTGGATTTAAGCCTACTGAGATAATGAAAATATTATATATTATCAAAGTTTTATCTGAGGAAGAGGAACTTCTCAGAATCTATTCCCAGGTTTGATTGTAAATATACCAAAATGAGTGCTCTTTTCTGACATATTCAGGTTATAAGCAGGATTGCAGAGACATGCCGATAATCAGTTAGACTTACTAACCACTTCCAACTTGAGAAGGACAAAGATGTGCAACAATTAGTTAAGCTGAACTACTTTATCAACCACTACTCAAAAATCAATTGCAAATCCATCTTCTGGATTGCTTTTCTAGAGAAAAACAACTCTCTATATCTGAGATGTTGACACAATACAGCTGAGAGTTATTTCTGGAAAAAAAAAAAAACAACATAGAGAAAACATCCACAGGTCTAAGGTGAGAAAAACCAGTCAGCTATTAGGAGCAAAACTATAGAAGGCCTCTTTCTAGTATTTCTAACCTTTTAAGGTCTATCTGTCCTTCATACCAAACCAAGGCAACGATTTTAAAATGGTGTTAAGCTTGTTAAGACAGTCAAGCATTGCTGAGGTTTTTCAGATATTGCCATTTTGTATAAACAGGGTTTTATAAACAACATCATCCCAAAGACCAGATAAAGACAAAATTTCCTGGATCACACCTTTTAAAAAAATTTGCCGTGTTAACCAACTCACAGTCACTTTTAACCACCAGGAATCTCACTTTGTAATTCTTAATATCACAGAGAACAGTCAAACAGAACTGGTAAATCCAACGTTACCAAATATAATTAGATCAATAAACACATGAAGAGGAAATCATGCATAGAGAGAGGTACTAGAGGAAAAGCCACACATATATTCAAGAATTAGTCATGTTATTTCTGTTTTAATGTTAGAAGACTATGGGACACCCATTGCTTAACACAAAGAAAGCTTGCCATCCAAGTCCATCATAATAAAACCATGATGTGACAGGACTAGAGAAACTGTGACATTAATGTTATTTTTAATGCTGCATAGCTGAACCTGATAGCATCATCAAGAAGCAAAGGAGAGGGACATACCAAAATACAGTGTTCTTGGCAAACTGCAAAATAGAAGAGGGATCTCAGAACTTGAGATTCAGCCAACCTATTTCAAATGTGTGAAACACAAAGGATGCAAATAAACCATAATAATAATAAGGAATTATAAAAATAATAGTCTACAGCCATACCAAAAAGATACCACCTGCAAGCAGTGGAAAACAAGTTTTTCCATCACATTAAGTATTAATGGAAAGAAGAATCCAAAGAAAAACAATATTGTCCCTTCCAGATGATAATATCATATTTCCAATTTACAGAAAAAAAAAATTAAAAATCCAATATCCTTTATGCTTTGATGCTCCTTTTTGTCTTTGGTGGTCATTTTGATAAGGGTTTATGAAAAATAGACTTCCCTGTTCAGTATGTTTGCCCAGGTATGTGTGCCTGGGGATTTCATGAAATGTGATGTGTATAGATATGCAGTAGCCAGTATGTATGAAGATAGCTAGTGAGTGAAATATAATATTATAAGAACCTTTGCTGAATTTATCAAGCTGTAATCATGGCAAAGTTCTTGTGATTACACATTTCAAATGGCTTCCACATGGCACTTCCCAAAGTTCACCAGATCACAAGTGTATCAGTATGAGGAATTAAGCTTTACTTAACCCTTTGCTTTTTATTCAGACTCTCATTTCTGACATTTCTCTCCTAAAAGTCAAGTTCATTTTCTCTCTGAAGCAGTCACCGGTAATCTTCCCAGTCAACAAAGTCTCATTTTGAGAAGTCTTAAGTGAAAAATATGGCAAGTTGTATAGGTAAATATATTTAATAAAACATCATGTCTAGATTTAACATAAAGCAAGCCTACTAAATTGGTCGTCACTGAAGAATACGGTTTGAATTATCTCACACTTTCAAGGCCCACTGGTAACAGCTTCCAATGAATTTTTTTGCCTAGCTAGCACATCCCAACCTTTTACTAAAACTTGGGCTGATATTGCTGTTCATTAATAAAACTGCCTGTGGTTTCATGGGGTAAGATTTTGTTTACAGTAATTTGTAACTTGGAAAAATACCTGTCTAGATGGAAATTGACTACTGTTTACCTCAGGCTCTCTTTTTTATTGACACCTTTTCTAAATGTCATCCAGAACAATTTTGTAATTACTACTATCATGGTTGCAGCAAAAGATAGTTTTGCCTTTGCAAAAAGTTCTCTAGTAACCTTCTTTAGAATTTTTGCAAACCCCATCTTGAAATTCATGAGGCATACAAAATTTTTATTAGGCTGCCATCTGAAAATCTACCTCTAGTCAACGCTCATCAAATCTCTGAAGTGTTCAGGAGCCAGAGAAGGGCTCCTGTCCAATCTCCTGCTCAAGAGAGGGTCAGCTGTGAGGTCCGACCACACTAAGCTCTGTGGTAAAAAGTGCTGGAACCAGTGTTAGAGCAGGGAGATTGAACAGATCAAACAGGAGGTACCTGGGCCAGCTGGAAAGGCTCCTTAGTACCAACAGTCACCTCCAAAAGCATCACTGTTATCTACCTAGATGATATTGGTACTTCTAGGGTTTCCTGGTATAGATACCTAAAAACTCCCTTTTCCAAGGAAAATAATTTCTAAAAGAACCACAAAATCAAGGCATCAATTAGATAATGAGACACATGTTCTTGAACACATCAGCATCCCTTTCAGGCTGCACTACCCAAATCCCAAATCCTGCTCTAAAGACAATATGCTGACTTCCAGTGGTTAGGCACCGTTAACAAAATGCTTTTTTCAGTTGTGTCTAACCTTAAAATGTATCATCCTCCCCTCCCAGTTCTTCGATTTTCCAGGCTACCAAAAAAATCGAAAATCCTATGTGAGGTCAAGTTAAAATGCTGCTCAAATTTAAATATTTAAATATTCTGTTTCAGCGTTAGGTTAACATTTTCATTTTTTTTTTCTTTCCAAATTGGTTCATTTTTAAATGCAAATTTTTCTCAGACACAAAAGATAGAAGTTTAATTTACAGGAATCCTGAATGAAAATAATTCGAAATTTCATAGGGAATATATTTTTTTTGAGAAATGAAAAAATAATTACTTATATGTCTTCAAAGCAAAGATTATATAATAGTGTTCACTTTCACAAACCTTTATATATTTTTGGTTCCCTCAAAATGCCAGCTACAGTGTTAAAGATTAAAAATACCAAATTTTCACCACTATTCATGCATTTTTCTCATTTGCATAGCTTCAGAACATGAAACATTTCTTAACAATGAATTTAGTTTTATAACACCCTTGCAAAATAGGGAAGGGTGTTAGTTACTTCTTCTTCATAGAAGCTGAACATAAGCATAAGAGAAATTCAGTAAGTATAGATTAATTTGGATGTCCAACAAAGACACCTAGGACCCAATCTTTCAGACTACCTAGAGTTATGGTAGATAATCTGTTCTGTATGTTTTATGTAGGTTTTTATGACAATTGAATGCATTCAGCAGTTTTGCTAATCATACTTGGGAGGCTTCAAAGCCTGGCCACCTGCTAAAACCTAATTCTAAATGACTGTCAGCATCACAGAGAAATGTGATGCAAGTGTGGTGCTGTGGCAGAGACAGAGAATTTTTTTTAAAAATTTTATAATAAATGGTGGCATTGAACTGTTTTAACCACAGATACTCTCTCCTTAGGATCACAGTCTCATAGGATATGCTGAGTTGGAAGGGACTCATCAGGATCATCGAGTCCAAATCCTGGACCTACACAGGACACACCAAGAATCTCACCATGTGACTGAGAACGTTGTCCAAACGCTTCTTGAACTCTGTCAGGGCTGGTACTGTGCCCACTTCCCTGGGTGGCCTGTTCAGTGCCCAATCATACTCTGGTTGGAAAACCTTTTCCTGACATCTAAAGTTCTCCTAACTCAGTTTCATGCCATTTTCTAGAGTCCTGTCACTAGGCATAAGAGTGAAGAGATTGATACCTGCCTCTCTGCTTCCCCTTATGAGGACGTTGAAGACCACAATGAGGTCTCCTGTCAGTCTCTTCTTCTCCAGGCTGAACAACCAAGGGGCCTCAGCCGCTCCTCACACAGCTTCCCCTCAAGACCCTTCACCATCCTCATGGCCCTCCTTTGCATGTTCTCTAAGAGCTTAATATCTTTCTTACATTTTGGTGCCCAAAACTGCACACGATATTCAAGATGAGGCCACCCCAGAGCAGAGCGGGACAATCCCCTCCCTCGACCAGCTGGTGATGTTTTGCCTGATGCCCCCCAGGACACGGTTGGCCCTGCTGGCTGCCAGGACACTGCTGACTCATGTTCAACTTGCCATAGACCAGGACCCCCAGGTCCCTTTCCATGGCACTGCTTTCCAGCCTTCTGTTCCTTAATCGATGCATGCAACCAGCATTGCCCCATCCCAAATGCAGATCTGACACTAGCCCTCGTTAAAGTTCATTTAGTTGTTGATTGCCCATCTCTCTGATTTTTCAAGGTCTCTCTGCCCTCGAGGGAGTTGGCATTCCTCCCAATTTAGTCTTGTTGGCAAAGTTACTTAGTATTCCTTTGAGTCCTGCATCCACATCTTTAGTGAAGATGTTGAAGAGAACTGGACCTAAAATGGAGTGCTGTGGAACCCCACTAGTGACTGGATTCCAGCCTGATGTCAACCCCATTTAACATAATGTTTTGTGCCTGACTTGTGAGGCAGTTGCTCGCCCATCACACGTTTATCCAGCTGTGTGCTAGACATTTTGCCCAACTGGATACTGTGACAGACAGTACCCAAAGCTTTGCTGAAGTCCAAAGGGATTATATCTACTGGCTTTCCTTGATCAGCTAGGTGGGTTACCCTGTCGTAGAAGGAAATCAGGTTGGACAAGCAGGACTTTCCCCTCATGAAGCCATGCTGGCTGTAACCGATAACTGCATTATCCTCCAGGTGTTTTTCTACAGAATAATCTTTTCCATTATTTTATCAAGCACTGAAATGAGACTGAAAGTTCTGTAGTTTCCAGGGCCCTCCTTCTTAACCTTCTTGAAAACTGGGACAAAGCTGGGCAGTTTCAAGTCATCTGGGACCTCTCCGGATTCCCAAGACTGCTTGAAAATCATCAAGAGAGGTTCTGTGATGAAATCAGCCAGCTCCTTGAAGATTCTCAGATGAATCTCATCAGGCCCCATATATCTGTAGAGATCCAGCTGAAGCAGCAGATCCTGCACAGATTCAGGGCCAACTGGGAGTTGATCATTCTCACAGTCATTGTCCTCAAACTTACTCCTCCTTGTCCTATTGTCCTCTGGTTTGTTTACTACATGTGTGATATTTCACTATTCCCTGAGGTAGAGTTATTCCAAACAGCATTTGCCTTCGGATACAGCCTTGTCTGTACCCAGAGAAGGTCTGCAGCATGTACTGAATAAGTCAGTGCCTTATGGAGAAAGAACCTTACAGTCAAGTAATTAAGCAGTGCTTCATTGCATTATTTCCAAGTAACTGACTTCATCACTTTTGGAATAAAGTCATGAAGTAGTTCTCTGTATGTGCAGCTGTGTTTAAGTGCACATGTGCATCATGGATGTCCTGTTCCTCCAGCTATTTCCAATCTCTTTAAGAACGTATTTCCCAATAACAACTCGCAATGGAATATAATAAGCTGTATGTTATCTCCTCTTGTGAAACCATATCAGGCAAGAAATAAATCAAGGATTTGGACACAGCTTTGATGATTCATGCATCTTTCTATTCCTGCATAGTTATGTTCCAGATCCTTTTCATGCTATCATTATTTTGACACTGATAAGTAAGGATCCTCATAACAAGAAATCAGGCCAAGTATATGCAGGCCAGCATAAATAAGTATATGACATTGAATATGTAGATTTTGTCCCATATTCCACGGGGAATCCATTTGATCTGTACATACAATCATTTGGTGAACAACATCAGTTTTGACAGTTCAGAAAATTAAAATGGAAAGCCCATGTGCAATAAAAATGCTATTTCTCAAGTTTTTGCATGAAGGAAATGCCTCCAGAAGGGCTGACAGGCATGGATATGCTTGGTGAAAGGTTTAGGTGGCAGCTAATCCCTACCTTGACAGATAGCATCTGCCCACTGGCCAGGAAGTGATATTGGGTTTGTTTTTGCTTTATTTTGGTATCAATTGGGCAGACAGATTGCTCCATGATGGCATTATTAACTAAGTATTCTTACATATAAGTGCATTAATTTGGTCTTACGCAACATGTTGTCCTATGTTGCCTCATAAGGGTTCTTTCCAGCCTTGAATACACAGCCTGCCTACAGTCATATGTTCCCTACAGGAAGACAGGCCCTACCTAAATGCAGGTTCTCTTAGCCCTCTTCAGTGCTTCACCTCATTGAAGGGCATCTAGTATTCTCAGTTCTAGTCAGCTTTTGTATTTCTTTGCTCATACCAATAGATGTCTTCAAAGGTTTCAGCCACAGTGTAGAAAAATTCAGTGCTGACTGCCACAGATGGCAAGAAAGAATAAGCTTGCAAGATATAAGTGAAATGAAATGGGAAAACAGTGCTGTGCAATAGTAAAATGCAGGTCGTAAGCTCAGGAGATTTATTTTTATGTTCTGAGGTAGACATCAAAATTCTCAAGGAAGCCTCTTCTTTTTTTTTCTTGAAAATCTACCCAGTTTAGTAAAATATTGTCTCTTATTATCCATGTGAGAAATACATTGGAAAGAAAGTATTGCTTAGGGCATAGCAATTAGGAAAAGAATAGTGCTGGGGTTTGTTTTCTTCTTTTTACTTCCTTTTCACAGTTGAATTTTGATTCTCATTTGAAAATAAGCAACCACATTCTTCAAGGTGCAGTAAGGGAGAAAAAAAGAAACATTATTTCAATCCCTTATGTAGGTTACAGCAGGGTTTTATCACCTTAGAGCTGATAATGCAATTGGGGCCTATCTCATTCAGATCAAACCTGACTACTATGGGTGCTAATGAGCAGATTCTTCTTTTTAATAGGAGATGTATATTGGAATAGTCCATGAGATTAGGAAGTTTGCTTTCAGAGTTTTCTGTGCAGCATCTGCTGATGCCTTACTACTATTTTCTGCTGCTTTGTTTGTCCTTAATCAGTAATTTTTTTTTCTATGAATGAGCAAAATGTTTGCCATGGTGAATGACTGCAAAATAGATATCATGCCTAAGCTGAAATTTGCATGATAACTTGACAAACTCATACCAAACAATGAATAAGTAACAATTAACAATGACCAGAAATATTATTCTGTTTCTCTGTATTGACTGCTACAGGCTGTTTGCATGACTTTGTTGTTATGTACTTCTACTTCCTCAGCAGAAATTTAAAGCTGCTAGTCTCGACTCACAGAAACATTGTGAAAAGAAAATCAGGTTCCAGTTGCTTTCATCAGTAGAGGGATATTGAAGGAAGGGATCCAACAGGAAATTATAACTGATAAAAAAACACCTTGGACATAAATAAACGCCTTGGACATACTTCTTACGGCTATGATAAAGAAACTGATTCTCAGCTGAGATGCATAAGTTAAATCATTAAAAAAACAGTATTTATTGGTTTTTTCTGTTTGTTTTCATACAAAATTAAAAAAACCCAAGAACTTTCTGCATTTAAATGGTGACTATGTCAGCTTCCAGGCACGATAATCACCTTCAGAATTTCTTTCACTCTTTCCTAAGCAAAAATATTGACACTATCCAACTGTACACTCCATGCTTAACACTGATAATATGCATATGGTTTTTAACTTCAGGAAACATTTGAAGTCGATAAAAGTCAGGGAAGAATACAATTATCAGGCTGAAATGCTTATGTTCCACTTAGAACAAGCTGAAGATTTTTTTTTTTCCTCACACTCCTCTTTTCTTTTTCATATGGTAATGGCCACAAACCCACTCTTGCAAACAAAAGTAACAGAATCCAATGCTTTGTGTAGCCTATTGTCTAGCAAATAGGGTTCATCTCATATTTATCATTCAGTCTGGAGGGATGTATTTTCAAAATAACACATGGAAAGTAAAGAGAAATAAAGCTATTGTGCCACAGTTAAAATCAGCAGGAGTCAAGGAGCTGATACCTTGGGCACTACTTTAAAAATATTGGAGTGAGCATCAATTGACTGGGCAGTACTGGTATCTGGCAAAGGATCTGGATTTCAAGGTTATTGAGACAGCATGAGTTCTCAAAACACTAAATTAGAATGGCCAAAATCAGAGATAAACCAGTGCAATAACCATCCCACTAAATTAGCTCCCTGCATGATCCCCAGTATGTGAACTCTTTCCTCTATGAACTGCCCTTGCCACTCAGCAATCAAATGAGTAAAACATGTAGCACTGCTATAGTCTCTGCAGGGGTCTTTGTGAGCCAGAATCAATTTATCAAATGGGATAAGTGTACAGAACTGTACAGAAGATGAACAGAATTTCTGGATAAAACCAGTATAGAGAGGTTTTAATTGCTAGTTGTTCCTTTCGTTATCCAGGGTAAGAATAAATTTAAGTCCCAGGTAGAGTTATGGAGTGATTTCCAAGGAGGACTTGTTGTGAACTATTGTTACGTGAAAAACTAGAGATTATCTGTCTTGTTTTTGTGCAGCAGAGAGAAGCATGAAGCATCTTCCTCTGCTCGAATTTGGACATGTTGAAAACATATGGTCCTACAGTTAGAGGGAGATGGCTCCTCCCTTGGAATACTCTCATTGCACATGCTGGCAAACACTATAATGCATGAAGAATAAACAATAGTAAGCAATAATGAAGCTCTAGAGCACCTGCAGAATACATCTTGCACAAAGTTTGAAAATGCTATATACCAAGAAAAAAATAATTAATCTGGGTGAAATCCTGCAGTATAAGGAGAGTAATTATACCCTATCTACCTGTGCCACAAAGAACTTCATCTTTCTATCAGCTGTTTTAAGACATTCATCATAAAAATGCTGGAATCTATGAACTATGTGGCTTGGATAGCCATTTTCTCAACAACCCTCATCAGGAGAAAATTAGATCCCTATTTTGGACACATGTTCTTCCTTACTTCATAAAAATCATGATTTTTTTTAAATTTATTACCAATAATCCATACTAGAGGAAAACTTAACTACACAGTAGCACCTAATCATGCGCAAATGCTAAAGAGCATGAAGCTATTGGACCAGATTCAGTTCACATAAGTTTTTCTATTCAAGAGAGGTCTAGGTCAGCCTGATAAGCAACCTAGAACTAATGAATAGAAAGTGACATTCAGATTACATAGTTACTGGTAAAGTGTATGGAATGAAGTAAAAGAAAACAAAAGCAAGGAAAGTTGGAAATTAAGGTAAACATACCATAATCTCCCAATAACTATCATTTAAAAAATAGAGGTATTTATATCACATGTTCCCTCTTTTAAAAACTGTTGAATAAAAATATAAACACTGAATATTAAAACCAAAAAGAGTTGTGCTGAATGACAGTGTGTCACAGCAGCAACTGGAATCACACCCTATATCAACAAATTTAAGAGTCTGAAAATATTAGTATACATGTATATTTCCAAGGAGTCTTGTTGCAAAATTTGCTCCAAGAACAGTTATTTATTATTATAGCAAATTTTAAACGCATTTCAAACTATGAATATTAAGACATCTTTGCATTTAATTTGAGGATGAATACTTGTTACTTCTGATGTGGTCTAATCCTGCAAATAACCTCCACAAAGACAGGTTTTATAGCCCTGCAGAGACTTGCTGATTTCAGTGGTTTCTCTACAGACCCATTCGATAGATCACTATTACATTACAAGTTCGGGTCTGTGCTCAGCAGAATATTAAGAGCTCACTTAAATCCATACTTACTCATCAGAGCACTCAACTTTAGGCAGGTACTCAAGCCCTTCCAGAATCAATATGACTTCAATGTTTTACCATGGGTAGGTATTTCAATTGGGACATTGGCTAGGTATGTCAGCACCTCATTTCTCTTCTGTAGCTAGGAATATGGAATATTAATTGTGACTCATACTGCTATTAAACTGTTGGATGTGGTTAAAAAATTGTCAGATTACATTTGACCTAATACTTTTTACCTTTAAAAAAGTTTGTTGGAAAAAAGTCTAGCACAGCATTTCCATGATCTTTTTCACAGGACTTGAGTATGATAAATTTTGGTATTTCATTGCTATGTTCGACAAATTTGCTAGAAACAAATGGAAAGATGACCCATCTATTTGCCCTATCCCCTTCAAAATAAACACTAGCTCTCAAAATTTCTTCAGACAAATGTACATGAAAAGAATGAAAAATGAATATAAGACAGGATGTTTTAAGCTGATTGGGTAGTAATTTACACTTTTAAACTACAGTAATTGTTCTGAGAACTGTAGAATACCTGATCCTGGAAATAGAGTACCATTAGGACTGTTAACCTGAAAGTGTTTCCTATGACTCAAAAACTTCTGAATTAGATAAAAAGGTGAAATATCCATTTTAATTTTTCATAAGCCCTTTTGACAAGGTTGCCTGATAAAATTTGTCCACAGAATGTCTTTAAAATATATGTCTCCAAATCCAGTGGTTGAAAGAAGGCAGCATTATTTCTATTCATAAGATAAGATATAAAAAATACCTCAAAATTTTCAAAACAAATCATTCACAAACCACTATAAAATGAAAAGTCCTTTCAGTTTAATATGATTCTGTTATAAATTGAATAAAACTGTGGGCCAAAGTAAAATAACTGTCCTTTGTGCATAATAAATGTCAAAAGCAGTTATTTTCATTTATGTAATTAGATAGCTGAAGTCTCCACAAAAATCAGTTGTATCAGTCACAGCACAAAACAAAGGCCAGTTTTATCTCTTTCACTCTAAAAACTTTCCAGTGAAACAGCTGCCACTCCTAAAATCCATATCAGCATTTCAATGTCTCCTTTTAGTTCTATAACACTTCATTTAGAACTGTTGGTATTTTGATTATGTTTTGATAGTGCGTCAGCTGCAGTAGTAGTTGCAGTACTAAATGATACAGAACTACAAGGTGCCTGATACTGTTACAACACCTCAGCATAGCGTCTGGAAGAGTTGAAATAGCCAGGGGGGTGAAAAAATTAAATAGCAAACTCCCATAACTAGTTAAAGAAAGTCGAATATTCACATATTCTTGTGTCTCCTGCCTGTGGTGTAAGAAACTCATGCAAGAGTCACATCTGAACGAAACACAAGGGATCCATCCTATCAGCACTTACCAACAGCAAGAAGGAAACACCATCAGCATCTCATCCTAGGTTGCTCTGTGAGTATCTGCAATTGCTGTTTTACCTTCCACAGAACTGAGGGGTAACTTTTGGTGAAATACTTACCAAATATACTTGTAATGTTGACAAAAACTTTTTTGTTGTTTTTTTTTTTTCTGTTTGGTTGGTTTTTGTTTTGGTTTGGTTTTTAGGTTGGTAGATTGCATTTATACATTAGGGCAAGGCCCTTTGCACAATGTTTGCAAAACAAGGAATAGTGTGCAGACTGCAAAGGATACAGTCCCTATGATTAATTTCTTACCCCTGCAAGCTTGAATGTAGTTAATTATCAGCTGTGCAGTCTGCAGGTAGAGTTGAAAAGTCATTAAGAAATCTGATATTCTACCCAATATTGTACTCACAGCAGAGAGGAAAACCTTAGTTTACCTGAAATAGCATAAATAGCTAAAGCAGTTCGAAGATCAAGCTCTGTTCTCCAGAACAGTGGTTTGGTGTTTATTAGCACCACTGAGGGTAACAGGAATACTCCAGTGCTTATGGCAGCCTTGCCAGAATTGTAGAAAATCTAACTGGGATAAAATCACTCCCAGTCATTGAGAAATTAGATAATACCAGTTTATTTTTTAATGTTCAAAAAGACAAATCTTCGTATCTACTAATTATTTTTAACATAGAACTGGCAACACTGAAAGCTTTTAAAAAATCCCAACCTTAAAGTTATTTTGAGCTTTCTGTGAATACATCATTATAGAACATTTAATGCTATAGACACAGAAGAAATACATTTTTAAAAAACTAGTAATCATTTATTTGTCTTAAGTATGTGACTCAATTTCCCAGAAGACCTTCCTTTTTTTTTATGTTTTGCAAGTGTTAGAACACATAGGAAGAAACTAAACAATGGATAGAGGAAATTGTAAAAGGCTGTCCTTCTCATTAACAAGACTGTATGGTTGTAAAGGTGCCTCTCAACAGTTTTTAATCACTGAGGTGTCCTCTGCACCACTGAGTTGCGTTATATAAGGTTCACCAAGAACCAGCACAGGATGCCCAGGGAGATTCTGGAGTCTCCATCCCTGTAGATACTCAAAAGCTGTCTGTATGGTCCTAAGCAACTAACCCTAGGTGGTCCTGCTTAAGCAAAGGAGTTGGACCAGACGACCTCCAGAGGTCACTTCCAACCTCAATCACTCAAATTCTGTGCTAACTCTGAATTTATCGTCTTTTCTACTCACTTCTTTAAATATGAATATTCCACTAAACTTTTCTGAAAAGTTTTTGTATGAAACCCTAGTCATGCAATACAAATTCAGTCTTTGGTTGCTGTTTAATGTCCTCCTTCTTCATCTGAACAGAAGACAACTTAGGTCTATAGATACTATGAGGAACATGGGACATGTAAATTGCTTTTGTGGTGCTGACACCAGGAAGCAAGTGAACACAGTGCTTTCTGGGTGCTCAAAGGGAGCTTGCTGACAGATTCTCTTATGAGTTCAAGTATTTTATCAGGTCCATGACTTGATCCATCATCATTGTTATTTGTCATTGGTAGGAGAAGTCATTTGGAGAAGGCATCCATGACATCAATAACAGGTTTGGGACCTTTGTGCAAAATGCAGTTCAACTTGAAGTGACTGCAAAAACAACAATCTTCATAGCTTTTGACAGAAACAAAAGGAGGCACCAATACAGCAGTGTGATTTTGCTTCTTATATTTTACAGACAAAAACGTGTCTCTAAAGAAAGAGTGAAGTGAGCTGTGTCCCTCTGGTCCCTCTGGCCTAAGGTATTGTTAGCCTTAAAATATGCCAAATGGAGGCCACGAGCCTCTTAGCTACAATGATGAGCCACATGGCAAAGGTGATCCAACAGAGCACTAAAATCTGTGCAGTTCTGTGTGTCTTTCTCTTCTGGAAAAGAGAGCAAAGAGAACGGATAATAAAATGAGATTGAAATTGGCACTTGGCAGCCAAAGGAAACAAGGCTCTTTTAGTCCCCTACTGTCTTTGTATTTAATTGTCTTTTTCCTGGTAGTATGAAGACTCAAGGCATTCAAAATCATTGTGTTTGAAGAGGTCACTTTTCAGTCAGCCCAGAATGGCTAAGAAATTGCCAGAAGCTGTAAAAAACTCCCTCCCAAATGAAATGTACTTCTAGGTTGCAACAGACGGTTTTAGTTGAACACAGAAGCACTATACAGCAGTTCAAAAGACGAAACAAAGAAGGAAAATTATAATGACAAAATTGCAAAGACATATGATAGAATTGCACAGAATGTTGTGGTTCATGTAGAGGGTTCAAAGGAGAGTCCATGGGCTCTCTACAGGCTTATTCCACTCTGCATGGAATAGCACAATAGTGGTAAATCAGAGCATAAATCTGTGACACTTAAAGCTCCACCTGAACTCCCAGATCCCGGAGCATCTTCAGATTCCAAGGCTCAGGTGAATGCCCTGCTTGTGTCTGACTCTGTAGTGAGGAAATGCCTAGAACTGATCTTGACAGTTATCCTTAGTCCTTCTGATCTGCCTCTTGGAAAACCAAAATACCACATATTAACATGTTTCTCATATTCTGATGTCTCCACAAAGTGCAGAGTTAAATCACCACAACTACAAGACTGAATACAGGCATTTTGTGTGTACCCACACCTCTATCTTGACTAGTTCTGTGTTGGAGTACATGGGTTCATTTACAATTCCATAGTCTGACACTTTGCTCACATTATTCACATATCTATTTGTATTTCCATCTAAAACTCCACCAAAAAATTTCATATGCCAGAAAACATGTGAAACTGTGAGAGAAGCAGTTCCCTACCACAGGTGGCTCCCAGCCATCTCCCTTGTAGCTCCTTACAATGTGCAAGGTGCTTAGATTGGCTGTTGGAAAAAAAAAATGTGTGCACTTATACTTTCCAGAAGGAGTCATGATTCACAGCATTTCTTGCGGATTGGGGTGAAATTTTCTTCTTTTTGACTGGAAAATTATCAACACTTTTCTGCTTCCACTCTCAAACTTGTGGTAAACAAGTGCATTCAGGAAGAAAAAAATGATCCTCCTTCACTGACCTGAATGTGTTGTTCTACAACACTAGTAGGCTGCTGCAGTCTGAATATCACTTTTAAAGAGACACTTTGTGGTACCAAAAATGTGTTGAGAACTAGAATGGTGGGTCTTCTGTATGTCTGTTATATCAATTTTATTTTACTTTGGGGACTGGAAAGGGTGGGTTCATTGCTGTTCAGAGTTTAGTGCAAATGCAGCAGCCCACCAAAACTGTAAATGTAGGTTGCTTGGCAACTGCTTTTAAAGAGTGCTATTTGCTCTCAAAGAGACAAGCTGTTATTTCTTGCCTTTTAAAACAAAAAACATAAAAGTAGAAAAAAAAAAGAACAAAAAAAAAGACAAAAAGAAAAAAGATAATTACTTCACCAGCTAATAGTGTAAATGGCTCTTTTACATGCACACGATGCTGATGTGTGAGGTCCCCCTTGTCACCACCATATGATTTCCAACAGAGAACATATAGCAAAGTTGTTTTCTACAAGGAGTGCAATCCAGTGGAACTGACATCTCATACCAATTCAGAAAAATAAATTACATGCAAGAGAATATATCTCACGGGGGGGGGGAGGGGGGGTGGGAAGAGCAGTTAGAGCCCAAGGTCCA
>JAWWTY010000106.1:48977146-48992815 GCA_035222235.1 Margarornis squamiger
GGGTCTGTGCTTTGGGGACCCCCAGGAGCTCCAGGTGCCAGTCCCAGCCCTGTCCCCTCCATCCTGGGGGGGGGGTATCTGTGCTTTGGGGACCCCCAGGTGCCAGTCCCAGCCCTGTCCCCTCCATCCTGGGGGGGGCGTCTGTGCTTTGGGGACCCCCAGGAGGTCCAGGTGCCAGTCCCAGCCCTGTCCCCTCCATCCTGGGGGGGGGGTCTGTGCTTTGGGGACCCCCAGGTGCCAGTCCCAGCCCTGTCCCTTCCATCCTGGGGGGGTCCGTGCTTTGGGGACCCCCAGGAGCTCCAGCTTTTTGGGGGCTCGCAGCACCCAGAGGCTCCCCATGCCCCTTGGGCATGCAGGGGGTACCTCAAACCCAAAGCAGGGAGAAGCAGCCCCCAAATTCCCAGCTGCTTGAGCTCCCAAAAGAACATCTTGACTCCCCACTTCTCTTCACGGAGCTTTTAAAAGGACCCCCCCCACCCCATCCCCAAAAACGAGGCTCCCGAGGTGGGGGAAATTAGCAGGGAAGGAAACTTTCCCCTCCTCGCATCGCGGAGGCTGCGGGGTAATGGCACCATTTCATTCCTTGTGTATTTGAAGGCGATCTCCCCGCCGTTTGCCCCTCATTCCCCTGGCCGTGCCCCCCCAAAATCACCCGCTGTGGGGTCTCAGGTGGCTGCTCTTTAATGAGCCCAGCGAGCCCCGGCTGCTCTCGGGAAGCCGAGAGGTTTTGCCAAGCGCCGGGAGATGGGAAGGGACGAGCGGAGCTTGCTCCGTATCTCCTATTTTTTATTTTTTTTCATTTTTTTTTTTTTTTTCCATTTCTAATGTACTTTTTCCTCTCCGGAAAGCCGCCGTCAGCTGCTGCAGGGCGCGGGGAGGGGGAGCGGCGGCTCTGCGGGGCTCGGCGGGCAGAGCTCCACACAAAGGAGCTGATTCTTCGCCGGCATCGTGAGCGGCTCCCGGCTCATCCCTTTAGGGATCGCGGAGCTTGAGGTTACCCGGAGCCCTGGCCGGCTTTGGCTGAGCCAGGGGGTTGGGGTGCATCCCGCATTCCCCGCATCCCTCTTTGCCACCCTCGCCGTGGGGTCTGTGGTGCTGCCAAAGCTGCGGCTGCTGCTCAAATCCCCCCTTCCTGCTTTTTATTTTTAATTTCCCGAGCATCCCCCCCCCCGGCATCAGCATCCCCCCCCCCGGCATCAGCATCCCCCCCGGCATCAGCATCCCCCCCGGCATCAGCATCCCCCCGGGCATCGCCGAGCTCACCGTGGGCAATAAAACCTGCTCGGCGCGGGGGGAACTCGTGCCAAATCCAGCCCCGTCTCCCCCCCGTGTCTCCTTTCCACCTCCACGGCGGCTTTAAGGTCACGGGGAGAGAATTTCCGAGGACACGGCGCATCCCCCCGGCTTTTCCTCAGCACAAGCTGCCTGTCGCTGGCTCGTGGATCATTTTTCCTCCCTTCCTCCCGGTTTTTGTCACTGCGAATCGGGCGATCGCTCTTCTGCTTGTTGATTTGTGAGAGCGCCTGGGGGTCAATCTGCGTGTGCGGAGGTGGATTTTTTTTTTGGGGGGGTCGGGGGGGGGAGAGAAAAAAAGAGATCAGAGTTGTTTCGTGGTGACCCCCGGGAGGGGGTTGTGGGTTATAAAGTGATGCGGGAGGAGGATCCAGCGTTGGGAGGCACTTGGGTTTCGACATCCAAAATCCGGGTTTGGGCTCGTAAAACCGCACTGGAACTTCGCTGCTTTCCCGTATCCCGAGCTGCATTAAGGATTCCCACCTCCTCCCCTCCTGGAAGGCGTCCCTCTCCTGGGCAGGGGCTTGGAATGAGATGATCCTTAAGATGATCCCTTCCACTCTGGGACTCCATCCCTCAGCTCTCCCCAAAAAACACCCAGTCTGAGCTCCGTTTTCCCACCAAACACCTCCAAATCCCGGCTGGCTTTGGGAGGGGAGGTGGGTTCACCCATCCTGACACTTCCCTGCGCTCCGGGCAGCGGGAGGCTGCGGAGCTGCTCCCGAAATTCGGTAGCCAGATGGCTTTTCCGTGGCTGACGGCATCCTTGGCTGGAGTTGCGGGCGCTGTGGTGGTGAGGGAGGACGGGGCTGGGGGAGGACGGGGCTGGGGGAGGACGTGCCCGCAGAGCTCCTTCCCCTCCCCATCCCGCCGCTCCCCTTGGGAGGGATCCGACCCCATCCACACGCGGCGGCTGTGAAGGGTCAGGGGGGCGCACGCCCAACATGCCAATCCCACTCTTCATCCCATATGTCTCCAAAGCCCCCTTTTTTTTTGGGGGGGGGGGAATTTTGCCTGGTTTTGTTGTCGCTCGATTTATTCCCCTCGCCAGGCAGATCCAGGAGGATCCCCACGATCCCAACTGCTGGCACAAAGGAGGGCACCAGGGATCCATTGGAAGTGCTTCCCATCCTGCAAAGCCTCTGTAGGGGAAGCCTTTTGGGGTTTCCATCCGTGCTTTCCATCCATCACCTCGTAATGAAAAGCCCTTTTATTAACCCCAACGAAGCAGCGCCGTAGGTGGGCCGGATCCTTCCCGATGTCTTATCCATCCCTCTGGGCATCAGCGCTCCTTGTAATCCCGCTTTTTTTTTCCCCTTTATGACAAGCTCAGTCTCTCCCCTTGGCCAAAAAAATATATTAAAAAAAAAGCTGCTGAGGACAAGGCTAAGTGGGTTAAGGAGCCGTCAAGATGAAAAAACGAGGCCATGCGGAGGAGGAGGAGGAGGAGGAGGAGGCGAGTGGACGATGGAGCCGGAGCCTCGGGGTCCCTCCTGGGTTTGGAAAAGCCCCATCTGGATTCCTGGCATGGCTGGAATCAGGGCTGGCTGATTAGGCAGCGCTCAGCTCGTCCCCTGAAATACGGCCCCCCTTAAAATGCTCCTCGGGGTTTGTTTTACGGGCGTGTAAAAAGGCGAGCCGTGTTTTGCAAACACGGGAGGGGAGGGCGAGGTTTGATCTCAGCGAGGTCTTTCTCTGCTCCTTATCGGAGTGATTGGCTTTAGGTTCTGTTTCCCATCCCACAGCACCTCCTCCCGTGGGAAAAAGGGGGAAAATTGAAGGGGAGCTCCTGGTTTGGAGCCGTTTCTGGGCACTGCAGGGACCTGCCCTTAGAGATATCCCTGTTCTGCTTCTCCAAGCTAATAAAAAATATCCAGCTCGGAAAAAGCACTTTACACTTCTGATTTCTGTCAGCAAACTGAATTTCTCTCCCCTCTCCATTTCCAGGGACCCCCCTCGAGGCTTTTCCTCGCGGGGATTTTCCCAGTTTACACGAAAGCCCTGGCGTGGCTCCTCTTTGCAACCTGGGAAAGCTCATTTTCGCCTTTTTTTGGAGGAAAATACCCACGGGTGGATTTTACCAGAGTGATGGCAACCACCTGCTCGTGTGTCTTATTTAAAGAAAAGAGTGGTTTGGTGGGGATTGTGTTCTGGGGGATGAGGGGGAAGGAGCAGCAGCCTCTGCACCACGTGGGCCCTTTAATTCCCCTTTAATTCACCTGCACAACGCTGACCCAAAAAGCCACCCCAAACTCCCACCATCCTTTCCCACCAATGCTTTCCCCCATCAACTCTCCCATTCAGCTTCAGGTCACCCGGGTTTTTTTGAAGCTTTTCCTGCTGTTTCCATGGAATGTGCGTTTCCCTGAAGCCCCTGCCTCGCTCTCTGGGTAAATCCAGGCCACGCAGCCCCTTCCAAAGATCCTCCTTGCTGTGCTAATTGCCCTGCCCCAATTAGCCCAATTTTCCTCTTCCCACCAGCTGCGTTTTGGAGCCGTTCAGAGCTGCCAGTTTGAATCCAGAGCTCTGCAAAAAGCTTGAACACCAGCAAGGATCTTCCCCTCGCCTTTTGCCTTTCCAGGCTAATAAGCATCTTTGGGATATGGAGATATTCGGGGTTTCATTCCTCCGTGGAAAAACCTCGTGAGTGAAATCGGGGCTGGGCCTTGAGCCTTTTCAAAGTTCCCCCGTGTGAGTCAAAGCTCAGTTTGGGGGTATTTACCCCCCAAATTCCCTTGGGATTATGAGCACCCCCCAAAAAACAAGGCCTAGGGCTGCTGCAGGGTTTGGGTGGGGGATGTTTGTGTGGGAGAAGGAGTCGTGATTCAGGTCCTGGATGTGCTCCTGAGATCCTTGAGCTGAGCAGATCCTGCTCCATGTGGGTGTTACACATCACATGCTCGCTGCTGTGTGCTGAATCATGGTTTTATGGAATGGGTTGGGTTGGGAGGGACCTTAAAGCTCATCTCATCCCACCAGCTGCCATGGGCAGGGACACCTTCCACTAGCCCAGGCTGCTCTGAGCCCCATCCAACCTGGCCTTGGACTTTCAGTGGCAGCTTCTCTGCCCAACCTGTGCCAGGGCCTGCCCACCCTCCTAGGGAAGGATTTCTCTCCAATAACTAACCTACATTTCCCCTCTGTCACTTTGAAGTCACTCTCTCTTGTCCTGCCCCTCCAGACCCTTGTCCAAAGTCCCTCTCCATCTTTCTTGTCAGCACTGGAAGGCCACAATTAGATCATCCCAGAGCCTTCTCTTCTCCAGGCTGAACACCCCCAGCTCTCCCAGAGCTGCTCCATCCCTCTGATCACCTTGGATCATCCTCTGGACTCTCTCCAGCAGCTCCATGTCCTTGTTGTGCTGGGAATCCCAGGGCTGGAGGCAGCTCTGCACAGGGGGTCTCACCTTGGGGGGCAGAGGGGCAGAATCCCCCCTGTCCTGCTGCCCACGCTGTGGGGTCAGCCCAGGGCATGGCTGGGGCATGTCCAGCCTCTCCCCCCAGCACCCCCAAATCTGTTCATTCCCAGCCTGGATTCCTCCCAAGGGTTTATCCTGCCCCACGTGCAGCACCTTGAGCTTGGTCTTGTTAAACCTCCTGAGATCCCAAGGGTTTGGGAGCTTGTCCAGGTCCAGGCTTCCCTGGTGCCTCCAAGCACTTCCAGGCAAGGTCTGCCCTGGAATTGCACCATGGCAAGGAATGTTCTTCCCTCCAGTGTTTCTGGAGCACCTGGGCACGTCCTTAACCACGTTCTCACCTCCCCATGGACATGTCTCAGGGCTTCACATGCCCCATTTTTGCTGGTTGCCCTTGCAGAAATGGTCTTTTCTGTCAGAAACTCCTTGGCTGGCAAGGCTTGACCGGCTCTCAGCAGGCGCTTTAAGATGTGCCGATGGAAATCTCGCCGTGCTGTCGGGATAAGAGCAGGTTTTATTTAATCCAGAAGCGCTAATGGCTCAGGAATTAGGCTGAGATGGAGCCAAGGATCTCACTGAGGCTCCTGCAGCACTTGCTGAGGGAAAAGCTTCTCGGAGAGGTGAGGATGGAGCTGAAACCTCACCCAGCATGGTCAGGACCTTCCCGGCACCACGAATGAGAAGGAGGATGAAGCCTCTTCTCCTTGGGACCCACCAGTGGCCTCAATCCCTCCAGGCCTTGGGTTTTCCCCGTCTTTGAGAGAGAAACCCTCCAACTTCAACCGCGCCGAGTCACCAGCGAAGCGCAAAAACCAGGGGAGGAGCCCCCAGATCCTTAATTTTTGGGGGGCAGGAGGGGCAGCTTCGCCTCGCAAACTTCCCGGCTGGAAAAGGCGAGCGGGGCCGGGAGGATGCAGCTGATGGGGCTCGTTTTGTCCCCGTGCCAAGCTGCTCTCTTTGCCCTTTTGTTTGCTTTCGGCGAGGCACTCGCAGTACTGACGGCCCGGGTTTAACTAATGACTGGCGCTCCCATTATCTCGCCCGCCGTTATCTCCTTCCCACTTTTCCCCCTCTTTTTTTTTTTCCTAAAATAATCCGTCAATCACTGGCTCGTTTTCGGCGCTTCGGGGGCTGCATTTAGGGTGAATGCCAAGGGCGGGCGGATTCCCAAGCGCAGGGATAATAACCCACGGCTGCGCCTCCCTCCGTGGGGTTATTATGGCATGAAATGAGGGGTTTGGGGGGTCTCAAAGCGTTCGGGTCGGGGGAAAGCGTTTGTGCCGTTTGTTCCCACCCTCAGCTGGCTGAGAAACGGGATGAGGCTTCCAGGAGCTTTGGGAAACGTCAGGAAAAACCCACCTTTCCCAGTGGAGGGAATGGAAATGGGGCTGTGGGGGTGGAAAAGCGGCACCCCCAAGACCTTCCCGACCTCCAAATCACCCGGTTTGGCTCTCCTGGTTCTCCATCTACCAAGTCCACCCCGGCTGGAAGGAGGGATGTCTCGGAGGCCTCACAGGAGAAGGGAAGGCAGGGATTTGGTTTCTCTCCTGTCCAAACCTCTCAATAATTTCCCATTTGTATAATTCCTTCAACAATACACCTCGGAGGGGAGGGCAAAGGGGATCAAGGACCCCTCTCCACCTCCCTGTGCTGGGAGATAAATCCTGGGGTTGCATCCTACGTGGGCAGGACAGGGAAACAGGAGCTGGAGAACCTCCCTTGGGATGCACCTCCTGCCTTTAGACCCTCTTTGTTCCTTTTCCAAGAGATCTGCACGGACAGGGATGGGCTGGAATGATGCGGAGGGGGGTTGGTTCTCCTTGAGAGAAAAGAGGGATGGGTGGGATTCAAGGTTGGATCTGCTTCTGGGTGGGATTCAAGGTTGGATCTCCTTCTGGGTGGACTCCCATCCATGGAAAAGCTTGTTTTTTAGGATGGGTTTCATGGATAACCCCGGATTTACTGGTTGGAATGTTGCTTTTGATGAAGGTTGTGCTGGGGAGGACACTCAGGTTGTTCCCAAGGTGGGTTTTGCTCTCGGTGCTGGTAACTTGAAAAGAGGAAGATGATGAGAAGGACAATTTTGGCAGGTGGTTGTCATTGTCACGGTGACCAAGTGATGGCTTTGGGAGCCACTGGCTCCTCACCAGGGGGCTGAGATGGACCATGACAGCAGGGGGGGGACAAAAAGCCCCCAGCTCATCAGGAATCACCAAGCACATCAGGATCAGCCCAGTTTTGGGGTGGGGGTGATGTCTTGTACAGATGAGCACCTTCATCATCCCAGGTCAGCTGGTGGCTGCGTCTCCCACATTAAAACACCAGTATGGCTGGTTGGAAATGGTCTGGAAGTGACTTCTGATGGTCACAGGATTGAAAAGTCCAGCCCAGCTTTGCACCTCTGGAGAGTGAGTTCCAAATCTTGGCTCCAAGTCGTGCTTAGGAAGATCTCCAGCTTGAATTCCCATAATCCCTTGATGCACCACAAGCTGAGATGCTTTTTCTGCTCCATCAGGCATTTTCTCTCATTTTTAAGCCCAGAAAACCTGGCAGGATGAGCTTTGCACAAGTTGTGAGAAGAAGGGAACCACAGGCAGAGGCTTTGCCATCCCATTTCACCCAATCCCATCCCACCCCACCCCACCCCATCCCATCCCACCCCATCCCCTCATTGCAACACCGAGAGCCGCTGGTTGAACTCGGCTGATTTTCTTGCTCTTCTCCTAAAAATAAAACCTGCCAAGCTGGATTGCAGAAGGCCGTGGTGACTCAGAGGAGGGTGGGAGGATTTGGGCGACTTCACCTTGCCCAGCACCCCAAAATATACCCAACGATTCGCTGGGGAACGGGATTTTCCATGCAGGAAAACAGGCTGGATGTGCCCATGGAGAAGCACCATGGGTGGAGATGCTGATCCAGCAAGGATTCAAAAGATGCACCACCACCACTACCACCACCACCAAGGCTGGTTTGCCTTCCAGACAGACCATCCTGCCTGGGAAAAAACCCTCCAGCTCTTCATCCCTCCTCGGAGCTTCTCCCCCTCGGAAGGCGATAAGGAGATCTTTCCCTGAAGCGCCGGCTCTGGTGGCTCGTTTGGAGCCGTGTTTGTGTCTTGTCGCATTCTTCTTCTTTCCCCCCGAGGAAGCCCTTTGTGAGCAGTTGAGAGAGTTGCGTGGAGATGGTCGGGATTCCTCCTGACGGAGGGAATTTACGCCGCGGTAATTAAGGCGGTGGCGTGGGAGCCGAGCGATGCTCGAGGAAGCGCAGGCGGACCCGCTTCCCAAATTAAACCCTTCTGTTCCTAGAAACGTGGCTTCTTTTATTTTTTTTTTCAGAGCAGGAAAACACATCTAGGCGGGCGGGAAGTGCTTGGGAGAGGGCAGGATTCGGGCGCTGGGACGTTTGGGATGCTCGGGTTAGTTTGCATGGGCCACCCTCCTCTGCTTCCCGATGCGCTCCGAGCTCCCCGCCGGGAGAAAACAAGCCGAGCCTTTCAAATTGAAAGGGCTTATTTAAACAATGTTATCTCTCCGGTGGAGGGAGGGAGAGAGGGAGGGAGCACATATTGGAGGGTTATATTTAGTGCCGGGTGTAGGACAAAGCAGATGCTGGGAGATTTTTTTAACGCCGGGAATGTTAATCACTTCTGCCACATCTCCTCGGAGATGTGTGTGTATATATATATATATATATATTTATATTTATTTATTTATATAGATGCATGTGCTCAGCCACCCGCCTGAGGAGGAGGAGGAGGAGGATGGGGGTTGACCAGCCCTCCCTGCTTTGCTTTTGACCTTTTCCCACCCTGGCAAACCCCTCCTGGTGGGACAAAGCCACGCGGTTCTCTGAGCTGAAACGCGCAGCGGGAGGGACGTGCTGTGGCTCTCTGGAATGTGTCCCCCCTTCTCGTCTTTCCGCCCCCCTAAATGGGATGGGAACGGGAAGGGAAAGCATTTCCAGCCTTGCAAATGGGCTCTTTAACAACCTCGGCAGTGCTTTCCACACACCCCCTCCCCGGGGCGAGCGGCGAGGAAAACCTACCGCATTTCCCAGCCTCTCTTTCCCACCCTCGCGGGAGCACTGAATTAAAGGAAATATTTTATGATCCTATGCTTCGTTATGTTTTATTAAAAGCAGAGCATCGGCCTCCCCTGCCACATTCAGCAGATCAGAGGCTCTGCTGGGCTTTTTTTTTTGCCTCTCCCTTCCAAGCTCTCGCTGTTATTCCCGAAGCATCCTCGGTTCGGCTGGAGGGGTCAGTGCAGGGTCTCCTGGTGGCGGAGAAAAACATGCAGAGGGGTGAAAAATGTGGACGGGGGGTTTATCCAAGGATGGTCCGTACCTAGACTGGCTTGGGGATGGGAAGTCACGCAGCAGAAATAGCTGGAATAGGGATGGGTGAGGGAAAGTGGAGTCAAGGGGAGATGAGACCCCACGGAGGTGTTGGAGGAAAACGTGAAGTGGAATGAAAAATATGGACGTGTGGTTTATCTGAGAATGTTCCGGATCCAGGCTGGCTTGGGGATGGGAAGTCATGCAGCAGAAAGAGCTGATGGATGCAGGAATTGGGGGAGATGTGGGAAAGTGGAGTCAGGGAAAGATGACACCCCATGGAGATGTTTGAGTCATGGATGGAGCCACTGAGTCACGGATGGAGCCTTGAAAAGATGCTCAGAAAAGTCCCCCTGCTGGTTTTCAGCTTTGCTCCTTCTCAGGGCCATCGAGCCCCGGGTGGGAGAACCTCTGGGATGTCATTTTGGGGGGAAAGATCCCAAAAAACACCAACATCCCATTTGCAGAGATAAATTAACAAGCAGGGTCGAGACTTTGCTCCATCAGCCCTTGAGATCAGCCAGACATGGATAACTGGGCAGACCTGGAAGCAGTTGGGGAGCTGGGCAAGGTATTAATTAGCAGTTCTTTCTCCATGGTGTGGAGATGGATGGGGATTAAGGGAAGAGCCACGTGCATCCCCTCCGAGGGAGCGGAGGAGGAACGGGAAATCAGTGCTATGGATCGGGGCTGGGAGAGGGAGATATGTTTTAATCTTATTAGTGGAGCAGCATTACTGGGAGAGCAAAGGGATTATTAATCACCGAGTGTAAATCGGGGCAAAGAGGGGAGATTCCAATTAGCAAGCCTGCTTTGTCCAGGGAGGAGGGGAGGGGGTGGATGGGGGCTGAGGCAGGGGCAGGTCCTGAGGGATGGGGTGGAAAGGCTGTCCCAGGAGATGGGAGAGTTTGGGATGAAGCTGTACCTTGCCTTGTCCAAACCAGTGCCCAGGGGAGGCACCACTGGGCCAGTGCTGGAGTCCAGGGCTGGAAATCCCAGTGGGATGTGCCAGTTGGAATGGAGGGTGTGCAGATGTCTGTCCCACCAACCCAACTGGCTGTGTGTCCCTCTGTCCCTCCCTTTGTTCCTCCATCCTTTCCTCCACATGTGCCTCAGTTTCTCCCTTCATCCCTTTCTCCCTCCTTTTCTCCCTCCCTTCATCCCTTTCTCCCTCCTTTTCTCCCTCCCTTCATCCCTTTCTCCCTCCTTTTCTCCCTCCCTTCATCCCTTTCTCCCTCCTTCTCTCCCTCCCTTCATCCCTCCTTCCCTCCACCATCCTCCTGTTTCTCCCTCCCTCTGTCCCTTCCTTCCTTCACCCTTCCATCCCTCCCTTCACCCTTCCATCCCTCTCTTCACCCTTCCATCCCTTCCTTCACCCTTCCATCCCTCCCTTCATCCTTCATCCTTCCATCCCTCCACCCTTCCCTTTATCCCTCCCTCCTTTCCTCCACTCAGCTTTCTGTTGCTCCCTCCATCACTCCTTCCCTCTGTTCCTTCCTCTATCCCTTCCTTCATCCCTCCACTCTTTCCTCCATCACCTCCTTCCTTCATCCTTCCATCCCTTCCTTCCTTCATCCTTCCATCCCTCCCTTCATCCCTCCATCCTTCTGTTCCTCCCTCCCTCTATTCCTCCACCCCTCCCTTTCTTCTTCACTCCTTCCTTCCCTCTGTTTCTCCATCCCTCCCTCCATCCCTCACCTCCACATAAACCCACCAGAAGACCCCAGAACTCTCTGGAATGCCCCTCCTGGGAGCACCGAGGATTTGGGAGGGAAGTAGGGAAGGAGCAGAGGGTTGATCTGGTGCCCCAGGCTCCCCAAAGCCGGTTTTGGGGCAAAAAGCTGCACATCACAGAGAGAAGGCCATAAACAAAGTGGATTTTGCAGCACTTGGGAGTTCTACCCAGCAGCAGCTTTTACTTCCCCCCTTCCCCTGCCTGAGGTTGTGCCTTTGGAGAAGCAGTTCAGGAGGCAAATGGGAAAAAATCCCCCCAAATATTAATAATAACGATCCTTTTCCAGTTGCACGGCGCGGGGATCGATGGTGCAGGCAGAGATCACTCCCAGCAGGCAGCTGGGAAGGGAGGGGGGGATCGATGGCTGCCTCATTTGTCACCAATCAGAAATATGGGATAATTGGATTTCCTGCAAATAGAAAAATAAATAAGCAAATTCATCATCTGGGTCACGGTCACCAACTTCTCCTGGGCCACCTGGGCAGGGCAAAGCCTCGCTGGTGCCCCACGGGACTCTGCTTGGTGGGAAACCCAGCGGTGGCATCTAAGCCTAAATCCTCCTAAATTCCATGAAATTCATAATTTTCCCCCCCTCTGCCCATCCCAAGCCTGTGTATCTCCCACTAAAGCTGGAAGAAAAGGAGGTTTGGGGAGGACTGTGGGGTTTCCAGTGGGAAGATTCATAAATGGGGCTATTTTTGGGGGGAGAAACACCTCTAAGAACCCTTTGTGATTGCTCCAGGATGGGATTTTTGCTGGATCTCGGATGGGTTATAAAAGGTCTTGCTCCTTTTGAGTGGGGAAACCGAGGCACAGAGTTCCAAAATACTTGGAATCATGGAATGATTTGGGTTGGTGGGACCTTAAAGCCCGTCCCATCCCACCCCCTGCCATGGCCAGGGACACCTTCCACTATTCCAGGTTGGTCCAAGCCCTGTCCAACCTGGCCTTGGACACTCCCAGGGATGGGGAGCAGCTCCCTGCTGCTTCCAGCTCTACTAATTAGTCCTGGCTGGGATTAAGCTCCAGCCCAGATTAAAACCATGAGCTGTGGCTTCAAATAATTGGCCTCTGGTGTCATAATCCTCATCCTGACCGAGGCAGAAACAGCAGCAAAACCATCAGCTGGTCCCTCCTAAATTCACCCAAGAAGAAGTTTAAACTCTTCCAAGGCTTGGCATCTTTATTCCCAAATTTCCTCACCTTGCTCCAATCCATCATCTCCACTCTAGGGCTCTAACAAACCCCACCAGGTACAATAATTGGCTTTTTTTTACTCCCAAATTGCATCTCCAGGATGGTTTCGGCACAACTTTGTTTTTGGCTCTGCCTGGAGACAAAATCCTTGACCCCAGGTGGGGTTTTCCAGAATTCCTCTTGCTCAGGGACAGCATCCAGATGTTGCATCTTCCTGATGCCAACACAGGATGCCAGAAGGGTCCAGCTGATGGGGAACCTCTTCTGTGTCAGGATGGAAAGCTGAGCCTGCAGCTGGAAAAGGAAGCTTGGGAATTTCCTGGGAAGGTGCCTGAGCTTGTAGGACACCTGGATATCCCCACTCTGAGTGTTATTCCATGTGGTGTCCAGGTGTTGAGGAGCCACCAAGGATTTTTGGGAATGCTGCACCATTCCAGAGGCATGAATTGGATTTGGTGGGTGGCGATCACTCCTGCTCTGCAAAAGTGGGATGGTGGGAGAATTCCTTGTGTGGTGAGCTTGGGATCTGTTGGAGAAAGGCAAGAGCCCATGGAAATACGTGCAAGGGAGAGTGGCCCATGGTAGGAAAGTGGGTAAAGTGATAATGGGGTAAAAGAAGGAAAAATTAGGAGTTTTTTAAGGTTAATTGTGATCTGCAAGGAGGTGGGAAAAGGAGAAAGGAATTCTCTCCAGGGAATCATCAGCAGAAGTGGCACAGGGGAGGGAATTCCTGCTCTCTAGTTGAGGCTGGGGGGGGAGTGACAGCAGTTTTGGGTGGAAAACTTTCGGGAAAATCCAGCTGATGTGGAGGAACCCACAGGAGAGCGAGAAATCCTGCAGGAACGGGGTCTGCTTCGCTGGCAAAGGGAAAATTTGGGATGAGAGGGGAGGGATACCTTGGCAGAGCTGGTGCACGGGGTAGGGGTGGCACCTCCTGCCCGTTGTGCCTCCTTTGGCCAAAATCTGTTGGGTTTAGGTCATGGAATGGGAATAACATTGGGGTGCAGAAGGTTTCGAGCAGGTGGAGGGGGTGGTGTTTCCATCCTCAGCCTGTGCTGCAGGCAATCAGCCCTTATTTGCATATATGCAAATGAAGAGCACGATCTCCATTTAGAAAATGGAGCATCTGAGCCCCAGCTTGACCCAGACGCGGTTTGGGCTCTGTTTTGGCACCACCAGCTGCTCTCACAGCTGGGAAGAGGCCAAGAGGTGCCAGCAAAGCCCTTGCTCCGAATTAGTGACACCACTGGGGTTTTTGAGGGAATTTGGCTTGGCCAGACTCACTTTCCCGGGAAGAACCATCATCCAGGACCCTGAAAACGCCAAAAATAACCCAACTCCAAAAGAAAATACTGGCAAAATCCTTAAATAACCTGGAAATGGGGTTAAACAAACGAGACAAATGAGCAATGCAATGATGACAAACGTCCTCCTCTCTCCAAACCCCAAACTCAATGACCCATGGCTGGTGGCAGCCACCAATTTTAGCAGCTCTAAAACCCTGGTCAGGTGCTTTGGTGGCTTGTTAAACGTCACGTTTTAATGGCAACATCAGTAGGGTGAAGATGTGGCCATAAAATATTCCCTTTTCCTCCCCCTCCAGCATCGTTCGAAGATGGAGTTGCACATCTTTGGGTGGTGTGTGTGTGGGGGGGGAGAGAAATTATAAATAAAACTTTACTGCACTCCACTAAACGCTGCTAAACATCCTTCACGGCTCTAGGACGGCGGGAGATAAATATTGCAGCCCTAATTTATGGCTCTGCCTTCCCAGCCCGGGCAGGGGGGGTCTGGTGGCAGCTCGTAAAAGTTCCATATATCAGCGAGACTCATCAATGCAGCGAGAACGGCCCCGCTGATAATCGGGGTGGGGTGGGGAGATCCGTCTTCTTCTTCTCCCTGCTCGCTGCTCTTTTAAGGGGTTGATTTAAGGAGGTTTGGGGTTGGCTGGAGGTTTCCCAAGTGGTTGTTGGTTCTTGTTGGGTCTCTGGTCCTTCTTCATGTGGTTTGACTGAGAGAAACCCCATTCTAGGGGTAACCTCAGTCTTAGGAGGGTTGAAATATTACCCAGCTGGTCTTTTATGGGGTTGATTTAATGGGTTTTGGGGTCGAGTGAGTGGTTCCCAAGTTGCTGTTAGTCCTGATTGGGTCTCTGGTCCTTCTTCATGTGGTTTGACTGAGAGAAACCCCATTCTAGGGGTAACCTCAGTCTTAGGAGGGCTGAAATATTACCCAGCTTGTCTTTTATGGGGTTGATTTAATGAGTTTTGGGGTCGAGTGAGTGGTTCCCAAGTTGCTGTTAGTCCTGATTGGGTCTCTGGTCCTTCTTCATGTGGTTTGACTGAGAGAAACCCCATTCTAGGGGTAACCTCAGTCTTAGGAGGGCTGAAATATTACCCAGCTTGTCTTTTATGGGGTTGATTTAATGAGTTTTGGGGTCGAGTGGGGGGTTCCCAAGTTGCTCTTGGTCCTGGTTGGGTCTCTGCTCCTTCCACATGTGTTTTCATGGAGAGAAATCCCATTCTAGGGGTCAGTCTTTGACTTTGGGGGGTTTGAAATATTGTCCAACTGATCTTTTATGGGGTTGATTGAATGAGTTTTGGGGTTGGGTGGGTGATTCCCAAGTGGCTGTTGGTTTTGGCTGGGTCTCTGGTCCTTCCACATGTGTTTTCATGGAGAGAAATCCCATGGGGTCAATCTTCAGCACTGGGGGATGTTTCCCATCCACCCCAGTAAGATGCTTCCCAAATCCCACTGCTCCCAGTGGCTGTTGCTTCCCTCCAAATCTCCTTTTTCTTGCAGTCACCCCCAAACCTTCTCCACCACCTCTGGTTTTGTAGCCACTGGATTTGCCTCATGGGGTGGGCAGGATGTGATCCTTGGCTTCCCCATGTTGGGATTAACACTCCAACCAGCATCTCTGAGTCCCTCTCTGGGAAATCTGGAAAAAAATAGGAAACCCCCCTGATTTTTAGGTCGAGGCACCCTTTGAGCCTCCAAGCGATGATTCCAAGGTCATCCTGGTTGTTTGCCAAGAAGCACGACCCTCCTCCAGCCCAACCCTCGGGCTGCTTTCCCTGCAAACATCCATCTTTTTGCTGGAAGGAGCCGTTTCCCGAGGATTTCGGGCCAACGGAGACGTCGTACGAGCACTAACGTGACACTGGGAGTGCGAGAAGCCGAGGTAGAAATGGGCTTTTCTCATCTTGTGCTCCGGTGAGCTGGAACAGCCTCAGCTTAGGGATGAAGACGTTAGAGAAGGGTTTGTTTCAGTCCATGCCCGAGCCACGGAGCTGATATGGATGGATTAATCCCACATGGATTTGTTTGTTGGGAGACACGCTCCGAAGGCGCCGGCGAGCTCGGGGAAAGCCGGTGTTTACACGGGTTTTATTGGGCGGCGCGCGGTGATGGATAGAGCTGGTGCTTGGGGAGCTGGGAGAAGGGAAAGGTGGGAATGGGGAAAGGAATGGGTGGAGAAGGGGAAGGAGGGGGGTGTTGGAGGGAGGGGAGGACATTGTGAGGTTCCCACTGATCCCTGTGGGCACCAGGGATAGGACCCAGGGAATGACCTGGAGAGGTGTTGGGTTGGATCTCAGGGAAAGGTCCTTCCTCCAGAGGGTGGTGGGCACTGACCAGGCTCCCCAGGGCAGTGGGCACAGCCCCGAGGCTGCCAGAGCTCCAGGAGGGT
>JAWWTY010000106.1:48992915-49047116 GCA_035222235.1 Margarornis squamiger
ACAAAATGGTATTCACTTGGTCTTCCATAACATAGGTGTGATCTTATTTTTTTTTTTTTTTTTTTTTTTGCATTCTCATTAGGGAGTGATTTTTGTCTGCTTAAAAACTCTAGTTACCTCTCAAGTGGCATTGCCAATCAACATTTGGGGTTTCCTTAGTTCTAAGGATTGCAGCTAAGTTGTAGCAATAACATTACAAAATACCATCTTTGACATTAAAATCTGACCTCAATATGCGCTACATGTCAGATTCAAAACATTACTATTTATATAAAATTATTAATTATCTTGAGATAACTTAGCCTTCTTACAATCAGAGGCACATCTGTTAGCAAACATGTTGCACTACCTCAGCAATTCCATCTGAGGCTTAAATAAAGAACTTGTGTTTTGGTACTCTTTTGATATTTGTGTAACATTCAGACTTTATATTAGAGATTTTTCAGTTAAGTGCCATTCCTGACTGTAAGCAGCCAGCTGAATTTATCTTTCCAGTAACAGTCTATACTGAACATAGATTTGTACTTCAGTACAAAGTAAAAGATTCTAATTAGCATTAGCTGTTGATAATGGAAAAACACATGTGCTGAAAAAAGATTCTTGAATCAACTCTATGCATGAGTTATGTGGTGGGGGGTGCAGAGAGAGGCTGACTGAAGCCTGAGCTGATCAGATCCTTTGAAATGGGCCAGTTCTCTTGTGTTCATCTTGAAAGTATAAGCCAAAGCAAGCTGTTTCCAGCATCCCAGGCCAGTGTTTCATCAGACCACTGCCTCCACAAGGAATGGGATTTCTAACTGCTGGACCAGACTGGGCATCATCCCTAGAGGAATTTTTCCTCTTTGCTATCCCTTTTATGGATTTTTTTTTCTTTTCTGCAGTCCTCCTTTCTAGATCACAAACTTTCACCAATTTTTCAGCAGGAAACCAGCTATGTGAATCCTCTCCAGCCTTCCCATAGATTGAGTGAAAGCACCTAGATTTGGAAAGTATCTTTAAAGAAATTTAAATCACAATTTGGCAAAGCACTCGCCTTCCATCAGCCTGAAGCATCTTTCACAGAAAGCAGTTACTGCTGGTTTTCTATTCCTGCCTGGAAAAGGTTGCTGAAGTGCTCAGAGAAACAGAATTTCTCCTGTTTCAGGTCCCCACTGTAAAGTTAATTGCTGGAAATACTGTTAGGTGATATAGCAAAAATACCATACTGTTTTTTCTTTACTGTATTTTTTGCCTTTTCAGGATGAGCCATTAGAGAACATCTCCTCTTTCTCTTTTCAAGGATTTCTCCTGTTGACAGGAACATTTACATGAGAATACAGAGCAGGCACTGACTGACACTGTGTTGAAGCTCATAAAACTATCAAATTATGCTAGATTACAGCAAATGTCACTGACATACAGGAACATAACATGCTCACTAGATCTTCTGCATTATTAAGTTTGAATGTTTACTGAAAACTAATTAAAGGTAGTATAACAGTCTTTTCAAAATTAGGGATTTTGGTTTGTTTTGTTTGTGTAGAGAAAAGGAAACTACAATTTATTTAAACCATTTTGGCAGGTGACATCTCATCAGTTCCGTCCCATCTCGCATTTCTAATGGAGATGGGTTTGAGAATATGCTGAAAAATGTATTAAAGTTATGAGGGAGTTATTTCTCATTCTGTTATTATATCCTGTGAACAAATACACTTATGCATAAGGACATTTTAACATGAGTGAAACTTAAAAATAGTGGATCTAATGCTTAAAAAAAACCTCAATTTTTAAAGTCTATTTATTGCCAAGATGTCATATGGTTAAATCTCAAAACCCATATGATATACAGGAATGACCTGCAAATATCACAGCGACAGGCAATTCCTATTTCTGGCCAGGCAGAGAATGGTATGTAAAATTCAGGATGCAGTGAAAGAAAGACCAGTCCAGTATTTTGCACAGAAGTAAAAGGAGCTGGAACAATACACATACAGCCTACTGACTACAAACCCTTTGATTCAAATGTGGTGACTGAGACACTTACAGAGGGTGAAGGCGCAAATACCTCTAGTAGTTTTCCCTTGTGAAGGTGAACGAAGTCCCTCAGCAAATGACATTTTGAAGATGTTTCCAGCTAAAAATGAAGAACTGTTTGAGAATGCAGAGATCTAAATTTGGGACCAAGCATTCATGAATTGATACAGAGCAGTATAATAACACACAAAAGGAATGTGAGCTGCCTGTCTCACTGAATGAGCCCCAGTCAGTTTAGGGAACAGTCAGGTATACTGGTAAGTTTATGTAATGCATAAAAGTGTGTGAAAAGTGACATTTACTGAGAAAGTCTGTGTCAAAGGCAGAGTGGCACAACGTTCTGGTGCTGTGGAAATTGGTAAAAAACAGATAAATGGCAGGTGTCAAATATGGAAATATAAACAACACTGTGGGCATGAAGGGATAAAAATCAAATTTAAAAAAATAAAGAATAAAGGAACAAAAAGGTTATACAGGTTCATTTGAATGAAGATTAAGACCATTATTTAAACAGCAGAGGAGAACAAATAAATGATGCAGCACCTAATACTTTTCTTGCCTCTGCCTTCAGTAAAGGATTAGTCAGTGCTGACCACAATTTTTTAACTAAAGGAAACAAGAAGTTCCCGGAACTGTAAGATAAACTATGGTTATCTCTTTTACAAGGTGAGATATATCTTTTCTTGAGTACTGAGGATTGAATAGAGGCAGTCCCTGCACTGTTAAGAGTAGTCTTGAAGACCCCATGAAAGAATATGGGAAGTCTCAGAGGACTGAAGAAGGATGAACACACCTATTTTCAAAAGGAGGGGGGGAAAAGACAATTTAGTGAATTCTAGAAATGCCAAACTGACTTATAACTCCAAAAGACACTGAAACAAACAATTAAATGGTCCAAATGATCCAGAGGTGTTTGCTGAGAATTCTGTGATACGCTGTTTAGTATTATTATTAATTTTAATTTAAACTGGAAAAGAGAAAATAGATCTGTAATTTGTGGCTCTCCCAAATTGAGAAGGATTGAAAACACAATGGAAAGCAGAATCAGAATCCAAAGTCATCTTGGAAAAATAAAAATCAGATTACTAACAACAAATAGCCTACCCGGGGAGAAATTGAAAGTCAGAGTAATAAACTGGGAGAAAAAAAAAATAATTGCAAAGGGACCTGGTAAATAATAAGTGAATAACAAATTGAAAATAAAAACCCAATATCAAGTGATAGGGTAAAGCTTTCCAGGACATAGTCATTGACATGTTGTATGTAAGACATCCCAAATAATTGCTGCAATCTACCTGCTGCTTCTGATGCCCTAACCAAAGTACTCATCCAGTCATGACCATAATGTAAAGAAGTGCCAAAAATTCTAGCATTCCAGGGGAGAGTAAGAGGAAAAATAGAAATTATTATCTATGAGCAGAGGCTAAAGGTAATGGTTTACTTAATCTCTTAAAAACTAAGGATTAGCAATATCCAGCGTGTAAAATCTGTTAGTGAAGGCATAGCATGGAATTTTGTTCATGTCCAGAGGAGAAAGCAGTAATAGTCAGATTAATTTCCATGATATAAATTAGGTATTAGAAAAATCCTTTTAAAGATGTTTCAAGGACAAGATTTCCTTTGCCATTTCGCTTTTCAGCTTCTGGTTTAAGGTAGTGTGAGGAAATGCATGAAAAAATATGAATAAATATAAATAATCCTGTAATTGTTGTGTTCACTTTTTCACAAAAAAAAGGATTCATTTTGATCTCAGTTATGAGAAATGTAACACCCATGAAACCAAGGCCTGTTCAACATCTTCATTGTGTAAAGGCAACAAAAATTATACAGTTTTAATAATGATATCTACCTACTTCATTTAGAAACTTATAATTCAGAACCTCTTAAAAGTAATAAGTAAAGAAATTGTTTTGGTGTCTCTTTAATCTCTTTCTTTAAGACTAATGAGATGTAAGGTAAAAGAACACAAAACTGCAGCAGATTCCACTGCTAATGCCTAAAGGGAAAAATACTTTAAATTTGAATTCTTTTCATTTAAAAAGGAGTGAAAGCTCACCACCTAGGTTATTCAACACTTCCTAAAATTTCTCTCCCAGAGATTTATCAACTGTGTTTAAGTTCTTAAATATTAAACAGCCTTATAGAAGATTAGGAATGATTTCCACAATGTTTCACTCAATGAACTTCAATAAGCCTGTAAATATATATTTGTATATCTATTCAGAGGTCATTGCATTTTAATCTTTTGACACATTTTTAGAACAACATGCAGTTGTTGTTAACTTTTGTTTTGCAGTATTTATGTTCAGGCTACTTAGTATAATAGAAAGCAGTCTAACTGCACAGTACAAATATTCAGGAAATGTTTACAGAATAACTGGAGATCGCAACATCCTTCACCTTTCAAATATTTTTTTTCTTCAGGTAAAGAGAGCTTCAGTGCTTCAAATAGTAAAAACAGCAAGTATTTTCTCCTCTCTTTTCTGTTTGGGTTTAGTTTTGGTGAGGTGTGGGTTTTTAAGGGTTTTTTTTTTGTTTGCTTGGTTGGTTTGGTTTTTGTGTGTGTGTGTGTTGATTTTTGTTGTTTGTTTATCAGGGTGCTTCATGGCTCATTATTTGCTCTTCCTTTAAAATCTCAGGGACTTCCAGAAGAAAAATTATAAATAGTTTACTCAGCACAATATAAGTACTACATAGTCCTTCAGAAGTCAAAAAAATCCATATCTACAAACAACCCTGGGGAGAAGGTCAAGAACTTGCTAATGAAAGTTGAAAATTGTAACAAAATGGAAGTCATGCATACTAATGAAGATACAAAAATAATAAAAATTAAACCAGAGTTATTAAAACATGAATAGGAAAAAGCAGTACAGAATAAAGTTGGTAATAAATTTACAGAAAGAAAAAAAGAATAAAGGATTTTGAAAACGATACAGCACTTGAAAACTTAACAGTAATTTCAAAACTAGAGAACTGGAAAGAAGAAACATAGGCAAAACTGGAAATGCAGCACAAGTCCCCCATCATCAGTGGGACTTTCACCACTGACTATAACAAGTTTGTGACAACAAAGAAATCACTGGATTAATGCACTTTATATGGAACGATGTCACATTTTCAGAGCAGGCAGAAAAATTTAAGAATATCCTGCTTCAGCTCTAATTAGATCCATTCCTGGATCTCTGACATTTGACCTTATCACCAGAAAGCCCAAAGAACTGGAGGACAATGGAAAGAACTGGAGGGATGGAGTAAAACCCACAAACTGGGTTTGGGTTTTTTTAAACATCCTTGATCCTTACTACTCTTGTCCAGTTGTAAACATTGTAGATGCATATTCCCTCTTCACACTTTTCTTTGTAGTTTTTCATCAAAATGGCATTGCCACTATAAACTGTTATGGATGTTGCAAGCTATGAGCTTTAATTTTATATGATTAATCATTCCAAATAAAGAGAATTTCTGGAACAAGTAGGAATTGCAGGATATTGCTGGTAGTTATAAGTTACTAGAAACATCTTTTAGCTTTTCTCTGTTTCCTAACATATAGGAAAAGCTACATGTTATGGACATTTGATGTGCATGGCTTTTCATGACTTTAGATTTTTACAGGAGAGCAGAATAAGGAACCTTACCTGAAAAAAATCAAAAAAAAAAAAAAAACAAAAAAAACCCCACCAAAACCACCACCTTCAAGCAATACAGACCACAAGAATAAAATAGCATATCAATATTTCTGTAAATGTTTTAACGCAAAATACAGAAATATTTGCTAGCTGCAACAATTAACATTTGTACAATCATACCCAATTTACCAACCTGGTTAACTCTGCTCCAAAAACAAAACAGCAATAATGTATTCAACTGCACACACAGAGATTTCTAGCACAAGTGAACAAGTCCCATCTCCAGATGGTCTGTTTTTCTCCAGAATTGGGCAGATTTGCAAGCTGTTCACTGTGCCAATGAAAATTTCCAAGTATAGGAAACTTATCTCATTTGAATTTGTGCTCTGACTCATAAAACCTTTGAACTAAGATTTCTGATATAACATGCCACTTAAAGGGAGACAAAGGCTCATCATCCTGAGCATAGATACCCATAGTGAGGAAGAACATGTATCAGAATTATTCCTTATATCCCATGGAGACAAATGCATAAAGCATCTGCTAGAAGACAGACAGTGCCTTTAGCTCAAACTGTAAGACCAATACAGACAATTTATGCTTTGGCTGTCAAATACTCAAGACATATTGAGCTTCATCCTCAAGCTTACAGCAGTGCTAACAGCTGGCTCTGATGCTTAGCCAGAGAAGTGGGTTTTTAACTTGCTGAAGCAATTATGAGGAAAAAATTAAAATATCAGGACTAGGAATAATATGCCTCTTACCTATTTTTAGCTTAAGGTAAGTTAAGGTAAGTACACTTAAGCAAGTGTAATGAACTTTATTTAGGGAAAACATCCAATTTCAAATAAAAACTATGTAAAAGGAAGTAGAGTACATGAGATGTACTATAAGGGATTAAACATTATAGATATTTCAGCAACCTGGTCTTTTGGAAAGTGATAGGAGGAGGTAGCAGGGGGGCTTGAACTACATAATCTTTCAAGTCCCTTCCAGCCCAAAAGCATCTATGATTCTGTTTCTTTCTGTGGTCTGGTCAGGGCCATGCTGTAAGTAGCAGTACTTGTGACTTTGAGAGACTAAAGCAAGGTTATCATTTAGATCCTGAGGACACGAGGTGTTTAGTACTTCAACATTTCTTTGCTGCCCTAGTCCCCATACTATGGCCACTTTCAATTCCCACCATTATTTTGCTCTCTCGTGCTTCAGGATTCATTTCACATCTGCTCACAGAGCTCAAGTCCTGATCCAGCTGCTGCTTAACTTTGCCGTATGTGTCTGTTTTCACAAAAGCCCAACTACGGCTTGACAAGTGCACAGGACAAATCACAGCATTCTCAGGATACAGAAAATAAGGCAGCTCTCTCCCTATCCTATGACTTAGATAAGAAAACTATAATTTTACTGATATAACATTTTCTCTGTGTGTGTCATCTCCATTCTTCTGGTTACTTGCTACATAATGGCCTTTTTTTTTCTTCTTTTTTTTTTTTTTTTTTTTTTTTTTAATAAGCCCTTAACACTGAAGATTGTGTCATTATATTTCCACTTTGCCATTCCTGGTTGTATTTTTTTCTTCAGACTAGTGAAATAATGAGAATGTTGAGATAATCATAAAGCAAAATTCTAAATCATTATGGCATGATGTAGAGGGCAGTAGTTGTTGCATTCAATAGTAAGAGAAAGAAACCAAGGCAGGACTAGAACAAGCAGCTAAGGAGCCAAGGCAGGACTAGAGAAAGACACTGAAAAATCAAGCTGGAGGAAACTGCTGACTTAGACCCAGGATTAGAACAGAAGCAAAGAGCTGTGGCAATGAGGAAAGTGCAGAGCAGAGACTGAAGGCAGGAATAAAGAAAAGGCAGTCTCAGGAAGTCCAAAAAGGGAAGCAAGGAAGGAGGGCAGACATAGTGCAGTGGTCAAAGGACAGCCTGTGTACCACCTTGCATGAGAATTTGTCCAAATCTTCTTCTCTGGGAGAGTCAACAGAAATACAAAAAAGACAAGTGAAGGGCTCACATTTCTTCTCCCACCATGAAAGAAACCAGAATTCTTTGAATGATGGGAACAGAAAATCTGTCCAAATAGGAGCCACACATCACTTAGAGTTACCAAGCAGGCTAAGAGTACCACCTAATAATTAGCAAATTACTGTTTTAGAAATGAACATACAAGTGAGGGGTGAGTCTGAAAGAGTCAAATAGACTTTGTTCACAAGCACCAAGATTTTTCTTACTAGATTTATGGAAAGAGCTGGGAAAAAGGCAGTAATTTTTCAGATACAAAAGTGTGGGCATACAGTAGTGAGCAGCTCCTACCAGAAGGACTGAAACTTGTGACTCTGCTTGAAAATGGAAGCCTACAGATGGAAGCCCAGTGGAAACCATATCAGACAGCAAGATATAACTAACAACAAAATCCATAATTTGGAGCAAGAAGGAAGTATTCCTACCAGAAGTATTATGAAGCTCTTCTATACAAATTCAGCAGAAAAATATTCCATCAACTTGATAATAAATTAATAAAGCACGATAAGTGTTGTTTGAAATTTTGACTGACTCTTTGTCCATTGACTTTTGGAAAATAATTCAAGGAAAACGATAGTTCTTTCCAAAATCTGGAGATAAACCAAGGCCTTTCTTTCAAGCCTAGACCAAAGAGAATGTCAAAGAGCAACTATTGTACCAACTATTGGGCTTGTACATCACTCAGAAAGCTCCACTCTACAATGCTAGCCAGGTGCAGGTGTGCCAATGACTCAGTTTGAGTAATTATTTTCAGCAAAAAATGTAGACGTATCTCTCAGAATTTACATCTAGCACCACAGAAAGTTTTTCCAGCTGACTACAAACAAAAAAAAATATTTTCAGTAGTTTTCTACATTGTACATACTTGAAAATAACAGAGTTTGGCAACAGAGACATTTTTCCCTCTTTCAAATTATTGCATGTAGTTCCTATTTTGACCAGTCAGGTATGAGTGCTTTTCTTCTCTGTAGGAAATTGTTGAAGAAGGTGGCAACATTATTCCAACTAGCAATTAGATGATTCAATGTTTATCTTTATCCAGTATTTGCAATAAGGTGATATGCATTTTAGCTGTTCATTGGGCAATGACATCACTACTAGCCCATTACAGTTGCTATAGAAACACAACTGTTGTTTTTTTTTTTCACAGACCAGGCAACTGAAAAGCTTTAGAGATCTGCTTGTTTCTAGTTTTGATACATGGTTTGTCAGCCAAAGTGTAAGCTCCTAAAACCTTTTACTACTGTAGAACAGAATTATCAAAGACTCAGTTATCTATATCCTAGGAAGAATGGATTTGGTAAGGTCGCTACTAAATTATCATTTTTTTCTGCAGTTCAACCCATATTAAACAGTTCATGATGCCAACTCGGGAAGGACTTAGTCTGAAGTGAACTGTGTACTTGCGACTTAAAATAGAAAGTCCAGCTTGTGGTGTTTGTACCTCTCCATCACATTTACATTGAAATGCTACTGGCTGCATGCATACTTTGCAATTGCTTAAAAACCCCAAGCCAACAAGTGAGCGTTCAGATGAATACACTCCTTTCTAAATCTTACAGGACAGTGAAAATACTCAAGAGTTCCTTGTGGATTTAGGTCTGCCACTATACTGGGAATTTCTGTAAAGCTCACTTTCTATATTCCCTGGAGTTATACTCCCTGAGCATGCCATATTTTTTGAGTGTGCAATATTTGGTGTTTGAGGGTCAGGAGAGAAGACAAAGTGAAGATACTGCAAGACCTGGCTTGACCCCTTTTAAGGTATGTTCATAAAGGAAACCACACTTTATGCTTTCATGGGTAGGTATAGAAATTGTCATCACAGTTATCAGAGAAGGCAATTGTATGGATTTCAGAATTTAGGTTTGACCCATGTAGGTTTGAAATTTAGAAACTTAAAAATTCTCTTTCAAGGAAAATAATGCTATACTAAATTAATGGGGTTTGGGTTTTTTTTGTTTGGTATTTTGTAGGAAACAGTTATTTAAATTTTAAAAGTTGTTTTGAAAGGAGAAACTAAGACTATTCTTTCATGGAAGGTCTAAAACCATACTTTCACTACTGTCAGTCTCTCAAAAAAATCTTTCAGAAATACGTTCATTAAACCCAACTGCAACCTATATTCCACATATTGTACTATATGCTACAGATCTCAAAATATGCATACTTGTGATTCAGTTTCACAGTATGAAGCCTTAATTTCTGTGTTTGCAAGGAGGCATGTCTGCTTATATACCTATATGTGAGTTAGATGCCAAAGTTACAATTACAATGGTAATTTAATCAAATGCAACAGAGACTAGGCGGTGTTTCAGGCAGCATGTGTCTGCTTTAGAGGACTGGACTAGTTTTGACGTTGTCTTGACTTGCTCTTCAGTAACTATAGTGGAAGCTCAGTCACATGACATACTTGGACACCCAAACTGAGACAATTGAGTTGAGGTCTCTTAATCTGTAGATAAATCTCAACCACATCTCTGAAAAACAGGGTATAATCATTACATATTAAAATAACATAATAAGGTGGGCAGTTGTAAAGGCAGAAGAAGCAAACACAGGTGTTATATTTGGATACTATTCCTCCCTTACAATATGTTTTCATCTGGAAAAGCAAAATTTGGCTTTGAATATATGAAACTCCAGGCTCATATACAAAAGCCTGTAAAAGGACCTTGGGTATGATCTCCTACAGCGGAGTGAACTTAATATCAGGGGTGGCTTAACTGGGCAAAGTACCCAGTTTGACTCTGCTATTAAAGAAATTCTTGTTATACAATAAGCAGGCTACTGGTGAGCCTTCTTTCCCTTACACCCCGCTCTAACAACAGTGGAAAACCAAGCACAATGCATTTTAAACTTTTACACCATAAAAATATTCAAACTCACTTTTTTTTCCTAGAACAAATGTTAAAGAGATTTGCCAAGTGCGTATTTCTTTTCTAAGGAAGAAATACAGCTCCAGTGCAGACACCTCCTTTTATCTGTTCCAGAAATGGATCCTGAACCCACAGGAAACATTCAGTAATTACAAGCAACAACCAACCTAGCACATCTGCATTATCTTTATTTAGCTCAGTAATGTTGAAAGGCTAATTTCCTTTTGTAGTACCAGGTTTAACCACTCCAGTTTGAGACGGAGCAAACAACATTTCATTTCTTTAATCACTGAGCTACTAGAAAGCAACTTATCAGTATTTTCAAATGGAAAAAAAAAAAAAATACATATTACAGTACAATTTGTATGCATGTGTAGTAGTCCTTAGTAAATCATTAAGGTTTAAGCCCTTCTGCAAAATAAAACAGGAAATTATTTTTCTTGCTTAAGGAGATTATATATGAATTTTTATTCAAATAAATGCAAATAAAAATATCCTATAGTCTATTGGAGATGTGTCCTTGTGCTGGTGAACAACTACATGAATGTTCCTACTGAAGTCATCATGCCAGCTGGCTGAGTAAGAGATAGACTGTGTAATTTAATTTTTCTTTTTTTTTTACATTAATACAAGTAAAGCCTGTTGGCTAATAATCTATCAGACTCTCCTATGATGAAAATGAACAATAGAAGCTGCTTTTTTAGACACCAAAAATGATGAATTCTGTCAAATGGAAAACATTTTTGGAAATATAAGTGCCTACCCAAAAACAATTTAGAGAAAATGCCAACTCACACGTGATTGCAGTGATGCCAGCCCTGCACATTTACTATTGCATTTAAGCAATGCTATCTCCCAAAATGAGTAGAGCTGAATGGCTCAGCAGGACACAATATAAAATAATTCATTTTCCTTTAAGAAACCTTTTGCAAAGTGTACTTCCTCTCCAGTTTAATTAAAGCCATCCAAATCTCAATCTTTGCTTTTAATTTGTTCACATCATTTATTTAATGCTTAAATCTTTTATTCATACAGGGTTGTGCAGGTAAGTTATTTATAACAGAAGTTATTTAACTGGTCTAGTATGGAATTGTGTGTGAGGCGACTTCTGTCCATAGACAGATCAACTGAAGTCATCCAGATCCGACCCAAATGCAATCAACCTTTGAGCTGTGACCCTTATTATGGAACTTAGCCTTTCCTTTTTTAAAGGGTTAAAAGAGTGTTCCAAGGCAGAGTGTGCCAGCAGTCACACCATGTTCTATAGATGCATGTTGCCCATTTGTCATTTCCAAATGACAGACTTGTTAATTCCCATCACTTACACTAAACATTCTGTTAGGGGCCAAAGGAGCACACTTTATATGCAAACCCAAGAATTTATTGGCAGTTTAATTAGAGTTAATAGACTGATTCATTTAATTGTAACCTAGTCATAAGGATACTAGAATTTTATTACATACATAACATGACGTAAAATGTAATATAGTGCATTACATACATATAATTATGAACAGATCAAATTATGTATATCCAAAATTTCAAGTCTTTGATGTTTTGTTGACCTTCTTAAAGTCAAAAACTTGTAGGGGAGGATGATGGGATGGAGAAGAGGGGAGAAAAGAAGAGTAGCCTTCAGTATCTAGTGAGTCTTTCCAGAAGGACAGCAATGCAGATGGTTTCCTCCTCATGTACAGCAATTCTTATGTTTGCTAACGTGCTCTAAAACTTTCTTTTTCTTAATTGGTCAACAAGTCCAAAGAGTGAGTCAATTCACTGTATATATGCTTCTTTTTAATTTTTTTTTAAATACTTGTTAAAATCTCTCTCAGGCATAACAAAGTTGCCCAAGTTGCATTCTTTCACTGGTCACTGGAGAGCTGCTCATAGCCCTGAGTCTCCAGTATCAATATACACCTGTGTTTTTAAGACCTCTCTCTGTCACCCCCACCCTCTGTGCTGCAGTTTATTCTGGCCTTACAGGTAATTCATTTCACATGTAATTAGCTTTTTATTAAGTACTACTTGCAGAAATAAAAATAAGCATCACAATCATAGAGAGCTAAATAAACACCAGAAAAAGCAGGCAATAGTCAAGTCACCTGGTCATTAGATAGGCGCTGCTGCAAACTAAACCAAGTCTCCAGAAAGGCCAGGACAGAGCCTAGCAGAAAACCTGTGGCCTATTATAAGCAATAGTGCCCTCAGCTTTACTGGGCTACAGGGCTACATCTGTCATCTGAAGGGACAAAAATAAATTTAGCTAGTGGTTTCTAGGACAGAAAAAAACAGCAACAGATTTCTACAGCAAAGGTGAATCTGCAATCTACCTCTGAACACCATATGTGAGATAAAGCTGACAGAGTAACATACCTGAAGTTAAGTCTACTGCAGTTGAGTTATATACCCATGTAAGATCCAGGAAATGAGGGAAGAGTCACACTTACATAGTCATATACACACAAGGATGAATTTGTATGTCTAGTTGACTACATTATACTTCAGAGTAACAAGCTGCACATGTATAATATTTTCAAGCACACTCCAGTCTTTCATTAACCCTTTCTGACCTAGGTACTCAGGAGAAAAATCCAACAGACCAAATTCCAAAGGAAATATCTCAGAAATTATTTTGAAGCCTGGCTTCAGAAATCTCAAAGACAACTCGGTCTTCTAATCTATTTGGTCTCATGCAATCACCATGAACCCAAACCAGTTCCTTTAGCTGCAAGATGACACTTAAATGGTGTATAAACTTTCATTCTATGGTGTGACAGGTAAGAGCTACAATTTTTCACGCAAAGCATTTCTTATCTTGATCACTACACATTGACATCATCATGTGATTTCTTCCATATATGAGTACTTCTCTTCTGCTCTTTCACTACCTTCCATCTACATCTATCTCTATTTTCATTGTTTACATAATTAAAATTTTAAAACAAGCTCACACTAGGCTAGGTCTGGGATTAAAATATTTATGTATCTTGCATAGGTGTCATGGCAACCCAAAAAAGAAGCTATGATTTGTATATATACCAAGTTGCTAAGCAAAGAAACATATTTTCCATCATAGACTGCAGGAAAGATTTAGGGGAGATGCAATCCATACAGAAATTAAACCCATAGGTCATCAGGTGAGAATAACTTGGAAGAAGTTACATTAAAGCTTTCTGTTAGAATACAGGGGAACCTGGTTAAAAAACAAAACAAACAAAAGAAACCCAACAAAAAAAAAAATCAAAACAAAACAAAAAACAAGAGAGAGGGAGGGAGAGAGAAAGTGTCCACTGCCAAAGCCTCCAGCTCATTATATCAAATTGTTCCTTACTCTATTCATACCACATGAAAGAACCAGTGTATTTTCCCATTGTGGTATTGTACTTTATAATACAGGATTTCACAGCAGTTTATCTCATGAAAAGTGAATAGGAAGCCAAAATTTTTGAAAGGAAAAGTCCTTCACATCCAAGGCATACATGTCTAGCAGATTTGAGCTTTCGACCAAACTGTTGGTATGGTAACAAAAAACATTCATAGCTCAAAGACAGAATTGATAGCGTAAGATATATTGTGTATTCACATTCAAAAATATGTTTTTAAGCCTCCGTTATTTGACTAGTTTTAAAAGGCAGGTACTCTTTGATACATATTTTCCAAGCCAAATAGTTCTATTCAAATTCTTCCCATAATATGATTGTAAATTATTACCATTCCCCCAAAATCAGTAAGGAGAAACATAGTTTTCTGATCAGTCCCAAATAATTTAAGTTGCTCATGTTTGTGAACAGAATTTACATATTGTTTTTGTTTCTCTGCTTGGCAGTTTCTAAAATTTCACTGCAAGGGATTCTGACATTAAATAACAACATCTGAGGTACAACCCAAACACTGATACCTTGTAAATGCAAATATGCAAATTTAAGTATCAAACAAGAATAGTATTATTGAAAACCAGCCCTTATCTCAAAATAAGATCTGTTATAGTGTGACATGCAAAATCCTTTTCATTTAATAAAGCAAAAGGCTCTTCTGAATGTTCTGAGATACATGATACATAAGGGAGTCATCTCGATGCTCCAGTCATCTATCTAGCTTCTCATCTTTGTCTTCAAAATGCTGAACTACAAGGTGGCAACAATGGCATTGAGGTACCATTTAGGCCTCTCACACTGAAGAATATTGAGCGTCTTATTGCTTATAGTTGTACCAAGAGCACATACTGACATGCTTAGGAAGTTGTGCTCATTTTTGCCACACAAAATTAAAAGGCATGACTCTCCGATGCACTCCACATGATCATCTTAGCCAACAGCACCCATCAGTCCTGAGCAGGGGAAATCCATCAACCTGCTTGTCTAAAATTATACTGTCCCATTCTTAACTGTCCAAAAGGCTGATGCCATCTGGCCCACTATCTTTTCTTGCTGATGCATGAGAGCAGTTGCAAACATAAAATACTAAACTCACCATCTGAGTTCTACTGATAGGATGGACAGGCACTTAAATCTGTGAGGTGCATCTATTGTGTCCTTGTATGCTGGTAAAAGGAATCCCAAAATTGGCAACTACACTTTTTACAGAAACAACTAAACACCACCTCTACATTTTTTATTTTTTTTTTTTTTTTTTACTGGAAGCTAATTTTGCTTTTTGCTTTGTCATTATCAAGGCCATGAAAGGTAACTATGTTCATCGCACATCATCATTCACTGCCCAGGTCCTATTTGTTCAACGTGAAAATGTCTTCACTGATATGTTACTAATGCATATTAGATCAAACAGTAAATGTGAATTTGCTTCATAGGCTACTCTACTGTTGGAAATACTCCAAGAAAACTGGCAAAAGATGTAGTTTGTGATACTTGGCAAGATAAGACAGTGTGTGAAGGCAAAGCATCTTCAGAGAAAACAAACAAATGAACAACAGCCATCATCGCTTTTGGAATTCATTAGCTCAGAGGAATTTAATTCCAATTCCTGTATAGCATCAGTGTAGCAGAATATGCGTGTGCACGTATATGTTTCAGCAAATTTTCTAGTAGATTCTGCCTTAAGCATCAGTTGACACTACACTCTGTGATTTAGCCAAATGCTTAACTGGAATTCTCTGATACAAGACCTATTGCTTTTTTAAATCATATTTTAACCTTAGTATGCCATAGCACATGGATACTATTTCGGAGCAGTCAGCAAATCTCATACATTATGGCAAAGCTCATATTTTCTATTTTGAACCAAGTCATCCATGTGTCACCTCACTTTGGCCAAGGCTGTTACTGTACTTGACTTCACTTTGTGTCAGTCTATGTGCAGCAATCAATCTGCATCAGATTTTACAGGCCTTACTAAGGTCTTTAAACACTAACTGTAAAAGAAAGAAATCTCCAACTTTATTTAAGAGTTTAAAGTGTTTTCAAACAAGATCAGTATCCACGTGTTTGAGTGCAAATACAATGCTGGAAAGCTGAAGGAAGCTCCACATGCAACGCTGTCTTACATGAAAGAACAATATAACTTTCATTTTTTCTTGTATCCTCTTTACACCAGAATTCACTGCATTTTTCAGAACACAGTAATGAATTCTTTTCCTAAAGGATATTGAGTACTAAGTCATTTATACCAGTTTATTTCTGTAACAAAGAAATTCCAGAACCCATCTAGTTGGTTTCTGCATTTCTACACAGCCCCCCAGTGAAGAATCACAGATCAGCAACTTGCTGCTTCTTTTCTTTGACCTCAGACTCAACACAAGTCCCTCAGGCTCCCTTCTCTGCTGACTAACAGGCTAAGAGGCAGAAAAGAGCACTTTAGCTCCCACTGAGCTAAAGAACACGCTTTGGGGTTTTCCCTCTGCACAGATGTCAATTGTGGAAAGACAGATATAAAACTTTAATTCTGAAAAACTATACTTGTCTGCCAAATCTGTTTGAAATTGGCCGAGAGACTTGCTACTTATTCTAGGCCGCCTTGTAGGCTTGCAGATGGCCTGGTTACACAGGGTGTTTTTTTCGGTAGAGGCTAGGGTAAGAGAAAGAGTCAAATTCGTTTTGTTTCACATTCATTTTTACAACTAAAATTTTAATAACTAAGAATTCAGATGTTCATCTCGTCCAGATTTAGCTTTGCCAGTAGAAATTTTGATTGTGTATAAAGTCATACTACATTATTAAAGAGTGCACTCAGAAGTTTTCCTTCTTTACCCCATCTTCCCTTTTTCTTTTTTTTTTTTCCATTGTGAAAAGGAATTCTGTATTAAGCTTAACAGCATTCCAGCAAGACTGTGAAATAAGAACTTCAGCAAGCTTAGAAACACAATCATTCTTGCTAATGAAATGTCCCAGATTCTTAAGTTTCCCAAAGACACAGTCAACTCCTACTATTAGTAGTAGTATTTAAAGAAAAATGGATGCTAGATTTTTTTTAATTTTTTCATCTCTTACCATTATCCAGAATTGTAGCCCTTTACAGAATTATTTGACATAGTATTTCTTATTACTGACTGATGGTACATTTTTTGCCAATACCAGGCACTTCAATTCAGAACCAACTTGTATATCTACATCTTTTTTTCAACTCCACATTTTTTTCCTTTGATGACAGGGAGTTTTAAGTTAAAATAACAACAACAAAACACAAAAACATATAATGACTGAGAAAACAGTTAAATATTTATGTAAGAGACAGTAATCTCTGTGCTTTCAAATAATTTCTTTTGTAAAAATATCAGTATCCATAAGAACTGGTTAGTTTATAGAAAGATGATGTGTGAAGACATACCATATGATATGTATTCAGGTCCAGCCATACAATCAAAAGTAAAAACTTCCTGAGTAAACCACCATACTAATGAGTGTCTGTTATTGAATGTTTACTGATGTGAATCCAGTTCTCATTTGAAAAAAAAAAAAAAAAAAAAGGAGTGGTTTCACTGGAATACAAATGTAGCTGACCTATCATTTGGTATCATTATTCAATTATTCAGGAGGCCTGAGACAGTTGTCCTCTTTCATTGGGACTATTATGTTGTTGGGTGTTGTGCTTTATCTCTTCATGTTGTAAAGGATGTAGGTTTCTGCTGTTTTCCCTCTAATATGCTACATAAAAACTACCTTAATTTTACAAAAATAATTAAAAATATATTAATATATTCCAGCCAGATAGCACACATTTGTCCCTTGTGATCTTCCTTATATAAATGAAGTATCATTTGACTTTCAGCATGCTTAAACTGCAGGACAACTGAGGGAAATACACAGTCACAATCTGTATTCCCAGATAACACCTGAATACACAGAGATCTTCTAATCTATAAAAGAACAGCAAAACATTAACACATTCATTCTTACAACCCTCCTACAGAGAAACAAAGATAAGAAAACATTACTGTGCCCATTTCACAGACTGCAAAAAGACCAGATATTTGCAGGAATGGTTTGCTCAGGGCCACAGAGTAGAAATAATAATGATAAGCCAACATTTTCTTCCTATCGAGCTTTATCTAAAGGTGACGATTTCTCTCTCTAAGCTGAATACAAGATAGACTTCCCTGTCTGCACTAAGAAAAATTAGTCAAAGAGAAGTAGCACTGCAATCCTTACATCTCTGAGGAAAACTAGGCCAATAATGTAGTCCATGACCTGATACAGGTCGAGTCATTGAAGGTTATTGCTTCAAAACATACTGGGGAAAAAAAAGAACAGGTGTTTGTGCTGATGGGAATAAGGATGAAATCCAACTCTTGTTTATGTTCTGTTAGTAACTCTTACTTCGTGATTTTTGGTGACCAATCTTACCGACTCTAAATCTTCCAAAAGTCTGCTGTGCTAGAAATGTTGAGGAGTGATTAAAAAACGTTCAGTATTAATGCAGTAGCAGCTGACCACATACACAAAATTCAGGATTCTGATAGTTTGTCTCAGGACTTGCCAGATCTCAAGTAATAAAATTTTTTTTTTTGTCATAGACTTTTAACCTTTTAAGCAAGTAAAAGTCACAGAATGTTAATATATCTAAAAACCCCACAATCTCTAAGTAATGTGTATTCTGATGTATTAAAAGGTTAAAAGTAGTCATTTGATTGCATATGTTGTTCATTACCTATGTAAGTGCTCTACACTGCCATAAATGAAACACTTGTCAGACTGCAAGTCACAAAGATTCTTTTTTTATGAATTTAAATGCATTTAACCAGTCCTGATCATCACCAGCGGCAGTTCCTGAATTTTGGTCCACAAAGCATGCCAAATAGTCATTACTTTGCCATAACCTTCCGTAACAACTCTCATGATTTTTAACTTTATGTCTGTACCCCCAGCACAGCATTAAATTCCTTCCCTCACCACATCCACTGACATGCCAAATAGATTCTATGGGCTCAGCAAGCCTTGCATCAGGTCCTGCTTCTCCCCGATGGTCTGGTGAAAAGGGACAGATAGAGAACAACTGATGCAGAATAATTGCAACTGCAGAAGAAACTGATAGTTATCTAAACCTCAGTGCTTGAGACTCCAACAGGCTTACTCAATTATTAGCACATTTTAATTAGTATATGCTCTCTGCTCCTCTTCTTGGCACATTTGAAAAAGAACGTGAAATTGTGTTAATTCACCTTATAAATTAACACGTGCACAATGGGGAAGCATTATCTGAACATTTTTGGCTTGAGTAAACTTCATAACACTTGAAAAACCTAACTCTAGCCTCAAAGCTACATTAAATTATCAACCAGTAAGAATCTTGTTTCAAATATTACAGTCATAAGGTGTCGATGAACAGAGTTTGTTTTGATACAACAGCGGAGTGTGTCAGCTGGTAAAAAAGAAAGTGCTTAGCAAGATTTTCTTACTTGCTTTGACTTCTAATGGAGACAGGAGGGGTCTGATGAGAGACAAAGCAAAAATAAGATGGAAGAAAGGAAATTCAGTAGAGCAGAAGTCCTGAGTTGAAAACTTAGAGAAAAAACTATGCCTAGGGATGTTGAATAGTTCAGAAATCTCTCCTACACCACTAAAATCCAGACTAGCATGACACTGATTAAATGAAGAAAGAAGGGTGCAGAATTGCTGGCTCCCCTTCGCAAGGTAGGAGAAAATTATTCAGAAGTACTTGTGAGCCAGCCATATGTGCCTACCAAATGTATCTTTTGGCTCTAGCAGTGCAAAGACGACTGTGCATTGTGTCCTGCAGAGAAATACAAAACAGGGACAAGGAGACCTTGCTTGCAAGATGTGGAACCTGGAAAGACTCTCCTTGGCATCTGAGCCACTAATATTTAAAATGGCACCAGCAGGTTTTATGCAAATGGCATTCTGGCAAATACAATTGTAAACTAAGAAAAAATTTCTATTTAAAAAAAAAAAAAAGAAAAAAGAAAATGTTCACTGTTTTGCAGATTTTGAATGGCAAAATTTGTAACATTGGGGGATCCTTTGGAAATGGTTGCTGTTAACTACAGGGAGATTATGACACTGATAATATGCTGTCTTTGCTGTAAACATCACCCTTTGTTCCTCAAAATACAGGGCTGCTATTTACATGTTTTTTGCAGCCAAGGTTCCTCTTCTCCCATAGGTCAGAGCAGAAGATTACTTAATTATATCCTTTTATGAAGAAAATCACTGAAAATCTGTCTTTGTTTCAAAATGTAGCACCTTTTCATCTAGCTGTATCAATTGCATTAAATGTGCCTAGTCTGTGTGCTGGTGTAAATGAAAAGTACTTAATCTGATTTTCTAATACAAGCAATAGATTCAGGAAATTAGTAATATTTTAAGTTGAAAAGTTCTTCTTAATTTGCAATGTGTATTCATACCAAGTTGACTGTCAATATTAAGACAAATTGCTTTTTATTATCACAAATATGAAACCAGTCCTTAACTTTGATATAGACAAAAACCTCCGCATAAATCTATTTCTGTTTTCTCCCTACAATAGCCTCAAGATCCCTTTGACAGTCTTTCTCTTTGAGAAACTTCCCATACTATATTTTTCAAGCCAGTATAAAATGCCTAACACTTAAAAGGACAAAGAACTGAATTGAAGGAAAGTTAAATACACCATATGAGTGACAGGTTCTATCTCTACAGGCTGGCAAGCTTCAGGACAACTCTAGCTTTTAACATAAGAGAAATCAGTTGTTCTGTGCCATTCAACAGAAACCACAAACCAAAAAGGAATCCAGGGGTTGCCCAAGGTCCCAGAGATAAACCAAGGTCTCAAGGGATTCCCCTCTTTATCTGTGAGGACAGAAAAGCCTTCAGCACTTTGGCCTTAGCTATAGATCATAGCTTCCTGAATCAGCGCCTGGGGGTCAGTAGTCCCCAGCCCAACAGTACCAAGAAAGAAGAAGCTCACTGGAGACAACTTCAGCCCTTTCTTTCCCTGAAAAAGCAAAAGCACTAAGATTCTTCAGCTTCTTACTTGAAGAATCCCATCTCAATCTTTTTTTCAGGGATTGTCGAGTACCACTTCATCTCCTGGAGACCCTCGTGTCTTTGGAAAAAAAACTCCAAAACCTATTCCTATCTCACAACTAAATGGGAAGTTAACCAGAACAAAAATGCCTTAAAATCATAAATTTACATTCTTTTTATGTGCAAGTAAAGAGCGTGTGTGCTACTTCTAGCAAAGAATGTATCTAAATTATATAAGCACATCTTTTCCACATTTAAACATATTTTGTGAAGGGGTATGAGAAAGTAGACAATAGGAAGTATATGACTGGAGAAGTTACAAGGAAGCAAATGCTAAATGGCCACTCCCTCACTTCTGAAGGTTTAGCTAGGTATTCTACTAATCCAAATTTATCTGCTGGATAATAAATATCTTGATGTACAGACTTGCCTTTGTCCTCTCAAGACATCTGCTTCTTTGGTCACAAGACACAATCTGGATATTATAAGAGAAACTGAAGTTTCAGTGAAAAATTACTTTTCAAAGCATGAGACAAAAAAAGAACTTAACAAAATATTAAAATGGCACAGAATGAGTAAATTAATAACAAGATACAACAAACTTTTACAACAGTGAAAATACATATGTCAGCTCTATGAAATGTGATTATATAGACAATGTAAGAGCAACAAAAAGATTAGACTAAAATCACATTCTGTCTTGAAAAAAAATCAAAAAAGATGGCCTATTTGTTACAAAGAACTGTCACTTCAATTACCTGAATTTACAAACAAAATTATAAGCAAAATCTTGCTGTACCAAGGCACAAATTGCAGGTCCAAAGCCAGAGGAATGCTATTTTCAGAGACCTCAACACTTTATCACTGACATAAAATGTGTTACTCTCCTCCATGACTACATCTAACAATGCTTTTAAATGCACCTACTGGCTTTTTGAACACTTTGACTTTCTGACCTGTGTGACTAGCCAGTCTCAGTTTATTTCTTGTTTCTGAATCTTTTTCCCTTCTATGCTGTATAGCTGTCTCAATTAGTATGATTAGAGCAGAGATAAAGATATCTTGAATCTAATTTTACTCGTTCTTTGCTACCCTAGTAAATGTTATTCTGTGCTATTTCTTAAGCTGTAGTATCATTTTATTTCTTATATTTTATACTAGTAAAAACATATTTAGTAGTCCAGAATACAAGGTTAAATTATAAGTGTATACTATTGGAATAATAATTTAAAAACAGAGCCAAATTTAAGTTTGCTACCCTTTTTAAGCAAATCTGTGCAGATCAAGAGCATTGTCTCTGCCCTTGTTCACACAGCCTGAATGAGAAATTTGAGGACAGAAGTGGGAAGTCCACATGGGAGGAACACCACATTTCCTGGGAGACTGAAGTGATGCAGGATGAAAAAAACTTACACCAAAAGGTGGCCTTCAGCTCTCATTTATTTTACCAGGGTCACCTCTGTTAACCAGGGAATGTCAACAAAGGATCATTTTCTGTCCTGAAAAGCAGAAGTGTTTCACAGAAAACCTGTTTGTTTCTTTCTGTGTAAACACTTTCAAACCTGCTAGTCCAGTGTTGGAATTACTGGGTATCTCTTTCATGACTTGGGATAGGTGTTACCCCTGTAGCCTATGGAGTGGGGGAGCAGGGAGACAGGTGCCTTCAAAGGCCAACTCAGCCATCTGCAGAGAGCCCAGGGTGACTGCTCTTTCCTCTAGTGCTGCAGGAAGAGCCTAACCTTTAAAAGGAGGACAGTGAACATGAACAACCTTTGCCCTGGTCCTCTCCTCCTTTTGCTGATAGACCATTCCATATATAATGGAGCTTCTCTGTTGCAATGCATGTTTGCAGCTATTTGCTAGGAAACTCTTTTGGAAATGTTCATTCTGTGTTCTCATGCATACATTTTTATGATTATTGGTAAGAGAAGCCTGCAGTTAAGGTGCATACCTTATACTCTACCTCCTAAGAACAGTCTGAGACAGAAGCTTCATATTTTGCATAGAACTGCTTCGTGCTATTATAGAAAGCTGTTTGGCATTTTGGATAAAAATGTCTTGTAGGTAGCTTTGATATCTTCTACATGACTCTATATCACCAAGTTCTGTAAGTGTAAAGAGAAAGTTGTCCTTAAGTAAGGATTTTGAGGCCAAGTCATTATATCAGGAGTCAAAAAATAGACAGTGGTCTTGATGTGCTCAGGGTATCCCATGATACTGAGAAGGCATGTTGCAGTGTTCCATGCTCCTGAAGACTTGAGTCGATATATAACTTTATAACTTATATTGTTTGTGTAGTTCACAGAATTAGAAAAAAAAAAAAAAGGAGGTTTGTATAACTAGGGTTATCCAAGAGAACAGAATGGAGTCTCAGACTAATGAAAATAGTGGGAGATGTTGATTTGTGGAGTCACTACCAGATAGGATTTTGAAAGTATTAGTAAGCTAAAGAAATGCACAAATAATACATCTGATGGAAGTTATACTTATGGAGAGATCAAAATTATTCACCAATTTGGAAAGGATGGAGGGCTAAATATTATGACAATTTATTTTTACATTCTCTAGAATAAATAGTTTCAACATTTTCAAAATAGAAACACTCTGTCTTTCTATTTTGAAACAACATATTTGTTTTGAAATTGACACAAGATTGCTCTGGATTTAGCAAAAATGTTCAGATTGGCAAAGAATAATCTTTTTTCTTCCTTCTGAGAAAGGAAAACAAACTATTACAGTCATTAAAAGTTTCTTCAGGTTGCTATAGGCATTGCCTCCAAAAGGTTTACTTCAACCACTAAACTTTTAAAAGGGTGACAAAACTGATCATTCCTACAGATCTCTGAAAAACCAGCAGGGGGAAAAAAGAACTGTAGATGCATACCCTTCAAAACCTTCATCCTGAGGTTTGTTTTTCCTTTTTTTACCACCCACTGCAGCATAAACTGACTTGCTATGTTATAAACCCAAGACATGCACATACATATCATCTAGAGTACTGTACAGCTGTTTTACCCTCTGTACATTAGTTCCTATCATTTAGCCCTTCATATACTCCATAACAGTCAATAAACCTTGACTCCTTCAAGAGGGATGCAAGTCACTACCTACCTCACAGGGGGATTTCAGTTACACAGCAAGGCTCTTTCTGCTGCTCAGTCTGAAAATTTGGGGCAGTTTCATTTAAACGGATCCCAGAGCTTTATATTAAGTTACATACAACATGTACTAATGCAGCCAATATAACAGCTGATGTCTTACTTTTATGTTGGATTCAATTTATTGTTATGATGTTTCTACTATTTCAGCTTTCACTGTGCTGCAGATTCAGGCATTAACAATGTATGAAGTTTATTTTATAGGTTGCCAGGAGCAGAGAGCTGTAGAATTTGGATAGGTAAAGAGCAGGTACATGAAGCTCTGCTTGCCTGAGGACTCAAAGTGTGTTGAGGCTAACAAGTAAATTTTAATCTGGTAAAACACTTGGCAATGAAAAAGCAACTCAGTTTTGCAGTGGGAACTGCACTCTCAAAGTCAAAGATTACAAGGAACTCTGAGTATTACAATGGGCTCACAAAAACAATTTTCTCTAATCCAAGGATTTTGGCTTAAGGAAAACTTTGACTTTTGAAAGAGAAAGAGCTAGATTCTGTACTGGAACTCTCACTGGCACAAGCCAGCAAAAGGAGGAGCATGACTTAACGTAGGTCTCCATCACACTGCACTGTTTCTGGAGTTCTGACAATGAAAGTGAAGCTTTTATCAGTGTGCCCCTACAGTCTAAGAGAACCTCAGCACTCTGACAGACACTTTCGTCTCCCGGCTCCCAGGCAACTTCTTTCCATGGTCATCAGGACATGTGGCACAGCTGCTCATGCTGATCCTGAACACAACTTAACCAGTGAGGTCATGGCCCCCATGCAACATCAAAGTATGGTTTTAGTAAGGACATATAATTTATCCCCCTCTTCTGTTTGGTGTTTGGTTTTTACTGTAGACTCCTTAAGATATTTTTGTCCAGTTTTAAAATATTTTTACTATTTTCATGAGTTGCAGCAGTGATCAGTAAACCCAGTTATGAACGAAGGTCACCCTTCTGTGCATGCACTTCACAGACCTAAAAGATTGTCCCTTCCTCAAAGCATTTGTAGCCTGCAGAACCTTAAAAACAGTGCATTTAGTTAAAAAGCAACATGAGGACAAACATGATGTTATGCCTAACATAAATGATGAAAATTAATCCAGGTATACTCCAATTCCCTTTTCCATTAGGAAGACTTGATTCAATTAAAAGCCAGCAAATGTAAAATACAAAGAAGACTTCCTCTTATATTCAGACTAATGTAGGCAACTCTGAGATGCCACTTATTTTTTCTCAAAGTAAATAGCTTAGGAAGCTTTAAACAAGAAGGAGACATTAACAAACAACATCTGTAATTTCTATACAAAGGATGAAAATTACAAGGAATGTCAATCACTTGGCTTGAAACAAATCGACTAGAGAGAAAATACTCCTAGGGGATATATTTCTTCACGGGGTGGGGGGGGAGAAAGGAAGATCTTAATTTGATTCACAAGTACTAGATGTTTACCACTGACTAACACAATCCTAGAACACATGGATATTTTTCCTTTTTACAGATAAGCGCTTTTTATCAGAAAGCTATTTTCATTTCACACTTGCTTTAACAGCACTGTTGTCCAGAGGGTTATTCATGATTCACAACACCATAAAAACATAGTTCAGTCCTTGGTGTTTTACTGGAAAAGTTTGGTTGTACAGAAGCATGCTTGTATTGAATTCTGATGGGCTAACAGTCCACTGCTCTCTCCAGTTTGGAGTCATGATTCTGCTTGTATCTTCATGTATCCTAACACATCTCAATCTGGATCAGAAAAAAATAATCATTGCTTGAAATCAAAACTCTACCACCCTCCATCTCTGTCTTATATACAGACCCTTATAACTCATCCTCTCTCACTTCTTCCTTCTTCCTTACAATGTATACTTTTCTCTATCACATTTTAGCATCACCTCTTCTCCTTGCTTAGCCTTTTATGTTTCCTCCTTCTTAATTCTGCCTACATCTCTCTACAGCTCCAACTCCTACCCTGCTGGAATAGCAGGTTGTGTAATGACTTGAGATGTCTTCCCATCTAAGAAGTTTTCCCACAAGCATAATGGCAAACAGAAAAAACAAATCAATCATACTTGGACAAAGAGCTCTTGAGAGACATCATTGTACTCTGTCATCCTCTCTTTCTATTCTCAAGGTTACCAGAGAGACAGTGGTGAGTTTCTTGTGAGCACTTGAAACTCTGTTCTCATTTTGGTTTCATTTAACATACATTGTAATCACCCTACTGAGACAAATTAATTTGAGATGCATGCAGATTAACACATCTAGTTTTGTAATCTAGTTGTTCCACTGGAAATCAGTGTGGGTATTGGCTTTAGCAGCGGTGCTTTCAGCAGACTTCAGGGTCTGGTTTATTGGCTTACATTATGTTACCTCTGAGTGAGTTTTGCTCAGCTTACAACCTTGAAAATTATCAACTGTCAGCCTTCAAAGTCAGAATGCTGTCCTAGTTTTCCTCTTTATACCATTGCCTATCCTCAGAACTTAGTTTTAAAATTCTGATGATAACATGTGAGACCAGATTCAAGTCAATATCCTTTAGAGTATTTCAGAACTGTAAAGGCAATGGTGGTTAATATGATAACAAATACTTCATACTGTATTTTTAATGGAAATAATGAGGCAAAGTCCCATCAATAACAACTGAAAACAGCAAAAGGACCAGTCTCACAACCTGCATATTTTGTGGGGGTGGTTCTGTTTTTTTCTTTTGACTGCTATTGGACACCCACAAACAAAAAGAGGATACATTATTCCTAAATTGTTAGTTTTATTTAATTATGGCTTTGGGTGTAACAAGCTGATCTGCCTAACATAAAAAGACCAAGCGGATGAGGCAAGGAGTTGTGATGTTAATCTGTTCCTCAAGTAGCTTTGTAATATAGGATTTTCAAGAGCAGATTTTGTTTATCTCCATTTTTGATTAAGAAAATACTAAAACTCCTCATGACTTCACAGAGAGGAAATTATGCCAACAGTCCACAGATTTTACTACAGAAAATGGCAGGTGCTGAAGAGTTCAGTATGTTATAATTGGCAAGATGAGACTCAGGTAAATGGGGCAGAAAGACCAAGAAGTGATGGATGAAGATGCAAGGAACAAAATGCAGCATGCAAGGAACAGAGGAATGAAAGTAATATATAACAATAAGAAGTCAGCTAGTGCATATTCAGAGATGCACTAGACAAAGAGCAGAGGAAACTTATGAATTTCCCATTAGAAACAGCAACTCACAGTGGTTCAACCTGCTGTGAGAAATCCACAGAAATCAGATCTGGAGTCACATTCATGTTGTCATTTCTGCACACAGAAGTGCTTTAATCTGACCTTTAGGCTTTCCTAACCCCTATGTTAATGTGCAAGGGCTGATATTCAGCCTCTTCTAAATAATGTCTTCTTTGGATTGAAACCATAGAATTGAGTTTTATTCTGTAAAGCAGAAAAAATTATATATTCCATTTCTATAAAACTAGAAAACAGTAGTATATTTTTCTTTCTAGCTCTGACTTGTATTGCATCCCTCCAGTCTTTTCCTCAAGGAAAGCCAGAAGAAAAAAAATGTAAACTTATTCTCCACAGAACGAATAAATACAGCCAAATCACCAGCATGGAAAATAACTATAAGCCCTAGGTACCAAACCTTACCCACAAATAGCTCATAGTGAATAATGCATACGGTTTAAAGTCAGTTAAAATAAGTGCCAGGTCAGTTATCAGGCAGCAGTGAATTTGCAAGGCTTTGAAACAAAATTCTCTTTTTCATTCTCCCTCTCTGAGATACAAATGACTGAACTAAGATGCAGATAGTAATGACTGAAGGGAAATGTGTTCAAGAGCTGGCCAGTTCCACAGTCTTTCAGCCCTACATCAACACAGACTGGTGGTGCTGAATAGGCAATAGTGAACCATGAAAGAGCCAGCTTTGACTTTGTGACATGAGTTCTTGGCATCTGTGGGTCCTAAAGCACTACCATGCCTCAGAAATGAAAAGGATTTGTCCTGGATAAAAATTTCAGGAGAAAACAGACTAAGGACGTACCAACATGAGACAATTGCATTGATTCCAGTTTAATTTCAGCTTTTGAGACATTCTGTGTTTGGCTACCAGATTACAACGTTTCAATGACCTAAAATTTCCACATTGCATGCAGATGCTTCAGGGCTAGCCTCCTTTCAGATGAATTCAGCTCCTCAGATTGCTGAAAGCTGTGCGCATTTTCCAGCCTTGGAAGGGTACCAGGGATTAAGGGCATTGATGAAAGGAAAAAAAAATATTAATGAAAAACAGGTAGTATAAGGAAATATATGATCTTTCCCCACAACATCTTACCCTACTTTTTATTTTACCTTCTCTGGTCAAATGAGTCAAAGGCTTAAACAAGCAGCAAATTGGTGCACTGAAAATGAAGCCAGGTGATTATTTGCAGGAGCTCTAAAGTTGCTCGGTTCCTGTTTTCCAGGATGCAGTAGAAAGGCGTTTAAATTGCAGCCTAAATAATTTTTACCTTGTTGTGCTTTTCCCTATCAAAATAAGGGCTGTTTGTATGAGCACAGCTCGGGCAATTCTCATTACCTTCAGTCAATAACTTACCCCTAATATCAACATTTTTCTAGTGACCCAAAGACTGAAACTATTACTAGAAGTGATAGTATATATTCCTATACTGGTAGGGCAAACACTTATTATACCAAGACTTGACAGAAAATATGAAAATAATTATTCTTAGATAATACAGAGCAAAATATTCCAGGAATGATTCATCTTCAAATTCTGCCTTTCTTGAAAAAATGGGTGATTTATTTGCTGCTTAGAATTAAGAAATTAAACCTGACATAAAATTATGAAGTTTTGCTCAAGTTTTCACTGGAGCTTCTTTATGTTCTAAGCACCAAAACCCACCAGAAATAAACTCAAGAAATTACTGAAGTCACAGTATTAGGGTCTTATTTTAACTGCTGCCAGTAAAAATATAAACTCCTTTGGTTCTTAACCATGTATAAAGAATCCTGTCTCACAGAGACATGCTTGAAAAAGTCTGGCCCTACATAAATTATGCAAAGACCCTTGAAGTAGCATTATTCAATATGATTCATTCACATTAAAGTACAGCATATTCTTCCAGGTGAGCAGCAGCCATCCAGCTCCTGGTTTCTACAGTGGCCTGATAAAACAAGTACTGCCTAAGACATTATCCATCAGCAACACACAGCACTACATAATAACTCGATCATTCCAACATCCACATTAGTTCATAGTCAACAAGCAGATATTGAACTGTTACACTTTTCCAGTGGTGGAAGACTTCAGAAAATTTAAAGCTAAATTATTTCTCTCAAGGTTGTTCTTTCCTTGCATTGTGTGGAACATTACTAGCTTAGATAAGTCTCCCTGCAGAATCTATGCCAAGACAATTTGAAAACACTGAACCAAGTCTTAGCTTTCTTTTGCTGCGTAAGAAGCATAAGCAGCATTAGAATCACAGAAGGTTTTACCAGAAATTTAGAAACATGATGGTTTGGTCCCCACAGGTTTTGCCATCATGAAGTTCAAGTATCACACTTTGTAACACATTTCAAGACACATTTTTTTTCCTCTATTCCTTTCTATTTCAGTGACATAAGCAAGAGAGACTGCATTCATTTGCTTTGATGAGCAATTGCTCTACACATTCAAATCCAAGAAAATCCTAGTCCCTTTTCTTCTCTCGATACATTCATTTATGGAAAAGGTACCTTAATGTCTACCACTAAAAAGTGCACATTGCCTTAAAACATGTTTTCATATGTCCTGCTTGTTAAACGAGTAGCCTTTCCTATCCCTTCAAAAAACTGAGTAAGTATTTATTAAAACAACTTACACATGTATATTTTATTAAACAATGCTGCTTCAACTTTAGTCTTTGTATGTATTCTGGCTTTGGTAAAATGTTGTACTTATTTTTTGTAGTACCTGATATCTAGCCTTCCAAACAACAGTCTGGATATTGTTTTTCTTTCAAACAGCTATATATAAATCAAAGTGACTTATGACCATTGTTCAAGACAAAAGACATCCAATCCAGCATGTCATCTAAATATTATATTCTATAATTATTTTTGTGACCACAGATAGCCTGCAAGCACACAAGTCTTTGGATACATAGGCATACGAAAAAAGAAAATTGCAAAGACCATATGGAAAAATCAACCAAGAAATACTGTGATGAAGAGTTTGGGCTTTTTGCTATGTCTTCAAGATATTGGAGACCTAATAACATGGTCAGTATGGGATCTTTCTTGGACAATCAGAGGCAGGAATTTACATGGACTGCTGGAACAATCTCATACTTATTGCTGATGTGATCTGTTTCCTGTAAGGTGGATTCACTTTAGCAAACACCATACTGAAAATTATTCTTAGACTGTCAGAATCTTCTGTGAAGAGCTAGGAATAACATAGAGACCATAGCTGAAATTTACTATTCCGTACCTATTTTTATTGCATATAGCAGAAATTATCTCATTTTCAGTTACAAAAAGGAAAAAAAAAAATAAGAAAATTGAGTAACATTTAGAAAAGCACCAGTATCTCACAACTCTTGAAAATGTCATTTTCATTAAAAACACTGGGTGTATACCCAGAAATAGCTAAGGCTTAATACATGTTTTTGAAATTAATTCTGTATGCCTGTATGAAAAAGATTTGATTATATACTAAACCTAGTTTGATTCATGTCACGTAGAAGAAAGAAGTGAAAAGAAAAAAAAACAACCCACATTTTAAGAACTGCCCATTGGAATATATAAACCCTGTTTTACCATTAAAAAAAATAGGTACCTTCTTGTATTTTGTCTCTGTGTAAATGAACGTTGTTTCCGCTATTAAGATCAGCATGGAAATGATCTCTAAAACCCCAGGTAAGTAAGGTTTAATCTTATATCTAATTCATCATCACTGTCAACAAGCAGACAATGAGCTCTAACACATTAGTGAGCTCTAAATGCAAACTACAGAGAAACTTTAGTAAAATGCAGTTCTGCTCAAATATATATGCCTATTTAATTGACACTTGACATGCAAACCCATTTGAACATGGATGGATGTTATTGTAGGCTAGAGGATAAACAAAACATGCTTGTTCAGAGTCTTCTTGCATCATGCAATGCTGTTTTCACCCACACAGCTTAGAAATTCTTATCATAGTAAACAGGTGTTAGACTGCAACTACAAACTGAACCTTGAATGAATAAGATATAAAAATTTTAGAAACATGTTCTGAGATTTCAGACTTTAAAATTAGCAATGGATCCTATTACTAGCCTTGATAATGTTCAAGAAATTGTTTGCTGTTGTCACATAGGACTACCTTAATTGAAAATACTTTGCTTAAATGCCAACTTCAATTAGACTTTCAAAGTAATTGAACATTAATAATGAATTATTTCAGCATTTCACAGATTCTACCGCAACTTTAATCCAGCAGTTTCAAACCAGACACAATTAAACCTCTGACTACACCTGAACACCTATGTAAACAGTCTTTCACTAACTTGGAGCATCAAGAATAGACCCATCAGTGATAGTCATTCTAAACATCTTTGGCTATGGAAGCACCAGAAAGATAAAACAGTCCTTTTCCTGCTGTAAAATGCAGGAAAAGTAAACCTTTTGTTCTTAAATTATTATTCTCCCTTTTTTTTCCCTCAGCATGTCAATTGGGTTGTCATCTTTGCTTTGGACTTTTGAGCCACTGAGTTTTACTACTCAGACTGCTCTCAGAAAAAGAGCACATGGTATACTAGTGGCTTGGGTTCTATCATTTATATTCGGCAATGCTGGATTACTACCAGTTTTCTTAACACATTTCCCTTCACAGCAGGTTGGTATGAACCACTATCATGAGCAATATTGTGTCATATCTACTATTTCTTCAGTTTTACAAGGCCCAAACCTATCCTAGATAATCTAGGCTAGCACAAGGCAGAGGTTTTTTCCCCATTGACAACATACAGTTGGTTCTTACTGATTTCTTTTTAACCTCATTTGTACTTAAAAATAGCTGGGGTGTTTGTTTGTTTTCTTTTTTTCTTTTTTTTTTTTTTTTTTGGAAATGAAGTTAAACACAATGCTCCTGCAGAGCACTTCAGATCCACTGGGAGAATGTGGATATTTCACACCGATTTTTCATAAATATGGAGCAGCCCCAGTGGCAAATGAAGACATTGTTCATTGGAGAATAGAGTACAGCATCTTTCTTTCAGCTAGTCTAACTTAAAAGAACAGTAATATCCTTTGATGATCCTCTTACTTATGAAGAATATTCCAAGCTAGCAGTAGTATATTCTCAGTCATTTTGTAGGTAATGCATGAGCCACTGGCACCAGGGACTCATCTGGGATTAAGAGGCAGGCAGTCTTCTTAGCCACATATCAAAGGTGGTATTTGTGATACTCTTATTTATTTTGTTTGTGATATCAGAATGGAATGAAAGTGAAAAAGAAATACATGACATCATTCTTTTGGCAGTGCAACTGTGTCACCTGTGGTGGGTAGACTTGGCCAGCAGTCAAATGCTCACCCACTCACTTGCCAACTAGCCCACTCAATAGGACAAAGGTAGCATATAGGGTGAAAGACCTCACAGGTTCAAATAAAGATAGAGCGATTGCTTAAGAGATACCATCACAGAGGGATGAGACTCAGCTTGGGGAAAATTAAGACAATTTATTACCAATCAAAATAGAATAGAATTGTGAGAAACTTCTGTCACATTTTCCTCCTGTTTCTTTGCTGAAGTACCAGCTTCCTGATCAGACTCTTCCTCCTCCCTTACTAAAAGATGTTATGAACCTGTCAGCTTCTGCTACCAGTTTTTCCTCTTGACAAATGGGGTGACTACTGTAAATAGGGTTTGGGTCCCTGCCTTAACCATGGTGTCCACAAATGAGGAGGCCCTCCTTCCTCAGCCAGATGGAGCTGAACTAAGACTCAATAGTCTCAATGTTGGGGTCTGATACGTCTGATTCAGGTAGGCAAGGCACTCTTCTGTCAAGTGTTGTACCAATTCAATGGAATTACATGTCTGTTCAGGAGTAAAATCCCAGGTTTTGGAAGGTGATAACTACCCTAGGCACCTGCCAAAGTCCTCCCACACACCCTGTTGCCCAGGGATTGACTACATGAGGGTATTTTTCTCTGTCAACTTGCCAACAGGTTGTTTACTCTTATACTTGGATGCAATCAAGTTCCACCTATCCAGCAATGTCAGATAATAGGACCAAACACCTTACACTGATAATGCCTTGTCAATGTTTTAGAAAGTGTGAAGTTAAATGCCAAAATAGTAAAAAGTTAAATGCCAAAACCAGCATTATTAATATTGGCTTTTGAAGGGAGGGCAGTCAGGAAAAATTTCATCACACTATGCATCCTGAAAGCTGTCATCTTTTGCTAAATGGTTTTATTAAATATATAAGAAAGACTGACTTATTCTCTGTAATGCACTGGGCTGACAGAAGAGAATCTAACCATATCTGCAAGCATTGCAAACTTTCAAGAGAAGTCACCCTACCAACACTTACAATTCACAGTTCTACAACAGCCCATGTACCAGTATTAATGGAGACCATAAAACATCAGAAAGCCTACAGAATTAACACTGTGCATAGTCCATTACAAAGTGTTACACTGAAAACCAGCATGTTTTCATATATCCCTTTCTTTCTAAAATTCCTCACTTTTACACACACCATTGTGTGTAGGAGTTTAAGAGATCAAATTATGAAAGATCATTTTCATTTCCGACTGTTTATCTAAAAATGTCTCTTCTCTCTTAAACCTGGGTATTTCAGTTGTGTTTTTCATTCGCTTTGCACACTGAAAAGTCAGTTCCATGCCTTGTCTTCATGCATCATTCCAGAGGTTATATAGGAAATTCATCCATCTTGCAACATTCTCACAAAATCTAATTGATGCTTATTAAGTAATATAAAACCCAGTGGCCTGCATAAACATGATTAGACACATGATGTTGAGTGTCTTCCTACATAATGTCTTCACATCAAAACTAATTTTTGCTAAAAGAGCTATCACCTGAACTCCCTTACGAGTACAGTAAACTTTCTCAATATAATTTTTGCCTTTGGTCCAATATTATTCAAATAATTGTTTTTATATAAAAAACCATGATCAATTTTCCCTTTTCCTTTCATTATCAGTCACTTCTAAGATTTAAAGTTATCATAAAGATTTATAGATATCATAGTTTAATAAATTTTCTCACTGAATTCTTCACTACATTTGAACAGTATATCAATTTCAGAACATCTGCCATTTTGTCTCAAGGCAGATTGTAACCTATTCTGTTGCCCTGTCTTAATTCCAGCCTCCCTCCAGATTCAGAAAGAGGAATTATCTTTCTTCTCACTAACACGACAGATTCTGACTTCCAGTAGCAAAGGAGACTGAACTCCAGATTAAACTGAAGTCAAATTTAGTTCCCAGCTATCTTTCTGATACCTTAAATTTAGTTAAGCTAAGCTGTTCCTCTCTGCTTTGATCAATAGCAATATTGAGGATGTAGCAGGAAGAGAGCTATTTAGCCAGGTGTTCCTTTGTAAATGCTTCCTCTTTATAGTGAGTCAGAGCAGAGTATGGGTTTGATAAAATGCGGCTGATAATAAACCTGTGGGTAAATTAAAGGCTTTGTTTAGCTCACTATTGCAAAAAAACTTGATTTCACATTCAATTCCACTTCCCTCAGTTAAAAGAATGTTCTTAAAGGGCTTTTGATTTTTTTGCTTAGCTGGGTACTTGAATAAAAAAGACTAAACAGCACATCAGAGTAATGTTAATGTGTGCCTTAGTTCCTGTTTGTATAGAGATGACCAAATTCATGGCACTGCAGTTTCACTGCAGCTTACTTATTCACAAGTTTGATTTGCTGTTTTTAAAAATCACTTAATTAGGACAATTCAAAGAAAATGTCTTTTAGTTCTGCAGGCACAAAAAAAAAACACATGCAAGCCCTACTATTTCGACCAGCTATGGGGCACAGTTCAGACTGTGAAAAGCAATAACCAGCCTATTTAACAATTGGCACAACCCTCCCAACCCTGAAAGGGAGTCTCCCATACTCAATTACCACCATGAAAGAAGACTATGTGAAAAAAAATCTGACTGAAAAATGCATTGTGATTTCCAAAGAAATTCCATTATTAACATTTAAGAGGTGAGCATTCCTGAAAAAAACCTCAGAGAAGCACTGTTGGGCAGATTCTACTACAAAAAAACTGAACTACACAGAGTAGCTTAATGTTTGGTAAAGGCTTGTAGTCAAAATTTCAAGCCAAAATGTTCCACACATCCAAGGAGTAAGGGATCAAGTAAGTGGTCTAATAGGAAACTAAGGTTTGTACTACCAAAATATCTAGGTTTGGTGCTTAATGTAGGAGGCTTAATTCCTTTGGTTCTCTGTAGGGACAGCATCAAGAGGGAGCACCAAAATCAGGTGAATAATTTGATGCCATTACAGTGACAATATATGAAGAAAGAACAGCATTACCTAAAGCTGCAGGGTTTTTACTAAAGGACATAGGATATTATCACTCAGACTGATTTTATTATAGTTGGTTTCCACTATTTTCTGAAAAAACACAGTTGAAATATGTCAATACTGAAACATTTCATGATTCATTTCAATTGATGCAAACTAAATGATGCGTGTGAACCACACGTGCACAATCTAGAACATAACACCATTTTCAATACCACGTTACTTTTTGTTTCATTTTAATGCTGATGGTTCTCCAAATCTGCTATATCTTCACAATCTTCTCGATACACAGACTCAGCTCCAAATAGATTGCAAACAAAGACTGCAACAAAAAAATTATAAGAGCAACTGGTTGCTTTCAGACTATTTCTCAGGCCAGATTAACTATCCGATTTATAGAAATCATAACTGTGGGTTTTGAGGAGCAATACATCAGGGGGAGACCAATATTATAGCACAAAGTAAAAGAAGAGGATTCCAGTCATGACAATGACAAACACAAAGACTTTAGGGAAAGAAAGGGACAAAAACAGGTCTGATGAGATCAGATGATAACAGAAGCTAAATAGGTATGGACACAACTGTCAAAGGTCTTGAAGAAATTAATTTAAACATTCCTTAAAGGAATTCTAAAATAATAGATAAGAAAGAATCAAACAGTAGATCAAAATATTAGAACAGGCATCATCAGTCTAACAGAGAAGATAGAAAATACCAGTACTCATCACTTGAGCAAGATTCATCAAGACAGAAAAAAAGGGGCTTAAAGAAATTGTAAAAATCAAGTAGGAAGTCAAAGAGGCCTCAAAATAAAAACTATCACAAAAACAAAGGTGTGGATAAACTACATGTGATACAACTAAAATGACTATATTTCAGTGAATACCTACAAATATAAACTGTAGTAGAAAAAAACGAACCATTCCTGTTTTAATAAAAACAGCCTTTATCTGTCCAATCTGCACTGTTACTCTGGTAATACAAAAACATACGTACATCTTCATTTAGCCATCAGCAAGTTTGATGTTTTAAAAACCAAACATAATATCAATGCCACAGCTTTTAACAGCAAAGATGAGAAGAAAGTGTACAACTGAAAAAGCCAGGTTGTAATCAGAAGACTGGAAAAAAATTCAAGTAATCAAAACCATTCAATAGTGTGGGCTTGCAAATTATCAGGAGATATTTTTAAACACATGAAATTTTGTCACAAGTCACACTTCCAGAATCACATTTGGAAACTAGAATCCTTCACTCCCTGCTTTGGTTCTATAGTCTGTCCATGAAACATTCTCCTAGAGTGTGCAAAAGCACAAAAACACTAATGTCATACATATAATATAAAAGAATTCGTAGCATTTACTTCAACAAAAGTTATCACCACTGATTAAGCTGGCATATATAGCCACATCCCCTTTTCTGAGATCTGCTCTGCCATCTTGCCACTTCATTCATTAGACAAGTAAATACGGAAATTACAGGTACCCTAAGCTCCACAGTTCTGAAATCAAATGCTTGCCTGCAGCACGAGAGGGAGAGGAGAGGCAAAGAAATTCCACTCAGAGTCTTACCTTCCAATTAGCAGGAACTCCCCAAGCACTCCGAGGCGCCTCATGGCAATGAGGATCCCCCTCACTGTCATTCCCTCGCAGAAGCAAACCACCACTCGAGCCTTGGGTAACCTTTCTCGCAGCTTGCGGAGCAGGCGGTCAAAGCTCTTTTCCCCAGCATTGCTGTAGATCTTGTCAGAGTGAGCAATGCAGAGACCCTCTTGGGCAGCCAGCTCTTTGAAGGCTTCCATTCCACTTTCCCCATAATTTCCTGTTTAAAAAGAAAATTTAGGTTTTATCATGCACTTAACCAGTTAAGGGGGGCTGTGATGGGAAAGGGATCATTTTCCCCAAAAAAAGCCACTGCCATTAGCAGAAGGAAGAGCAAAGGAGACCCTTCAAAGTAAACATGTTCAGTGGAACAGGACATGCATGTAACAGTAGGTGTTAACTGACATGAAGACTGCAAGTTTCTTTTCTTAAATTGGTTTAAGAATGGGTATTAAAGGTAAGCAAGGCATGGATAGGTAGAAAAGGGGGTAAAGACAGATCAGACAGTGAGAATAAAGTTTTATTCACATTTCTATGGAAAAAAATGGCAGTTGTGCCAGAAATACAGTCATAGTAAAGAGAAAAAAGGATTCAGTTCCAAGTCATTTGGTACCATGTGCAGTTTATGCTCATAAAAGTGAATGAAAATGTAAACACACTGATCTAGTAACATTTTGACAGCTTCTTGTACTAATTTGACTGACCAGTGTTCATGACAGGTAATATTTAGACTTGATGTCTCCCTTAGAATAGGAGATTTTTTATCTGAAACAACTTCAGGAATAACCCTTTCTAATACAGAAATATTTGAACTGTGATTGAAACAATATAAAAACTGATTCTCAAATTCACTTCTATTTATACACTTTGGAAGCCAAATCAACAGCTTTACAAAACTCAAACTGCCTTCAGCTATGGAGGAAGTGAAACCTCAAGTTTTCTTTGAATATTTTATGCCTTCCATGAGCAAAGGCTTTATGATGAACATCCATGAGGCAAGGGGACCAGATGGATTACAAAAAACCATCCGTTAACAGTAACAAGAAATGGTCCAAAAAGAGAAGCATTAATTTGATGCTACCCACATCCATATTGTTTCCTTAATTTATTAAGAGAGTAACATCAGATATGTTGATCACTTCTAGACCCAGACCTTTTTGCACAAGGAGTGACTGAAGAGGTCCCTCTTCCCTGTTTGTGGCAACAGCTTGAAGCAGCAAATTGCAAAGAGGAAGAGTTCTGAAACAGCCTAAATTCCTTCACACACGCGAAAAAAAAAAGAAATCAGTAAAATCAAAACTCGTGAAAAGGCATAACCACCAGAAAGGACATTGAGCAAGAGACAGTTCAGGCATGAGTGCATTTTTCCAGAAACATGGCTCATTTACTGCCAATCAGACACACTATGACAGTCATAGTCATACTAGGCTGCAGATCTCATGCCAAACACAAAACTGAAGTTCCCCAGCCCTTTGCACTGAACTGCCCTAGTTTCTCACAAATTTGAAACACAGCAGAAGGGCCTCTTTTCTAGCCTGTGACTCAACACCAGGTTCAGCAATCAGGTCAGTCTGCCTTTTTTTTCTTCTGTGAGCCAGACATACTTCAGAGCAGGAATAATGCCAGGGTTCTGCGTGACTGCGGGGAGGAGAGAAGGGAGGAAGAGCTGTGCCTGGTGGGAACACACCACCAAGCAGCCCACCCTGCAGGGTCAGCATTGCAGCCCCACCCCATGACCCTGGGTTTGGGTAAACAATGTGGGCTTGTATAGAGCTTGTCATATGCTGAGGAGGACACAGATGGAGTCATTTCCAGGTATTTAAAGGCCATAACCTGCAGTCATGGAGGGATTTACCTCACATCAGTGTGGTTTGAGCCATACTGCTTTGATGACTTGCCTCAGGTTGCAGAATCAGGCAAGGCAACCTCACCAGTGACTTGCCATTAGCAAGCACCTCATGCTTCAAAAGGAAATTAGGATATATTTCCCAATTTCATGTGGAACTTCATTCAACACAGACTCATTTGGAATCAGTAGGATTATTCTTAAAGTCTTACCTAAGGCATGACAGGGGACAAAACTGAATTTTATTAGATGTTTAGGCAATGCCTATTAGAAAATAAATGTAGTAAGTTTCCGGCCTAAACATTAACGTAGGATTGGATTTTGTCATACATGAGTACCGGACTAATTTTGCTGTATTTCAAATTAATGATTTAAACAAATAAAAAATGAAATCTGCTTGGAATGATTTTTCTCAGCTTTAATTTTGATGAAATAACCATTATCTCAAACAGTCACAGCTGTACTAACAGTACAATAGCCTACCAAAATATACGCTAGGAGAAAGACTGCTGTCTGTATATCCAGTAAGTGTGATAGGGAGTCTAGAAGGAGAAAAGCTATTTAAGATCAAGAACAACACGGACGCAAGATGAAATAAGCAAAACACAAGGCAGAAAATCAGCTGAAAATGAAACCTTTCTAATCCTTATATGAAAGTAGCGTAACAGCTTTGCAATAGCAGCACAAAACAACCTGATGTTAGACTGGAGCTTGCTTAGCTCAGAAGAACATAATGTAAAGCAGATGTCTGCAAGAGCCAGAGATGAGACTTGCTGACCCAAGAGGTCCTCTTAAAGTCTGGTTGCCATGCTCCCAGAGCAAAATAACATGCTGCACATCTTTCCCCTGCAGGGGAAGGGATCAGGGAGAAAATGAACATGTGACAGATGTTACATACATTGTTCTATGCACTCACCTGCCAGGGTATGGATAATGTAAGGACATATATAGAATAGAAAACACCAATTAATTCTGTGCAACAGCCAAGAACAAGCCATCTGTACCAGCTTGGTGGGTACATCCATTTCAATCCACACACAGGAAAGAACTGAGAGGGGAAAACATGTAATGAAAGAAATCTGTGCGTGATTGTAGTTAGTGAAAAGTTACAACAGGGCCCCAGGCAGAGGACCTTTTTCCCTCTGAAAGAGCCATTGAAGACAAGTTCCAAGATTATCTGCAACTGCCTTTTGCCATCAGGATCAGCTATGAAAAGCAAAGCAACTTATTATTTTTAGGCTACAAACAACTGATTTTCTTTCTGATCCCTACCCAAAACTAGGTGAGCCAGTAATATACTTTGAGCCCTACAACACCTTGCAAATTTTTAACAATTTCTTTTAAGCTCTGTTCAACCTGAACCAAGTTTTTTTTTAAAAAAAACAAAAAACCAAACAAACAGATATTTTCCTTATATGCTTCAAGCAGAATCTATACAGCAGCATAAAGGCAAATTCGAAACCTATTATGGCTGAAATTTTACCAAGAGGATTTTCTCTCAGTGCCCAAGAAAGGTTTGCTTCACCACAGCAAAAATCCTACATAAGGCCATTTCTGAGAGGTATCCACATTCAAAGATGCTGCTGATAGATACATGTAGTGGCAATTATTCTCACTCATTGCATTTCATGCACTAAATACCTTAAAAATAAAACATTAAGATGCTGTAGTAAAAATCAAAGATGTTATCTTGATCAACAGAAGACATAGAAAAGAAGAAACTAACAAAAATTCAACTGCATAAATTGCTCCTCTGAGTCAGTAAATATTACATTTGTACCACAGCTATAACACTATTTGCTTGTATTAACACTTAAGTAGTGTGGGGAGCAGAATCCATAAGCTCCCTCTAAAAGGCTTATATTTTTTTAATTTTTTTTTTAAATTATAGTAATTTGGCAAATTTGCCCCCATTCTCTTTGTTAAGAGAACCATTTACTTTTCATTTATGAAATGGAGCAGAAACAGCTCTGCAATGAGGTGCTTATGAGGATCCTGGAGATCATCTTCAAGGGATGCATGGAATGGCTGTGTGGGTCTTCCCAAGCCACATGACAGTGTGTTGTGTTTTCAGTGGGCTTAGAAACTAAAAAATGTGATCCACATAAGTCCATGTCTGACTTCATTCAAGAATAGAGATCATTTATGTGATAACATAAGGAAATGTAAACCCTTTATATTTTTCTGAAAAGAACACTTCCTTGAAATATAGCCTGATACCCATCTAAAAAAACCCACAATCTTAAAGATGACCATAATGCTGAAGAGGAAGACTGAGACTGTTCTTACTCACTCTGCTTTCAGTGTCAATAGAAAACACCAACAATTTTTTGTTAAGACCCTTTTAGAGAAATACCCACAAAACCAACAAAATCCACAGCAGAGAACTGCCTGGAAGAATGCTCCAGTGCACTTAAATGACAAAAATCAGGAAGCAAGAGTAACTTCATGTACCTGGGCCATGAGCAATCTCTGCAGGTGAGGTCACCTATTCCTCACCATTAGAGGCTTATTTACTGCATTTATTCCTCTAAACCACATCAACCACAACGTAGATCAAAGGTGAATACTCCAAAAAAACCTCATACACTCTGCAAGCACACAGCAAAGATAATACACTGATGATACAACCACATAGTGCAAGAAGATCCCCCTTTTCAAAATAGCAAGTAAGAAACTACTCTCTGTACTTTTCTTTCCACCGAACAGAAAAAGGCAAAAAGAGAGCTGGTTTTCTCTGTCATACTATGCTTCCCTGTGCCACGGAAGCATCTTTGAATAGGGACAGTTAATGAGGAAAAAAAAAAAAGTTTCTCTAACATTTATGTGTTTCCTATCAGTTTAACCATACTAAATTTTTATTTGACAACGTGTGTTATTTTGGTCAGTCCCAAGCATAAATACTATGGGCATAGAAAGCACCACCATTGGCACGCACCTTCCAGGGCCATTGAACTGACCGCCCCCTCTTCTGCCAGACTTCTTTGCCACTGTGAAATGGGCAAAGATCCAAAACTTCCATGCTTCCCCAGAAAATCTTTTTCAAGGCCATCACGCTGATGTCAGGAGGGGCTACATTTTACCAGTTATCAGTTATGCCAAATAGAATTTGTGTTTCATTTTTTGATGAACTTTCTTTACTTAATGTTGGCTTTGCTACCTAAAGCCCTTTACTGCCCAGTTTCTTCTCAGCATTCAGATAGCTTTCTCAACATAATTTTCTTCCTTCACTGGGTATATATCTCACCTCAGGTTTTTTTAAAGGACAGCTTCAAGGCAGGAAAGTTAGGCTATGAGAGCACTTCACAACCCCTGAAGGACTGGACATTATACAATAAGAAGAATTCTGTATGCCCATGGGCTCCAATTCTGTTACCAGTCAAAACAAAACAGCAGAGTAAACATCAAAAGAAAAGATTTCACTAAATCTACAATCCCAGACTAACAACAAAGCTTAAAAGGAAAATCTCTACCACTTATTTCACTTTAAGTGGTTTGCAGAAAAAGAAGCAAACTAAAAACTGCTTTACAAAGAAAAAAGCTGGTATCTCAATTTTTCTGAGTGCAATGGCCTTAAAGAGAGAAACAAGTCCTGCCAACGTTGACCTCTAAGGACAGTGTAATACAGGTCGAATGTCACAGATACTCTCTACAGGTTTTCCTCTCCTAAGGACCAGCTGGATTGTTCGCTCCTCTCTGTTGCTTGAATGCAGCTACCCATCCCCTCAGTTCTAAAGTTGCTTTTAGCTTGCTACCACTCATAGATACCAAAAATCTCCTTACCACCATCAGCTTGCCTCCCAGACCAACTCATGGCTCTATGGAAGTCAGTGTTTCTCTTACATTTCCCTACCTATTTTTATTTGACATTGCTGGAGAGACTTTGTATTGAATTGAGGCCTCACTGTCCTTTAGTTATGGAGAAGGAAACTCAATACTAGAAATTGAAAGCACCGTAAATAACCCTGTCTTTTTTAAGCTACCTTAGCAAAGTTTTCTGGATTTGCCAGAGATTTCCAAGCAACTGCACTATAGTTGTACAAAAATCAGAAGGATATGTTAAATGAATGAAATGAGTCATCTTTGGTGCACTACAGATCTTAGCCATCTGTGCTTACAGCCTATTATCTTCAGGCCCTTCTACAAGAGCAGAAAGTGAGATGTTGAGGCCAGACTAGTCTTTTTTGTTTTCTGATGTCAAGTAAAACTGGGTGCAAAGGAAAAAATAAAAACAGAAGGTGAAAGGCTGAATTTAATGATTGTTACAACCATTAAACAATACTCTATTCCTAACATACACCAGCCTCTTAGAGAAATGTGATTATATTTCAAATAAGAAAATTCACATGATGTTATTAACACTAGGTTACTTTTCATCATTAATTACAAAGTATGCACAATTTACTAACAGCTTACCATAGTGATGTGTTACCTCAGTAAAGAAGAACAAAACAAAGCTAAAATAACTCTACCAGCATGTAAAGTGATAGTATTTAAGCCTTCATCCTGAAAGCAGCAGGTGCATCTTCTTGAACAACTAATTGATATTCTGCCAGAAATACAGGCACAGGTGAAGTTAGTTTGAAGTAATGAGACTGTTAGTGCTGAGTGACACTTCATTAATAAGAGAAATATCAAAATGTGATCTCATATAATTTTTTTTACCCTAAATATATTCAAAGCATACATTCAATGGTTACTTATTATGTATGTAACGAGCAGTAGAGTTTTATATTCTAGTGGAACTATTTCAGCTCCAAACCTGGCTGATACATAGTAGTTGTAACAAATTTACTTGCTGAATTTAGTCTTTCTGTTCTACATCAGTGAGGAGCTTCCACTTCTTTTCAGAAAGTGTTAAAATAATCTAATGATATCTAACATTAACTGTTGGTTGGCATTGATTGAACAAAGTATTATCATTTTTTTCTTATGTTTCTTGATGAGTCTGGAGAAAGGAAACCTAAGAATAAATTTTCAACTCCTATGATTTTTTTAAAGCTTGCTGTGAATATTACAGTTAGTAAAATCATTTACAAAAATAGTTGGAGAAAGAACACCCAGAAGGGACATCAAAGTAGGAGAACAATATTCAGGGTTGTTTTTGTATGAGTGGACATTTCAAGAAGAAGGAAAGAAGTATATGCTCATGCCTTGGCAGTTATGCTATTAGGTTAGCTCATATTCAAACACAAGATTTAAAACCTTGAGTGATCAAAAAAATCATGCATACAAGTACCCTACTATGAATGAGAGTCTGAACATAAAGAACTAATGGAGTTATTGGCTTCCGAACCTGCTGGCAGGGAACAATCAGTTTCTGACCTCCCCTACAATTTTGAAACTTAAAGGTGGCTATTTTATTTTTGTGAATCAAGACACACATTAACTCACAAATTATGTATGTTCATGGGCTGGCACTTAGAGAGGCGAAACATCATGAAGGGCTCCAAAAAGAGTCAGCAAGACTATGAACACTTCCTGATGACCTGCATTGTCAATGGCTTTAGGAGGTCTCTGGAAAGTATATTAGAAATTAGATTACTTTTTGAAGTGTATTTTGTACTCATTTTCTCATTAATGAGAAGTTAATGCTTGAACCTCTTCCCACTGAAGTGAGATTTCAGTGGCTAAACTATCAGATGTTTATTAACTTTTAAAAGAGACAAAGGAACTATTAAATTTTATTCTTTACAGGCTGTTAACACACATCATTGAAACCAATACCCAAAAAGCTACTGTCCTGAAGTACAGAGCTAAATGTCCATGACCTTTAGAGGAATTTTGGCTTATATGCAATTTCTAGACAGGAATACTTTCTATTTATGTGAGCCACAGCCCTAGATGTGAACTATATCACATTCGGAATAATATCTAAGCAATAAATCTTGGCCTTCTCTCTAAAAACTATACCTAATCATAGCTTATCCATCAGCAGAGAAACTGTACATCTAATGGGAATAAACTCTTGGGGTTTGTTGCAAATCAGAAGATAAACTTTTTGATATATGCTTTACCAAATCCCTGGATACTGTAGTCTTATTATTCAGAAGAATATTATATTATTTTAGAAATAATTGTGTTTTAATTTAAAAGTGCTTAAGAAAAACAATCACTGCCTTGCCTTACATGTTCATTAATTTTGATGAAAATAAATACAACTTCCTAATGTTATTTGAACTGTCCACCCTCACTCTACTCACAGTCTACTTTTAATTTTAACTATTATGACCAACCATTTGTAATCAATTATATCATCACACCTAGAAGAAACTCAGAACAACATATTAAACAATTCTGTCTCTTGGATTGGTACAAGAAGAAAACAAGAAAGCCAGAAAGGTTTAGGTGCTGAGTCTGAAGGCTAGAGATAAGGAGCAAAACAACATTTTTGATAATTTAAGAAAAAGGCCTAGGGAAAGAGAATTGGAATTCATAAGCAAAAATAAAATGTATCTAAATGTATCTAATGTATCTAAACATTCATTTTTACAGAATTGACATTTTCAAAAACATTGAATTTAATGCTATAAATATATTTTCAGTAATACCCCCCTTCAAAAAGCATTTAGTCAAAATATTTTTAATCAACTCTAAGTTGATGACCCAGTTCTGTAAACACTGTCACAGATGGTGACTTGAATACTCACAGTGATGCTTTAAAAGACTTAAAGAAGAAAAGTTAGATACATACCACAAGTGTTTCTAGAATTCACCACTGACAGAAATAAATTCAAAACAGAAAAAAAAGGAAGTCAAATCCTAATTTTGTACAGTTATCTCAGTAATAAAGTTGAGAAGAGATACTCATGCCAGCATCGCCAATTGAGTTCATAAAATCACGGGTTAACACAGTATGAATGTTTGAATCACACCATGTTAAAAGGCATATCTGCTGTTGAATGGTGAAACATTTGAAATACCTTTCCCCAAAATTACTGTAATATCTGCAAATGAAAAGGTGACTTAATGCCTAGAATACAGGCAGAGCTATTACAGGAAATTAATGTAAAACTGGATTACAACAAGCAAAGAACAAATTAGTAGTTTACTTTACATAGCTCCCACAGAGGTAGTACAAAAGAGTGAACTGCAGAATGGCAGGCTTGTGAGATAGAAAAAAAAATGGCTAATGCAAGTATGAGAAAGTGATAAGCCTGAACTCATAAGATACTGAGATACTGTGTGCCAGCTGAGAAGGGCAGCATGTCTCTGTGTGTGCAGCTTAGCCAGGATGAACACCTTGGACAGCCTGAGTCTTCCCATGCCTGCATCCATGCCCACACCCAGGAATGTTCTCAGGTCACCTACCAAGCTCCTGGACCAAATGGGGGAGGCCTTAGGATTGTCAGGGGGGCCCCTTGCAACACTCCTGATGCAGTTCTTAAAATCCTTGGGAAGGCATAGGCAGTGCTGCTATGCAGGCCTGTAAAACAGCTCATTGGAGGGAAAAAAGAAGGACCCTTTGCTGCCTTTAAAAAAAGAAGAAAAGACAATTCATGGACAGAGACAAAAATATTGGGTTTTTTTCCCAGACGTTGCAGACATTGCAGTTTTGCGTCCTCTACACTCACAGCCTTGTGGCTTACCGATAGCTCCTGAGGAATGGCTTCTGGGGACTCACAAGCTGTAGGCTCAACCAGAAGGTTCCAGCAGCCTTCTGTCCTTAGCTCAAAACAATCTGAACCTGCCATCCCATCATGGCTTCATCTGCTCTTGTCCTGAGATAAGTGTTCCTGGAAAGATGTGCTGGGGGAAGGGAATGGAATTCCCTCAAGGGCCCACAAAGTAACCCTGCCTGCACCAGGAAAGCTGGACAGTCCTGCTAGCTCCCACCACCTTGTCTTTTCTTTTGAGGGATTAGAGAAATGGGGCACTGGCGAAATGGACAACTGGAGAGGGCATTGGTGACATGTCCTGGACAGAGGGCAGAGCTGGCAGAACAGAGATGCTGGCCCCACAAGGCACCTCTACCAGGCTCTGTCCCAGTCATTGAGAGGGGAACACAGGACAAGAAGGAGAGGGAGAGCACGGGGAGGTGATTGACCTGAGATGGCAGGACATCAGGTGTGAAATGGAGGGAGAGAGGCTGAGGTTGTGCATATATCAAGCACATCCCAGACCATCAGCTACTGAGCAAAAGACAGCCCTGCTTGCACAGTTTGCTGTGTAGAAGCTCTCCGGGAATGTTGTAATTAATTGGCGCAGACTGTGAGGTGGCACAGGGCAAGGCAAACTTGGGTGGCCTACTGGCCTCAGCTTTGGCATTTTTCTGGCAGTGAAGAAACAAAGCTTTTGGCCTTGACAGTGCCCCAAGGGCAGCATCAGCATGGCTGGCTCTGATCTCACAGCTCAGCGCCAGGAAAAATCCATCTGCATCTGTGCAGATGTGATCTTCTTGGCAAAAACATTTTGGGGGACTCCTCAGGCAGTCTGTGTGGTTGCTTCAGCACTGTGAAACAGTAAAGAACACTGTATGCCAGGAGTTTTGATCAAGGATTTAGAGGAATGACAGGACTTTTCAGGGTGTTTGACGTTTCTGCCTTGACTGAATCAATAAAAGACAACGTGGATGCCTCCTGATCTTGTGGCCGCAAGTATGATCTGATCGGCACACTAAAATACTTCATTTATTTCCCTCCAGCAACAAATCTATTTTTGACAAGGAGAACTATAGCAGTTCAACAGATGTACTTCTACCACTGGGAGTGTTAGAAAATCAGTACCTAAAGCTCTGACTGTGCACCACAGGGCTATGATCCAGAAGCATAAGACACTACAAATTCCATGTTGGTGTTAGTGCTGGTTTTGGCTGGGGTAGAGTTAATTTTCTTCACAGTGGTAGTATGAAGTTGTATTTTGGATTTGTGCTGAACACAAGGTTGATAATATAATGATGTTTTTGTTATTGCTGAGCAGCACTCACACAGAGCAAAGGCCTTTTCTGCTTTTGTACTGCCACACTGGCAAAGAAGTTGGAGGTGCATGGGAGGTTGGGAGGAGACACAGCTGGGATGGGTGACACAAAATCAACAAAGGGATATCCCAGACCATATGACATCATGCTCAGTATATAAAGTAGGGGGAAGATGGAGGAAGGGGGCACATTTGGAGTGATGGCATTTGATTCCCAAGTAACGGTTACATGTGATGGAGCCCTGCTCTCCTGGAGGTGGCTGAACACCTGCCAGCACACAGGAAGCAGTGAATGAATTCCTTGTTTTCCTTTGCTTGTGTGCGTGGTGCTTTTTTTCCACTTTAAACTGTCTTTGCCTCAACCCACCAGTTCTCCAGCTTTTACCCTTAAAATTTTCTCCCTGTTACTGCCGGTGGGGGAGTGAGAGTGGCTGTGTGGGGCTTGGTTGCTGGCTGGGGTTAAACCACAACTGTGTTGTGTAACCCCACATCAGTAATGTGCCTTTGGTATGAAATAACATAATGTTCTGTGACAAGATGTAAACAATGTTGAGTGAGAAGGTACTGAATCCTTCAGACGCATAGAATGTTTTCAGGCCAAATATCATCTGCTTCTTGTATCTAATCCAAATACAAATGAGAGAATTGGTGTTGATGCAAAAACACATCTGAGATCAAAAAATAAACAAATTTTCTGTTTCTAATTATATTGGACACTTTAATTTCTTTCTTTGCTCCTTTTTTCTATTTTTTTTTTTTTTTTTTTTGCATATAGACCAAAAAGTTCCTTTCTATTTTAAGTTATTTAATTACCATTAAGCTTCAGAAGCACAAATTAGTATTAAACATAGGTGCTAAGTTGGCCAAGGGTCAAAAGAAACAAAAAAACAGAGAGGCTATTTATAACATCAAGCTCATAAAAGGTTCATGAAAGTGTTAAATTGCTGGAGAGGAGAAAAGAGTCTTCTTAGAGGAAAAAAAAGTCAGGGAAAAGGTTGCTGCGAATTCTGTATACCACTGAGGTTTCACATAAACTATGTCTCCCTCCAACAGTACATTTCTGGCACTTCAAAGGAGCCCTGTTAGTCCTTTATATGAGTCCCTCCTAATCTCCCATCCTCCACAGTAAGCAAGATATTTTTTAGATTTGGTGGTTGTTACTACAATCTTGTGCTTCCCATGCTGTTGTAGAAAGAAAATAACTATGAGATATACAAGGCACGTACCACTTTGGATGGCACTGATACTTCCCTTTTATTAATTTAAATGTTTTTTTTCTTTGCACTATTTTTCATGTAACTGAATAGTTTGTTTGTATGGTTTGCATGAACTTGTCTTTTGAGAAACTGATCATGATACAGTGATCTTAGAGGACAACATTTGTCTTAACCTGTTTTGAAGAGCTGTCTCCTATTAGACTCTACGATTAAATTGGATGAAGAGAGTGGTGTTTCTGTATGCAATTGTATACAGAAACAAAACCACAGCTGCTTGGAATAGGGAAATTTGGGACACCTGTGAATCTCCACTACATGAGAGCAGGGATGCTCAGGGACTGGGCAGATGCCACTTACACGCTAGGAGAATTAGACAGTGCAGAAAGTATTTAGCTGTTTCATTATCAGCAGGATTTCTCTGTTCCTAAAATGTTTCTATGTTTTTCACCATCCATGTATTCAACAGTGGATGGTGTTTTTATTTAAAATATGGTCTGAATGCAAACTTTTCTCTATATCCTTTCAAACTGTTTGAGCCTCGGATGGTAACATTGAAATTAGCCACTGTTCATTTCCTCTGGTGCAATCAGGATCCAGCTCAAAACTTCCTGATTGCACAGATGAAACATCAGTGGGAAAGGAAGGGAGAAAAGATTGCTAGTGGAAAATAAAACCATACACAAACTCTTGTCATAGATTTCAGCCTATTTCCTTTATGGATTCAGTTTAAACCCCTCTAGGATGCTTCCCCAGAGGAATAAGGAGATAAGAAACTCCCTCATGTATGCAATATGCACAACTTCGATGAACAATGCAAAGCAACTCATTCCAAGCTGTTTGTCTCCCCTATGGACAGAGAGTGAAAGATGCCCCCCAAAGACAGTCTGGACTACCTCTCTTTGTTAATGCGATGGCCTCTCTGCCACTGTCACTGCAGCCCCTTACCAGAGGAGGAGTGGTGTCAACGTGGTTTTGATGCATCTGGGATGCAGAAAGGCTGCTCTTGAAATGTCAGCCTGATGACAGGAATTACTGGCACAACTGTAAGTAAGCTCATTCTTGAAAAATCATTCGCAACAAAGAACCTGAAAATTAGGGACAGAATTTGTAGGAACTTACAGTGCATGTGTTAGATTTTTCTGTAGTCCTCCCTCCTACATAACAATTAGATATTGTATTTAATGTCTATGAGATTTTGTGTCTAAGATTAGCTCTATCCTTAAAAACATACCCCACATTGCTATGGCATTTTCAAAGGAACTACAGGCTTATCTTATACATCTGTCCAGGTTTTAATATAAACAGAAAAGCATATGGTTATGCATATTAAGATACTATGAGGAGAGGCTTTAGGCAGACCTTAATTTTCAGCTTTGGTAACCTGACTATTTATAAGCTGTTGGAAATGACAGAGTGAGGGCAAAAATCTACCCAGTTTTGAGGATGTAGGTTTCACTGGTTGAAACTAGGGTTACATGCATAAACAAGTGCAAAAACAGAAGAGGGACTTAGGGCTTATATTTTTGACCATTTTAAAAATGTCCTTCCAACTTGGTGCAGAGAAAGGCTGAGGGCTGAAAGGTTTGTAAGTTTGGAGATTTTAATAAACATGAGCAACACTTGTCTTCTAACCTTTGCCTTTCTTGGTTCCAACATTCCTCTATATATTCTTGGCACCTGCTGTCTATACAGATGCAAGGGGATTGTATTACCAGGATAGATATAGCAGTAGAGTGGGGCCATGTTCAAAAGCACAAATGTGCAGTTGACAGGGCCTGCTTATAGGCTTTTGGGAACCTAAGAGATAAATTGGTTATTTCTTCTGAGATTAATTTTTTTTTTAAAAAAAAATCTTCAGTTTACAGAATGGGAAAATCTAAGAGCAGTATAAAAACCCCAGAAATCATTACTGAACTCTGGAGGACCATCAAGTACATCTTGTTAGAGACTTAAAGAGCCAAGGCAAGATTACCAAAGAATAAGAAAAGACAAATGGCTCTGCAAGAAGCTTTTGAAGTCTGCTAAAGGTCAGCTAAAGTGAAAGATCATCATTGTATTCTTTTTTCTGACCCTTGTACAGGGCAGTCACTTAAGAGCTGGACTCGTTCCTTGTGGGTCTCTTCCAACTCAGAATACTCTGTGATTCTGTGTAAAGGCTTTATTCTGGCTGATAATTGGTATAGCATTTTTGCTTTAGGATTTCCGTTTTTACCTAAAAAACGTGTGTGCCCTAATCTTAAGTTAGTGCTTTCTGAGAAATTTCAATCTCTTATTAACTCAAAACCAAATATAGTGTCACTTTAAAAAATGTCTGAAATTATCTGGATTGAATATCTATTGATTTTATTTTTCAAAAACAGAGGCTCAAGCAAATGATTGCTGAAAAAAAATTGTGGTTTGCAGGCTTATATAATGCCTCTGAGAATTCTTACAATATAGAATGACATTATTTCCAAACTGTCTTATTGCATCTCCCTTAGCTAGCAAAGTGGGTATGTCAAACCAATAAGACATGTGAAAAACAAAATGAAGAGATTAGAGGGGAAACAAAACAGGATCTGATAAAAAATGTAAATCATTAGACTTTGCTAGAGGTATTTTTAACATCTTATTTAAAGATAATATTTAAAGATAGTACTTTTAATACATTGTCTGACACATTACTGGGATTATTTTAAAAAGGAAAAGCAGGCAAACTTTATTTACTGAATTAGCATAGAGGAATGTTCCAAAATAATCTATTTGATAGCAGTCTGCAGCCAAATAAACTGTGTCTGATGATTTTTTTTGTCCTCTCTATTCAATGAGATTTTTTTGTCATTCAGTTGTGGGCTAAAAAAGTCCTCTCAGAAAGACCACTGAGTAGCTAGGTTCTCAATGGCACTGGGACCAGGTTTGGTGGCACACTCTTAATACACCTGCCTGGGGACAATCCCCTCTCTTCATGTAAGCATTCACTGATCTCTTCACTGGTGCAGTGGCTTTGCAACTTTATGGTGTGTTCTGCTTGTTAAAAGTAGTTGTGGTTGATGCTTTCCTTGTAATCACTTTCACTCAGTGAGCATCATCATAACATCTAAAGGAAAGCTCAGAAACAGCAGGGCCTTTATCTGGGCTAAAATCCTGTTGTAGTGAATTCAGCTTGGCATTTCTTAGCTGCAGACTACAGTCTTTCTCAATAACCAGCAAACAATCATGATTAATAATTATATCTGAAATACCTCTGCAATATCTTGTTGGAACACTAACTGCCAGCCTTGCTTTCAGCCTTACATCCCAAAGAGAGATGTAACTGAAGCTTTATAGAAGAGTAACTTGCAAGATTTCCCCTCACCTCAGCATTTCATCTCCTGTTAAATCTCACCCACAGTTATAACAAAATGCTTTCCTTTCCAATAAAAAAATCCATCTTGAGAGAGAAATGGCTGTTAACAAGGTCATGCTTTAAAATATCACCTCACACATTGCCTGGGAATAGAGGTTAGATGCAACAGTTTTCCTTGGCAACACTAATCAGATTAATTACTTCATTTTGCTTACAATCTGTTTAGCTAATGAATGGGTTTGCTGTTTTTATAAGTAGATGTCTGACTATAACAAAAAGTATCGATGATCAAAGATAAATGAATTCAAGAAAAAAGAAATCCAAATCTGAATTATCTATTACACTAATAGCATAGTGCTACAGAAGAAAATATAAAACATCACTTCCTGAATTGCACCCACTTTAGTCACATTTTGTTATAGATGTCAGGTCTGTCAGAATGTCATCTGTCAAAATGAATTAGTGGAAAATTTAGTATTTCACTTTTAACAAAGAATAAGACTGTAATGGCATTTCAATTTTCCTTCATCCTCTTGTTAGCACTTGATAAATGCTCTCTCTGAAGCACTGCTGCTCTCCTGACATGATGCCTGCACTCTAATCTAAAAAATCTGAAAAAATGCAAAGGCAGAAATCTTTCTAGTTTTCTTAACACTTCTTGAGACCTCTGCAAGCTATTTTTGCCTTGACAATTTAATTTGAGTGGATTAGTTGGCTTTTTTTCTTCCTTCCTAAATAATGTTTTGAGTGGATATCTGTATTAAGAGAGATTGATGAACTCAAAACAATGTCAGTGATAAACATCTGAAGCACTTCTGTATGTTAATGTATGTACATACAACAAGAGAGGGATGAACTATTTTGTCTCTTACCAATGGTGTGCTATGAATTTATTTTTTTTTATCAAAAATGACCATTTTTCTTTCTTTTCTCATAGAACTGAGATGTTGTAACACTACTCTGGGAATAGACAGTTCCCCTGAGACAACTGCTGTGCTTACCATCCTTGAGAAACAAAATATGGCTTTCTTCAATGCAAAACCCAACTGTAGGCACTACTAAAGCCATAACAATGACTCAAGCAGCCCAAATGTTGACTGGGAAACTCTTCTGAGCAACACCATCAGAGATTTGCCATCTTCTGAACACACAGCACTACCATCCATCTGCTACACAGGAAGCTCTGTAGCTGGAGCTGACTCAAAGTTTGTCAAAAGCACGAGTAGACAGGAGGAGGGGTCCTGGCACACAGGCCTGGGTGAAAGATCTGGAGCAGCAAGTTGGCCGCTCCTGACAGATCCTGAGTTGTGGTGGCCAGTGGCCCTGATTGCTACTCTTGAGAGCTGTCACTCCCACAGCATCACCTCCTGCCTCATGTGTCATCTCTTGCCCTTAATGACACCAACTGACCCTGCCTGCCAGAGCAAGCACTAACTGGGCAGCAGAGCTGTGCCTTCCTCTGCCTCTCCCAGTAAGACCTCCAAGCAACTTTCCTTGCTTAGACCTGAACAGGCCTTCCTCTCCTGGAAAAAATGAAATTATATCATTTGGCTACAGTGAGTGGTATGGAAGTCCAAAAGATAATGGAGAAACTTTAGAAGCTCAGAACTAAGAAAAGGGAAGGGAGGGAGGGAAGGAAGGGAGAGAGCAGCATGTAGGAA